>JAWWTY010000123.1:60936809-60957405 GCA_035222235.1 Margarornis squamiger
AACAGCTGAAGCACTGCTGAGGGGAGAAATCTTCCACCTACCTGCAAACAGCAGCCAACACAAGAGCTCTAATCACCCGATTGCAGTCGGTATGGAAAAGTTCACGTCAGCAATTTACATAAAAGTGTAGCATATTTTAATTCCTGCATCAGAAAGAGAGGTGGGTTGAAAGTGAGAATAATGCCGGACAAGGAGAATAGGGTCAAATTAACATCCCTGTCTTTTCTGTCCTACTAGAAAGAGCTGAGCACAAGCTATGGGGCAGTGTTTCCTATCCAACACAGAGCAGGCAGCCTCACAGCTTGCATTTAGGTTGGCAGCTGCAACAAAAAGCCCTTCAAGCAAACCTGAAGCTGTCATTTCCACAAGGGGTGCAGATAGCCCACTAACTATAAATGGACTATAAAACTCCTCTAATAATAGAAATTAAGAGATACAGTCAACTTAGTAGAGAAGGCCAGGTACTTACAGACACAACAAAAATCATCTGTGTTGTTGGCAAGGCCTGTAAGGAAAAACAGTTAACAGGAGTTACTGAGAAATTGTTTCAGAGGAAATCTGTGCTACTTCTTGCCTCTGGGAAGCCAGGGGTACACTCCTGGGGACACCAGGAACACCCCTGGGAATGGTGTCACAAACACAGGAACTCACCAGTTTCACTTTGTGAGAAGGGCAGAAATACCTAAAACTCAGCATAAGATCCCAGGAGATAACATAAGCAGGGATGAGACTGGCAAGTGAATAAGCACCATTTCAAAAAACATCAAACCTACTGGAATATCTCCATGTTTCAGTAAAAAGGAATGCAGACAAAGACTATAAATATTTTATATGTAATTGGCTCTACATTTAACAGTGATTGCAGTGGGGAAGAGTAATTTCTGAATCTTGTCATTCTGAACAAGGACTCTCCCTGCAGACAGACACTGATTAATGATACCATCCTCTGAAATCTGAGACACAGAGTCCTTCAGACTTCAAGAACATTTTAAACTGAATTTATGTATCCTTCCTAGTTCACTGAGCTCACTGTTTCATTGTGTCACATTTGCTTACAAGAGAAGAATCGAGACCATAACTGGCTGATATTTTTCTTGTTTTCTCATAGCACATTGATATAACATTTTTTAAAAAATGGTAATTTTGAGCAGCAGTCGTCACTCTGAACCTACATAAAGGAAAATCCATGCACAATGGAGAAATGTATGTGATTGCCATTGCTGTTTATGCTTCTAAATTATTTACAGTTCAAATTTTTTACCTGATCTTTTTATCTGTGTATCGTAGTGGTACTCTACTAATGAGATTAAAATGTATTTGCTTCAAGAAAATAAGCCACACTTTGACTTGTTTTGGAGAGAGATACTCACAGCTGGACCATTTTTATTGTCTGGCTAATGAATTCCTGCCACATCTTCACTTACTTAACCTGGTCTGAACCGCAGTGAGTCCTGAAATTCTGATCATTGCGAAAAGCCTTCAAGGTCACTGTTAGGGATGAGCACTGGAAATCAGGGTCTCTGGCAAAAAGTCAGAGATAGTGCTCAAGCTGATATCCAGGCTTATACTTCCTTTAAATTTGTGGTAAGTAAATATAGACAGAAGTATAATAACCTTAGTTGTCTAACACCTGTTTTCACTTCTTAAATTAAGGTTTTCATTTTAACTCTTTTTAGTCATAATCCCTAAAAGTAAAACTCCCAGGAAATCCACATACTTTTATGTCACTGGATCAAGTCAGTCTGTCTGGACTCTCTGCCCATCTCCAGGACAGGAGGAAGGAAAGATATGATACTTAAAGAAGAAAGTCTTGTGCCAGTCAGCATGCAAGTTAATCATAGAATCCCATAGAAAACACTAGGTTTTGGAGGAGCAAATAGTAAAAAAACTTTATTGCTTAGACATTTAAAGGCAGATGCATCAGGTTACAGAAGTTATAGCTTTCCAGCACACCCTTGTCTTATGTGGTACTTCTGCCACTGAAAATCCCTTTCTCCAGTTCTAAAGATAATGCCCTCCCTCCTCATCCTGAATGCAGACAACCCTGACATTGTATCTGTCTGGGAACATGAGGAACAATCCCGATTAAATATTTTAGTTTTGTCTACCTAGCTTGTGACAGGTTAAAGAGATAAAAACCAACAAGAAAATGGCTGGCAGGCATCAGCAAGATTGTCAGCTCGTTGTAATTCGTAAACACAAGTAAAATGTGTCATCAACTAAATGGATTCTGAACATGACTATTTTCGTTGTAACTTCAGCTGGGGATGCACTGTGTGTCCCATCTATCTACCAAGCACACCAGGGCAGGCAATTAGTGCAATATAACTGAAGTGCAAGTTAGAACCCTTGCCACCTACTACGGAGGCTGCAACCTCAAATCCAACACCCGCGAGAAGGAGGAGTTTTAAAAATATTTGGGCTTGGGGGGGTGAAGGCAGAAGAGGGCAGTGAGGTGTGATACTGCTCAGGAAACAAGACTAAAACCAATAGGCTTCATGCAGAAAGCCCGAGGGGAGCTGCCCTGGAGTGACGCCTCCCATGCGAGCTGCTGACACTAGATGTCGGCACCGCGCCGCCCGGGCCACCAGAGCACGGCTGCCTCAGTGCCTTGCAGGAAGAGGCGTGTCATTTGCAATACCCCGGGATATAAACCTTTTGTTCTTCTTGCTGTAAATACGCTTGCCTTTTTCTTCAGCCTGTTCTCAGTACTATTTTTTCAGGTGCAGACTGATGCCTGAACAGAGAGGATCGGTCAGGGAGGGAGGCTGTGGAGAAATCTCAATTCCTTGAGAAAGTCCCCAACACCCGCAAGGGATGTCACACACCTATAATTGTGTCAGTGTATACAAGATACATGTGGACAGATACCTCTCTGCCTGTGCACATTGCTGACAGGAAGGCTGGAAGGGCCCTCCCATTGCTCCAGTTTTGTATGCTGTTGGTGGGGAACCAAAGGGCAGCACCCTCTTCACACTCAGCATGCCTTGCATTTTTCTCTGAGTGATGAAGGACTTTCTTCAGTCATATCAGCATTTCAGTCACTTGCAGGGTTAAAGATTTGTCATCCTTCAGCACAGTGAAAAGGAAATTTCTGTTTTCTCTCATAATGACCCAGATGTACTGGGGGTATAGGAAATAGTGTATTAAGGTTGCACCATGAAAAACAGTCTTGAATTAAAAATAGAAAACAATCCTACACAGTTGACACGTGGAGGATCACATTAAAGAGAAGAAAAAAAACCATATTAAATTGATGGAGTATCCAACTAGCCCAGTAACTTTTCACTAACAAAGTTTTTCTAAGAAGGTAGAAAAAAGTGATGCTTTTGATGATTAGAGAATTACTGAACTCAAGGAAACATTTCCATTGAATCCTCAAGAAACAGAGAATGAGATTTGTTCCAATACAGAGAATTTATAAATTTAGAAACTTTAGTGTTATGAACTGTAGAACTCTCTTGAAGTATTTAATGATTCTTAAAAACAAGTAACTCCAATATTTGGTTAACTAGATTTTTGCACCCTGCAAAGCATTGAAACTCACAGTTTCATACTACAGTTCTCACCCACATTTTGAAGAATGCTTCAGAAGAAGGAATTATTTATCTCAGTGGTGCATTTCTGAATCCAAATAATCTTAAAGAGATTTTATTGTGTCCAATTTTGGGTCACTTACTACCAGAAAGATAGATGAGGCATCCCAAAGGAGGATCACCAAGGACATCTGAGGCTGGAGCACCTGCTCTAAGAAGGGCCAAGGGAGGCTGAAGAGATGGCTTCAAAGTGGGGCCTGGTAGCAGCTTTCAAATTCACAAACTGCCCTGAGATCCAGCTGCACATAGTGCAGCTGCCTTAGTTTGGGGATAGTCTGGCACATGAGAGGAAGCAAGTTAGTTTCTGCTAGCACAGGAACAGAGTCCCACAACTCTTTACTTCCTCTATGCTTTTATCTCTTTCTCTGTGAAACAGGAAGAACAGGACTCCTTTTTTTCACCTTTGTGTCTGTCTGTCTGAGCTGCAAATTCTTTGCCTCTCACTATCAATGTGTGTGGTATCTAAAGCAGCTGATCTCTGCTAGGGTTTCTCCTCACAGCGATGACACAGATAGATAGTGAAAATCATTAGAGTGCTCAGTTAAATCTCCTAGAGTGGTTTCAGAGGTTGAGGGCTGCCATCTGCAGTTTTTAGCTATGTTTTCAAGGATTAGGTTTTTCATAAATCAGATATCACCAGAAACTATTGTTCTCAGGGACCACTGCACCACTTGTAAGAAAAATTGCAAGTTATTTATCATCTGCTTAATGGGCATAATCTGCCAGACAGCTTCATGTTAAAATAAAGTGCATTGAGACATAAAGCAGGCATTCTTCAGTTGTAACAGCGGATTTCTTCATTTAGCCTTTGGACAGTTTTTCCTAAAACTGTGACAATCTCATTATGCTCTTACTAATTTTTCAGAAGGACTCTTTCTGTCATGAATTTATGAATGTTTCTTGAAGTACAGGCAGAACTAGCAGTATTTTGGCCGCATCTCAAACTATATCTTTAGTTTCATGATGTTTATTTTAATTCTTAAAATAATCCTTATGCCATAGTGTACCTTTTCATGTAACATTAAATGTTCCCTAAAAAGGATTTTTTCCTTTTGGTTCAGTGATGGAACTGTGTTTGATGCTGACCCATATAAGGATGCAGTACATAGACTTTGCTAGATCTGAAGTACTGGCAGTCTTCTTCACTCATTTCTGCAGACAAGGGAAGGGACCTAGTAAACATCTCCACTCCAGCCATGCACCCTGTTTCCGGAAAGATACAAGAGAAGTCATCATGGAGACTTCTTTCTTTGCAGGAATGAATCAGCTTAACCAACAGGATTTGTTTGCTATCCTCTATCTAATTTGCTGGAGAGGTTCTGGTTTGCCAGAACAAAATGTCATGGTAACACAGTTAAACAAAGACTAGTACTTTCCTCAGCCCTAAACAAGAACCAGTGGCTGTCGTTGTGAACTTTCTTCTCCTTCCTTCAGAGAGGCCAAAAAAATGCACCTTCAGTGCAAGCCAGAAAGGCTGCATTTTCTGCTGTGGTTCGGGAGAGTGGAACACATCAGCCCCTGCAGTGTTGCAGTATGACTGCAGGGAACATGACTGACTGGACTAAACACAAGGCAATACAGTTATATGTCTACTCAGGAGTGGTTACACAAGCCATGGCTCCTGCAGAAAAGCCCTAGTCCAGTACATTGAGGGAAAACACATCCCCTCAAATTTGCACTGACCTCATGGCAAAACTGCTTCTTCCCAAGCAGCTCACTCAGTTTTGTGTTCTTAGCAACAGACACGCTTCAAGTTCTTGCATCATCTGCATTTCTCAGTCCCCTTGCTTATATGCAGACAGTTCTGTAGGGCTGAAGTTAATATTGCATGACTGTTTTCTGAAGAAAAAAAAAAAAGGAAAAAAGAAAATAAAAAGGAAAAAAGCCCTAATTTCTCCTTTTATTTTTAGACTATGGCACAGTTTCCAGTGGTGCTGGGCTCATTTCTACATGGACTGACACTTGCCATCAACGTCATAGCTCCGTAAAGAAAACAGTCCTTAAAAATTAAAAAAAAACTTTCTGTATCTCTAGTAAAAAAGCCATGGAAGTAAGCTGAAACCCAAGCCAGAAGCAAGAGCTGCTTCTCCCTGATGCTTTCTTGCCTGTCAGCATCGCCTCTGCCCACTCTTCCAGAGAAGTCAGGCTTTCTCATATGTGGGAGGCTTATCAGATGGTGTCTGTCTGCATCAAAGACCACATAATGCTGTAACACAGCATGTAGAGGTATTTTGTTTTGGTCCTTTTCCATAATTCTGCCTAAAAACTATGCCTTCACAGTCAGAATATACCTTTGATAAATGCTCCTTTAATAATGGCTCATATTTCTTTGGGAAACCGTAAATACCCTACTGTTTTCCCTCACTTAGGAAATTAAACATCTATTAATAATAGGTGGTTTATGCTTAGAAGTCTTTCAGGGTGTTAAGGCAGTGCTGCAATATATCCTGCCTTCAATGTATTTCAGTGGTTACAGACCAGCTCTATCATTTGAAAGTATTAGCATCCACAGGCTAAGTACCACTGTCAGAAGACAGTATACCATGCTGGATCTAACACCCCTAGAGATGAGGATGCACCATCCACATCTCCAAGTCCAGCCAGCAGTGAAGCTTAGATGTATTCATAGCAGGTGCATATGCAGAGCACACATATTTTACACATATACCTATATACATGCACAGACACACAGATGACAGACACACAAAGCACTCACTTGAACACTGAGAACCCACAGGAAATCTGCCTTTCTTCACTCTCTCTTTTCAAGACTTCTCTCTTCTCTCAAGGTTCTTTCTCCACTGGCAAAACACAGCACTGACAACTGTCACATCTGAAGTGTCTGTGCACAACATGAAAATCAAGCAAAATTAGTGTCCCTCAAGGAAAGGCCTCATTATAAATTCAACAGTCTTCTGTTTGTCTGCCAAAACCAAACAGCATCAACACTGCTCTGTAAGGACTTAAAGAGCACAATTGCCTCTCTTGAACACTGTTAAGGCCACAGAAGGACTTTGCCATGAGATAAGCACAGAACAGAGTAACAGGATGGCGCTAACTCCAGGCCTGGTGGAGGGATGATCTGGTTAGCACATCCTGGTTGATGCATCCAAACAAAAATTCCCACTGTGGCAAACTGTGTAAAGAAGCAACTGCTCGTATGCATATCACTGGTCAAATAAATAACCCCAAGTTTTGGGAGAGATGGCACCTGTGATCACCAACAACCACCAAAGCCCCCCTGAATATGCTTCCTTGGACATTTGGAACTTGGACTGTAAGCTAAGCCACCACAGTGGGAACTTGAGATAAAGGTGGTCCTGTTGCCTGGGTGTTACCTCAAACCTAGGGGGAGGTTAACAAAACTGGGGGAGAAGAATGTATCACTGATAATGGACACAAAGAACACAGAATTTAAGGGCACAAGGAAAGCCAACTCAGCAACTGTGTCGAAGTCAGCTCCATCAGCTCCAACTGGATCAAAGGTAATTCTGGCAGAAGGGGATCACAACCACTGACTCACAATCCACCAATCCACAACCCACTGACCAAGGAAACCAACTAAAAAGAGGAGAAAGACCATGTGGACTAATTAGCATTAGAAGAGATGGAATCATTTAGCCAATAGAATAAGAGAACTGTGTAGCCAATGAGCATTAACCTTTGTTTGCTAAAATGTATAAATAGTGAAAAGTTTTGAATGACCTTGGGGCCCCCACCACCAAGAAGCCCAGGGTGAAGGACCAATGGGAGGCTGTTTGACCTGCAGGTGGTGACTACTTGATCTTTCTCTCTTTCTCCTCTCTTTTCTAATTTTTCCTATCTCTCTACCTCAAATCCATTGTTAAACAAAATCCATACCATTGACTTTGGCATATGGGCTTATTTGCACCTTAATTCGGGCAGAGGCATCTCTCTGTAATCACACCATAACAAACTCCATATTGGACACAGCTCTGCTTGGGTAATGTATAGGAGACTTAGTGTAAAAATGATGGTTAGCTATTAAGTGAAGGTTACTGGAGGCATGACAGTGTCACAGGGGACAGAGGAGGAAAATACCACTAAAATATAGTGAGAGGAGTGCAGAAAGAGTATGCAGAGCTTCAGAACTCAGGTGTTATTAGTTCCATCATTAATGTAACAAGTTGTTTTGCTGAGACTTCAGTGTAGAGAGCATGTCTTTTTGTTCCTAAAGAGACTAGGACCTCAATCTTGCCATTGGAATAAACTTCTAGTATCAGAATTTCCACTGCAGTATGCAAAAAGGGCTCTGTACTTGTGCTGTCTGAGCTGGAATGCCTCAGGTAAAAGCAGATAAAAAGAGCACTTTGGATGAATATGCTTGCCTAAAGTATGCCTTGCTTCATTGCTTGTCTTCAAATACTGAACTCTCTACTGATCTTACTAACAGGCACAGGGGTATTGCATAGAACTTCTGGTGAACAACTGCAAACCCAAATTTCAAAGGTCCTCTGCTACATATAAAAGGAATTGAATCACTGAATGTGAGTTTATCTAAAGTATTTCTTACATATCCATAAATGCAAAAAGGATTCTGTGCTAAAATCAAAATTGTGTGCTGTGTAATGATTGTAAGTTACTGTTTCTGCACTGCTGTGAAAGAGCAGCAGCAGCAGCAATCCTGTACACAGAGTTTGACTAGGAACCATTACAATGCTTTTTGAAATTACTAATATGTCAGTTATAAAAAAATATTTATGCAAAAAAAAAAAACCACAACAAAAAAAAACAAACAAAAAAACCCAAACAAACAAACAAACAAACAAAAAAGACAAAAAAAACAAAACAAAACAAAACAAAACAAAACCAAGATGATTCGCAAAGCTCAGGAAGATGTGCTTATTAGTCTGTGCTTATTCATGCACTGACTAATGTGAAATGTCACTTGTACAGAACCCAACGTGCCTCTACAGCCTGCAGCAATGGAGGCCCACAGGTGGTCTCCAGACAGTTACAGACTTCCCTTAAATCACAAAATATTCTGCTTAAAAACTAGGTTGATATTTTTTACAATGCACAGTTCAAAATTATATTTGTCTGCCCTAGGGTGTTGTGTCATGTTCCTGAAGTCATCACTCCTTGGGAATTTGCTGTTTGTACTCTTCACTTTCTTCATTCTCCCATTTCTTGCCAGTATAAGGGAATAGAGGAGACCACAGGAGACACAATGGACGATTGTGTCCTTGAGTTCTTACAACACTGACTGATGTTATAACCTGGAATCTCATGGCATGGAGGCAAAAGGATCCAGATGTGATAAATAACAAGATACTACAGACTGACAATGAAGGGTGACTCTGAAAAAGCAAAGACAATCCTTGGATGTATTAATTACAGTATTTCAAGCAGGGATAGAAAAATATCCATGTTCTTCTGGAACATGTCTTCTCTGAGGTAATGCATATCATTCCAATCACTCAGACTTGAGACATAAACTGAAATATGGCCAGGATGGCCTTGACTTTAGAGACCCTATCAGACAAGAGGCACTTGGCTTATTTAATCCATCAAAGCAGCACAGAGAAGTGATATGATTGTTGATTACAAATAGGTTATTGCATTGTTAGGAAAGAAAAATTCTGTCAAAATGAGAGAACAATTTGTCACTACTAATTACAATCTCATAATAAACAGCTTTAGGGTAGAAAATTAGGAAAAAATTCTGAATAAGATGTAAATTGATCTTGTGAAACAGTCTTCCAGCTGCATTAGGGGAATGCACAAAAGATACTAGGACATACCAAGGGTAAGTGAGAGATCCCCAGGGGAGCCACCATGGCTCCCAAGAGCAGCTGGGGGCACCAAGCCAGCCTTAGCCAGCCCTGGGCATCAGGCACCTCCCTGGGGATTGCAACAGTGCAAGGCCAGGCCAGGCCATCAGCCCATGGGTGGCCTGGCTCAGGGAGTCCCATGGCTGGGCAAGGGAGCTGGACACCAGCATCCTACAGTGTCACTAGGGCTGGGATGGACAGCCTCAAGTAGGCATTTGGGGCAGGATAAGGAGAGTCCACGGGGGGCTGAGAAGGGACTATCAGGCATCTTGGTGCCCCCAGGGCCCCAGTGAAAAAAAGGCCATAACTTTAGCTGTTACTAAATTGAGTTATGAAAGTCATTCATTATACCATGTCTATAATAGTAAAAGACAATAACTGATGCACACAAAGTCATTTCCAGTCCTATATTCCCATGCAGCTTGAAGAAATGGAGCAGAAAAAAGACTCCTACAGTTAGTTCTTCCCAAAATCCATAGAATAGCTGGATCAGACATCTAAGAAGAAAATCAGGCAAAGAAAATTGTGCCCAAAGTCCTATTTTCTGCTTTCAGACTGAGTCACTCAGATGACAAAGGCTGGTAGGCATTTGTCAGTGCTGGGTACAGCAACCAGACTATACCTTGAGGACACAGACCACAGTCAGAGACCAGGTATAGCAACTGCAGTCTCCCTAGAGCTTCCAAAGTGCTAGTCTCCTTGATGCAGAGGAAGAGTCATCTTCTGTTGACTCAACTCTAAATCTGCCTCTGGACATGAAAGTATCAGCTATTAGTGATCTCTCAATGAACTTCTCAACAGCAGAAATAATGCTACACCAGCTTTAGCACAGCCTGTCTGGAAGGTCCATTATCACCAGAAAGCCTTCTTTGGCAGTTTACTTACCCCACTGGAACTGTACAACTAACTGGACTAACTGGAGAGGGCCCTTGGTAATTCTCACCTGACATGCTTCTTTTTGTCCATATTCTTCAGGTAAATAATATGTATGAGAAAGGAGAGAGGAAATCTACTGGCTAGTGAAATCCTCTGAAAATATTAATGAAAAACTAATGAGCTGAATGTCCTGAAAGGGAAACATAGTGGCTCATAGAGCTGTTTACTCAAAAGACATATGTTCTACAGCTCCACTCTTTGCAAATTCTAACAAGAGACTCAAAAATACTGGGCATTTTGACTCTAGAGATTCACAGAACATGTGCAAAGACTGTGACTAGCAAAACCCCCCATTATGCACACTTCTACTCTCCTGTGATGGTACCTGGTTCCTTACAGACTCAATACAGCAGTGTATTTAGCCACAGCATGGTTGTCACTGTCTTCACAGTGCTGAGTCCTGCAAAGCCTGACGTGCTAAACAATGGCTCTTAGGCACTAGAGGTCATGGCTGAGAATATACTGTACCTATGAACTCACTGTTCTTACACTGAGAGAACCAGCACCTGAATGATTTAACAATTCCATCTGCCAGAAATATTTTTAGACCATAAAACTCCAACATTCCTGAAATATAAAAGGAAAAACAAACAAACCAACAAAATCCACAATCCCAAAGCTTTTAGCACATAATTTACTGTGGTATATTGGGAATCATACACTGGGTGATTTTAAAAGTTTTTTAAAATCAGTACTGGTTGCCCTAGATTATGAGTGTTACATTAAATTTGAACGTGCTGCTAGAGTAATTTGGATTGAAGAGAAGAGGGAGTAATGCACTCTTAGTTGCTTTCTTACATGTGCGTAAGAGCTGGGTAGCACATAATGGTGCCAGAATGGATGTATCCAGACAAAACTGTAGATGCCAAGCCAGGTTAAAACTCAGCTTCTGAATAATTCAGTTTCGATATTAAAGCAAAAAGAGTGAATTTACTCTAAATTCCTTAAGCGTTTGCCATGCAATCCTGCATCCCAAGTCTCTGAGGTAGGTGTCCTCTGGGCTTTGTCAGTTAAGTGACTTCATCAAAACTAGGCTTTGACTGTTCAAATCTATTAAAATGTAGGCTGGACACAATAGTAAAAAAGGTATTAATAAACATTTATTTATAACTCAGATGTAGTCATCAGCTTTGTAAGAACATATGATGCTATTTACAATACTTTTTCAATTAAATAGCATGAATGAACATGGTATGTATATGTGCATATCTGTGTCTACATGCAATTAATACATGTTTTGCTCAAGAGTAAAGTGTGCTGTTAGAATTGGGACTCTAATGTCAGTTAACAAGAGTTAACCAGAAGGGCTGAAACCAGACTGCCTCCAGAGGTCCCTTAATCATGTTTTTATACAACAACAAAACTTTTTTTATTATCAAATGACTACTATAAGTTAGAAAAGCATACAGGTCAGGCCCTCAGTACCATGGAAACCCTGGGTGCAAGTGTGCATTGGGGTCAATCACAACATGCCACTGGCACCCTCTGACACCCCAGGTAAGCTCTGCCAGTTTAGCAAAAGTCACTTCAGGTTCATAAAGGCTTCTGAATGACATGTGACACTGCCTTCTTTCATGGGATGCTTATGATCTCTACAGCATGACAATATTTCTTGACAGGTGAGTTCATACTATAATTCTCTGCATTTATGAAAAGTCTTTTGTCAGGGGATCTCACTGAGCCTTACAAGAGATGGATTTTATTTTTTTTTTTTATATATAGTAAGTTTATATAAAAACAGATTTCATGTCCTGACTCCTCTGCTTTAATCAGTACTCAAACTTATTTCTTTTTAATAACTATGTCTCATTTAACTGTCTCTCATCACCAGGATTGCATGAATTTCTGTCTGCTTTTTCCTGTTCTCTAGAGGAAGTTGTCAAGAGCAGAGTAATGACAGTCTTATGTGCCAAATAACAGCACAGGACCACTCACCACCTAAACTTTCTAAAGCAGGGATCAAGGGAGAATGAAAGCATGAAAAAGAAAAACTCTTTTCCTGAAGAGGAATTAGTTAAACTTATAGGGAAAAAGAAAGACAACAAGACCCTACACAAGTAATGAGTTCATTATATCATGGTTTTTAGAGGATACTTAAGGACAAACATGTGAGAACGCATTACTGGTACATGCATCTCTTTTGTCAATATATTTAGTTTAATTGAGCTAATTCTTGAAATCAGCAGGCTGATTTTTTATTAATCCTGGCTTAAAATAATTGTTACCATTACTATAGCACATTCCTCTCAGTAATGGGTGATTCTGCATGGTTTTGCTATGACAGAAGTGAAGAAGTGACCAAGTACAGAAAGTGCTCTGTGTCACAAATGCAATAATTTTCAGATTTTTTCCTTTTTAATGAGGGATGTCACCTAATGTCATCTAACAAACAGGCCTCCAGGACAACCTAATGTCCCAGCCAGTAAACACTGTTAAACCTCCCGTCTAAGGATAGGCCTGACAACATGCCATCAATAACAGCCGTGCCAAAATCCTCAGCAACGTCAGGAAGTTCTCTTTCTAAAATTAAAAATTCTTCCTTATATGCTAACATCGGGCTAACATGAGGTGATCCAAAAGAAGTGTATGCCTGCAGTAACTCATGAATATGTTACCTCAAACGCAAACTGTTCAAAAAGCTATTTTCCTCTCTTTTGAATTACTATGTAGCCCAAAGGTGCCCATAGATTGTACAACAATCAGTAGGTGACTTGATGAAACAGTTTAATATCTCCTTATGGTGTTTCCATTTTATATACAGATATTGCAGGTGATGACATTGGTGCAACACCTCAGATATTTAGGTTTTAACTTCTATTTAAAGACCCAATTATCAGTGGTTTCAATGGAAAGAAGGCAATTTAAACAGGATTTAAGCATTTAATTCCCTTAAGGATGTAAGCCTTTGTCTTTCCACAGTAGGTAGGTTACCATCTCTTTCCCAACAGTTCAGTGTTGATGATTTTAGCTTTTGGCTCTATAGGCTCTGTAAAGGTTAGTCATTATATATGATCCAGAAATTCTAGTTCTAGGAGAAATTTGGATCATTATCAACTATATTTAGCCGTCCACTTGTAAAGCATGAATAACTCCACCATTAGAAAAACAACTTCATCATAATGTCTGCACACAGATAAACAGAGCTAAGAAGTCCATGTGAAACTTCCCATTTTTTTATATGTCACTTCATAGTTGTGTATTTTTTCCCACATACGTTAAAGCCCTCTGAAACTGGAAAAAAAAAAAAAAAAGTTTTCTTTTGTCCTGTCTGGCAACTATTAAATTTGTAGATCTTTGGCCTTTATAGACCTTAAGCTGTTAGAAATACTCTTATTTGGGCTTTGGATTAGTATCACATTAGAACTATTTCTTATGCAATAGGAAGAGTTTCTTGACATTTAACACAGCGAATCCCAGGAGTGTAGTAATTTAAGAAATTGGTTACAAATGGAGTTAATCCAATCTCACTTAAGAAGCTTCTCAGTTAAGAAGCTCTGATTCCCCTTTTAGTGGGGTCATCCTGCCAGACTCTGCTTAAAATCAAGCTCACAGAACCATAGTAACCAGAAGTCTCTGAAGGCTACTTTAATAGTTTGGAATAAGATTTTTACTGCATGAAAAATGTTACTAGCCTGTCTACAGTTCAATTCAAGTCTGTCCTCATAAATGTTGCACAGTTAAGAGTTCCCTTTGCTAGACTGAGTAATCTCCCACGTAAATGAACATTTGGGTCATTTACATACTGGAGCTGAGACAGTCCTTCCAGAGCTCTGAGTAAAGCTTTTTGAATATCAACTTTTTGTGAATGCATTGTCACATGTTCTGATGCAAATCCTTCTTCACCATTTTAGTAGTCCCCTGTAGTTAGATGAACTATCCTGTGACACTTCTGCTTTTCTGAAGTATTTTGCCACTTTTTTGTTCCCCTTGCCTACCAGGCTACTTTGTAATTTGCATATGTTAGTCCTTGTCTGCCTCATTTGCTTAATTAAGAGTAGGGTTCTGCTCTACTAATGAGAACAAAACCCAACTTCTAAAGAGCCTGCTAATGTAGAATGAAGAAACTGTCTTATAATTCTAATTATTGGAAAGCAATATATTCTCCAGTGCAGGATTAATATTAATGTTAGAAGGAAGAAACTTCCCATGCCTCAAGATATAAAAAATATTCCTTCTGTCATGAACAATGCTGTAGGAATCTTGTCTATATACAAGCCATCATTAAAAGGCTGAAGATCAACACTTTCAAATTTAGGTGCCTCAAGGTAATTACTTTAAGTTCTTTCTATTATAGGTCTGATTTTTATGGTGGTACCACATACACACTACATCCTCTCTTAATGGAAGTGAAGAAACATGTATGTGTTCACAACATCTAAAAATGAGGAAACCTTACTTTGAGGCCTAAATGGCATTGCATAATACACTCAGCTTTGACAATTTTAGTTTGGATTCAAGCTGTTAAAAACCAGAGCACAGCGAATCCGGGCAAGTACACTGAATGGCACAGGAGAGCTACTGCATCCTGGAGGGCTGTGTCTTACAATGTGCGTGTCACATGGCAGTCAGAATTACTCTGGCTCTTACCAGTGGCATTAGTGGTATGCTACAGGGAGCAGAGACTAGGTCACTAGTGAAACGTGACAACCATAAATGGAGTGGCTGACTACCAGCTGCAAAACCAGCATGTAGGAAAGAGCACCACAACTCAAAATAAAATGCTGATGTCAAAACTGAATCCCATATATGGCATCAAGAGCTTCAGTAAATGAAGGACACTGTCTAACCCTCAGCAGTATCCCAGGTAGATGAGTGACAGCCAGAAGCCAATGAATTTTTTAAAAGTTCGTGTTTGGCCATAATACTCTTCCCCCCACCCCACCCCACCCCTTTTTTTTTAATAGCTAAAACTCTTTGTATGATGAGAAACCTCATTTTTATTTGTCTCCAGTATATTTGTCTCATGTTGATAACAGCAGTGTAATCAAATATTGCAGCCTTTCTTGTCAGACCAGATCAACATTTAGAAAGGAATATGTTTTGTTTGTAGCTGCGTCTCACTACAGACAGTATATAATACATCTCTGGGAAGAACAAAAGCTTTCCTGGTTTAGAAGCTATGCATTCCTTTTGTTGTTAGGAGTAACACAGGTATGGCTTCTCTGTGCCTGTCAGCAGACGTGGAAACACTGCTAACAAAGTATCTCCAGCATAGCGGTCTTCGTAACAAATGTATAAGGTGTTCTATTACATGACAACTCTGTTTTGTAATCCCAAACATGGTAAAGATCCCTTTCTATGCCATTGAAGCTTGTTTAGGAATAGGGGAGCTTTAACTGCTCAATAATTTTTGCAGTTGTAAAATGGCCCATTTAATTTGGTTTCGGCTGTTGTGAAATATGGAGATATAAATGTATATAATTTCCCAAGCCTCCATTACATCTGTTTCAGTGATGGTAATTTTCAATATAGTAAAATACAGTAACCCATAATCTACGAAATGTTGCAGACACCAGTCAAGCTGTGTGCTCAAAGACATCACATTCAGGTAATGCTACACGTGAGGAAATTTACACGTACTCCCAGGTGCTGTACATCTTATGCCTTGAACCAGGAAAACAAATGCTTTTCTCACATATGGCAATTAAAGGAAGGATTCTAATATATATGTCATTTTAAGTGTTATCTTTGTAAGCGACTCAATTCAGTGAAGGAATTCGACTGGAAATTAGCCTGAGGCAAAGAATTCCATGGGTTAATTATGCAACATTCCTTCTATCTCTTCTAAATCAATTGCCTCTTGATTTCAATGTCTGTCCCCTTAAGAGTGTGAGAAGGATCTAATTGCCTCCCTGTGGACCACTTGTAACTGGCTATCCCTGTGAAATTCACTTTTACACTCCCTCGCTGTATTGGCAGCTTAACTTAATGGAAACTCTTTCCTTCCCCCTACTTGTTAATTATTTTGTCATCTCCCCAGATTATTTCTGATACATTTCCTAATAAGAAGTCCAAAACAGAATGCTGTGTTACTGATGAAAACGCAGACTGGAGTGATACAACAGGTTTATTTTCTTCTTTTTTTTTTTCTTCCCCCCAAAATTTACATATAATTTTCCTTTCATTTACGCGTAAAAGATACTAGATAAACAAATTTTTGTCAATATTACTGACAAAACTACTTTTGTTGAGGTAGAATTTAGTTTAATAACATCATATCCTTGTATTATTAATAGATCCAGGTAGAGCTATATTGACTCAAACACAAAGAAGGCTGTAGATTCTGGAGAAGGGGGACTAAGAACAGTGTTTTAACAGAAAAACCCGCATTTCAGAGCATCTGAGACTAACATATATTTTGGAGAAGAGCACAGAACTTAAAGGTCCATATATGAACCTCAGACTAACAGATCAACAGCCTCTATTTTGTATTGGCTTTTTAGGGCTTCCGCAGTTCTTTCCAACACACAGAGGTCGTAGAGAGACAGGGATTCTACAACTATTCCTTATTGCTGGGGCATGTGATATGCATGAGTGGTTACTATTCCAATTGTCTCATGACATTCAAGCTTTCCCTCAGATTTTTGCTTGGGTCTCTGACAAAGCTAAGAACCTGTAAAAGAGAGAAATGGGCAAGGCTTAGTTCTGTAACATCTGAAGCTAACCAAATCTCTATTGCTGATTTTGCAATCTTCCTGCACTCATTTAACAGTCCTGTGAAACCGGACAATATTCACTTACTTAAAAACTAACCTGGCAAAAATTTAACTTGATTTGGCCCAGTTCAGGTTTCAGACCTAGGAATGGGAACACATGAATGACAGTAGCTGAGCAAGGGATGGGGGAATAAGGAGTGGTGTGGGGAAACAAGTGTGGCATTGCAGTAACTCAGAATAAGGTTCTCTTAAACTGCAGGGAACTTGATCTTCATCACCTGAAACAAATTCTGATCTTACAAAGGTCAGTGGAACCAGAATTTCACACTAGTTCTTAGTATGTTTGCATTTTAATATATTGAATTATTATGTTGCTTGCTATAGTATTTTTTATGAAGATAGTTACTCAAACTACTATATTTTTTACCTTTCAGTGTATTTCAGTATATTGGGGTCAGAAAATATTCCTCACAGTCTGTCTTTAATCATTGATTCAATGATCAGCATTCTGACACTGACCCCACATGAATCTGGCTGGAATGAAAATTCAGTATTAAATATATTATTAATAATATACAATTCCTAAAGAAGCTACATATTGACATCTGATGCACTCTAAAATGTTGTTATAGTAGCAGCAGATTAAATGTGTAACATTAAATCTCATTTCAAACTTCTTGTTCCATTTCTGCTTGACTATTTAGAAGCTGATTTCACTATTTAGACCTCAAAACATGGAGAAAAGCCACCTGCAGCCTGGAAGAACAAAAAAAATAATCAACCCCGCCCCGGGAAAAAAACCCACAACCCCCCCTCCCGCCCCCCAATATCGCAACCCAACAACAAAACACAGCACAAAGAAGTATTTTATTTATCTTTTAGAAAAGCTGACGGCTACTCAGCATCAAACAAAACTTGTATATAAATGCAAAGCTATGCTAAGCGATGTGGAAATACGAAGAGACTGTGAAATACTTTCCAAGGAGTTGTTAACACGTGCCCGAGGCTATACTGCTGAGTTGTAAATTTAAGGGGCGTGTTTTCATGAGTATTCAAGTCATCTGTCAGGGAGCAAAGGAGAACGGTAAATAAACCTAAAAAAACCGAGAGAAGTTGCTACGAATTCTCAGAAATTCCTTCTGTCGAGCAATGAAACAGCAAAATTTTTGATTTTTCATTACTTTCTTAGCTAATGATCTGAAGTGCAGCCATACATTCACACACCTTCGTCAGTGAAACTTCCATTCTTTCTGGCCCAGAGCCTTAAGCATAACATTAGTATTCAACTCTCAATATGTGAACAACATCTTTGATATCACATACCTAATGGTAAATATCCACATCCCTAGAGAACTGAGGCTGCAGGTTATGAGCCTTCTGGAACAGAAACTGATCATTACATATTTCATAAGCCACTATACATACTAAGTAAATAATACGAAGTGTGTAATAGCATTTGAGCATTCTCTCATGTCCATGACATCACTATGTGTGGAGATGAAGCATACTTGAAAAAGATGCAGTTCCCAAATAACTGTTACATGTTTTAGTATGTGTCCAGCCCAGGGATAGCAGGCTTTTCCAGCTCCACAGGCACAGCGATGCAAACTGCCATTGCAGAGATCCCCATATAGTTATTCAAGAGATGAGCTACAGGACAGCTGGGAGCAGGAACTTCTTCAACTATTCCTAATAAATCTGCAGCCAAATATGAGTTAGCTGTGATTCCCAAGAGACTGAGCACTTGCAGCTTGAGCTTGCTGAAGATGTCCACTCAAAAAAACCCAGTACTTAAAACTACAAGGGCAACTGTGGAAACATGAAAAAATTGCTAACACTTGCTAACCAAGTTATTAAATCATGAATTCAATTCCCTGAAGAATGGAAACTTCAGGAATACCATGCTGAGTCTTACTGAGAAGATTCAGACTTGGATTTCTTGCCTCTTAAATACTTGAGGCACCTGAAAAAAAAATCTTCTGAAACTTTGAATACAGATTTTTCATAGGAGTTTCTGCAGACATACTTGCTACTTCTAAGCCATGGCCATTATTTGGATATTTATGAGAACTTAGTGAATAAGATATCTATAATGCATCAAATTTATATTAAAAATCCTAGGAACGTGAGCAGAGGTCAGTGCTTTAAAAGACTACAAAGGCAACCCTTGGAAGGAGCTAAAATATCTGCTATGAACTAATGTAGTTGCAAGAATGTAAACATGATTCTAGGCATTTAAGGTTTTATTTATGTACATAGGAGATAATACAGGTTTGGTGCACAAAAACAACTTATGGAAAATGTAGAAACTTCTTTTCGTCTTTAGCATGAAATATTGGCATAATAAATACATACAGATTTGTGTATTTCTAAAATATCCAAACAGGTGAAAGAAAAGCTAGTTTCATATGGATAATTTGCTTTTTAATGGGCCTATGGCAATTGTCTGAGGAAAATGTAAATCTTTGAATACTGAACAAGGGAAAAATACAAATACACTTGGTGTAGAAGTGAAAAGTACAGAAACCTCTTGCAGCAATCCCAACATAGTTATGAGCAGCTTTTACTGCTCCTTAAGCAGAGTGGCTGCACAAGCCAACCCAAGAGAGGTTCTTGGGAAATTTCAGTATTCTTTCCATTCTGAAATGCTTACACGAGTCTACACGGAAGGCTTTATACCCCTGTACTGCAATGCTGGTTTTTTCTGCATTTGAGAATCTGGAGCTTTAATTCCCTTTCTCCCTCCCTCCCCTGACCTGTTCTCCCAGCCCTCAAAGGAGAATCCCACAGGGACCTCTATTAGAGGTCAAAGGGCCAATAACATACCAAAATCATTGCAGTTATTATATACTATATTCACATGCTGTGCAAGGCAGTCCTGTCATACCCATCTATCCTGATGCTTTGTTTCCTGTTTGATATGAAAAACTCACTTTACAAATTAAGCAAGTTAAAGGGACAAAAGCAGAAAGTAGCACACAATTCAGGGGTTTCTGCCAATTAGATATAAATGGTTTGCCTTGCTGTATAATGGCGAACTAATGGTACACTCATGATTTATATTAACAGCATTGCAAGGAGAGAGAAATACAATTTATCCAGAAATATACAGGAGACATGAAGGACTGTATGTGGTTCAGCTTAATTTAAGCAGACATCCAACTTGGCCTCAGGGGACAATTCAGTAGATAAACTTGCAGCTTGTAAAGCACCTCAGCAGCATCTGGACTCGGACGACTTAAAACTATGGGGTATTAGTAATTACAAATGTCTAAGGTGATGACGATTTAGATTGATCTGAAAGGAAACACTGGCTGTGGACAGGAATTGCCATCCAACACACGTCTGCGAAGTGGGGAACTCGAGGACCAGAGGGCCTGCCCGTCGGAGGCGCCGCGGGGTGCGGAGCGGGGTGGGAAAGGGGCGGCTCTGCAGGCGGAGGGGCTCGCCCGGGATGCTCCCGCACGGCCCGCAGCGCCTCCCTCTCCCCGCACCCATCCCCGCCATGGGACCGGCTCTGATCCCCTCAGGGATCCCCTCAGGAATCCCCCCTCAGGACCGCCTCTGATCCCCCCCCTCAGGGATCCCCTCAGGAATCCCCCCGGACCGCCTC
>JAWWTY010000123.1:60958131-61030399 GCA_035222235.1 Margarornis squamiger
GGGGCGGGGCCGCCTCCGAGGCCGCCCCAGCGCGGCCCCGGCGGGCCCGGCCGAGCCCACGGCATTTCCGGGGGAGGGCGCGCGGCGCGGGCTGGCGGGGAGCGGCGCGGCGCGAGCAGAGTTGACTATATATGGTCAAAGGCAGCGGAGAGCGGCGCGCGGCGCGGGCGCTTCCTGGCTGGGCTGAGGCAGCGGGGCCGAGCGGGGCCTGAGCGGCCGCAGCCACCGCCACAGGTCCCGGTCCCGGTCCGCTCTGCCCGCGCCCGCCGCCGCCACAGCCACACCCGGCCCGACCCTCCCGCCGCCGCCACAAGCGGGCGAAGATGCCGTACGAGATCAGTAAGCTGGCGGGGTGCGGGTGCGGGTGCGGGCGGGGAGCCCCGCAGGATGGCGCGGAGCCGGCGGCGCCTCGCTGACAGCAACAAGTGCGGGCGGCTGCCGGCAGCGCAGGGCGTGTGCTGCGAGCGGGGAGGCACCCAGCGCCTTTCCCCCTCTCATTTATTTTATTTTTATCGTTTATCTTCCTTTTATCCCCCCTCTCTCCTTTTAATTTTTTTTTTCGTAGAAAAAGTGTTCGCCAGCCTTCCGCAGGTTGAACGGGGCGTTTCCAAAATTATCGGAGGTGATCCTAAGGGCAACAATTTTCTCTATACGAATGGAAAATGTGTCGTCATCAGAAACATTGATGTAATGTATCCTGATTTATTTTGCTTCCTAGTCTAAAGCTTTCCCTAAGTTTCCTTTTGCCTCGCTGCCCCTCCTTTAATAGGCTGTGCTTCATTCCCTCTGGGTGATTTCAATTGAGGTCACAGATCTGTGATCAGCAGCAGGGGAGTAAGCAGGGTGCATGACTCAGGCATAAAACCATGGGCAGCGACTGTAAAAACCTGTAGAAAATCTCAGTAAAATGTACAGTTCTCTCCCTCTTTGCATAGGACTTAAGAGATGAGAGACTGGTATGTTCTGGTTGGCCCTGTTTATCTTCTTAGGTATCGCTGTTTTGAAGTTCAGTGCTCTGCTTAATAAATGAACTCTTCCATCTTTGCTGTTTTCGGCCTTTGGCCTGTAAGAGAAGCGTGTAAATACTTGCAAACCTGTGTCTAAATTAGTCCTTAGCTTCTTCCCCCCACACCCAAATCCCACATTCTAGCAATCAAAACAGTTGTCAGTTGTTGGAGTCCATGACAAGCCGAGTGCGAGTTCTCAGCCCTGGTCACAGGAGATTTTGCTTCCTGATCAAATATTAGAATGCCCCAGTTAATGTTTTCAGTAGTGTGGTGGTTTAGGGTTTTTTCGTTCTCTGGTGGTAACTAGAGAAGTGTTAAACGAGTTATTTAATTGATTTCTTTCGAAAGATGGCATCCCTGTGAAAAGTATAGAGGAAGCATTACATGTTGAGGCTATTGTCTTGTTACTGGTTTTCAAAAAATACATTTCTTCAAAGTGATTTCTTGTTCTTTAGAAAATCAAATTCTCCCCTAGATTTACTTTTCTCTCCTACTGCATATTTGGCTTGCAGTGGGGAGGGCTGCAGGGGGAGGGGCAGGACATCTCTGGAATTTTTAGGTCTCCACAACAATGGATTTGTTTATGGCTGCTTCTCTAAATCACCTTTGTAAACTGAGCTGTTTCCCTGTTTTACTTCATCACCCCCACCTATATTCAGACATATCTTCATTGACATGCCATAATAGAGAAGAGCTACTAATAACTTAATTCCTTGCAGACTCCCTGCTTGCCGTCAGGTTAAATTCATCCACTTAAAAACGAAAATAAGCTCACACCCTGGTTTCAGTGTCTCAGTATAATGCAGTTGTAATACAGTGTTTTGCTCTTGTATCAAGAAAAGTTCGAGTTTCTGAAACCAGAAGCCCCAGTTAAACACTGTAATGGCACACAGTGTGATGAGAGAAGAGGGAAAAGCCACTATGCTTATGTTACAGTTTCTGCCCAAGTCATGGATGCTGACCTCCTGCCTTGCACTGTCATTAGTGCTCATCTTAATTTTTTTTTTTTAACTTCTTTGATGCTAAATTGGAGAAAAGCAATTTGCTTTTCCTGAATCGAATCACTTAAGATTTGTCCAGTGCAAATGTGAGTCCCAGGAATGAAGGCACATGGCATGACCTGTGTACAGGTGAGGTGGGATTGTGGGAGTTCAGATTTAGACTCTTTAAACTCTCAAGGGAAGTTGAGAATGGAAGTCATGAATCCTTCTGTTTTATGGTGCAAAGATGGAAGAGCTCATTTACGGTGCATGCTGATATGCAGACTTGCCTAACTGGCAGGAGGAGTTTGCCACTGTTAATAATTGACAGGTGACTACAAAATTGTAGTAGTGACACAAAAACTGACCAAACCCTCTGCTATGGCTTTTGTGTTGGACAATGTTGCAGTTTGTAACCTGACATGAAAGTGTGTCCACTCTTAGCATTCAGAGAAGGCCTGGCTCTCAACTATACGTTATAATAATTTGCTACAACCACATGAAATGCTGGGAAGTCTGTGTGTAATCCCTCCATGAACAGTTCTCCAGTGGGATGGTCTTGCTCTAATTAAAAGAACAGGTCATCAAAATGCAGTGATCACCTTTCTTTCTTGTGTCTAAAGCTATCTAGCATGAGCTAGTCAGTGGTGATGAATATAGCATTCAGGGTTAATGCTTGATCTTTGAGCATGATCTAGATACTTCCTTTAACAAAAAGTAGTTCTGGAGCAGTGCTGGAAAAGCACTGTGAGAAAGAAAGACTAGTGATATTTGTAAGGTTTCATACCTCATTAATACTTTATCGTCTTCATGGGTCTAAGACTACTTTGAAGCTTGGAACTGAAACTGCTCACTTTCATATGTGGCTCTGGTTTCAGTTGTTTGAAATAAGGCACATAAGTTCACACTGCTTAGTATTAGGTGCTGCATTTGTCTCAGCTCACACTATAATCTCTGAAAATATCTTTTAGAAGTAGTTTTTTTGGGGGGTGGGCTCAATATGAAAGACATACAAGTTAGAAAACTGAATTTACAAGCAGAAATAATGTTATCAAATATAGAATATTTGGTCTGACAACTAACTTATTATCTGGTTTCTGTAATGAAGTTACCATACCTTTAATTTGGGAGTCTGGCTTTTATTTAACCCTTTAAATCAGTCTCATCTTAGTTTCCTAGTCTCTTGGAGATTCTTGCTGTAAAATAGCAACTGCTTCTGTATACCATTAATAGCAAAGTGTGGGGGGTCATGGTCTTCCTGAACATGTAGGCAATGCAGATATAGAATAGGGAAAAGATTCTCTGGTCTTGCTGAGATAAAATCCAGTTGGACACAAAATGGAGAAGGATGTGCATGTTCTAAGTGCAGATGGTTGTGACTTAAGTAGGGCTGTAATGCACTCAAGCAATGTATAAGAGCAGGTATGAAAAAAAAACTGCTTCTTGCATGAGCAAGTTGTATTCTGTCTCCTGAGATGTAACAGTACTGCAACAGCAAGAACTCTGGCAAGCAGGAGACTGCTTTCTAACACAGAGCGGGTGTTTTAGTTTTTCCTCATTGGATGGCTGAGTCATACCATAACATCAGGTGGTTTTCTGGTTCAATTGAATAAATCTGTATTAATTATAGCAGTTAAAATGGAATTTTGTTTTGACCATATGAGTCAAGTTTCTGAAGCTGGAGCATGCCTGTTAAGTGGTAGAAAAAAATATTCTGAAGAGTAACGTATTCCCTTTGTGGCACTATACTTAGGAGGGGTGCAGAGTGGCTTTTTATAGAGTTCATTTGTAAGCAGTTTTTGCCTTGGTGTCATCCGTTTTTGGATTTGTGTGGTTCCTCTATCATGTAATACTACTGATCTGCTGAGATACTGAGTCAATTTTATTGTCCAACCTGAAGCATCTGAAAATGTGGTTAAGACTGAAGAGATAAAATTATGATGGAGTGGCAGTGAAGTTCTCTGAATTCACTGAATTCCTACAACTCTAGATACAAGGGAAAACACTTTTTCCTGTGCTGGTCTTCTGGCTTTATAAGCAGATTGCAATCAGTAAGAAAGAGCAAGCCAAGCACACCATAGGTTACTGAGTGATTTTGAGTACATGGTGATGAGTAACGGCCGTGCATTATCGTTAAATATATGCTTAAATTTCATGCTTGACTACAGTAGAACTTTGGATGTGGACTGCAAAACACAGCTCATGTTTAGTATTCTAGTTGGGTAATTGCTTTATCCCTGGGCCAACCCCAAAAAAAGAAAGCCTGTCACTTTGTTCTGTTATTTTTGGAGGGTGGTTTTCTTACCATTTGGAAGGTATTGGAGAGGGAAGGGTCCAAGCACTTCAGGCTGTTAAGAGGAAATCCTTTAATTGTGTCAGTTGTTAGAAATTAATTTGTTGGTTCAGTGGTACTGGACAGCAGTGTACTGCACTTCTCAGTTTTAGACAATTGCTCAATTTAAGCTGGAAGGATGTGAGAGAAGGAGAAATTCTGAATTTTATCCTTCAATTTCTGATTTTATTCCATTGAAAATGAGGAAATAGAACTTTCTAACTTTTTTTTCCTTTAAAATAGAATCCTGCAATTGCTGACATCTACACGGAGCATGCCCACCAGGTTGTAGTTGCCAAGTATGCTCCCAGTGGATTCTACATAGCATCTGGAGGTAAAGTATCAGCGTGCATGCTGCATGGGATGTGTGGATAGAGCTGTCAAAGTTACTGGCAAAACAGTAGTACCAATTCATATATGTGTGTAGAATATGCAGAGTCAATGTAATGTGCTTCAGTGGAATTACATATACATACCTGAAGGAGGAATGATTTCTGTAGTTGTTCCTCTAACATCTTTCTCAGTCAGTGAGTTTAGTGACATTCTTGATCTTCTTAAAATTCGTTTAAAAAAAACCCTAAAAACCAAAACAACAAAAAACCCACAACCTGGAAATGAACTCTAAATACGTAGTTTGATGAAGACTTGTGTAAATGGGGGAGAGTGAAAAGTTATTTGTGAAATGCTGTTGTTTCTCTTTCTTAATAAACTTTGATACTTTACTGGTAGGGGAGGGATTCTATGTGAGTGTATACTCCCTTCTTCCTGACTAAATTTGGCAAGACTTAGGACTTTTGTTACCATTGTAACCTGAACTAAAAAAGCTCTCTTTGGTAAGTTAGCAAGGAAAGAGGCTGATTCTCAGTTTCCATTCCATAATGCGTGTGAATCAATAGTCTGAGAATGGGTGAAATTAATTTTTACAGCATGAATTTCCTATATTGTTAGCAGAAATAGCTGCACTTTTCGGCTTCCAAAGAACTAAACAAATCCTTTTTAATAGAAGCTTGCTTCAAATAATGGATTTTTTTGCAGGAGGATTGGCACACAGTTGAAGAATATTCATAAATACAATCCTATAACTTGCACTTATTAAAAATATTTGCAGCCAGTGTATGGATTTTTTGCCTTTGTCAATTAGAAAAGCTTCAGAAGCAGTAATGTGCCCAAATACAGAAATATGTTCTAAGTAATATATCTGAAAGTAAAACATTCTAAATATTATCTCCTTAGAAATAGAGCCCAGATTCCTGCAAAGGTCTTAATAACATGGGAGTTTCTCTGTCTGCAATGTCAAGGGGACAGTATTTTTTTTTTTTTCAAATGTATTAGAATAGGTATTTTTTTGAGTACTTGGGAACCTTTAAGAACACTGATAGCATGGCTTTTTTTTTCTTTTTTTTTTTCCTTTTTTTTCACACATTCTTGTCTGAAAGGAACCACAGCCAGGATTTTCTTGGCTCAATCTTGTGTGTGGACCATGTGTCACATTGAATACCTTCTTAAAATCCAGTTTGTATTCTGTATTCTACAGACTTGGTGCTCTAGGTTTGTGCAGTACTTAATCCTCAGAATAGCTATCTAATTTGTTCTTGTAGATAGCTGTCTAATTTGTTCTTGTAGTCTTGTAGATTTCCAGTCCTCTGTAAAAGAACAATAATATACACATAGCCTGATCTGTGATGGGGGAGGTATTTGGTTGAGTTTATTTCATAATGTTTCTCATACCCAAGTAAATGAGTTTAGGTTGCAATATTTCCCTTGAAAAGTGTCTTCTGTAAGTCACTTATAAATAGTTTTGTGATACTGCTGAGCATGAGGTCTGAAGATAGTACCAGGCTGTTTAAGCTGTTTCTAAGTATAACATGTAAGATTCATTTCTCTATCTATAAATCTGCATTAGCCATGCAGCCTGCATTAATACTTCATGAGACAGACCTTTGGCAATATGCTTTTGGCTTTTATGGTAATTTCCCTTACTGCAGTTGTAGCAGATGTAGTAATGGGAGATACTGCAGAGTTAAAGCTCTATATCCTATCTATTAATAGATGGAGAAAACAATTAGATTTTTAAATCCATGTTAAAATTCTGCTTCAATAACAAATTCTCTGTGTGAAAAAGGAGGATTCTGCGTCTGTCCTTCTAGCAGAAGTGAAAAAAATGGGTCTATGATCAGGTCTCAAAGATGCAGATTTACTCTTATGTTTAGATTGCACTGTAAAGATGCACCAGGAAATGGTGAACAGAACTCAAATGTTCTGCTGAGGTGAAGGACATGTATTTTAGCACATGGTTTATTCTAAAACAGTGGGTTTTATGACTGGTACAATACACACAGACTTTGCTGTAAATTTGTGTATAGAACAATTCCTCTGGTATGATACTGCACCACAGTAATTGCCCTGAATAGAATTAAGCTCTAGGGTTGTGCAATACTGAGAGGAAACAGTGACACAGGGAGCTTTCATTATCTTAAGTCTTTAACTGTTACTGCTTGTGCTATGTTTGCTGCTCTTGACATTTTCTGTCTCTGAGTATTCTTTTGTATTCCTGTGTAGCATTCTAGATAGTGCAGGTATTCACACTCAGTGTTGTGTGTACATGAATCTGTATAGAAAAAGCATACTGGTGATTGTGCATGAATTGAGTTCTGTGGACAGAAGTGTCTTTGTATGTCTACTTATGCCTGGTATTTCTATGCAAAACAGGTTTCCTTTGAAGGTACAAAAAGGCTGAGGTACAAATTGTAGTGCATTAGCCGCTGTCCAGCGGGTTGCTCTCTTATTGTAGATGTGGAGTGGCTTACTTCCCAGTGAAGCACTGGGGAGCTGTCTAGTAGCTGCTGGGTAGAGGGACTGGTTTGGGTTGTTCTTTGTGTAACATGGATAGTTAAAACATACCAGCTGACAACATTAGAGTCCGTACCCTCTGTAATGAGCAGATTTTTCATGTGTCTGTTTGCAAATGTTGTCTCCATGTTGTATTTGGTGCTACATATCTTGAACCATAGTATGTGGTTAAAAACATAATTTGGTGAAATAGATAGTCTTCAGCATTCCTAAATAAAGTGTTTTGTAGTAGTTGTAATAGGGGTAAGATAGTACATAAGTACATAAGGATAAGTATTCAGTGTAGATGGAAATCTGCATTCTGGCAGATAGCTGAGTCATGTGATTGAGTCATGCTGGAACAATAGCTATATTCTATTTTACTATGGCAGATGTCTCTGGAAAGCTGAGAATCTGGGATACTACACAGAAGGAACACCTACTGAAGTATGAGTATCAGCCATTTGCAGGAAGAATAAAGGACCTTGCCTGGACTGAAGACAGCAAGAGAATTGCTGTGGTTGGAGAAGGAAGGGAAAAGTGAGTAATTCTTCTGTGTTTGCATGTATGTATATTATATATCTATACATTTACTGTAAAGCTCTGTTCTCTAACAAAGCAAGATCTTTGCAGAAAGTTTTTAATTCTTCAAGGGAGGAAAATCATTGTTCCCTGTTTAAGACTTGAAGTTGTGCTGTTCTGCAACAAAATTCTCTGCAGTGTTTGACAGCTCTAAATTAGTTGGAAAATAAAAGTTCTGTTACAATTGTTCAGTTTAAAAATTGTTTGGGTCTTGTTTGTTTCTTAGAGGTGGCTATTATTTTCAATGATAGCAGTTTGATGGATTTTTTTTTTTCTTTTTGTAATAGAGTAGGAAAGGAGGAACACAAGATAATGATCCCTTTTCTTTCACTTATTCAAGTGATGGCCTTATTTGGTTGATTAAATAAGAGTATAAAAAAAGTCTATCTCAATTTTGTCCCTTGGCAGCATGTCTATATTTCCAGGCTTTATTATGGTAATTAAATGAAATCACAAGCAGTTGTCCTTTACCTGACTAAATGAGGTACCCATTCATTTGTGTCCTTCCTTTAATGTTCAAAGACTGCCAGACCTTTAAGGCAGAGACCAGACCAGGTAGTCTTACGACTAAAGGGCTGAAAAGTCTTGTGTGGTCCTGTTCCCTGACCCCCTGCACCATTTTTAGTCACTATGTTCTGCTGTGTCCTGATAGTTGAGAGAGTTTTTGTCCTTCATTGCTCACTGTAGCTCCATCTGCTCCTTGATAGATACTTGTAAATTTGCTCTCTTCCTTCAAAAACTTGGCCAGCTTCCTGTTTGGTGGATGCACTTAGAGTATAGAATATTGCTGAAGTGATTTTATAGAAGGCATTTTTAATAGTGATGCTCTGTTTAATACTGCTATTGTGATTATACTGATTTTTTTTTTTATTTTTTAAAAAAAGATCTTTTAAAATAAGAACTGACAAAAATGCTGTTGAAACTCTTCTTCCTTAAACCTTTAAGTAATAATAGTTGTAAAAGTGGTGGTACCCAGTCTAGGCTAAATAGGCAGATAACTGTGACATCGGGTTATAGTTGTCCTAGCTTTCTGCATTCTTTGTAGTGACTAGGCAGATGGGATAACTTACTGCTTTCTTTTATAAACCAACAGTTGTATTGAAGAATGTGCATCAGATCTCTGAATTTTAGAAGCTTTATGCATCAGACTTGCTTGTTTTCCCCCTTTAGCAGTTGTCTCCTGTTGAGAACTTGCTGGTGAGAGAATCCAATTTTCAAGTAGCCTTCAGGGAACTATGATGCGCTTGCATAAGATTAATGAGATGACCTAATTTCTTTTCATTGAGTGCACTCAAATCTGCTGTTTGCAGATGTTCAAGGAGTTAATCTACATGTAACTTTTGTGAATTGTAGTTATTGTGTGTTTTTCTAACTAGATTTGGAGCAGTGTTCCTGTGGGATAGTGGCTCTTCTGTTGGTGAGATTACTGGGCACAATAAAGTGATCAATAGTGTGGACATTAAACAAACGAGACCATATCGTCTGGCAACTGGCAGTGATGACAACTGTGCCGCTTTCTTTGAGGGACCGCCATTCAAATTCAAGTTTACACTAAGCGTAAGTTTAAGTTTATATGTGGCTCTGTTAAGTTGTGCAGCAAGGTGACTTAAAGCTTTTCAACAAGCTTGCAGTTCTTGTCACAACTAGCTGTTAAAACGAAAGTTCTTAGTTCCCCCTTTTGAAGCATAGCTGGTGTCATGTGGCTTTCTTAAGTGAAAGGCTCGTCTCAGGCTAAGAAAACTGAAACACATGATTGGTTAAAAAGAAAACCTGAAGCACTTTTTCATATTTTTTTTTTTCTTTGGTCCTTCTTAAGGAAGAGGATGAAGTAGGGTGTTTTATTGGCCCTACAGATGCTTTCTGAGCTTTGCTTCCCAGTGCACCCGTGTAGAATTTCTGAATACTTTCCAAGGTGCTTGATTCAATAAACGTGGTGATTTTAATGGAATTTTCTGATCTGCATAAGAGTGCTCAAATCTGAAATCCCAGGGCTACTTAGAAAGGGTGAGTGTAGATGTTTGAAAGCGTAACTTGATTTCCACAATGTGGAACAGGTATGTAACTTGTGTGGTCAGTTTTCTATTTCTGCATTCCTTTTAACTTTGTTTCTTATTCTGCTAGTTACAATCTCTTACATAAATGAAATAAAGCTTGGAACTACGACAGTTAAGCATTCATTGTTGCTCGAAGCCAAAGAAAATAAAAAGCCACAAGGTTCTGCAGCTGTTTTGATGTCAGGAGACATGTCTCTTGCCTCAAAAAAATTATTGCAGAGATATACTGGATGTTACTACAGTAGTAAATCCAAAATGTTTAGTTTGTACTTTATTTTTAAAAACATAGTAGTAGTCCTTTTATTTTCTTATGAACCTTGAGTAATCTTCATACACTGACTTTGGTAAGAATTCCATTCCAGTTCTGGAAAAGGAATTGTTTTGAGCTCTGCGATCCAGTGAGATGATGTAGTTGCCTGATATATTTCTGAACTTAAGTTGATACTTGCATTTTGCTAAGCTGGTTCTTTCAGAACTCTGAAGTCTGAATTGCTTACCAGTGCTCCTTAAACTGGTATGTGATGCAGTCTTCCTTTTAAAGTGATATTTGAGTTGATATATGGGATTCTGATACAGGTTGCTACATGGTTTAGATTAGAGCTTGCAGTATCATTAGAGGGGCAAAAAAGTACAGTTAAAGAAAGTAGGTTAGAACCTGCCTTTCATAATACTAAAAATAGTCTCCCAAATCTCTGCATGGGAGCTTTGGCCTCATTGTGGTGCTTCCCTATTTAACACTTGTTTGCTCGTTTGCATGGTTTGAATAGTCTCCTACTTGTAAATAGTCTATTTGGGGAGCATACATCAGTCTTGTCTCATTACTTCACAGAATTATCATTAATGCAGTCTCCCAAAAATGGAATTCCAGTAAAATACTAATGTATTTCTCACACCTGTGTTTTTTACAATAAGAAGGATAAAGTAGTCTTCTGTGTATAAAGCTTACTGCACAATGAAGCAAGAGTTGAAATCTGAAGAACGTTGCAGAAGAATTCAGTGACCAGAGGGGCAGAATCTTGTGTTTTGCATGTAGACTGCAGATGAGAGTTTTTCCCTACTTATCTCAGAAACTGGGTACTCATTCTCCTGCCATGTGCTAAGTTGTTTGAACTACAGCAGTATTGATGTCACACTTTCTTCTGTGGACTGTTCTTGATCCACATGATCCTCTTCAGAAAGAGGCTAGACTTGCTTCATAGTGATTCTCCACAACAGGCATCTCCTATACAGCTAATTTATGGTTCACATGTAAGAGAACTTCATTGTTACTGGTTTATCTTCTATATAAAAGGGTCTGTTCTTATTTTATTTGCTGATTCTTCCTTTTTTTTCCTGCAGGACCATACACGGTTTGTGAACTGTGTGAGGTTTTCTCCTGATGGGAACAGATTTGCTACAGCTAGTGCAGATGGCCAGGTAATAAGAAAGTAACGCTTCTTGTGGTGATTTTAGTATGAGAGTATTTTCTTCTGCATTTTGGGAATACAATTAGTGTTGTAAAATCCATGTTGCTCCTTTTTTCATGCCCAGAAGTGACCGGTGTAAACTCTTAACTATCCTTCTATAAATTTGTAATAACCGATGATAACCAGACTATTCTTAGTTTTTCTTCCCATTTCATCTCCCTAATGTATTCTCTTACAGGTTATTTTGGCAGGAACGTGTTAGACTTTTGGAATATGCATGTCCTTGTTATGGTCCTGAGAGGTCTAGCTGAAATAGTCAGCTCATAGATAGCAACCTAGCTCTGTGTGTACTCCCTTCTAATAAAGGCGGGTTTGACAATGACATTGTTACCATAGGTAGCTCTTCCTCCTAAGAAGGCAGATTCCCATGCTAGCAGTGCTAAGCAGCTGCCATCACAGCAGGAGTTAAAAATCTTCCAGAATTTCAAATGTCAGGATCCAATGTATGGAGGACTTTGATTATTTGCAATTTCTGTCTCAATGTTTAGTCTTAATTATTAAATGCAGGATAGCTTGTGCTTCTCTTTCAAATAGTTTGGTGCATTAAACACTGTGTAGTATTTGATAAACCTGCAGGCTTGCCACATAGCGAATGATCTGTGCAGTGCAAGTAACAGAGTATTACTTCTTGAGGTTTTTCTATTACTGCTTTTCCCTTTAAGTTGTATGTCTGTGTGCTCTCTTTAAGATTTTTGTCTATGATGGGAAGACTGGAGAAAAAGTGTGTGCGCTTGGTGGAGGCAAAGCACATGATGGAGGTATTTATGCTGTAAGTATCATTTCATTTGTGCAAATGATTACCCAGTTCATGGACTGTGAAGTCTTACAATAGTAAATGCATTTACTTTCCTGTGTTGTTTTTACAGATTAGTTGGAGCCCTGACAGTAGTCAGTTGCTTTCTGCTTCGGGAGATAAAACTGCTAAAATCTGGGATGTTGGTGCTAATTCCATTGTAAATACTTTTAACATGGGATCAAATGTGTTGGATCAGCAGCTGGGTTGCTTGTGGCAGAAAGACCATTTACTGACTATCTCCCTGTCTGGCTATATCAATTATTTGGACAAGAACAATCCAAATAAACCTTTACGTGTCATAAAGGTAGGTTCAAGTTTTCTTGTTGCACCAGTTTCTGCAATAAATGACTCAGTGGTTGAAGTTGTCTAAATGGAATAATAGCTTTTGAAAAATAGTTTTCTTAAATTAGCATTACCAAGCAAGCTGTGTGTGACTGATTCTTGAAAGTCACACGAATCAAGAAGTAAAAATGTGACATGTGAGACTGTGCTTTGTGCAAACACAGACTTTTTTTTAATTAATGTTATCAACTTATTTTTCGTTGCAGCTTTTAAGCATTCTTGAGATGAGAAAAGAAATGCAGCATAGATAGAAAACTACCAGTGATGTCTCATTCTACCAGAACTAGTGTATTGTGAACAAGGTGACCAGGGTTACTGTGCAATTGAACTTTAATTTTAGGATTTAAAGAGTTCGCTGACACAACACCCTCATGGGAACTTACATTTTTACATGAACTAGAAACAGATGTCCCAGATTTTTTGCCATTGCTGCTATAATTCTGGCAGTTGGTGTGGGTACATAACCATATTTAGTCCTATTCCCTGAATCATTAAAGTGCCTGAAAAGCAATGATGAAAAGGCCATGAAAGTGTTTTGGCCCATCAGGCTAATAAAGATATTCATAGTGCTTATTGCTTCTCTTCAAGGACATAGAAATAGCAGTGTTGTAACAGTTAAATGACCGCACTGTTAAATAGTGTTCTGTATTTTGAGTTACTTCTGATGCTTGTGAATAGCATGTTATTTTCTGAATAACCTGTAATTCTTCTCAAATAGGTTTGCGCATGTGTTAAGATAAAAACTGATCATCAGTAATTATGTGTCCTATTTACAGGGTCATAGTAAATCAATTCAGTGTCTTACGGTGCACAAAAATGGTGGAAAGTCCTATATTTACTCTGGAAGTAACGATGGTCATATTAATATCCTTTGAATTATAGATATTTGTTCTAGCCGTATGGTTCAAGAGAGCTCATTAGGAGTGGGGAAAAAAAGACTTTTGCCAAAGATAAACATAGCATTTATTAGACGCAAGTGAGTGTTTTATGTCTGAAGAAATTTATTTTGCTTTCCCCTAACACTTATTTTACTGCTTGCCTTCACACTTTCCTGCTAAACATAAGCCAGCTCTTAATTTTCAGTTGTTACTACTTTGTAGTAGGTAGCTTGTTAGTATGGAGGAGCAAGTAAATAAATTAACCTCTTGTAATATCAAGAAACAGCAATCATATTTTGCATGTATAACACAAGATGCAGAAAGTTATATTTTCAGCATTCTGAAGCTTGTAACTGTGGTTGTTCATCCTGCCTTCCGTGATGCATTAAAATGGTGTCATGTTGGCATAAACTGTTACAGGACTTGTTTCCTTACAGATCTGTAATACAATGGTGGTAGTTCAAACAAAAGTTAGCATATAACATTAGGGAAACCCAATGTTGCAGGACTTCTAACTATAATTCTTTGAAAAGTATTTTCTATTCTTAGACATAATTCTAATTTTTCCATTATTTGGCACTGTTTTTGGTAGGTCATTTAGCTCCCTACAGAACATCAGAGGCTCATTTGAGGGTATGAAGTTGTTTAAACCCTTGTACAGGTTGCCCACAGAGCATATAGAGTCTCCATCCCTAGAAATACACAAAACCTTACAGAATGTGCTGCCTTTTGCAGCTGACACTGCTTTTTAGCAGCAGGTTGGACTAAACAGTCTCAGGAGCTCTCTTTTAACCTTAGCTATTCTGTCAATTACTTAACCTTTTATGATGTAGTATCTGACTACACTAGTATCTTCAAATGTTCCTTAATTCTACTATGCACATTATTGGGATTCTGAAACTGGAGAGAATGATGGCTTTTCTGGGAAAGGCCATACAAACCAGGTTTCTAGGATGGCAGTGGATGAGATGGATCAGCTGGTCACCTGCAGTATGGATGACACTGTGCGCTATACCAGCCTCAGCAAGAGGGACTACAGGTTAGTTAAAATGTTGCCTTTTATTGTAGTTATAATTATTTTACAGCAGGAGTTTTGTTGATTTATATGGTAAAAATTATGCTGCAGTTTATTTAGATTTTTATGTTACCATGGAAACTGTAGAAATTATTGCTGTACCAGCCTTGCTTTTTTCTGTCACAAGAATTGCATCCCAAGCCTTTCAATCTGTCTTACCCATTCCAGAGGTTGGATAGAGATCTGCCTTGTATTGGGTGACTTAGGGGACTGTAGGAAGAGTGTCCACTTTGTGATTCATAAATATGCAGGGATATTGGTAATAAATGTGGTTAGGAGGGATGGGATGCAGCTGTTTGTTCATGGAAACCACAATTAAAGCAAAAATAAAGAATCCTATTAAGATCACCTAATTAATTTAAAAATATTAATTCTAGTGTAGTAACATTGATTTTCAGTGCAAAGGTGTACTACCTGATCAAGATAGTAAAGTTTTAAACACTAAACAACAGGAAATCTTGCCCATTATTAAAAACAAACTTAAATAAACTTTGCATGTTGTTGGTGATTAGTGGGTGATTATTTGAGTAGGTGATTTAAAATACTTTTTTTCTGTTTTGTGCTTCCTACTTCTCTGCCTTGGCATGCCTTCCTTCAGTGGCCAGGATGCTGTGAAAATGGATGTTCAACCCAAATGTTTAGCTGTGGGTCCTGGTGGTTATACTGTAGTTCTATGCATTGGACAAGTAAGTATTAACTTGTGGATTATCAACACAATTTCTGTGTTAATAATGCTGTGTATTGGTAACGTGATGGTTTCTGACAAGCGTGTTTGTGTGGGATCACCTTGCATGTCTGCAGGATTTTCTAGTGAGAGCTACACAGAACGTAATGGAGCAGGATACTTGATAGCCTTGTCTTTTTGTATCCTGTAGAATTTCACACTTACATATAGATTTAAATTTCATGTCGTCCCTTGTGTTGATGCATCTGTATTATCAATACAACTGTGTGCTGTAAGGCTACACCAGTCAGAATCATGCTCTTGCCAGATCTGTTCAGTGACACGATTTTCAGGGAAAGGATGTCATTCTCCTGCATTTTAGTTTGTGGGTTTTTTTGTTTGGGTTTGTGGTTTTTTTTTGTTTTTTTTTTTTTTTTTGCAACTAATCAATTAACTAATGTTGTTGTACAACATAAATAGCTCTAGCTTGCTTGCCTCTAGTATTCAGATCATGCAAAACCAGAGAGATTGCACCAGTGCTTTCTTGTATCAAAGCATGATTAACTTCTAATGATTTATGCCTTCTGTATGGATCCTAGTTTAATGCTTGAAACGTTTGATAGTGTTGTCTAAACCTGTTCTCCATGTGAGTTATAATTCCAGTTGTCCATAGTCTAGAACTATGTAGGAACTAGCCTTTAAAATTTAATATTGCAGTATTAACTTGCTACTGGTTTGGTCTCCCCTCCCTGCCTTTAACAGTGAACCAGGAAGGGAGTAAGCATTGCTAAAAAGTACTGTTTTGTCCATGTTTATTTCATGTTCAAACCAAATGAGGCAAAGCTGAAGGCAGTGAAGAATGCCCTACCTAATTTAGCGCCCGAGTACTCCAGTATAGCAGATGAGTTAGTCACCACATATAAGCATTTTTTTTTTTTAAAGAATGAAACTGTTCCCTTAAGATTACAATATAGTAAACTTCTGAGCAGCTAGAGGAGATATGTATTTATGACTAAGCAATGTTGCTTAGTCATAGTTTTGTATTAGGCACTTTGAAGAAGGGTCTTAGTTTCTGGTTTTGTATTTGCAGATTGTCTTGATGAAAGATAAGAAAAAATGTTTTGCAATTGATGACCTTGGCTATGAGCCAGAAGCTGTAGCCATTCACCCCTCAGGAGGTACAGCAGCAGTGGGAGGAGCGGTAAGATTGCATTTCCTAAAACTACTACTTTAAACACTAGAACTACTAACAGAAGCATTTCATAGTAGTAGGTATGTTGTGTTGAGAAGTAGTAGGGGGCACTTTGTAGCAACAGCAGTATTGAAATGAGTAAGCTATGTATAACTGGTATTCCTGGGCTTTCATTCCCCAGGTTCTGCCAAAATTGTGACCTAATGTCTATTTAACTTTTTTTTTTTAATCCTATATTTGCTGGTTTTAAATTGTCAAATTGTTTTTACCCAATGTATGCTTGAAGTTGGCAAATTCTAGAAAACAGGTCTATTTCCATGCCTTGTGGATTGTACCAGCATAAATCACAGAATCGACTAGGCTGGAAAAGACCTCTGAGAGCATCAAGTCCAACCTTTGATCTAACACCACCTTGCCTACTAGAATATGGCACTAACTGTCACATCCAGTCTCTTCTTAAACACCTTCAGGGACAGTGAATTCACCACCTCCCTGGGCAGCCTATTCCAATGTCTGATTACCCTCTCTAAAGAATTTCTTATTTAAACGATTTCTTAATATAAGCACTATCAAATAGAATTGATGCAAAAAGTTTCATAAACTCAGTAAGCCTTCCTCTTTCTGTTGTAAAATGATTTTTTTCTACCTTTTCTCCTTCTTGGCTATTAATTTGCAGGATGGGAATGTCCGTTTGTATTCAATCCAAGGAACCTCTTTGAAAAGTGATGATAAGTCTTTGGAAGCTAAAGGTCCTGTTACTGACCTGGCATATTCTCACGATGGTGCCTTTCTTGCAGTCTGTGATGCAAACAAAGTTGTCACTGTCTTTAGTGTTGCTGATGGCTATGCGGTAAGAATTGTTGTATCCAGAGTTTTGTTTGTTTAAAAACAAATTGACTTACAGTTCATCTAAATATGTTGTGAAATACAGTGTAGCTAGTGAGGCTTAATTGTAAATCGTTGATACAAATTTTATGTTTTTCTGACTGTCTCTTTACTTGCTGTTTTAGTCTAGTATTGCTTTTCACAGCAGCCTATGTGAATCCTTCAGCTCATAAGAATAGTTAAGGAAATGTGCAGCATAGGTTGGCCACTGGGAAAACACTGAAACCCATCTAATAACAAACACATGGTTAAATGGGGAAGGAGCTGGATTTCCACACACTATTTCCACACTGTAGTTAAATAGGAAAATTAGAATATGAAGGTTCCTTAATGTAGGTGAATCACTGATACACTGAATCCATGTTAGTCTGGGTTTTTTAAAGGAAATAAAATCAAGAAAATACGTGCCTTGCCTGTTAGAGAATTTCTGTGTGTTTTTGTTAAATGAACAAGAATGCAGGTTCAGTAGGACAAAAATCATGCAATACAATAAAAATTAATGAATCAATAAAGCAGACTTGGCAATGACATTTTTGCTGGTTGTGCCACACAGTTCCATGGTAAGGAATAAACAATGAAACAGATACATTAGGGCAAGGAATCTTGCTTTATATGTTGATCTAGTGTCTTAACCAAAAACCTATAAATGGGCAATTCCTACCTTTCAGCTGAGCAGTCAGTGTGTATCAGCCTGTAAAGTCATTAAGCTCTGACTAAAACCACACTCTAGTAAAAATACAGGATGGCATTCTGCAAAAACATTTCATTTTCTAAGTGAAATTTGAAAGAATTTTCCTTCAGAAACATCTGTGAGGTTGTTTGCCTAGAGAAGATTCTCAGTAGACTCACTGCATATGCATTTAACAGATCCAGCTTTCATGGGAGAAAGTCTTAGCTTTTTATTTTTTACAAAGCATTTGTATTTTATTGGCCTGATAAATGTTTAAATAAATAACATAAAGTGAAGCCACCTCTTGGTTGGTTTAGTGCATCCATATGCACCTGAGATGTATATTGTCTGGAGTCTTGCAGTGGCTTGTTCTGATGCCACACATTGAAAGCCAGTGATTTCCTAAGTAGCTTCAACTAATGAAATAACCTTTGTCTCTCTGACTTTCAAAAGGAACATAATGTCTTTTATGGACACCATGCAAAAGTTGTTTGTATTGCTTGGTCACCGGATAATGAACACTTTGCTTCTGGAGGCATGGACATGATGGTGTATGTTTGGACTGTGAGTGATCCAGAGACCAGAGTCAAAATACCAGGTATGCTTCCTTCAAAATACTACTTTTGAAAGTTACTGCTAGTTCTTGAAATCCAACAGTTCCAATTTTCTAGAACTGATGGTAAGCAGGCTTTGAATATTCCCCAAATAATTTAGTTTTTATGTTAATCTCTGTCTAGCTACAATAGCCAGAATTCTAGTTACCTCTTTTTGGTAGTCACTTTTAAAATCCAGTACTAGTATTTAATGCAGCTAAAAATCACAGTTGGAATATGTGCTAGTTACCTTGGCAGTTTGGCCTTTCTAATTCTTTTCTGTTATTTTGCACTGCCATACAGATGCTCACAGACTACATCATGTAAGCGGCTTGGCATGGTTGGATGAACATACTCTGGTAACAACATCCCATGATGCTTCTGTTAAAGAGTGGTCTATCTCCTACAATTGAAATAAGCCCCTCTTTGGAAGGACCTAATCAGGGACTAGAACTACTGCAGTGGAACATAGCATTTCTCTTAAAGAATCTGTATTGGCCTCTGGGTCTGCTATCATATCCTCATATCTTTACAGGGTGTTCATATCTGTAATTAAATGTACTTTGAAAGCTTTAGCGAGTAACAGTTTGCACATGAAAAGCACTTAAATTATGTCTGGAGCTTAACCTTTGTGCTGAACATTCCAGAGGCAACAGCCGAGCAAGTTGGTGTGCAAGGTTCAGGCGCAAAAGATTCAAACTCAATCAGTTGTTCTTTTCTAACCAAGAAACATAAGACTGTACAGCATGAGAGTAATACTTCTCATTTTTTCTAATTACAGAACATTTCTGTACTAACGGTCATAGAGTATTTAGTTGTGGTCTGAAACCAATCAAGCTGTGTGCAGCTACTGTATATTGCTTTGCTTCTCTATACTGCACCAAACTGTTGCCTCAGATTTTCTCCTCCAGATAAGAAGATGGGGTACATACATAATAAACTTTTTATGTATTTCATGTCAAATCTTTGTGGTTTATTTTAAGGTGGAAGTGTGGGATTTTAATGTACTTACTGTTGTGGGTATAATGTTTACAAATAATCGTTGTGGCAACTTGTTGCTTCGGAAACACAATTGTTACTTTCATGAATTAAGACTGTCTCGTCATTTCAATGTCAGAGAAAAGAAATCATTCTGTTTCAAAGATTAAAGATTTTCTGTTTGAAGGAGGAGAAGCATGTTATTGTTCAAAAAATGCAGTACTCTACCACCTTTTGGAAAATACAGGAATTAAACAAAGTGAAGCATTGTTATGAGTTGAAGTGATTTTTGAGAAGATAGTGTTTGTTCAGTAAGTTTTATGCCTATGCATGTGCAGAACAGTTGCATGGAAGTGTTACCTCATGCAAACAAATCCTGATGTGTTTAGTTCCCTTCTCACAGTCCACAACACATTTAAGTGATTTGAAGCTAGCAGTCCAACAAGGCTGGAGGAGGAGACTCTGATGCAAAGTAGTAGGAAGATTTGTTCCTGTCTCTGATGGCCAAAAAACATTGTTGCTGTCTAGAACTTTGGAAGACTTAAAATTTTTCTCTGTTAAGTCTCTACCACCACCACCACCTTTTCAGTTGTCTTTGGTTTTTCTTAAGCTTTCCTTTCTGTATGGACTTGGGTGTTGTTTTTTTTACCAATCATATTTCTAATAACACTAATTATACAGCAAATAAAGTGCTTTTGCTGCTTCTCATACTGTGGACTATTGCTCAATTGCTGAAAAAAAAAACCTTTCAAAAATGAAATGTTAGTGAAATATCTTTTAAAATGGAAAAATGTTGATTTCTTTTTAGGAGTGGTAATTAGATGTCTTCTGGCCTGCAAACCAACATCTACATTGGAACAGTTGAAATAGATTTAGATTTTTTTTTTTCCCTAGGAAGCAAAATATTTTGCATCATGGTTTCTTTGTGTTTGTTGTGTCCATTAGCAGTTCTGTATATATGCTTACTCGAAATCCAAGGACGAGAGAAGTTTTGGAAAAGGACATGTTTGAAATTGGGCATAAGATCCAAATGAACAAGATTTCTCTGTATCTAATGCCTAGAAGTTTGTCAGCTGTTACATAGGGACTGGCACAGCAAGCAATTCCCCTATTGTTCTCAGAGTCTCATGTGGAAGAGTTGCTATTGAATCTGCTCTGTGGGTTTGTGTTGCAGTTGAATCCCTGTCATTTAAGTAATGATGGAGGGGGTGGGGGGAGTTAAGCAGTTATAAGAGCTCGTGCACCATGTCTGAAAGGTGGTGTGTAGGATGTGCTATTTTTTGATTCCTCAAAGACCTTGTGATACAGCTCCTGCGGGAATGCCTGTTAGCTGGAAACTCTGCAATAACATTTGTGTTTGGATGCCTGTGAGGGTGACTGCTCGTGCTTCAGCTTCCATGGGATTTCTTTATTGGCATGTGGCCTGAGCTTCTAATTCCTTAAGAACTATTATGGTCTTTGTAGTTGGCCAGCAAATCCTGACTACAAAACTGAAAAGTTACTGTGCTCTTGGACCAAATGTCATAGCGCAGACTCATTGCTGATCCAGCATACATGTATCACAAACTGAGTCAAAGCCCTGCCTTACTTGTTTGTCCCAAACTGAAAATGTCTTGCTTTAAACTCGGGCCCCTTGGCCTGCTTTGGCACAGAGAAACAGCAAAAAAAGTCTGGACAGTCTGTTGTGAGGTTCTGACTTTCATGATCCCCAGGTTCTGTTCCTCAGCAGTATTGTACAAATTGTAGTGACTTCAAAAGGAAAGAGGTGAGATCCTTGACCTGAATATGAAATTAGTCTCTGAGAATGCACGTTTAAAAAACAAAAGCACCCCAAAACCAAAGCACTGTAGATACTGTTATAGTAAGAGTTGTGAGTATTTTAGTACTAGTTTAAGCCCTGTTCGGGCATGGCTTCTCAAGCCCCATTACTCTTAAAGGTTTCTGCTTTAGGCATGAATGTGCTTTTGAGATCTAGCTAGCAGTCACTGGAAAGCCAGTTTCACTTCACTGTGGTTGGCAGTTTGCCTGCTTTAGAGTGAAAATGCATCTTAATTAGGCCAGGGATAGACTTGGAGAGCTAATGTGACCAGTAATTCCTCACAAGGCTGTATTACAGGCATTCCTCTCCCCTCCCCCTTTAACTGTGATTTAATCCCGGTTGCCTGTTCCATTTCTGCCGCGCTTGTACAGCACATTGGCCTTCCAAGAAGCTGGTGTGTAGAGTCAGCCAGAAACTAATAGCAGCTGATATGTGGAATATCAGCAAATCCTAAATGAGGTTCTTTAATTGGCAAGGGGCAGAGGGAAAGGTAAAGGACATCACAAATCTATTGGGAGATGGAAGTTGTTTGTGTTGTTGAATTATGGATAGACCCACAGTAGGCACCTCTGTTCCTCTGCCAAATGCTCTTGCTCTTGAATATTAGTTTCGCAGAGTAAGGGTAACTGCCTGAAAATTTTAATTACATGACCATTTTTGTGAAGCAAAACACCAAAGATGTGGCATCCTTCAAGCTGGAATTGATTTTTATTATTTGAAAGCTTCTAAGCAGAGAACCCAGAATTCCACCTACTGCACATTAGTATGTCACTGCAGATACCATTTAATGGTTGTGGCACACGGAAGGATTTGCTGATAAAAACTTTTCCCCTCAGTAAATTTTGCCATGTCTACCTCTGTAATGGAAGTATACTGAGGAGAAAAAGGTGTCTTCATGTGCTCAAGAACAGAATTATGCAGTTAACTGGCTGGAATGAGAATAAGTCACAAGCTTTTATATATACAGCAGATGCTTGTGTCTTAGTTCAAGGGGAGAATTAAGATATCTATGTTGGCCAAGAAAAAAAAAAATAATCCCTCTCCTTTAAATTTAGAAAACAGAACTTTAATTAGGAAAATATATATATGAAAGGATAACAGTTCTTAACCACAATACACATATATATATATATATATATATATATATGTATATCCAGAAAGGACCAAGCAGCAACAGTTTGTAATAAACCCTTCCACCCCCAAACGACAAGGCAAACGGTTAAAATGTCTTTTGTCTGCGCCCAAAAAAGGGGGGGAATGCAATTATATCTACGGACAGCAGGAGGCGCTGTTGCACCTCAGCTGCTGGCCGCTCTCCCTCTCAGGGGTTGCAGTTATATTTACGGACAGCGGGTGGCGATGTCGCGCCCGGCCGGCGGGTCTCTCTCTCAGGGGAATGGCAGGAGCAGATGCTGGACGAGCTCTCTGGGGTCGGTGACAAACAAAAAGGCAGCAGAAACCCAGCCTCTGCAGAGAAAAAAAAGGCGTGTTCTTCTTTCCCCGCAGTAGTCCGTGGGTGATCAGCGAAGCCAGAGAGCAAAAGACACAATCCTAGTCCCTCAGCGATCCCAGACCTGGTGTGTGTGTCCCTGTCTCTGTCCTCTGCGCCGAGCCGGTGAACTCCTGACCTGCACAGAAACGCTGACCCCTTCCCCCAGCCCGAGCCAGTCTTTCCCTCCCCCTCTGGCCCGGGGAGAGATCAGAACAAAGTCTCTGGCTAGAGCTGTTAACATCAGGACATGCATATCCATTGTGTCCTTTGTTAAACCTCTTTATCGACACTAAGGCGTTGGCTTCCAAGCTTTTGGAAGGAATTCCAGCTGAGGTTTGAAACTATAACAGCTTGTTCTAAGAGTGCAAAGCTCCACCAAGAGGCTTTGGAATGAAGTTAATCAGTGAAAGAATCAGAATATCTCAAGCTGGATGGGACGCATAAATATCAGACTGAGATGAATAAATGCATGTCTTTTGCATACTAAGGGAAGTTCCTTTGGCATACAAATATTTTGACTGACAGGAATTAAATCAATTGCACCAATTCTTAGATGCATTGGAGGAAGGACACTGAAGATCTTGTCTCATGTATGAAGTAGGGCTATGAGCAATACTGGACCAGGTCAGCTGTGTTTTGTTTTCCAAGTCTTAAGAAACTGAAAAGGATGGAGATTACGCAGCCTCTTTGAGTAATCTGTTCCACTCGAGGTTTTCCTAATATCCAGCCATAGACTCCAAGCTGCATTCTGTGACTGCTTGTTTACACTATTTGTTACTAGCGGGAAAAGGTTGAACGCAGCCCTTAGTATTGTCCCTCTGGAATGCTTTTTCTGACTTTGGATGTAAAGTTGTTGATTCCCTCCAGCCTCCATACCTCTCAGCTTCTAAGAGAGACTGCTGTGGGAGGAGGCATCTGAAGTCTGGATGTACTTCATCAGCTCCCTCACCCCATCTGCATTGCTATCAGCAGTGAGATGCATAGCTACCAAGTGGTCTAAGCAAATCCCTGCTGGTTATTCCTTTGTCCTGCAAGTATTTAGTATTAAATCCCAATGGGAAGTGTACCTTCATCCCTCTGGGGGCTGCAGTGGAAGCAAACTATCCCCTGTTCCGAGTTGAGGTAGTGTGTTGGGTGCATCACTTTTTCCAGTGATCAGAGCCCTCACATGATAAACATGTATTTTTCATGGATAATAGTTAACTGTGTTGTAATCACATGGGCCAACCACTTTTACAGCTCTGGGTTGGTCCCATCACAGCCCTATGGACTTGAATACACCCTGTTTTCAGGTGGACCCTAACATTGCTTCCTACTGCTGGTTGCCCCTTGCCAGAGCACACTGGCACAAACAAAAATGTGGGAGCATGCCTGTCTGTGAAAACCAAAGCCAAAAATTGTTGAGTACTTGAACTTTTTCTATCACCTGGTGCCAGAGAAAAAGGTACATTGTGCACAGCTATAAATACCTGCAGCACTGCCATGTTTTTCTGTTAGAAGAGAGACAGTAGAAGAAGCTTTGTCTTGTTGCTTTGTTGCTTGGGACTTGCAGAAAGCACATCAGGTTTGAGTAACAAGCCTCACTTTCAAACTCATTCTGAACTTTCTGTCTTTATTACTGAAATGATCCTGGAGCTGTAATAACAATTACATCCTGATGAGAGGAGATTCCCAGGTGGCAGTGGCTTCATGAAGTTCTACAGATGATAGTTCATAGTGGCTCGCTCGGAGCCAAGCTGAGAGAAAAAACATACAATGTCCAAGCCAGGCTTAGCTATTCTCTTTTCCCATTCCGTAGGTTAGCTGTCCGCTGAGTAAACTGCCTGTGGAGCCAGGGGCATCGGCAGTAGGGCTGTTTACTGCTGGCCCAGACCAGCCAGCTTGCACTGTGAGCAGACAGCCCATACCGGTCTCTGAGTTAAGATAGATCAGTTCTGATTTTCCTTAGAGAAAGATAAAAGTTTGAAGTACAGTTTACCCTGACACCAAAAGGGGATTTGATACCCAGAAATGCTTGTCATTCCTGATTGCCTGGTCTGCATGATTGCCAACAAGTCTGTCCCACGTGAAGAAGTGAGTCACCCATATTTAGTAACCCCTGAAAACACGGCTTATCAACATTATTCAGACTGGGTTGTCAAAAGATCTGACTACCTGAGAGTTGCTTACCATGTTGGCCAGGCCTTTGCCTCCTGATTTGCCTTACTCTATAACGCTTGCAGGCATTAAAACGGGAAGGGGGCATTTCCCCAGGGTAGCCAGAGGTGAGTATTTATGCCAAATAAATATTAACAGATGTCTGTGTTATCATTCATATGCTCTGAAGAAATGGCAGGCCAGAAATGACATAGATTTCTGGGTTGGTGTATTTAATCTGTGTTTCCTGGACCCTGTATGCAGGCCTGTATGCAGCTTTTAACCTGTGCATGGCCTGTACAGAACACGTGGGCTTGCTGCATGTGTTGCCTCTGAAGGTCCATCATATGCCCACTAACATGCAGAGGTGCCACTCTATTCTAGGGACACAGTATCTCTCTTGGGGCAGAGACTCTAGAGGTGGCCATTGCACACAGGTACAACCCCATAAGGCAGGGGTAGTGGTTTCAGGATGGGGAAACGGGGCGGGAGGGAGTAGCTGCAGCCAAATAAGTAAAAGCATAAAGTCTTTAGACACAGTCTTACAGATTTCTTGATGACATCTATTTGTAGGTAAAAAATAGTCCCTTCTGCTGAGCGTTTTTGATAATCTTTATGGACAATCCACTTCCAGGCAGTTAAAAACCAAATCTTTAGTGCATGCAGCAGACTAAGCTGTGCCTCAGTTTACAACTACAGAAATATCTGCATCATATTAAAATGTCAAATAGAGACATTAAAGTTACAAAAGGGTTAAAAACACACCTAATCAGATCATACATGTACATACTTGGTGCTTTTTAGACTTAGATGTTAAAAATGAAAATAGAATACTAGAATCATGGAGTATTTGGAGTTGGAAGGGGCTCACAGGGATCATCAAAGTCCAGTTCCTGGCCCTGCACAGGACAACCCCCAGTATCACACCACGTGCCTATAAATAATTGGCAACTAGCAGTTATATCTTTGCAACCAGTAGTTATCACATGCTAAGACACAGTTTAGTCACTGGGACTGCCCTGTGCAAAGGGGAACAATATTTATTAGTATTAAAAGTCATACAGAGTTAACGTTTTTATAGTTCTGTGGTGTATATATTTCCCAGACTGCTGGCTGCGGTGCCGGCGGCGCTCGGTGCAGTTCCCCCCAGGGCTGGGTGATACGCGGGATGGAGGCAGGAAGGGAGGGAAGGAGGGAGGCATGGTGGGAGGCAGGCAGGGAAGCAGCAGGGCAGCCGCGGGGAGCGGCCGGGACGGTGCTCCAGCACCAGGTGGCAGAACAGCACTGCTGACGGCATCTCGCTCTCCACTTCCAGGTGACTGTACTGTCCAGACCGACACTCTCGAATTGCTTCTGTTTCGGGAGTGATTGAGCTGTTCCCGTGTGGGATGGCAACCTGCAGCCCACCCAGGAAGACGGGCAGCTCACAGCCCCGGCCAGACCCCGCTCACATCCCGGTGTGATCCTCACATGCCACCCAGCTCTGCTGTTCCCTGTCCCGGCGCTGCCAGTGAGCGTGGTCCCACAGTGCAGGGCAGTGTGCCTCTTGGGGAACGAGGCTCTTTGGAGAGGAATTGACAGCCAGGACATCGTCTCAGACCAGTATACTGACGTGATAGCGAAGGATATCTTTGTATTATGTAATATGTAGAAAAGGGACACTAAGGGGGCCTAGAACTCAAGCAGGCAAAAAGAATCACAGAATAGTAGAAAGGTTTGGGTTGGAAGCGATCTTAAACATCATCTAGTGCCAAGCCCTCTGCAATGAACAGGGACACTTTCCATTAGATCAAGTTGAAATGAAGAGATGAAAAAGTGGGCAGTGTCAGAAATATGCATTCATAATTTTTAAACTAAATTTATATGCCTATTTTTAAGGGCAAGTTTGTAACAGTATTTTCTCAGAAGAGCAGAGAAAGTGATGACTGATCTAATTTGAATCAAAGACAAGCTGATGAGTCCTCAGTCTGAAAGGCAGGAGAGAGCAGCTGGTGGAAGAAGATGTGTGGCCTGGAGCCTTGACATCTGTCAAAGTGGTCACTGTAAGAGCTGAACAATGCTAAGAGAGTCAAAGAGGTTCTTGATCAGTTAAGAAAAACTAGCAGGTTAGAACAGCAGTGGTTTGTGTAGTGGTTTTGATACTGAAACAAAATATGGGCAAATAAGACTTTCTTTATCAGATGACCAGATCATACATGACTTACCAACAAAACAAGTTAAACAACTCCTCTTTATTGTGGTCAGCACAACCTGATTTATTAATGTCTAGGTTAACAAAGTCAGCAACAGCAGCCTATAACAAGGCAGCAAAATCAATTGTACAAAAAGCTGGAACTGGAGAGTTGCGGACTGACCCTATGACCATGAATGCACAGAAAACGTCACACCTGGACTGTGTAAGAGTCAATGACCAGCTGAGCCAACAAAGGATTGATATGAAGGGAAGGTCTTTCAAGGTGGTTAGATTACACTCCTTGGCAGAGGAGTGCTGTAGGGTTTTGCAGCAGCCTGCTGCAGCTGACAGGTATGGTGATGCTTTGGAGCCACTTCTACACTGGCAATGTGGGAGGGTCTCAAGGGCTATGAGGGATGTGCCATCTGCACATTGCTTGAAGGGCATGAGGATAACCCAGAAGACAACACCTAACATGACTTAGGTCTCCCAGCAGCATAGCTGTCACTGGGCTTCTGGGTGATGCAGCCATGCCTGAGAAATCTGAAGTGCAACAGTCCTACAAAGGACTACAAAGGACTGAGAAAATTGAGTCTTGCCCAGTACAAGTGTTCAACCATTGTAGTTCTCTTTCTCATAGATTGTCAGAGCCAACAAAAAAGAGAAAGGGCTTCCATGCACAGTAGTCTCCTTGATGATGTTGACAGTTCACCCACTCCCATGAGTATTTCCAGCAGAGCAGTGGAGGGAGGCTGACCATCATTAGTCATTCCAGTCAATATCTCAGTGTCCTCCCTGAACAGTTCACCCTACTCCAAGAACACACCAACCTACAGATCATCTCAGGCTGGAGGTCTTCTGTCTTAGGCTTCAGGTTTGCTCTACAACTCCAATTTCTTTTCAAAGATCCTTCTTGTAAAAGTTTGTGACACTGGGAAGTCAACTGTTTACTCCTCTCTGAAGGTGTTCAGGAGACTTCCTCTGTACCTGGTTACAGAATACCAAAAAGGAAATAAGGCCAAGGCCCACACTGGGTACAAAGAAATTCAGCTGAGTTGTGTTGTCAAGGTCAGGTATAAGGGAGCACAGCTAGGCACCGTGCTGGACGATACAGCCACTTTAGTCGCATGTCTAGGGTGCACAAGTCTTGGTGTTAGAGCAGCTGGATGGACAGCAGGAGGAAGGCTGCCAACTGTCTCTTCCTGGCCTGTGGCACCCTGCTCCCAGGAGAACACCCTGGTGGGTTGGGGGGACTGTGCCTGTCCTCACCAGAACTGAGCACACTCAGTGGAGGCACTGGGAGGGCTGGAGATGGGCACATGGGCTAGGAGTCCCACAGGGAGAGTACAAGGGTTTGCAGGGAGTTCACATGGCAACTAAGGCAGACAGTTTTCCCACGCATACAGAAAAGACTACATAGAGTTGACTGGATTTGTTTACAAATGTTTTTCATTCCACCTTTTCCAGAAGATGAAAGTTTCTTTATGTGAAAGTCCATAGCTCAAATTTGTGTTATAATCTAGAGTCAAAGTCCTTTCCATGTGCCAGCAATGTGTATTTTAAGGAAGAAGCACAGACAGTTGCATTTTAGAGTCAAGTTCCTGTCTCAGCAACTGGGATTGGTGTGCAGGCTTTGTACAATCTGAGTTTTGTGTAACTTACCTGGCGCTTCTGTTTCTCCAGAAAAACAATCATTGGAAGCTTGGGGGACACCTTTATCATCAACTGCTATCAGCTGCCACTATTTCAGCTGTTAAGAAGTTAAACAGCCATTTTTTCTCAACAGTGGTCCACCTGCAGAGAACAGACATTGTAGCACACCCATATGGAAAAGTGACTGAAAGAACATTTTTTAACAGCAAGTAGCAGAAAACATCTGGCTCGATCAGGCAGACTGCTCTGTCCTCTCTGAGTAGTTATTGGATTTCATTTGATAAGGTTTCCAATGCTTAAAATTATAAAAATCTAGTACTTTTTGCTAAGCTGTAGCCAGATTGTGGCTTTTGATTGGTGTATCTTTGAAGAGGAGATCCTGAAGATCAGACTTCTGGACCAAAAGAAAATCAAATCTCTGCTTCTAAGACTAGACCCATGTTTTATACCTTATTGTATCAGATGTATGGCTGGTTGTCCATGTGGCTGCTCTCTCATCCCACATGCTCCACCAAGAGAAGCAAGATCTCACCAGTCAGAACTCAACAGCTCCCATGTAACCATACTGGTTCTCAGAGGGTCTTAGCCTGTCATCACAAGGTCCTGCTAGACCTTTGGTAATGCTGTCCTGAGACAGATGCTACTTAATTTAAACTCTTTATGTCATTGCATCTCTTCCTATTCCTTTGAGGTAGCTTCTGAATGGCCTGACCAATGCACTCTTTCCCATAAGGTAACAGATGACAGCACAGATCCTCCCATTTCTGCTCTGAAGCTGTCAGGCTTATGCAAGGAAAGCTGGAGAAAATGTACACCATGTGCTCTTGATGCTGGTTTTTCCCAGATCCATGGAGAGTTTAGTGGAATTCAACATCCACCCAGCACTGTGGGCCAGTTATCACATTTATGGGCTAATTCTTTTTTTTGACATCTCTTCCTTGTACCTGGTGATACACATAAATGTAAGAGTGGTTTTGAGTGGTTTTTACAGAAATGTGAGTTACTTTCCCAGGTATCACTGCTTTCAAGCCTCTGTATCACCTTGGCATTAAGTTGTTGTAAGTATTAACCTCCGGGGCACCTCCATTATATACATTAGGTGGCAGTGCTGCAATACTGGGTTTTAGGAAAAAGTGTGCCAATCAGTTACCAAAACTGACTCAAGTTCCTCCAAGTATTTTTAACTTTCTGGATATTTTTAAGGAAAAGAAAAGCAAGCTTGGATAATGGGAACCTGAGTGTCAAAGATAACATCTTCTAGGAGTGGTTTTCTAAATGGTGTCAGATTTGGGTAAATGTAATAGATACTATTTTTTAATATTAATATATCTGTTTTGGCATTGGGTTGTGAAGGTCACTTTAAATCAATAAACTTTACATTATGAGATTATGATGGCAGCATAAAAAAGTGCTATACTTTGAGGAGGGATCAATATATCATAATTGTCCTGACTCAAATCATAGTGGTTTGACTTCTCTGTAGAACCTACAATCTTAGATAGGCTGTAAAAGAGATCAGCTAAATTATATTTTGGCTACTCTTCCAGGTGGAAGTCAATAACTTAGAATCCTTCAGCTGTAAAATCCTTGTTCTTTACCATGACCCAGGCAAGCCCTGTGATAACAACAATGCACTTACTGGTGTGCAAATTGGAACATAATTCTTTTAAAACTGTAATTCTGTACTTGAAAATCTTCCTGTATTTTTGTATGGGTTTGTCTATTATTGGCTAATGCATGATGTATCAAACACTTAGGTGATGTGTTTTCATGACCAGCAGTATGCTAGTGCAGTGCAGTATGTATTATTGAAAGTATGTAGAACTGGTTTGCACTATTTATTTATCCACTTAACTCCTCGGTTTGCTCCATTATTTGTCTTGTTTATTATTAGTACTTGCCCTTTCAAAGGAGAAAAAGAGCTCAAATGACCATCAACAACCACATCATGAGTATTTTGGGAGGACTGCCCTTTAGAGATGTGCAGACAGTGTGCCCACCTCCCATTCACAGCACAAAGGTTTTGGTAGAAGAGGAGCCTACAATCACTCAACACCAATGTGTGTCCCTGCTGAGTCACACACGCCTGCCTCTCGAGCATGGCAGGATTGGTTTTCTGCCAGGAAGATACGTTGCCAAAATTGTGTTCTGTGGAGTTTAAGTGGCCATTCATCAAGTGCAGTTGATGACATCCTGACTATTAAGTCAGGTTTATTTGATTATAGAAGGATTTTTTTCCTTTGCGTGCTGTAAGTGGAACAATTTTCTGTTTGCTAAACAACATGATCACAGTTTCTGTGTCTCTTTTGCAATCCGTACCATCATGATACACCTAAGATAACACCTACATTGCAATCATTGCTGCGTGCCAGTAGACTTTACAGGGGTATTTTACTTGATGTTACGTTCCTGTTACCTTATTTAACACAGAGCTGTCTTAGTACCTTTTTTTCTCATAAATTGTGTCATTTCTTTTCTTAGGCAAGAAAAGGCTTCCCCTGTCATTTATTACCTGAAAAGATGGTAATGTGTCATGCCAAAAAAATTACTAAAGAAAACAATTCAAGGCAGTTTTCTGTGGGTTGTAGTTCACTTCTCAATGCCCCCTGGTGAGACACCTCCCTATGCACCAAAGTTAAGGTCAGAAGGAACTATTAGATCATCATATTTGTCCTGATACATAACAAAGGCATTTAAGTTTTGCTCAGGAATGTCTTGCTTGTTACATATTAAGTTTGCAGGTGATAAAAATACACTATTGTCTAGGACTTAGGAGCGGCTGAGGTCACTTGGTTTATTAAGCTTAGAGGAGACTGAGGGGAGATCTCACTGCTGTCTGCAGCGTCCTCATGAAGAGAAGGGAAGGGGCAGGCACTGATCTCTTCTCTCTAGTGACCAGTGACAGGATCTGAAGCTATGGGCTGAAGCTGTGTCAGGGCAGACTTAGGTTGAATATTAGGAAAAGATTCTTCACCCAGTGGGTGGCTGGGCACTGAAACAGGATCCCCAGGGAAGTGGTCACATCACCAAGCCTGCAAGAATTTGAGAAACATTTGGACAACACTCTCAGGCACATGGTGTGATTCTTGGAGTGGTCCTGTACAGGGAGTTTGTCTTGATGATCCTTATGGGTCCCTTCCAAATCAGGATATTCTATCATTTTACAGTTCAACAAGATTGACCCCTCCTTCTACCCCAGCAGAAATATGCTTTGTTCCCACTAGGACCAAGAAGTCTGGAGATTAAAGACCCTATGGCTACACACAGTCTGTAAAATCAAGGACGGCCAACTACATATTCCAAGATAAAGCAGGGCCAAAGTAGAACAATTTGCTCGTGTCCACACCATGCTCGGATTTGTACCTCTCCCGAGGGTTGCAGTTTCTGGGCTTCTAGGACACAATATGGAGTTCAACAAGTCTGCAATAATACAAGTACTGTGTTGCAACCCATCAGGGCATAGTTTGATAACACAACATGAACTGGGTGTGTTGCATACCTTCAGAAATTGCCTGAGGGTACAAAGTCTGCTGGGATAACATTGGAGGACTGTGTAGGGTGGAGGAGCTAAACCTGACACAGTTCTGTCCATAATGCCTATTGTGAATGGTCTTTGTAATCTGCTGTCTTCCAGACTGGGCCATTATCATCTCATAGTGGGCTAACTGGGACAGATCAAAAACATGCCACATACTGGCAGTCCTACAGTGCTGTTTGACAGAGACCTACAGGTTACTGCATCCCCCCATTATTTAGCAGAATTATGATATCTTGTTAGTGTGTCAAGCAGCCCTTCTGATTTAGAGATAACGTGATTCCAGCTCCAGATTAAGCACCAGGACCGAAATGGGAACGAGAGTCTCAGACCCAGTAAGAAGATTTGGCATGTTTTTTCACCTAGAACTCAAAACTTATCAAGAGGTCATATGCCTTCTAGGCTGACATATATGCAAGTTTTTGTTGACAGAGATAGATTGTCTTTGAACAATAAATTTTTCTGAATAATGGAAAATGGATGGTGATAGAATAATTCTGTCTTTTCCTCTTGAAAGCATAAATAGGGAATGAAGGACTACCCTACTTATACATCACAGAAGACTCTTTGATTCTCTAATAAACTGCTAGGTATGGAACTGGCTGTATGTAGAATCTCCCAGGATGTAAAAAACCCAAAAAAAAACCATAAAAGGCTGATTTCAGTTGAGTTATACTGACATAAATAGTGAAGGAACACAACCAACAAAAGAGCAAAAACACAGAGGCAATGTTTTACTTGGTTTGATTTCCTCATGTTCTTTTCACTGCGGCTTCACCACAGCCATTAAAACTACTTGAATTTTTAAAACAATAATTCTCTTTTAATAAGTATAATATTTTTACTGAATCATAGAGCAGTTGTTGTTGGAAGGGACCTCTGGAGCTCATCTTGTCTGAACCCCATGCTCAGGCACAGACACCTACAGGCAATAGCCCAGGACTGTGTCTAGATCGTGTCTAGACATCATAGCAGTAGAACACTCATGCATGACTTTTAACTATAATTTCATCATTGGCTCTTTGAAAAGCAAACTCATGTTTTTCATCATCCCTAGCCAAACTCTTTGAATGTCTTTGACTACGACTAATACCTTCACAGTAGCACTGATCTTGGGAGTCTGCATACTCCAAGATTACATGTTAGAGACCCCAAAGAAAGTATTTTCCCATTTTTGGGGTATTGTTTGCTGTTTAAAGATATGTTCATAGAAATATTTTTAATTCTTTAGTCTGGGAAAACAATTTTGGAAATATAGAGTAAGACTACCAAGGTCTAGATTGGTCTTCCTGAATCTGGCAGTTCCTTGAAAAATACATTCACTGACTGTGAACAGCCTTTTGGGATTCTTAGCACTACAGGTTACTATACTGTTTAGCCTTTCTTTTATGATAATTTTTAAAGACCTACTTTGCCAATAAGTCCTAAATTCCCTAATTCTTATTCAGTTCCAGTTTGTTTCACAAAACATCTGTAACCAAATCAAAACTGTGAACTAGCAGCAAGTCAATAGAATTTAATCGTTAGGTAAGTACCATGGCTACTGCCTGCAAACATGTTATTCATTAAAAAGGGAGGGATTCTTGCTGCAGCATACAGCAGCCTTCCTGGCCTTCTTCTGTACTCAAGAATTCTGCTGCAGATTGCAACCAAGTTTGCCAGGTTGTAGATTCTGAAATGTTTCTCACAATTGACCTTGAATATTTAATATGAGAAAGGTCTGAAATATAAGAATCCTTTCTCAATACAATCAGAGCATGATCTCTCCTCTCCAGCCTGGTGACCAAGCAGGACAGGACAGTTCACTGGTCCCTGATGCCTCACTCACTGCACAAGGGATCAACCTGTCTTCTTTGCAAGTCCGGGTATTTTGTAGTTTGACAGTTTTAAACAGGTGTTTGGAGTCCTGCTGTCACTTCTATGAGCACAGCTCATGCAGCCCTTAATAAAAACAATTATCTATATGTATCAAGAAATAACACCAAAAAGTGTTTTTCGAGAGCAAACCAAGCTTCTTGTCCAAGTGTGCATTTTGTTTTTTAGCTGTCTCAAAAACATAACAGCAGAGCACAACTTTGAGGTCTCACCTATGAGCAGGCAGCAACAGAAATCCGATGTTAAGGAAGGCTATGGCATGTTTGTGCAACCATGGCACAGCAAGGTTAAGACAAGTATTGAGGTGAAATATGCAGTGGCAATGCCAAGCCAGGTTATAGGTTAAAAAGGGTAATGAATTTTGCAACAGAGGTTCTCTTCTCATGTAGGTCAGGAGAGTACATGTTAGCCTTAACCCATCCCAATTCAGACCTTCAACTGCAAGGGACTCATAACAGTAATGAACTGTTCAATTAAAAGCATGAGAGTAAGAGCTGCAGTTTTAAAAACTTGGAGTTTTTATCAGTAAACAAGAATTAGGACTCTTGTGCATTTTTTAATAAATCAATATGTTATAACATTTTTCCTTTTTGCCATGTTCAGCCCGAGATTGTTCGTAGTAAGTTACATGACAAGATAAAAGGGTTTGGTACAGGGCACTTCACCGCTTATGCAGTTAAATCATACTCACTCCAGAGTTTTTGGTTCAACAATTAAGCTGTTGCTAAATACTGCTGAGGCCTTATCTTACGTATGACTAAAGGATACATACTTTATTTTCTGTTTTCCTTTGTAAAGAGAAATCAGCACAAATCAGCACAAATCAGCACAAATCAGCACAAATGCTAAGCCTTTTGAGACAAGAGTGCAAACACCAAGGATTTTGAAGTTCTGTTCCTAATCCTAAACAGGGAACCTCACTGGTATATTTCCAGATTACACCCGGCTGCAGCCAGCATTTGCCTATGCATTTATGCTGTTATTATTCTAAAATATTGGTTAGAAAGGAGACAACTAGCACATATAATGTCACACTTTGTTGTCATATAAACCTTACTCTGCAATTGATTGGACCCACCTCTGCGCTCTCACTTGTTCTAACATATGGGATAATATCAGAAAACTGGTGAGATACAGAGATTCTCTGCAGTTTCCTAGTGTAAGTTCTCCAGTAAAACATCTGGAGTCAGATGGTCTTTTACCTCTGACTGACATGGAAATGGCTGACACCTCGACAAAGAGACTCTGAACCCAAAAAAATATCCTTCCTGGGCAACAGAGGGATCTTTTATGTTTGCAGAGAACTTTCAGTGCAAGTACCTGACATGACACTTTCGTCCATGCAAACAGCTGCTCCTGTAAGAGTAGGTAAGAAATATTCTGAAACCTACATTCTTCCTTTCCATCTTCAAGAAGGTGTTTCCAAAAGTCTGTGAAGAAAGCCAGGTGTCTACAGAAACAAGACTGTACTTTGCAGCATTCAAAAATTGGTGTGTGTGTATGCTTTTATGTTAGCTAAAAAGATGTAAAACTCAACAAATAACTTGTATCAAATTGTTTCACTAAAATGGGGCCATAATTTTTTTGTTTTCATCCTTGTTTATACAATCCTGAATTTTATATGTTCCACTTAATTGTCTTTAACAAAGACAAAGAATTAAATAAAGAAAGCTCCAAACTTGCAATTTACTGAGGTCCTTTCTCACTGCTTCTCAAATTGAGCCAAAAGATTGCATTTTATCTGAAATGTAAGAAAATATGCAGAAGTAATTATGTAACTCTTGCCAATACTAAAATGTGCATTGCTTTCAGTAGGCCCGGCATTCATATGAAATAGTCTGATTTTCATTCATTTGTATTTTCTTGTCCATCAAAAATCATGGACTCACAAACCCAAGGGCTTGTTGTCTTTAGAGTTTCACAAATGCAAAAGATCTGTTCACTTTCTGTCTCTCTCCAGAACTGCACTGCATAATTATGTGCAAGATACTAATCTACTTAAAAAAGAACTTGATGTCCCATGAGTCAGAGCTATAAGGGACAGCTGGGGTCATGTTTACACCCAGGTAAATTATTTGTTATTAAGAAACTTACATTATATTTAACAAGTTCCACAATTGCATTTGAGGGAAAAACTGGGGTCCACCTTCAGTTGTTTTCATGCCTGTGCATAACAAATAAAATGCTGTATTTCTTGTGCCTTGGTGTGGATCTGCCCATAGCACTGCCCATAGCACACCTGAGCTGCCTCTGGTGCCAAAAGAACAAAGGCCACATTGACTCAGTGCTCCCCTAAGGTGGAGAAGCACGCTGAAAGTCAAGCACTGGTGTGCTTTGTGAGACAGGAGTACCTAGGCAGAGAGACATCAATGCCACACGACACGAGCAACCACCTTGTCCAGCCATGTTCTCTCTTGTAAAAGGAAAGTTGCACCAGAATTTGGGGTTATCATGTGTAGGGCCAGGAGCTAGACCTGATGATCCCTGTGGGTCAACTCCAACTCAGGATATTCTATGATTCTATGATACTTCACAGAAAGCCTGTTCTAAGGGGTAAATTTGAAATTTAAAACAAATTAATTTAATTAAATCAAATTAATTAACAATAGATATAAAGCCAAACTCAGACTTTGAACTGCTGAATGCTGTGATGGGGGCATTTCCTTGCAGAGCTGAGTCTTAGTGCACTTCACTGGGAGAACAATTGGGAAGCCCCATCGTATCATAGAACATTTGATTTGATCCTTACTAATGAGTCAACAGGGATTTCACTGGAAGACTGTATGTTGAATTAATATACTTCTAGCTTCATATCCATGCCTTCTGGCCTGCAGCACTCAATTTTGAGGTATTGTGACTAAATCTGACCTCCCAATTCTGTGGAAATTACCTACTCCTGTTACTGCCCATCCTCTTCAATTCCATGTCTGTCACAGCAGCCATTTGGTGCTGTTAGAAAGAGAATATTCCTCATCTGCTTTTAATCCTCATGTCTGCTTTTAACCTTACTCTTGCTATTTAAAATGCAGTTTTCATTTAATACAAATTAGAATCCAGTGAAGCATGCGAAATTCAACTGAATGTTGAGATCCTGGAAATTTCTTCTTGTTGAGCAGCACCATTTGAGCAATGTAGGGAAAAAAAAAAAAAAAAAAAAAAAAAAAAAAAAAAAAAAAAAAAAAAGAAAAAAAAAGAAAGACAATCTTCAAGGTTTCCTGTTCATAAAAAGTAAATATCTGATTTTATGCTCTCTTATTCTCTTTATTTTAAATCTGTGTTCTTCACTTTCATTCAAAATGTTTATCCTTAAAGGATGGCTTGAAGTGGGTGTGAACTATGATAGATACCAGTTACCTGGTAAAGAAAAACCTGACTCAGACAAGATCAAGAGCATGTCACTAACTTACTTTGTTTCAAGTGTTTTCTGGTGTTTTTTGTAATATTCTGATGGTAACAAAAAAGACCCAAACAAAACAAAAACAAATGAAAAAATTAGACAAGGAGTCAATTATTGCCTCTGCCTCTTGGCTGTCTAACCATTTTGGCATCAGCAGATTTCTTCTTAACAAGAGAAGAGAATGAAATGAGTTCTGTTTGCTGGTAGGATTAAGATTCATAGATCAAAGCCACTTGGGTCTTGACATCATGATATACAGTGGCAAGACCTTCAGGGTTGTATACGGTAGAAAAAGAGGTTTTCCCCAGGTGGTTGTTTCCTGAAACTAATACGTAGACTTTGTGTTAATCCTGGGGGAAAAAGGAGTGGTTACTTTTGTTTCTCTGGTGTTTGTATTTGCTACTTGTATCATTTACTCTGTGTAAGAGGAAGGAAATTAAAGATATGTGATGTGGTGGAAAAGTCCCAAGGAAAGCAGGGGACATAGATGTAGACCTGAGTCATGGAATCACAGAATAGGTAAGGTTGAAAGGGACCACTGGTCCAACTTTCCTGCTCAAGGAGGGGGCATGTTGCTCAGGATTGCGTCCAGAGAGGTTTTTAACATCTCCAGGGAAGGAGACTCCACAATCTCTCTTGGCAGTGTGTTCCAGTGCTCAGTCACCCTCACAGTTAAGAAGTTCTTAATTTTCAGAAGTTCAGAATCACACTCTCTATTTGTTCACCACAGATCTATTAATGTTCTATTAATGCAAAAAAAAAAAAAAAAAAAAAAAAAAAATTACAATTATTTATCTTAAAAGCTTGTTAATTTTAATTTTCTGGATTACTTCATTTCCCTAGTAGTATTTGGGAGGAATGCTCTGATAGTTTGTCTTTAAATGGAAAATTTCTGAAAAAATTTCATTTGGACTAAACTTCATTGAGAACCAGGAGAAAATGACAATGGTAATCCTCCCTGCCTTGCCTGTGGAGGACAGACCACAACACAGTCACTGGAGTGCTCTCTAGGGTATCGGAAACTACTGAAGTGGTTTTTTGTTAGTATAAGAAGGGCAGGAGATAAGAGGGTATATTAATGGGGAGAATTTCATTCCAGGGGAAAATCGTGTGGCTAAGGCTTGTACAAAGCTCTAATCTGTTCACCTGGGCTTTCTTCCAACAGCATTGCAATAAAGCATTCCTGACATTATCGTTCTGACTAACAGACCCAGCAGCTGAAATAGAGGATGAAGAATTTTGTTATTTCTGCAGATAAACTTTTACACCTTGATCCTATTTTTTCGGTGTCAGGTGTTCACCTACAGGCCATTTGCTGACTGCAGCATCTTTGAAAGTGCATTTTCAATACAAATAGAGTAAAGGACAGTGTTCCTTTTTTGTTGTTGTTCTTCCCCTGAATCATTTATTTGTTAGTTTATTGCTACATATCTTCAGGAGTACACTCTGCTCATTTGAACATTGAAACCTATTAAAATCTCAACAAGTAGCAATTTGAGTGGTTCCCCCCCACACACACACACTCCGTTTACACTGCAGCTTCTGTCCTAGAAACTGTGGCCAATTTTTGCCATTTATAAGGAGTTATTCTGCAACTGATTTTACATATATTCTTTAAGGTGGGCTGTGAGCACCAAATTATATCTTAGCACAGTGTTGAAGTATCACTTTTCTGAACTTGCTTTTAAAATACTGCAATCTGAGCTGATGACAGCTCTTAAACCAAGAATCCATGGGTCTGAATCCATTAAAACATGTCAGAAATTGCTACCCCAGTTTATGCTAACTCAGAAAATATTTTTTTTCTGCCCAGAAGAGGTCTTGGAGCAACAGGACATTATCAGAATCTGAACAAAGAAACTAGATGTTAGCAGAGAAGAGAATAGATCTTGCACAGGAAGACTTTGATGGGAGAGAGAAAAAATAATAAAGAGTGCTTGGTCCACAACCAGACAAAATTTCAGCAGAGGAACTAAGCTGTGATTACAGCAGCCTGATAAAGGAGAGGGGACCTGTTTTTTCTGGGCTTCAAAAAGGGAATCAGATGTGAAGAGTGAACAGAAAGATCATTGCATTTTGGAAACAGGACCTTTTCTAGATGATCTTTACTTTCTTGTTCCTATCCTGAAAACAAAACAAAACAAAACAAAAGCCATCCATCCAAACTCCATCCAAAGACTGTCTCTGTGCATCTGCTTGTTTGCATCAGTCATCTATAAACCCAAGACCACCAGAAAATGAGAAGATTTAAACTTTAAAGGGGACTGTGTTAGTATGAGAGGTTACTACTAGACCTAGGGATCAGGCATTGGATCAAGGACTTTTGTGTCTCAGGTGGCAACCGGAGGCACTACAACTATTTGGAAAGAGAAGCGCTCAGAGCCGGGGGTCTGAAACTTTCTGAGAAGGTGTTGGTAGTACCTTATTAAGGAATGTTCAGCAGGGGAGCTCATCCATAAAATTGAAATAGTAACCTCGAGAGCTGACATAACAATAACCTCCTTATATTAATTTCAATGACTTGGAGAAATGTTTCACTGTACCATAAGGCTGAAAAGTATAGTTGACATTGTTCCTAAATCTTTTTCATTTCTGCCTTGATCTTTTTGGAGCCAAATGACATTAAATTAACAGACAGGAAATTGGAAGACTCACCCAATAGTTTGAATTCTGTAGACAAAAACTGAAGTTATATTTCCTGGAATAAATGCCAAGATTTATACAATGCAATACATAAAAATGCATTATATAATATAATGTATAAGTGAATTACATATTTTAATATTGATTTGACTTGCAATAGATGATTGCAATTATATATTAAGATATATAATGCATATAATTTATTGTCATACACAAAATGCAATGATGTAGTAAGCCATAGAAAATTATAAGGCCAAAAAATATGAGATGCTAAAATGCTGTACACAGCTTCCACATATTGCAGGATGTTCCACAAGGTGATCTTAATTGATAAGAACTCAGTGAAAATGAATTATATACTTTATTAATCAGTATTTTGCAGAATCTAGAGAGAAAATCTAGTATCCACTACTTAGGATGACCTTCATGATACCTGCAACCTCCATGAGTTTCCAGCCCCAAAACACTCTAGTATCTTCTACCCAAGCTGAAGGACAGTACTTATTTTTAATCTGGAAATAGGAGATGGAGGTCAGCGGCAATCTGCATCTGTTATCTCATGGATAATTGCATATGAGGAATCACATTTTATGAAGTAGAAGCTCAAGTGTAATTTGAATGTGTGAATATTGATGTCAAAGAAAAAGATTTCATATAAAAGAAAGCCATGACACTTAGAGAAAAGTTTATGGTTTTATTGTCTATAAACTGAGCCCTAGATATTTATATAAAAACAAAACACTAACTCTTTTTTGTATATGTTTCAGTGTATAAATGTTGTAGTTTTTCTTTTTTTTGTCTCTGTGAGCTCTATTACATGAATATTTTACTGGGCAATATATAATATCAAGTATGTTTTATGTTATGGCAAAATCTGTTGATCCCACAATGAGCAACCATTAACATACACCTTGTATCTTAACTTGTAATTTGGAATTTTCCATCTAATAATTGCTGTGTTTGACAAGCTGTTAGAAGAAGAACAATGGATGGCATAAACCTGTTATATGATGACAACAAGCAAGATGACTCAAAATGGGTTCTGTTTCACTTGCATGATGACTATAATTCTGAAGTGATAGTTTGATGATCAAAGGGCTGGAAAACATATCCTGTGAGGAAAGACTGAAGGACCTAGGTCTTTCCTCCCTGGAGAAGGTTCAGAGGGGTCCTCCCTACAATGCTTCAGTTTTTAAAGAGTGGTTACAAAGAGGACTGAGGCTTTATCTCCTTGATGAGTCACATAGAGAAAACAAGTGGCAACAGATATTGGTTGATCCAAGGGAGGTTTCATTTCAATATAAGAGAGAAATCTTTTCAGCAACTACAATCAAACACAGCAGCAACCTTCCTAGGACATGGCAGAGTTCCCATCACTGGAGATTTTCAAGGTACAGTTGAACAGGATGCTGGACAATCTCATCTGGGTTCCCTTTCCCATGGAGGGCTGGGTCAGACAGTCTTCTGAGGTTCCTTCCAACGTGGGCTGTTCTGTCATTCTCAAAAATCACCTTTTTTTTTTTTTTTTTTTTTTTTTTTTTTTTTTTTTTTAAAAAAAAAAACCTACCTTGTATATTGGAATTTAATTTTGAAATGTGAAAGTTTCTGGGCAATATGACTGAATGATATTACAGGTAATTTTATTTTCAAATTTGTCAGTCATGAAATTGTAACAGGCTAAAAAGAATACAGATTCATAAAACCATAAGACACAGTAAATAAAGATGTGTTAAGACCACTAATATAAGGTCAAGTCTAGTGGAAGACTGAGTCTCTATACCATAAAATTGAAAGAGTACATGAGTTTAGAGTTAAAGGCTATACCATGGTACATACACAAAAAATTTCTCATGAATGTAAGTGGTACATTCAACATTAACTTTGGAGTCTGAGTAGTTGAGTATTTTACTGTGCAATCATAAGGTATAGGTGAGGTGAGAGAAAGCATGGATGGTCCTTACTCTTCTATATCAATGGGTCTTCTGCATGGACAACTTCTTACAAATCATCACATTCATCTTCCAGTGGAGGGAAAAGGGAGAGTGCAGTTCCTTTAGGTCCTTGTCCTTCTATGCATTTTGGACATTGAAGTGAGTGAGGGCACCACTAAGACTGTCATCTCTGAGTTCAGCCAAGCAAGTAGCCCAGCCAGCCCATGGCTATAGCAAATGCATTTTAGGGAACCACAAATGTTTTCAGCACAATAACCACATTAATTTGTGCTTCTATTTTCTTAGCCACATCTAAGAATGATGTGCAATTATTCACAATGTGATTACCAGCAATTAAGAACTATTAACATTTCTAGTAAACATGTTTTCTTACGTCTTTACAAATGCCAAGTTTGACTAACCAGTCCAAGATCTAGAAGGAAGTGAATACCATGACCAATGTGCTTACAAAGTGCTCTAATTTCCAATGAGTCACATCTACAGATAATCAAAGGAAATCATCTCTTCTCAATTGTGTCTGTTAAGCACAAAAAATAGGCCACCTGGACTGTATGGATGAGAAGTGCATTTAAAGAATGAAGAAGCTCCATATACAAGCAAGATGCTGAAGTAAGTGGAAGGAAAACCATGATTTACTCAGAGGCAGAAGCTGACTGCATAGCCTGAAAACAGAAGTGAGAGGAGTCTAGACAGTATTTCCTGGCATAAACTTCCACAGTTTTCTTACTCCACCTCTATCTTTAAGGGAAAAATCAGGCATGTTGTGTTACTCTGAATGCTTTGTGAGAAGGGACAGTACCCTGGAGCAGAAAACAGTGCATCATGAAATAGAGACCCCCTTTTCTGAAAGGAAAACTAAGGAAGAAATTAGCATATGGGCACTGACTGCACCAAAGAAAAATAATGTAGGTTCACAAGGGCCTAAGAAAGACTGCCAAGGATTTCTCTGAAAGCCCCGGTTTGTGCAGACACCAAGACATTGAGCCTTCAAGTGAACCTTCCAAGCTATTGTTTCCTGATGAGCCAGGAGAAATCCAACACACACAAACCAGAGGAGCAGGATTTGAATGGATCCCAAATGTGGACTCAGAATCTCTGTTGTTTATTTTTTTCACATTTTAAGACCTCATGACATACTGGTACAGTGTCAGATGACTCTTCCCAAGAGAGAGGTGTTCGAGTGGTTTTTAATGACTAGTAAGCATTTATTCGGGCCTATACTTCAATTTTGAAGAAAAAAAATTTGTTTCTTAATCTGAGGGTCATATTTCCACTTTTGGCTTTCATTTTAGTTTTGGTTTTTTTTGTTTTTTTTTTTTTTTCACATACTGTATTTTACAATTATTTCTTTGAGACACTCTTACTTTGAGTATGAACTTAAATTTCTTTTTTCTTTTTTTTTTTTCTTGATGTTCCCAAAAGAGACATTTTAAGATAGAAAGGCAGTAGAGGTTAGGGTTGAACAAGTGCTCATTGCCTTTAAACCTCTGTCCAGTTAGGTCTCTATGTAGTATGGCATGATAGTGAATGTCAGAATTGTGGACTTTAGAACTGTGATGTCTCAGTTTCCTCATTGCTAAACAAGTTTGATGATAAGGGTAAAATTATTCATGTACTCAATGATGTGTAAATCAAGTGTCTAATATAGGTATCATCTCTCAGCCTGAAGATTTATCAAATTTAAAGGGCATTTAAAAGTCTACCTCAAGTTCATTTCTCAGAGGGAGAAGCCTCCCCTCAATTACACACAAAATCAAAATATTCCTGCTGGCAAGCTGCTGGCTGAAAAGCACAGTGCTGGAAAGTAGATAAGACACCAGGGACCTCAGCAGCTGTGCAGTACAGAGTAGAAATGAGCACTTGCATGCCAGCAGATTGGAGATGGCAATAGAAGAGAACCTCTGAAGGGAAACAAGCTACCTATGGGCAGGACAAGACTTCCAGAGGGCCAGAGAGGGAAGAAAAGGGGAAAGGGGTAATTAAGAAGCAAACAAAAAAGATTAAAGAGCCAAGAGACTACTCATGAGCCAAGCACTTTGGGTGGCCAAGAGAACCATCATTGCAGCTTATTGCCTATCATAGAATCATTTAGGTTGGAAAAGACCCTTAAGATCACTGGGGTGAGGGGACTGGGTCTCACTGTGTTAAAAAGGTCAGGAATTCAATGAACTTCTGCTTTTCCTGTGATATGTTGATTCTCATCTCCAGGGAGGGATGGAGATGTGGATATGAAAGTTACTAATATGCCTGCACTAGACAGAGAGAAGACTAAAAACAAAAAAAGCAGGGAAGAAAAGACAATGACAAATAACTATCCAATTGAATAAGCTGTATAATCACAGGAGAGCAAACTAGAAATAGACTAATACTAGGGTGGGAAAAGATCTTTCTTTCTGTGAACAGCTCCAAGTCATCATCTATATAGTCAAAATAAACTTTAATATGAAAACCATTAGTAATTACTATCTAACTCCAACATTTAGACTATTTCTAAACTCTTATCACAGGCCGTGTTTACAGACTGTACCAATAACCTGCTTTATCTGCAGTGCAGCCAGGCTACAAAACGGAGCAGAAACAAAGCATTACTTGAGGCCATGGAATCCTTGTTACACTATGGTTTGTCACAGAGGTGTTAGATGTGGTTAAATCTATATGAACTGTTAACTCTAATTTTCAGTCCCCTTCTGCCCAAACCTAATCTAGCTGAAGTTTGTTGACAGAGAATTCTATTTTTATGGTTTGTCTGATGAGTAGATGAACAGATACTTTTGTCTTTTTACATGAGTACATGATGTAGAAAATAATTTAAGTATCAACATGGAATATACATCTTAATCTTTCATCTCCTGCACTTTAAAGGGTCTTCTAGTTTAAACATATGGTCGAATCAATTACTTCTAGAACAGTTTTGTGAATTACCTCAAACTAACTCCTCAAACTACTAAGCTGATGAGAGCTATGGAGCTGTTAAAAAACAGATCTAGAATTTTCACTTGCCCTTGGCAAAGTTCAAGGTGTCAAGAAAATATGACTGGAAATCCATTTGTTTTAGGCATATCATGTATGACAGAAATAATAAATAAATAAATAAATAAAAACAACAGCAAAGTATGATAGGTAGAATATTTTTGGGACAATGAAATCTGGTAATACACAATTCTTGCAAATCTGGTAAGTTCTTAAGACAGTGAGATTTTCATTTGTATTAGCTAAAAGTCCAGAGTCCAGTGGGGAATGCTAAATAGCCTGAATACTCTGTTGCTGTCAATATGTTTTCCTCAATACTGAATTTAATTTCTACACTTAATCAAAAATATTTAAGATTTCCATATGTATTATCCTCATGACAACCACTGACTAGAGGTTTGGACTGAAACTTCAGGAGTCAGTTGTCAGTACAATTACTTAATCGGTTTTATTAGTTTGACTGCTTTTGTGATCTTTATATACAGGGAAAGACCTAAAATAAAGTGAAGTATACCAAGCAGAAAGAACATCTGGTAAAATAATTTATTTCCTTAAGGGAATTTGTATAATTTATGTTGTCAAACGCTATATCTATTAAAATTCTTTTGTCATAAAATCATGAAATAATTTAGGTTGCAAGGGACCTCTGGACTTCACCTAGGAGAGATTTCAGGAGTAGCGGGGTGGGCTAACCAGTGCTAAATCAGGTTTCTGGATACCTATTCCTGGGTACCTATTCCAACCCACCATTGTGAACATGGTCTTGTCGTGTATACAACCAGAATTTCCCTTTCTCCACCTGGTGATAATTGCTTCAGAGGAGAGTTTGCCTATGTCCTTTCTTCTCTCCCACTACCTTTTGAAGTGGAAGACAGTAACTAAATTTACTCCTAAGCCTCCTCTTCTAGAGACTGAACTCTGTCACACTCTACTTCTATGCTGAATGCTCCAACACTCTGAGCAGCTTCTGAGCTCCCATCCATTTGTACATCTCTTTCCTGTCCCAGGAGACCCAGATCTTGACAGGGTACTGCAGAGGCAGCATTGAAAATGCTAAATCATCATCCATTACCATGTCCCTTGACTTATTGCTGAGGGTGCCATTAGCCTTCTGTAATCACTCTTTAAGACCAATGCTTGCTCATATAGAAATCTCTTTGAATACTAAAGAATTAAACTAACAAATTATTGAAAAGATCTCAGAGATATAACTATTATTTGAGAATCTAATTTGGGAATTTCCCTAAGTTGTGTGAGTTTAAAGATCTGTATTTGTATCTCAGAGTAGCTAAATCCCTAACCTAGACTAATGCTTAAATATAAGAGGTAATACAAAAGAAATCAGGATTAGCTTATCATGTTTCTAAAGAAATCACAAACCATATTTTATGAGGGTTTTTTTGCCTAATTTTGCATTGTTTGAAATCAGAGAACACTTGAAATACTGAATAAAAGGCAAAATCTTCTGTTTTTTTCTTCAGATTGAATATCACTCACAAGATATTTCTCTTTCCCCAAAAGCAATATTCATAGCAAAACGCTCAAGGAAATTGTTCCATTTTCTCCAACTGTCACAAAGTATGAATCTTTCTCTTAGAGTGGGGTTAAGAGTTCTTCCCCTTCCAGGAACACTTGAGCAGAGGAATGCAGTTGAACAGCTTTGCTTAATTAGTCAGTTTATCTGAATTAAGGATGGACTAATTCTCCCAGGACAAGCAGTATAAAAGAGAGTCGGCAGTGGTGAAGAGGAAGAACTGAAGACTTATTGGAAGAATAAGTAAGAGAACAGATTTCAGCCTGAATTAAGATCTTTGTAAGTAGAAGACTATATCTACTAAAACCCATGCTTGTAAACCATATATTTATGTACTTTACAAACTGGGATGTTGAATTGGGGCTTTCTGAACTAGCATGTTAAGAGAAGAGTATATGTGTGCAGTGGGGACATGGCTGGTTTGTGCCCTTTTCACTGGATGTAAATACAGCTATATATATGCTGCATAGGTTGTGATCTCTTTAAAACTTGTATGACCAGGCTCCTTATGAGCTGACTAAAACTGTCTCCTTATCATCACTTGGATGTCTCCATAGATATATTTTTGGTCTTGTATTTCAGGCAAGTGCTTAATTTATGGAATGTGCTTGTTTGGTTGGTTGGGTTTTTTTCAACATATCTACTACAATTTTTTTGGCACACATCAGACTCCATGTCTTTCTTCCATTTGTATGTCTATCTTCATATGCATTATTTTGCTCAAACAACTTAGGATTTGCTTCTATGTCAAAAACAAAAAAAAAATGCAAACAAACAAAAAAAATTGCTAAGCAATGGTGAACTTTTAGATATTTACTTATTTATTTTGCTTATAACACACCTTAAAACTATAAAAATTTTATGTTCCTGGACCTGCCCACAGCACTTGCACCACTTCCAGGCAGGATCTTTTCCTTTGGATATCTTTTTAATTACTGCTACAGATGAATAACTGACAGTATCGTTGTTTGAATTAACAATAAGAACCCTGAACTCCCATCCTCTGAGACCTAATTAACCACAATTTATCCTTGAATAAGACTTAACATTTCCCATAAAATCCCAGAGGCATATTTTTGTTTCACAAAATCCTAGTTCATCACATCATGCACAATGGAACCTATTTATTAGGATAGTCTAGTTTAGTAGTGCTGCCTCTCACATTAGCATGTGTTCAGTAGTATCAGAGAGGGCTGTTAGAATGGAATTTCTCATGCAAGACTAAACTCTCTTTAGGGGTAGATAATCTTCCAAAGAAGTAGAATAAAACAAAAACCAATGCAAATATTAATAGAAAGGAGGAAAATATCTGTTAAATAAATGTTGTGTCATGAAATAATGGATATAGTTTGCACTTTTTTCAATTTCAAGTTAGCATTCATCCATAGTTAGTACGGTTCCTAAAAAAGAAACCAAGTTAAAGGCCAGGTCTTCAACTGTTCAAAACATAAGTGTTGTATACTGAAAACAAGTTTGGGCTTTTACTTATCTTCTAGGGTTTCTGCTTATCTTCTACTCTTTGTTCTCTGCTCCAGGATTAAGTATGGCTTGTTCTGGTTCAGCATGAAGTTCTGATATACAAAGGAAAAGATTCTCTGTGGAAAATAAGGACATGTGACTGGACTGCAAATAAATTTGACTGAGTATTGAACTTCATGAATTATCTCCCATTATTTCATCAAAGTTTTGGTCTCTGGATTAAGTTCTTGTGGAGTTCCACAGAGAAGTAATTCTGGTACAGGAGCCATCATGTACACCAGCATGCTGTCTCTTGAGATCAGAGATTAATCACTGGGTTGAATACTCGATATCTTTTTCAGCCATGGCCTGTGTCCTTTGAGGGTAAAACCCAATGGGGGTTTAACAGCCCTTGATCCTTACCCTGTTAGCTCAATGTTTTCACCATATTGTAGTTTTCATAGGAAAACTCCTTAAGACCTATTTCAGTGCAGTCTGTCCATAGCCTGTTTTTCCAATCTGCAGCTACTTCTGCAGTGACTACAGGGCCATAGTGATGGGACTCCTGCACTGGCACAGTGAGTTGATACAAACACCCAGCCCAATGTGACTGGTGAGGTTTCAGGTCTCGTTCAGTCCTGTGCCCATCCCTGCATGCAGCACTGTGGACTCTGGTCTGCTGTGCCTAGCACTGCCTCTTGTCTCTGAGCCAGTTTGGAGACTCTCCACTCTAATCTTCTGTAAATCCGGCTCCAGGCTGGAATGATGATCACTTGTTGACTGCAGATTTACAGGATTATATGGGGGCTTATTTAGCATATTAGGTTAAATTCAGCATAGGAGTTGGATGGAATTTGAAGAGTCAAAAATGACTTTATAAAAAGTCCAGCCAAATTTGATTTTAAACTCAGTTTTGTAAACTGGATAGCCCCAAACACAGTAGGAAACTCTGTAGATGTCCGCTGTTTCTGCAGTAGCCATAGTGCTCAGTTTGGCTTAAGGTGGTAGGAGTAGTCTCAACTAGGAATCTGCTCTGAGCATGCTAAGAAGCTCTATGAGCAGGTGTACTTAGTGCCTGACCCAATGCAGCAGCTAGAACCAGACCTGATAAAAAAAGGCAGCCACAGATGTGTAGCTGAAGGAGCAGCTTCAATGACTTCTTCACTCCAGTGACTTTCAAAGGCTTGCTCAACCCAAGACACAGGCTGTTGACTGCTCTTGAGTGGCTAAAGGGATTAGGATTGTATCACACCAACAACAGCCTTTCTGATGCCTGTTTGGTGAGAGTGGCTCCTAGGCTGTGCACCAGGCTCTGCGCTGGAGTGTCATACATGCTTACACCGCAGCCTCTAGCTTTCTCTTCGCTGCACTTTTTCCTGAGTGAATCTCATCTTCAGTGCTGCACACTGGGTACCACTTTATCAGGAGCAGTGCCTTTCCAAGTCTCCCCTTGTCTGAGCCTGATCTATGTAGAAACTAGAGAAACGGGACTGAATCTTATGCTCAAGGACTGAAGCAAAGTTTTCCACTTCCTGTGCAGTTATGGGTGATCACAGAGGCATTGCTGGAAACATAAATGCCCTAAGCTTTAAGGAGAAAACCAAACAGTGCATGTTAGTTTGTTCTGACAAAGAATGGCTGCTGGCATTGTCCTCATAGAAGGTTTCTGAGCTGTAAATCTCCAAAGCAGGTAAGGAATGACGTGGTTATAGGAGACAAACTCAGCAGCACGCTCTGTGACTCACTGCCCATGGTGTATACATTTCTTTAAAGGATTTGCATAGTCCTGGGACACAAACTCTTCAACAAACTCTTTCTGGCTTAGCCATAGTCTTGAAAACTAGTGCAACTGTTCAGTACTTCCTGAAATATGTCATTGATGTTTCAGAATGATATTGTGCTGTGGTGGTCAGAAGGTTCCAGCAGGATGAGATGCAAGTGTATTGCATGACTAACTGAGACTTGCCCTTTCTTCTTCTGTTTGTTTTTCTCATATTATTTTCTTCATCCAAAGAGCTGTGAAAACCCTACCAAGAAGCTCTTTATCTACTACACAGTGAAGCAGAATGCCAAACCTGGGGTTTGTAGTCACTACTGTGTAAATATTTAATATTAGTGATAATGGGTCTTTGGGAAAAAAGGGTGTATCACCCGTAAGTGTTACTGGCACTGCTATTACAGTCTCCTGGATCCAAGCCAGAAGGTCTGGCAGATGTTAGTGGAAGCACACTTAGACCCTTAAGTGAGGCACTAATGTAAATACAACTGTTTGTTCAGTTTGTTCTCTGTCAGTACCTATTCAAGCAGTGTGTGGTCACTTTGGCTGAATAGTGCTGAGTCTGAGGAGTTGCTGTGATAGTTGTGAGCCCAAAACTGAGTACCAGGAAACTTCAGGCAGGGAAAGACACTGATTTGAAAACAGTTCTGAAAGAAACAACTGGACTCTGGAGTCATCTTCAAATTTACTTAATTTCTTACTGTCCACATGACCAAAGCTGTAAATTACAGGATTTCTTAGATGTGCTTATTCTTTAAATAGTCAGTTTGTGTGTTCTTCAGAATGTTATATAAGGTAAGATCAAATGAAAAACAGCAAGGACAGAACTGGATATTTTAATGAAGAGTAATTCCTTTTTAGTGTATTAATGTTAAGAATCTGTCCTTAATTTTCTTAGCCTAAAAGCCTTCTAAGGTGTTATTGTCTTTTTGAGGCCTTTTTTGCAATAAAACAGATTGTCTGACACAAAAACTTATGAAACAAAGCAAATAAATGCATGCTTCCTCTGAAGACTTAGCTCACTGATCTTTCTTCTTTCAACTTTATTCTAGTAGAATTAATTGCATAATATTAAACCAACAGATTAGCTTATCTGCTGTATGTTTTTTCACCTGTTAGCTGACTTTGTTCCTTATGTACTACTCAGCTTCTTCCCTCCTGAGAAACTTAAGGCATAGTAATTACCACCCCAATGCAGAAAGCACACGTTCAGGACATAAGAAGAGTTTTCTTTTGGCACAGAGAGGTGTGCTTTGTGATATATTTGGTTACTGTATGCAAGAGGGACAGTGAGACCTCAGCAGTTTCTCACCCATTGGGACTGCAGGCACGCCTCGCCCCCGCCTCCGTCAGCCATGCACTGACTGAAATTCAACTTGAGGACATCGGGGTTGGCTGTCTTTACTAAAACTCTCCAGAGCTCTTTCTTCTGATTGGGAGGGAAGGAAAATTATCACTTTCTCATTCTTTCTCTTGAGTGCCAGCACAGCAGAGGATGCCCAGCAATCACTCGTCTCTTTACTGAACTACAAAAGGTTTGTTTTTGTGGGGAGTCTTCTGATTGGGAGGAGTCTGTGCAAGTAGTGCCACAGCTTTTATCTTAGGAAGGCATTGCTCTGTGACTATGGCATTCCTTGGAGGAAAAAAAAATTCAATAAATCTTTCTTTAACTGCTGTAAGTATAGATTAATCACATGCTAATTTGGCAGGTGGCTTTATTGCAAATTTCTTCTATCTTCAAGCACAGTAAAATTCTCATTATAGAAAGGAAACAAAAAATCATGGGGAGGTGTGGTGGTTTCTTAGAATGTGTAGTAATGTGTGTGGAAACTTGAAACAGATACATGTGGACTTGTTCCTTGCTTGTTTGTATTTAAGAGGGATGATCAATTATTTATGTAAGCTAATGGGAATCTCTTCTCTTGATCTTACGAGACCTAATTTAGGTCTAAATACAGTTTTAATACTGTGAAGGATATTTTCTAAACTGGAAGGCAGGAAAGTAGGGCAGGGAAATCTTTCCAGCATGTCCTTCTTAATAAAATAAATTAAGACATTCCTTACTCAGTTAAGGGACCTAACTTGGTCTTACATATGTTACTTATGGTGAGGTAATTGAGGGGGTAAAAGTTTAAACTGTTCTCTAGACAAATACTAACAAGTACTGCAGCTTAATCTGAGGTTGTGAAGTTGTATCTCTTTTTATCTGTTGTCTTTGTGAGTCCTAAGGTAGAAGAGAGCATATTACAGAGAGCACTTTTGCTTTGGCACACAGTGTGAAAGACAACCAAAGATGACAAACTACGTCAAGTCTGTCAAACACATCAGAAAAACAAACTCATTTCTTTTTATTAACCTCTGGTATTAAATGATTTGAAGTAAATTTTCACTTGAAGATTTTTCAGAGGAACAATATAAAATACTGTAAAATGCTTTCCTCCTGTAAGCACTTTTTGGGTCATGGATTCTCAGAGGCAGGAGGCGCCAATGGTCAATACCAGAGGTGGAGTGTGTAGACTTGCTTACCTGCTTGCTTTGAATTTTGTTTTTATGATTTTTTTCAGAAATTATCAGTTGATCCCAGTGTTTTGTAGTGCCACATTATGGCTAAATCCCTGAAATATTTTATTGAAGAGCTAACAAATTCACTTGCACTAAGTTATAGAGTTCAAAACTCTAAGGCAGCAAAGCTGGAATTCAGGCAAGTCAAGAACCATAGTTTGAAAGTAAGTACTCTCCTCTTGTATTGGTAGACTATTTAACAGTAATATAAGAAGATAAGTAAAAATGTGTAAAAAATCCAAATGTTATCTACATGTTATCTACAATGGTTGGCCTGACTTGTTCAGTACCACTGTCAGGGCACAGGAGAGCCAGCTGATGCCAGGGTGTGCATGGAACCCTCTTTGCTCCCTAAGCAACAAGACCTGGTACTTCCCAGGGTGCTAGTCCAGACAGGATTGATTCTCTCCCTATAAGCCTCTGTTCTAGCCTTACCAGTCTCATATTCCTCATTCTTCCCTTCCTTAAATTCTCATAGTGAGGAACGGTTTTGTTCCTCTGACTGAAAATGGGATTTGTTCTGTATTGTTCAGTATAGTGTTGAGAGAGCAGGGGGAGAAAAGGAGGAAGAAGGTGGCCATATAAAGAAAAAAACAGGATGAAAAAAAATTTGCTACTCAGTTCTCATAATCTGGGGGATGTGTGATGGTGGCATTTTTATGGGTTTTATTTTGTTTTCCAAATGCAAAACCTTCTAAATAACTCTATGCTGTAGTATAGGGTAGTGCCCTCTATCTAGTGCCGGACTCTAAACACGTGTTTATCTCTCTGTACCTCAGGGATTCATGTTTCCCAGTGTCTCATGTTATAGTAACAAAAAGACACATTATAGGTCCTATAATTTCTATATACATATAGGTACAGCAATCACTGAAGATTAATCCTTCACGGTAAAAACAGTGGATGGTAAGAAACTGAAATTAAGTCCTTGTTTCTGCTGCTGGGCTGTAACCTAGTTGTTCCTCGTTCCTAAATCAAGTGTTATAGTGGAGGGAGAAATGAAGCTTTTGGCTCTTACTAGGCTTCTGCTAGGAAGAAATTTTATGAACAAACAGCACAGACAATGGGTAGAAGGGAAAATAGTAGAGATTTGTTTAACAAGGGAGTTGTCAAATCAGCCTGCTCTAATTGTGAAAAGATTTTGAGGTGTACCACATTGTCTGAAGAAGAAATATTTATTACTGTTCCATCATTTTATTAGTGCCTCTCAGTTTACAAATTGGCAGGGTTGGGTTTTGTGGTTTTTTTTTTTTTTTTATTGGTTGGTTGATTGGTTGGTTGGGAGATTTTTGTGGGGATTTTTGGTTGTTTGTTTGTTTTTTGGTCATAAAACAACTATACTTTTTAATTTAAGTTCAAAAGGAAGAGCAAGTAAGTAAAATTAGAAGATATCTGGATTTCAAGCTGAAAAACCCCCTTCAGATTCTGTAATAGGAAGCTATTCCCGTAAAAATTTTTTGGATTGCAAACTGTTTTTCAAAAGGATTAAGAAATAACCTATTGGATGTCTTGAGCAAGTGAAGCAGATAGAACGAGATCATAACACAGAGCCAGGAAATTTTGAAGAGAATGGTATCAAATCTTAGATGTGGACAAGGGATTTGGAGTCATTCTACACTGCTATGGAAAAAGAGACATTTCCTTTAATGCAAAAACATCTAACAGTAACCTTGAAGAAGAGCAAGTGTAGTTAAAAAAAATGTTTTGTCTGTCAAGCTGTCAGTATTTCAAGGCAATCCCTGCAAACATGAAAGAACATGTTGTAGGCAAGAGAGCAGCTTGGAACAAAGTCTCAGTCAGATTCCTCCCTCCTTGTATTTTTGAATAAAGAAGTTTAGCCACACATAGGCAAAAGCTGTGAGGTCTTCTTCTCAGTCTTCACAGTTACTTGAAGTTGTCACATTATCCCTTTCATTGCTCATATCTACAAGCTCCTTCACTTTGATCTCCAAGTATTTCCTTGACATCTTGAGTAGAACAACAATTTGTATCATAGTTCAAATCATTTCAGGTTAGAGGCAACAGTGAATTAGGATAGATTTGGATGGTCAGTGTCCAAATGCAGTCAGAGTCTTTTCCATATTCATTTTCACATACAGCTTACCACAACAGAGGTTCAGATCCAAGGAGTAACATAATATGTAATCTGCTATCTCAAAAATCTGTGGTCAGTCAGAGATTGACAAACAAGACACAAACAAGTCTTGATTTGGCCAGAGAGGGCTGTGGCTTCTGTGGAACTGTGTGTATGGACATGAGTCAGAGCAAAGATGTGCATGTAAATGTGCTGCAATCTAACCTCTGATTTAGGAGATTATCTTGTCCTATCCCACAAAGAATACTAGACGTTAATCAACCGATGTAAATCAGGACAGAAGTCACTTACTGAGGTCTGCATGCTGTAGGGCCTGATGTGGTGAACAGTCTTTGGTTATTTTAACTGCTGTTGTGGATTTTGGGATGAAGAAAGAGCATAAAGTAATATCCCCATAAAGATGTGAGGAACAGCACATTATGTATTCATTCCTACTGGAATTAGATCTCAATTACTTATGCACAGAGAAAGCAGGTGAAGAGTTAAAGTGAGGGTTTCAAGCAAAACTGAAGCTGGGATAATTGCCAACAGCAGGATGCTGCAGTAGTGTTTTGCACCTGGAAGGAAACAAATGTTAATCAGAATGATCAAGTGACAAATCAAGCCACAAGGATGTGGGGGCCATGGGACAGAACTGAGCCAGATAACACCATGTTCTGGTCTTGCAGAAATAAGAGGAAAGGCAAGAGAGGGGCAGCAACTTAAGGAGTTTCAGGAACGGATTTCATGCTTTCACCGAATCATGTGAGGGCTGAAACAAGAGTTCATAGCAATAAAAGAACAACCTACAGGAGAATAAATGGAGAAGACCACCAAACTTCTCCAAATTTCTGTTTTGGGAGAAGTGAAAAGTCACTTAGATCTGCAGAATATAGCATTTACCCTACCTTGCGGCCTTGAGGACTATTGAAAGCATATCACACTAGAGCTGACACCAGCACTCAACTATTTCAAGGAGATAGACATATCCGGGGTATTCCATGAAAATAACATATATTTCTACAGTGTACAGCTTAGGTGTCCACCCGATGCAGCTATGGTGGCAGCTAATGTAGAGAGAAAAGTTACTATGGTATGTCACTGTTTTCCTTCCTTTGAGACAGTAAGAATTCTTACAAGAGTAAGAGTGGCTGCATCAATGTATCTTAGTCTGGCACACGAGATAGCTGCTTCTTACAAGCTGGCTAAAAAATGCATGCCTCTTTTGCAACAGTAATTACACAAGCTAGTTTTTTACCGTTCCTGCTTCCCTGGGTTACGCTTTAGCAGTCTAATGAAACAATCAGGCAAATTTCCAGCTTTTATTAACTGCATGTGAATTAATATGTTCCCTGTTAGGGAAGAAGGGGAAATAGCAAACCGCGTCTGTACTAACTAGGGAAACACTCTCATGAGTTTCAATTTAGACAAATTCATCATGCTCCCCTCTTCTCGCTAAGTCTGTTAAGATCTTGAGTACAAAGTTGGAAAAACTGAATTCAGTGGCATTATTATCATGTTTACTTGCAGATTATCAGCTTGTTTCATGCAGCTGATAAAACAGTAATGGTTCTGTTTAAATGTCATACCTTTTGCTGATAATCAGTTATTAAACTACAGGGTGGATATTTGCACTCAGTGTTTCTGCAGAACACCATGTTATGCTTTTTCCACTGTTTAGTCTGAAGCTTAAATGCCATGCAGAAGATTCTTTCAGGGACAGGATTAATATGTTGTCTTCATCTCACTAACTGATGCATGATGTGCTATGGAACACTAATGAACAGTTTGAGATTTAACTATCCATTGAGCATCCAATGATCATTGTATATCAGACTGAAGAGCTTTATGTTCACAATTTAACTGTCAGGAGGGTGGGAAGAAGAAGAGAAAACATGCATAAGACCAGAGAAGTATTTGACTATACATTTGCTTGAAAGCTCTCAGAAGTCTCTGTAGGACGTGTCTGCCACTACAGTTACTTGCCTGACCCATTTCTAATTTTCAGACCAGAGAGAGTCTTGTTAATTGAGAATCCACTCTATTTTTCATTTATAAAATAAATGAAAGAGAAAACATTAATAAGTCTGCCAACAGACCAATTTTCGCTCTGCCCTCCATAATGAGATTTGTGAGTAATGGGATTGCAGCAGTTTGTGGGGCTCTGGAGCACACCTGACATGATGTGCACAAGACTTTGCTGTGCAACGTCAGTGTTCAAAAACCACTCTGAAAGCCTAATGTGCACACAGTCCTCTTGGAGAGGGGTTGGACAGGGAGGGAAAAAGGAGCAGGCATGCCAGACACTTGTGATGTTTAACACTGTGATGGGTTGTATTCCTCAACCACAAAAATCAGGCAAATACAATAGCTATATTTTTTCATAATTGCAATATATCCTTTTCCAGGACTTTAGAGATAGCCAGAAATGGTTGGAGCCCTCTCCTCCAGAGATACTACAGATCTGTTGTATCACAACTGAAGTAGAAACAGCACAAGCAATCATCAAATTAGATGTGAGCAAAGGGGAGATAATTTTAGTTAAACCCTTTCTAAAATGGAAATAAGCAATGAAAAAAGGAATTTTATAGCAGGGACATTGAGATGATGAAAAAAATGCAAAAAAAAAATTATTAAGCATTGGCCCAAAGGCAAAATAATAACTCAGAGTAGTCTGATAGTAGTCCAGTCTTCTTCAGGAGGTGATTGATTGCCTCTGCTCTTCACTTCCTACTCTCAGCCTCTTGCTCTAAGATGGTATTTACATTGTAGGACTCCACAAGCAATAGGCTGCCTCTGTAGGCTGTAGTGCTCCATTTTGTTTATAACTCCCCTTTGCTGGCCCTGCTTCTCCCTGCCCTGGAGCATCTAGCTCCGGCTCAGTTTTGCATCTGGTCTGAGTGATCTCTTGAACCAGTTCCTGGCACTACTGCAGCAGCTCAGGGAAAAAAAAAAAAAAAAAAAAAAAGAAGAAAAAAAAAAGGTGGAGAATTTTACCAAAACAGACATTTCCTGTCACTGCAATTTCTCTTTAAAATAAACACACCCAGCCACTACCAACAGGGGAGAAAACTAAGGATGAGGTTGCTTGTTACAGCATTGGATGAAGGGAGATTCCATGGTACAACTAGAGTGGTGTTCTTGTTTGAATTTCAGTAAACCAAGACGTGTCCTGGCTTGTGAGGCAGAATACTATTGGAACATGTGAACTGGATATCTTGAAAAGTTTAGTAAAATGAGAACCATTTTAGTGACTAATAAAGATACAGCCTGTGAGGCATAATTACTTATTGTAGCACAACAGGAGCGTGCCCAGGGAACCATGCACTTAATGTGCATGTAAACCACCACTACTTCACCTTGGAAGGGTATGGCTGATCAGTCTCACAACACAAGAATTAAGGAAATTCCAGAGAAGTCATCAGAAAAGCAGTTAAAACTAATAGTCTGATGTAGGGATCCTGTTGAACTCAATGCCACAGAATGTTGGAACAAAAAATATAAATAAATTGGAGAAAGAACACAGGAGATTGGAAAGTGGGTCCAAATACCTACGGGAAGTTAAGAAGTTACTAAGAACCCAATGACCAGAATCTGGACAGGTAAACTTGCTTTGTTGCATCCTTGAATAGCCACTATTAGCTATTGTGACCTCAGTCACTCCTCACACAGCTTCCCCTCAAGGTCCTTCACCATCTTTGTTCCCCTCTTTTGGACACTCTCTAACACCTTAATATCTTATATTGCAGTGATGAAAACTGCACACAATATTCAAGGTGAGTCTGCACCAATCAGAGCAGAGTGGGACAGTCACCAATCAACTGGTCAAGGGTTGAGGAGACTGAGAGGAGACCTCATTGCAGTTACAACTTCCTTGTGAGGGGAAGAGAAAGGGCAGGCACTGGTCTCTTCTCTGTGGTGACCAGTGACAGGACCAGAGGGAATGGCCTGAAGTTGCATCAGGGTTTAGGTTGGATATTAGAAAAAGGTTCTTCAACCAGAGGGTGGTTGGGCACTGGAACAGGCTGCCCAGGGCAGTGGTCACAGCACCAAACCCGGCAGAGTTCAAGAAGTATTTGGATGATACTCTCAGGCACTTGGTGTAGCTCTTGGGGATGATCCTGTGAAGGGCTAAGGGTTGGAGTTGATGATTCTTGTGATCCCTTCCAACTCAGCATATTCTGTGATTCTGTGATAAGATGTGACTATAGAGCTCTGGCAAGTTGTATTGAAGTGAGACTCTGTAGTTATCTGTACCTTGCAAAAGTTCTGCAAGCACAAGACAGCTCAAGGGAAAGGGCACATCTTCTTCTGAAGCTAAGGAGTCCTTAGTATACTTAGTCTCAAGAGTAGCATTAATCAATTCTGTCCTCAGTATCTGTTGTGAGAGGAAAGGTCCATTATAGAATGTACTGCTGGCAGCAGTTGAACCAGTACCAAGATAAGGACTCTTATATTAAGACTCATTTTAATGCTTTCCTTGTTTTGTCTGCCCCAGAGAACTCAATTGTCAGCTTTCTAGAACTATCCACAATGGTTTCAAGATATTTCAAAAAAATAGCTACCTATGAGACTATTACTGCATATGTATTAAGATTTTTTCTATATCAATATGCATGTACGAGGAATTAGTTTTATCTGTCACCTACAGCACAAAATGGCTTTCTACAGCTCTCTGTAATCAGCTCTAGATTTGAGTGTCCCCAGTACACTGTTATGCAAAGTTTTTCCTCCCATCTGCCTTCCTTTTAAAAATAAGTAAATTATAGGTTGAGCAATACAATCACCAGATAATGGTGGTATTGTACATTGCTTTTTCATTTAATGGAATTAATTTTACACAGAAGTAGCTAAATTCAGCCATATGACCAAGATCCAGTTTAGCACTGTGTTTTAGCATTTGTATAACTTGCTTGTGTGCTTAGATAGCATACTCTTGCATCTTATATTTGTCTGGAACAGTGAATTACCTTTCACAGACAGTGTCACACAAAGTAATTAAGACCTTGGTTTGCATTGCAGCCATAAATGGATTTTAATGCAATTACAAATTATTTAAATAATCACTTGGGGAATAAGATGAGGATATTGAACATATTTCCAGTGGCTTAGTGTGTACTGCCTATAGACTCCTGTTTCTGTTCTGAAGTTAATGTTTTATTAATTAATGACCTAAGGCTTAACATGAATACAATGCCCCTTAAACCAACAGTAAAGAGGAATGCAATAACCTAGTGTCATTACAGGATTTTTAAGCATACATGGCATGAGTCATGCACTTGGATATAATTCGGTCACTATCATATCCTGTTCATGTAATTGCCAGTAAAACTAGGAACAAACTCAGTGTTAGTGACCTGCCTTATATCAATCCAGTGTTCTTGCTTTCATATACTGGTTTACACCATGAAATTACAAGAGCTTGCTCAATTTTCAAACCTTTAACAGCAAGAATGGGCAGAGGTCAATTCCAACCGAACTTTAAAGCCAGTACTAAAGACTGAAGAGTCCAAAAGGTTATTACAATGGGAGATGCTGGAGTATGAGCAAAGCAGAAAAGGTTGCACACAGTAGCTGTCAGTAGCAACCCAAATAGAGGATGTTGGATTATCATGGAGTGTTATGCAGAGTTATAACTTGGTGCTTTTATGTTACCTGAGAAACTGCGCACACATCTGTTTGGAAGCTTGTGCAGTAACAGGATAGGCTATCATGGAATCATTGAATTGTTCAGGTTGGAAAAGACCTTTAAGATCATAGAGTCCAACCACCTACTCAGCACTGCCAAGTCCATTACTGAACCATGTCCCTAAGTGCTTCATCTACATGTCTTTTAAATAGCTCCAAGGATGGTGACTCCACCACTTCCCTGGGCAGCCTGTTCCAACGCTTGACAACCCTTTCAGTGAAGAAATTTTCCCTGATATCTAATCTGGTGCAACTTGAGGCCATTTCCTCTTGTCCTGTCACTTGTTATCTGTGAGAAGAGTTTGATCCCCACCTGACTACAGCCTCCTTTCAGGCAGTTGTAGAGGTCACCCCTAAGCCTCCTTTTCTCCAGGTTAAACAAGCCCAGCTCCCTCAGCAGCTCCTCAAAAGAGGAGCTCCAACCCCTTCATGAGCTTTGCTGTCCTTCTGTGGACATGCTTCAACACTTCAATGTCTTTCTTGAACTGAGGGGTCCAGAACCAACCACAGTATTCGAGATGTGGCCTGACCAGTGCTGACTACAGGGGGATGATCACTGCTGGTTTTGTTCTTTCTCTCTCTAAAAGTCTGGATTCAAAATGATGGATTTCTGTCAATGCCCTTTTATTCCATAAAATGAGCAGAAAGATACCTTATTAACTTGAAATCATAGTGAATAATGAATTGAAATTAATTTCTAATGTCTTACTAGAATATGATGTTTTGCTTACATAATCATTTTTATGAATCATTAGACTGCCTATATAATTAGGTGACTAAAAGCTGTTACCATCCTAAGCCTGAAGAAAAATTGTTTTATAATTTGACTGAAACTGAAGCAAACATGATCTTCTTTTATGCAGAATTCCTTTTGCTGTTACTGGTGCTAACCAGCTGAGAGGGTCCTGCTTTTTACAAATAGAGATATTGTACTAAACTCTTGCACTACGTTCTACCTCTTTTTTCTGGAGATCACAGTTCAAATGACTCCAGTTTACAGAGTAGAAAAATATGGAATGCAAACACTGCTTAAAGTACTGTTTACTGTCAAAGAGGAAACACACATTAGATCTACTAAGAATTACTGTCAACTGTGAGTCTGTTTCTACAGCTTGAATCTTAATGTTCTTCTTATTAGTCCAGGTCTACAGAGAAATAGAGAATAACAGTGCAGTCAGCAGTGCTGCACAAATGCTGCTCAGGCACGTCTTCTCTCCCTAGCATTTTGCTTATCCATCCCCTGCTCCTCTTAAGGCTGATGGTTTCACCCTGGTGCAGAGTGGGTTATCACAAGTCACCTGCACCTCCAAGTCGTCTGGGATTTTTAAAAATAAAACATTTGGTGTTTATTTATTTTTATTTACTAAATAACCATGCCTTTTATGCATGTTGGATATTATTCCTTTGGCTATTTCTTTGTTTGACTGCCAGTCATCCAGTAGCAGTGATCATGTTTGTCCAGAAACCCTGACCTGCACTGTCTGGTGATGAACAGGTCTGGGGTTCAGATGTGAACTGAAGACAACAAGTGAGGGTCAGACACAACCCTGTCATCAACAGGCAAGTCCACAGTGACAGGACAGGTCTGAATTTGAGCCACAAAGTCAGGTCTGTTGATCAGTGTAAAGGTCTGGATCAGTTTTATCTGGATTGAGGACAAAGGTCCCCTTGATGTGCTCTCCTGAGTGAAGGTGCAGGGGAGTCCCTACTGTTCAGAAGGCTCTTCTCACAGCAGGGTGTCTCCTCTAAGCTGGCCCTGTGCCCAGGTCAGGCTGTGTGCTCAGGGCCCTGACACCAAGAAATGTTGAAAATGGTGATAACTAACAGACTTTGATCCCGATATCTTTTGAAATGCAAAACAGGCACTTCAGCCATCAGCCTTTCCAATGTTTCATAACCTTTGGAAATAGAAGGGAGCTTTGCGTATTTACATTCATGTAATGGAGACCTACTGAGTTTAACAAAGCATTTCTTTCATACTGTTTTTAAAACTACAACAAAAGACATTTAAATGCTCCTGGAAATCACAGCTAAATCTTGAGAGAGGTGGGAGGACCTATCTCACTAGTTTTTCTTTCATTCTCCAGTTCCTCAAACTGGAAGAAACACACATATTTTCACAACATGCAGAATTTTTCCATATTTACATATGAAGATTTAATTATGCAAATTAAGTTAGTGACACACTAAAAACAATTCTTATATTACATTATCTATCCCTACTTTTAGAGAGAATACTTCAATAATATCTCCTAGCCTTCAAGACAATAAATGGTGAGCTTCTGCTTGCCAGGTTTCATGAATCTGTGGAGAGACTAGTTTGTTATACAAATATTTCTGATTATTTTTAGTCCCTAGATGAAGAAAAAATGAAACATCAAACCTAAAACAACAGCTAAAAGGGTTTGGTGGCTTGAAGCAAACCTGGGATAGGGGCTATTTAAAATATCTGGATAGGTTGAATAGGGCAAAGTTTGGCAAAGTTTATTTTCCTGGCTTGATTTCTAGGACCAGCTTTCATAAGAAAGTAACATGAGTGTATATTTCTACTCTGGACTTGCTCTGCATCCTTTTTAGGCACATTCAGCCTTGCAAGGAATGTGTGTACTCTGGGCAAGAGCAGTGCTTGCTGCTCCCAGGGGACCAGAGCCTTGCAAGTCAAGTTTTGAGCAAGCTAGACACTAGCTGAGAGTGCAGTCATGGGGATGATTCTTGTATGAGTGAGAACATGAAGCTTCACCTGGAGGGTTAGTAACTTAAGTGATCTTTCAAAAAGATCACTGGTTCTCCCCTGAAGATTTCAAGAGAAGTAGTAAACAATTCCTGAGTGTAATAGGATCACTGGCTGGAAAAACTGTTTTGGTAGAAATTGCCTGCCTGTTCTTGATGCCTATAATGAGACTTTAGGAAAGAATTGTGTAAATAATCTATCTGTCAGGGTGTATCTACCTGTTGGAAGCAGGTTTTGCTACTGCCTGAAGAGAATAGAAAGGCTCAAGCCCTTATTACTCTGGTGAGAAGGAGTTTCCTTGCTTATAACATTAATACAAACCAACAGAATATATTGGTCTTGGAAATTTAGAAAATATTCCTCAAGTTTAATCAAAAGAAACTTAGATACTGGGTACTCATCCTTCAGGACTGAGTCCAAAATTGCCACCTAGAAGGGCTTCATTTTGGGCCATCATCCTTCTTTAAAACACACATTACTTTAAGGGTGTTTCCTTTCCACCTGGAATTAACATGTACACAGGAACAGCTCTGATCTTACGTCAGGGCATGACCTTACAACATAAAAGCTTTCACTTGTCAATATTTAATTCAACATTTACTAAATGGTAGGTGGATGTTAGGCTGACTTCATTGGAAATAATTTCACAAAGACTTAACTAGCTTGAATGCACATGGAAGTTAATGTTGGAAATAACCCTAACATAATGAAAACATTAAATTCATGGCTCATAAGATTTTTCCTAAATGATGACATACCAGACTTGCATGTGCACATGGGTGAAAATGGTTAAAACAACACTAATGGCCAACACAGCAGAGGGTAATTATTAATCACTTTTTCTTGCAAAAGAGCTGGGAAATACTCTGCTGTAGCTGATCCAAGGGACTATTATGCAATAATCAGCAAAACCTATTTTAAAGTATTCACTATTCTTGTTCTGTTCCACTCAGACCTCTTTGATCTCCTTGTACTGATGCCCAAGTATTGGGAACTTCAGGGGTTTAAGTTAAAAAGACTACTAAATAAAAATGGACAGTGTCCTGGCTTTTCTCTCAAAACTATGGTTCTAGCAGTGCAGGAACCTGATGTGAGAATGTGCAGCCTTGAAAAGACACCAAATTCCAGTTTGGGGGATTTGACTAAGGGAGAAGCTAGATGTTCTCATGTTCACTAGCAAAGTATTTATGTGCATACTTAATTTTCCTGTGGAATCAGGTTTAAAACTAAACTGTATTCTACTGCTCTGTTGGATCAGGACATTTTTATAGACCCAAAATCAAAGCATCAGTTTGCCTTACCCATTTGAACCTGCATCTCCAAAGGGGACTGTCTGCATAAAAACCAACTACATTTTTATGTGTGAATGAGCATTTCCATGTATAGTTACAGACACTGTATACTCTCTGATTATCACATTTTCTCTATCATTTGAGTTTCCAACATTGTAACAATGAAAAATTCATCTTGAACATGAAATTAAAATTTCACTGAATCCTGTCTGCATAGCCACTTGGTGAAATTTTAACTTAGACTTGCTTGTAAAGATTCTATTTTTTCTGTTCTGTTTATAGTTTCTTTCATATGTAGTATCTAACAAATTGGTTCTTGTTTTGTTTGTGTTATTTGTTGTGTTATTTCTTGGTCATGACTGCATAACTTGCCCTTGAGATGGTTTCTTTGTATTCTTGCTCAGAGTGATACAGGCCAAATTTATAAAACTGAATCTAAAACTTGTGACAACTTGGGTCAAAGAGTTGTTTAGTCTGGAAGGATTAGTTCTATCACCGAATGAGCTGCTCTTCAATGATCATTAACATCACACTTTTTGAATGCATGTCTTCCCAAAGTTTACATAACTATGTAAAATTTGTTTCATATTGTAACTGAGCTAGATTGACAGCCTTGTCTTGCTTATTTTCTTGTCCTTATGCTAATCATGGGACACACTAAGCAACAAGTTCTGTCCACAAATGACAGATGCTACTAAGAAGTAGTGCATCTTGGTTTTAGTTGTCAAGCCTAATAATACTGACTTAATTTAAAAGTTGTAAAGATCTCAGTTAAAATGTAAATTAAGATGAAAATTAAATGTATATAGGTCTGGAAGGTATCATCTGTCATTTGTGTCTGAGAGATAAGATTTATTTGAAACGCACTTGTCTGCTCCCTCACTCTCACTCCAGAGAATGAGAGTCACTTACTTCCTTATAACAACCATGTTAGAGAGACCTAATATACAAGCCTTTATTTTTTTTCCTGTTCATGATAAGATATCGTATTCCAAGTCTAAAGAAACTTTTAGATAAAATATGCTAGAGGATCTTAAAGAGAAATTCTTTCCTGTCCCTCAAAGATGGTGTTTTCACTGATTAGCACCTTGTAACCGGAGAAGGATGCTTATGTTTAGCTGAAGTAAATCTGATGATAATATCTTTTGAGAACCTCACCAAGGTTTATGTAACAGGGTCAAAAGTGATCCCTAAAAGCTGCCAGAACAATCATAGCTGAAATACAAACCAAGCACCACATGCTCAGTAATCCCACTTTCCCTAAAACAAAAAGGTTATTTCAAATCCCAGTCAGAATTTAGTTTCAGCCAACTCACCTCTGTACAGCTACCTCTCTACATAACACATCTCGAATAGCTTAGCATCTGCAAGTTTAGAAATAATCCAACTAAAGTAGCTATCGAGGTCCTTGAGGAAATGTTGATGGGACTGATTTAACATACCTTTTCAAAGAAAGCAATCTGTGTACCAGTACAGAAAAAACAAAGGAGGGAGCACCTTTTCACAACAGAGCGTTCCTTTCTTTGCTTACCTTTGAGATGTAAGGAACTAATAGTAAAAGCAAAGTCAGAACTGTTACACCCTTGTCCTGACCCATGTTGCATTTAATTTTAAAACTAGCACTGCTATGGAGCTCCTGTATGGCACAAAACCAGAAGAGAGACAGAGTAATCTTTTTTTATGAACTATTGAGGGGTTAACTACTATACAGTATGTTCTCACCCAGCCTTTCAAAATCTTGTAAAAAATTTTTACATCCTTTTGCAAGGATGACAAGGAGTCATCTCACAGACTCAGTACTGGTCCAACATATCACTGTTAAAAAGCCTTTTACAGCACATGGAATGCTGTGGGTGTTTCTTCACCTGGTCACTTGCAATCAGGTAAAAGTATGAGTTCAAGTTGTAGCCTTAGGCACTTGGAATTTAAAAGTCTAATGGTTCAAATGTGGGAAGCCAAGCTTTTTTACAGTTTGTGGCATCTGAAACAAAGACCTCTTGTATGGTATCGTAGCCATACAAGGCAGTTTGTTTTCTATTGGGTAGGAAAGATACACTGCATGAATTCCAGCTGAAGCGTCATACTATTGTTTTTACTGTTAATTATTTATTACTTCTGAAAAGGTATAAAAGAGTTAAAGCTGGCTTTACATTTGATTCAGTAATTTCACTGGTAAGCTGGCTTTACATTTGATCCAGTAATTTAACTGCTCCTATTTCAGAGAAGGCTGCTGTAGCAATTCTGAAGAAGGCTGCTTCTGAACTGCGCTGAACATCACTGGAAGCGAAGAATACTTCAGATAAGTGGTGAGTAGTGCCTAAAACTTGGACTTGATACTTTGCAGCAAATTTGGCAGTGTTCTCAAGGGGTTGACTTGGGGAGGAAGGAATAGATTTAACTTGGTATGAACCAATGTTGTGAAATTTATAAACAAATCATTTCCTGTGCTAGTCAAGTAATCAGCTTCTATATAAGTATTCATTAACTCTGAAATCTTTTTTCCTCTCCTGGTTAATAGATTTCTATGGAAAATAGCTTAAATTTTTCTGACAATTCATATAAGAAAATCCACCAAAAAAACCCAACAACCTACAGCAAAACACTTCACGTTGAAACAGAAATTCAATCTTTCTGCCTCTCACTATAAGAGATCAGATTGTGACTTGTATGAAATACTCAAACCGGATAAATTAATTCATCATCTTGTGAAGACTTTTTAGGACTAGAGATATAGGGGGAAAAAAGGAGATATATATAATTTTTACCACTATGTCAACTGATTATCTACCAAACCAAGTATTTCTGGGAGCTAGGGTGTCTACAGTATTTGAGATTAACTTTTGCTAAATAGTTCAATACCACAGGAATTCTCTGTGTCAAATTAAAATTATGCCACACCTGACTCCAACAACAGTATTTTAATAACAGGACTGTTAGGCATTTTCCATAAACAGTACAAGAAGAATTGACTTGTACAGTCTCACTTGCATGAGAATAGATCTAGCTTAATAAAACTAATCAAGAAGAAAGTTGAGAAGAAAACAATCCCTTCAGTTCTTAATAAATTTCCAGTATACCTATTTTAAACAGATAGTCATGTCACTTATCAGGATCTAATACATAAACTTTTACTGATTCAGGGGACACAGAAAAATAAAATATTTCTTCACATTGGATACTCTAAATCTTTCCATTAGTCGATGCAGGATTTCTTCTGTGCTCATGTGTATGTGTGATTTACATACCAGGGAGAGGAGCACATTCATTGCAGTACACACCGCAGACGAGTGACACAAACGTCTTACTTGAAACACAGGGAAGTCCTCAACTTAAGTCTGTCACACTGCAAGGACATCTTTTTTGAACGGCACAAGTGCTCAGCCATGGGAAATTTTGGCTGCAGTTGAGTAAAAAAAATACAGCAGCACACAAGCTACGGGATAGGATTGAGATCCAAAACTTTTGTCCACCATCCTCTTTTACTAGAGGTTTAGTGTTGAATCAAAAACAAAAACCAACCAAAACAACAACAACAACAACAACAACCACAACAAAAACAATAAAAGTTCTTTTGAAACTTGTACCTATTTCCAGGACAAAGCATAGCAAACAAAGAAGTAATGAAGTTGAGCAATTTTGCTTTCCCAAAGGCAATAATTATTAGATGTTGTCTATTATGGACTATAAGACTTCCTGAGTCTGTTTTGTTTATTTTTGCACCAACACATTTTCCAAAAGATTTGCAATTCACACTCTACTGTGGTGCTGTCTGTCTTAGTGCTTCCTCTCCCTCCTTTTAAAAGAAACCAAATTATTCTGTACTCTCCGTGAAAGAGGTGTACCCTGATGTGTGCAGTCCCTTTCCCTCCCTGAGAGGTTATGCTAGTTTATAATTACAAGAGAATTTTGTCAGCTGGAGGCTGCTCTTCCCACTTCCACATTTTCCCCATCCATAGTAGTGCAATGTTGACACAGACATTATCTTTCCATAGAGGTCATGTAATTTTGCACTTTGGTGACAGACAGGGAACCTGTGCACAACCACCATGAGGAATTTGTGACAGCAGAATCTTTTATATTACAGATAAACTGCCTGAACCTTGTTTGTGTTGTGCTTCAGGTGGAGTGACCTTTATGTGAGTTCACATTCATCAGATCAAGATGGCAAATGGGCCTTCACTGGCTACTGGCCCAAACAGTGCCTTAGGCTCAGACTGGATAACAATAATTGATCTAGTCCAGGTCTCACGCGTTTCTTAATTTGGTCTCATTTTGGTTTAGGGTTTTCTTTTTTTAATAACTGTGTCTTTTAACTCAACTCTTTTGAGGTGGTCAACTCCTTTGCAATTTCATCATAACTTAACAAATATGATTATTTAAAATCTGAGTCTGAACTGCTCCCTTTGTACATTTGCTTTTTGTGAACATGACAGCTTTCCAGCGGCTTTTGTTTTTCCTGACTTGTAGTCAGTAAATGAAAGCTGAATGTTCAGTAGAAATTCAGAACCAAAACTGGATTATAGTAAGTTTATTCATACCTCCCTCAAGTAATTTTGCTGTGCCAGTCATAATGTTCCTTTTCTGAGAACTGCTGAGCCATCCTTGCCAAGGCTAACAATTCATAAGCTCAGCTGAATTGCATGTCCTTCCAATGAACTCAACTTATACATTGCTAAACAAACTGCTGAATAAGTAGATAAGCAAACTAGCTGAAATGGAAGAAGTTTCCTGGCCTGACATAAATGAGCCTTTTCTGATTTGTGGGTCACCTCTTGACTAACTGTACAAGGTATGAAGCAGACAAATCTAATCTGCAATGACAAAGAACAAACAATATTTCTGGATAGACAACTTAAGTAACTAGTACTAGCAATGTGAACTTCAGGGAGAAGCACACTTTTTCACACTATTTATCAAAATTTTTCAGCAAATATTTAACAGTAACAGCAGAGCAAATCTCAGCCTTTCGTTCTTCTAAGTGGATCATCACTTCCTTAGATTTTGCCAAGCATTGAAGTCTGAAGATCAGGTTTCTGCTTGCTGTAATCATGTGTGCCCTGCACACAAGTCAATAAAATGAAATGATATCGTTGACAAATCCATGCAGGATTTCAGTGATTTCTACTCCCTCCCTAGTCCAGTTTTCTGGTTTTTTTTTTTTTCTTTTTTTTTTTTTTTCCTTGCATGATGTAGAATGTCTGTTCTGAATATGGTAACATTCCTTTTGCTACAATCAAGTCGATATGTTCAAAAAGTGAAATGAGAGTTACCTGAAATATAGTTTGATCTGAACACTTCCACAGATGGTGCACTGCTAGCAATTAAACTTTCCAGTCACAACAGACACATCTTAAAATGTTTTAAAGGTGTTCTGAAAAAGTGTCAGCCATATAAAAGTAAACGCAGTGAGGGAAGGCAGGCACAAGTTACCCCTGAGAGTGGCTTAGCTGTGAGGTTATGACTCCTTAGATGCTTAACAGATTGTTTCTGACAGAGCCTGTGTTGTTTCTGTTTTAGTGCCATGCCCCAAATACTCTATCTTGTCAGCTCCTAAATTCCAGTTTGATGATGCTTTGTTTGTGCTCTGTCAGAACCTTCATTAACCTAATTACCTGCATTATCTATGTATGAAATTTGAATAGAATGTGGGAGTTTCAGTGAACAGGTTGTGACATTATTTTTTATATACTTGTTAAATGTGGCACGGGACAGATGAACTGTTTGATGATGTGACTAAGCATGTCTCCTATAAAGTGAAATACACTTGCTGTGAAAGTTCTTTTTGAAGAAAAATTTAACAGGAATTGACTAAGGCACTCTGCAGCAGAGGGAAAGGAGTTTTTTGTAGGTTTTTAGTATTGACTGCACTGGTAGGTATAGAGGGAAGAAGGTAAGTTTTCTGGCTTTAGCACTTATAGGATGCTGTCATGTCTCTGGTTTTTTACTTAAAGGCTCAGCCTGATTTCTTGGAACCATCTGATAGAATGGCCCCAGCACTGCCATTGGCAGTACTTCTATGAGACAGGATTTCATCTTGAAAACCTCTTGCATGTGTGATGGCCTCTACGTGATTTCCACCCATTATTTCCCATGTGTCATAGCTCCCTGTCTTGTAGACTCTTGTCTACAAGGAAGACAGCTTGCATTCAGAGCTGGATTTATCATTAACATAATGGCCACATAAAGCAAAAATCTTGAAATGTGCTGTCGTTTCAAGATGTTGAAACAGAAGAATCCAGTATTCCATATTCCAAATGAACTGAACAAACTGTTGGACTGCCCAAGATCATACAATGAAGCTCCATGTAAATATCAGATCCTCTCTGAAACATCAGAAATCAGTTTAGTTTCTTAATAAATTAATATTAAAATATCCTTTAACATTATGAAAGTACATAAGGTGATGTTCAGGCAAGAATTTTCCTGAAAGAGCGGTAAGTAAATGGACCCCTTCTTTGCAAATGTGTTCAGGCAATGACCCAGCTAGTATAAGCTCTAATAATCATTAGAATCACACCACCAATTAATCCTGACTGTAACCCAAACATAACAATGTAGTTCCACCTGACTGACTAAACTTCTGCAGTCGGATGGTTCTGCCCTAATAGCGACAGCATGTCTACTGAAGAGCTTGATACTGTAGCTTCCTCCCCCTACTAAACAGTAGCATAACTTCTCATCTTTTCTTCCTCAGCTATTACCTAACAAAGTAACAGAATGGAGACCAAACAGCAAAGCAATGGTGTGATGAAAGAAACTAAGGCAGTGAAGAAAAAAGTGGTGAGTGAATTCATCAAACCTTTTGTCAAGACATTTGTTTGCTATTTGGGGAATGGAGGTAGAAAATAAGTATTTGGAACCTTATATGAATACATTTTTTTTTTTTTGGGGGGAGTGGGGGTGGTGGTTGTGGTATAGAGTACCATGTGTTTAGTTTCTTACCAACAGTGATTGTAAAAGGTCAAAACCTGTGTTAAGGTGAGAACTTATGTACTTTTACTAATCACATGCAGCCATATTATTTGTATTTGAGTATGAACCGAATAACTTTCACTGTGCTATTTAAATTAAACAAAACACAGGTGTCTGATTAATTTCAAATGCATTTCATGTGTTCTAGAGACTTGATTCTCCTAACTTTACTCTTTTACTGCTTATGACCATTCAAAGAGATTATAAATGATGTCTGAATCATTTATCAATATATACAATAAATTTATACGTAAATGAGTAGCATCTAGCTTTCACCACCCAACTTGATCTGAACCAATGACACTTCAAAGTTGCTGCATCATAAACTGCTTTCAAACCCACAGTGCTCTATAGCATTACTTATGCCTTTGAGAGCTCTAAGCTAGTTCTGAGATATGTGGCATATGAGAAGTGGAAACAGCTCAGATTTACACCAATATCAGCTGCAGTCATCTGGGAACAGTTCCCAGGTGCACTTAATACTCATCATTGCCAACTAGAAGGTGTCGTTTAACTCATAGCAGTTCGAAATCCTCATGTTTGCAAATAGGTACTTTCAAACATAATAGCTGAAAGCTTTTATCTTCCCCAGGTAGCATGTCTAATCCCCTTCTGTTACACAGCAGCAGTGTGGTGTGTCAGTTCTAAACCTCCTAAGGCTGTGGAAGCATCCCTATCATCTTAATTGGCTACAAGTCTTGTAGTATCTTCACTTCCCAGCCTCGGCAACACGGGAAAACTTTATTGTCTTTACCCCGCATTAGTCTAGTGTCTTGCTTACAGACGGGACGCCCCTGTCTCCACTCGGGACCGCGGCACGGCGTCACCCTGCCAGCCGCGGTCCCCCAGCCCCGGTGCCCCTCGGCTGGGGGGCCGTGACGGACACCGAGTCGTGACATTTCCCTTCGCTGCTGGGTAAATCCCTGCTGAGGGATGAGGCCCGCCGGAAAGCCACAGGCACGGCGCCGCGTTCTGGGCGCTTAAGTTACGTGCGGGCGCGCAGAGAAGCGCTCTCGGGCTCTTCCATCCCCCTTGCCCTGCGCGCAGCGCCAGCACCGGCTCTCTACTCTACTCTACTCTACTCTACTCTACTCTACCCTGCCCTGCCCTGCCCTGCCCTCTGCAAAGCCGGGGCAGAGCCGCCGCCCCCCCGGGCACCCCCCGAGCGCCCGGCGCGCCCCCCCTGCCCCGCCGCCGCCGCCGCCGCCTCCC
>JAWWTY010000123.1:61032916-61053898 GCA_035222235.1 Margarornis squamiger
AGCGCCCCGCGCTCTGCCCGCCGGAGATGCGCGGCCGCTGCGCGGGGGCGGTGGCGGCATGGCGGGAGCGGCGGGGCCCGAGGGGGACACGCTGGTGGCGCGGGCAGCCGGGGGCGGTGGCCGCGCCCGCCAGAGCGTAAGTAGCGCGGGGCGGCTTTCCGTGCCGCGGGAATGCCCGCAGCGCTTCCAGCGGAGCGGACGGGGAGCTTGGCCGGCGCTGCCCGTGCCTCGGGCGCGACTAACGGGAGAGGGGGCGATCCCGCTCCCCTCCGGCGTGGTGCGGAGGGAGGGACGCGAGGTGGCTGCGGGAGCCCGAGAAGCAGCCCTCGGCTCCCCTGGGAGCCAGGCGGGGCTCAGGTTGCACGGCAGCGGCGCCGAGCCCTTCCCAGCTTGGAAAGTTGCTGGTGCCGGTGTAGGGGAGGCCAGCGGCGGGCAGAGCTAAAAATACCGCGGCCGCTGAGCCGGGACCCAGAGGACGGGAGGAGGGCAGCGAAGGGGCCGGTGCGTGTGCCCGGCCGGGCAGCGCAGCCACCGCAGCCGCGGGTGAAGCGTCGGGAGCAGAGCAAGGCGAGGGCGCTGCTGCTGCTTCCCCGCTGCTCCCCAAGACCACCCGTACTGCAAGTCCTTAGGGCAAGGGCTGACCCGGGGAGAAAGGGCTGGAGGTTTCCCTTTTTCCCCCGTAGCCCCAAGGGCAGAGCAGCCGGAGGGCACCGGGTCCGCGGGCACCTGCTGGGAGCGTCAGGCAGGTAACGGGACCCGGGTGCCATTAAGGGTCTCTGGTAAGGCTCTTCTTAGAGTCCAGCTTCCCTGTACCCAGAAAGTCTTGGCAATATCTGTTTAAAAAGGTTAATACTTACTTATGCATGCGTGCAATGTTTATTGCTTGTGGTTGTGTTTAATTTTAAGCTAAGAAGGGGGCTATAACTAAACAAAGTACAATACTCTAAGCTGTGTTTTGAAAACTGAAATGCAAATTGTCATGCATTTAAAAAAAAAAAAATAAAAAAGGCAATCTGAGCCTCATGGTAGTCAGCACAAATATTACAGTGCATACTGAAAACAACTGGAGTTGAGGGAAGCATGCTCAGAGCACAGTGCCCTGGAATCTGTGATTAGACCAAAAATGTGGGCTTTCACAAGTGAGCAGTCTTTGGGTATCTGGAAGTATTTGCTGTGAACTGTCATGCAGCTTTCCTGACAGAACACTTGCTGCTGTGGTGACTGTCACACCTACCTGCCCTTGGGCTGAGGGCAGCATAAGCACACGTATGACTGTGAAACCAAGGAACACCTGTAAAGGAGGCGTGGTTGCCTTCATGTTTCCTGGCCATTGTAAAAGGCATTGTGGGTTGGGTTTTTTTCTTCCCTTTTATTAATGTTGCCACAGGGTTAATATTTTTTTGAGCAACAGTTTGGAGTTTTTTGGGAGTTTTTTTGCATTGTTGCTTCATTAAGCTTTCGTCTTTATCTGGTATTACTGAAGCCTGAGCAAATATTTAAAATAGTGAATGAGGAGACAGGTCATGGAGAAGTTGAAGTTCATGCTCCAAGTTCCAAAACCTTTGAATTGAGAGAGTCTGAGGTTTTCTGCAGCAGGATGTATACTTAAAAAATTCAAAGTATTGAAGAAGTTTCTAAACCCAGCTATTTGAAACACTTGAAAATATTACATGTGGGGTTTTCTAAGCACTTCTGTGATGTGCCCTGTGTTATCTTCCACTTAGCCTCATGTGCATATAATTTGCCTGTGCTGAAAGGCTTAAGCATTCATTGCAATTTTTAATAAACACTAGGCTATATGTTCCAAATAATTTTGCTTTCAGAATTTTTTTTGATGGGTCTGACATTGGAGTAGAGCCCTTTAGAGTTATTGCATCAAGACTACTTCATAACACTTGTGAACTTATGCTTATTGTCTGTGAACCCTTTGGGAGCACCCCAGTAAACCACCAGGAATTTTCTTCCCAGCATCATTCATTTACAGTAGTAGCAATTTCTCCTAAGTGTAGAAATGTTTGTGCATGGTAGAGAAAAACAAGCACCTGATATGAGGTGTTATCATCAGAAGCTAAATAAAGCCTTATAACTGTTTTTACATTTTGTTACCAAAGTAATAGCACAAAGCTCTGTGGGTGTGGCAGGTTCATTTTAAGAAGTTGGCTAATAATAAGAAATTGTATTTGGCTTATATAATGATCTCAGCAGGATATATTTCTTACACGAGGCTTTTGCCCCCCCTGCACACTTCCTCCTGACCTGACCAAAACCAGTCTGGTTAATGAACTGTGTAAGCTCTTAAAAGGTTCCCACATCATGTGGAAGAAGTTAAAAACACTTGGCTGTCCTACAGGGTGCATTTTGATCCCTCAGAAATGGTAGTTATGAATGTGACAGACCCCACATGTGCCAGGTTGTACTTCACAGGTCTCAGTGAGTTTACACTGACTGTGGTACCTGAGCTCTGGCACACTCCAACAGCCACGGTGTGTTCACCTGCCCTGTTGTGCCCGCAAGGCTGGTGGAGCTCGTTCCAGTCCACTGTCCCTGCTGCTATGCCATGTGCTCGCTACACAAATGTAGTTCATGCTTCAGATGTTTTTCAAAGTGAATGTGCAGTTGACAGAATGTATTGATTTATTAGCCTTTGTGAGCGATATAACTGGACCTGAGTTTCTCAGGCCTGCTTAAGCAGATCCTTCTCCTTTTGAAAGGGTTGAGGCTTCTGTGAGTGATGAGTGACAGTGAACTGTGCCTGAAATTCTAGATTCTTATCATAGTTGGGTTTTTTTTAAAAATGAAAAAATCATTAAAAAGCCATCCATTTTAACATATTCAGAGTTGTCTTTCATGATCTACAAAAGTACATTTGAAATTTACCAGCCACCAAAACACTGACTTTAAGTCCTTTGGGAATGGCTGTCAGTGGTATCTTCTGTCACTGTCTGTAACCCAGCAGAAGAACTGAGTGGAAGAAAGTAATACTAGGGAAGGTGGAAAGGACCCTGAAATGCAAAAATCTCTCTCATCAAAACAGTTCTACCTTTTATTCAACTGCTGATGCAAAAGAAGGAATTGTTTGCACAGGTGGGCTAAAAACAGGGAGGAGACTCAAGAAGGGAGAGGTACAGGTGTGTCACTGGAAAAAAGGGCAAGTGTGTTTCCACTGGAGAGCATGTGTGACAGCAAATTACTGTTGAAAACTTACATTTGGGTTACAAACCCTAGTATGGAGGCATCATTTTAATTTTTTTGGTCACTATTTAATTAATTCTTACGGGAGTCAGAGGCACCTCTCTCACCACCTCGTGAGTTTTCACCCAAGTCAGATCTACTCACAGTGACACTGTATCACATATATGCTACTCCTTGTTTTGCTGTGTTAGTGAAAAGGTGTCAACAATTTCCTTGGCTACAATTATGCTTCTCCATCATTTTACTTTTTGAAGTGGGGGCTGTGGGCTGCTTGCAGCAAAACTCTGTGAGGTCGAAAGAAGTCCAAATGTTCACTTATGCCTGGGTAGATGTTAACTGAGATGCTGTCACTTCAAATTTACTTTCTCAGACTGAGCAAGGGAAAGCGTGTCAGTGCATTATTCTACAGCAAGGACATCTGGCTGCAGGAACTATACAAGATAGCAGAAGGTGTGTTTAAAACCTGAGGTACATTAAGTTAAGGGATGCTAACAATGGCCATACCTTTTCTTTCTTTTTCAGAATTGGTCTGGAAGTCTCATTGTAGCCTCTTTAACTGGTGCTTTTGGGTCATCTTTTCTTTATGGTTACAATCTCTCGGTGGTGAATGCTCCTGCAGTGGTGAGTGACAAATTTATTATCAGTAATGGAATTTAATATCAGTAGAGGGCAGCCTTGTCCAGCTTTTGCATAGTCTTCAGCATCCTGCCTTTATAGTTCATCCTGATTACATTGTAGAAAAGGATTAAATCTCCTACAGTAACTTTGCTTTGTTTGAAATCTTCTTCCTGCTCTCCATGAGATTTTCACATAAAGTCACTAGCTATCAGAAAGCTAAATGCAGTTGAGGTGAATGGGTGCACATGGTTTGCTTCTCATTCTCCCCAAGTCCAGGCTGATACTAAACCCTCTTGCACACTTTTGTGTGACAAACCAGTTTTAAGACATGACTAGTGAGTATTTGGGTAGCTGTATGCATATGTTCAGCAACTTCTGTTCACATGGTTCAGTTCTAGAGAGTTGCACAACATTTCATTCCCACGGTACTGATAAATAATGCCTCTGGCTTCCTCTTAGATAAAGGCCCTCCTCTCCTGCATTTCATGGTGATGTCTTGTTTGGTTCTGATTTCAAAACTGCTGGGCTGGCCATCTGTTGGCTGCAACATGTAGGATAGATTTGATGAATAGAGTACTGTGGAAGCAGTATACAAAATTTGTGGGGATTCCATTAAAATATCAGTTATTAGAAATGGAAATCTGAACATTTTGGTTTTACACTGGCTGTCTAGAGATCCTCTTAATTCAGTCAAGCACAGCAGTAAGCATTTCAATGGAGTTGTCAGCAACACTATTTTGAAAAGTAGCTAGTAAATTTTGGGAATTAACTGTGAAAATTTCATTTTAAAATGGTTCCTTTCCAAAGCCAAGCTCCTTCTTTTATGGAGATCACTTATTAAAATGTGTAGCTAGGTTCCCACCTAAACCAGTTATTCACCTTAAAGATGGATGAAATATTTATGCAAATAATGAAAGAAGCAATTTTTTAAAAAAAAATTATATTTCATATGGACATTTTACATGTTAAGCTGCTGACCCAAAGGACTAGGAAGAGACTCAGCTTGTAGAAAGTTTTAATTGCTCCCTTCACAACTTCTGGGAGTTTTCTTCAACTTTCTGGTACTTTAAGTACCTGTAACACAGAGTTGGAAAAATTAGATGCTTATTCTAGCATGTTATGTCCAGGCATTGCTTCACCTTGCAGTCATCAGAAGATAAACATGGTTTACAAGAAATCAGCAAGAAGTGGTAATTCTGTAGGCAATGGTATTGATTGTCCTGAGGGTGGACATCCTTTGTGCACTGCCTTGGGGCTGTCAACAGACCAGTGAGAAGGAGGTGATTTCTAAATTTTTAAGTACCATTTAAAGAACAGACAGTCATACCAAAGCTGTGCTTCTTGCAGCACAATAAGAGGAACCTTTGCCCCATCTGTTTTCCCCTGTATGTCACTAAATCAGTCTGCTGCAAGGTGACCATCCAGGAATACTGATGGGAGATGACAAAAAAACACCAGAGGGTAGCAGCTTGTAGCTGTAGATAACAGCAGCCTTGTAGGAGGTTTTATTGGAAGTGCAATAATTCCTGTAAGCTGTAAGCTGACTTTCATTTATACGCTTATTAGGACAAATAACTTGTTCTGGTGACATGCAGCCTGCACTGTAGGATGTCCTCATCTCTCTAAGATGTTAGGTATCTTCTGCTCCTGTTTACTTTGTCACAATTTCTTTCCATGTTGAAATCCTCCAAGCTTAAAGAAGGACTGTATGATGTTTTGAGAAGTATTGCAAAAACGTTTGATAATGATTTTTGACTAAGACACAAAATGTTTCCAGAATCCTGGAACCCAACACACCAGCAGGAGGACTGATCTGATGGAGGGGAGGGTGTCACAGCTGTGAGTGGGGCTTTAGGCAAAGTTTCTTAGAGAAGCCCTCCCACTGAGTCACAACTTGCAGGAAGTACCCCCTTTCTTTTTAAATCCTTTCTCAGAGAGGTGTCTGGGTGCATCTGGATACAACCTTAGCCCCAGGCTTTGTCAATGGTTTTAAGTACAACTTTGTCCCCCTGGGTTATAGATGGCAAATTTATTGTGATAAATGATGAGACAAAAGATCTTAATCAGAACTATTTACTACACCACATAAAAGCTAAAACTACTAGTCATGCATAGTATAGTGCACTATATCAAAGCAATTATATTAAAGCAATTTTATTAAAGATAGGAAAAATAAATAATTATTAAGTAGAGATTTGAGGTAACTCACCTTTGGTGGGCAGATGTCTTTCTTTTAACTTCAAGAAGTATCCTTGAAGGGGTGTCCCTGCCTTGTTTGTGACCACCATGTATTCATTCATATGTATGCTTTGACTGATTAAGTTAGTTTTATTTCAGTTGCATCTAGAAGTGAGGCCTCATTTCTTGGAGGAGAGAAATGGAAGAGCAAGCTACTGGGTTGATTTTTTTTTTTTTTTATTTTTTAATTTTTAAATTCTGTTTCAGTTGTTTTATTAGTGTGGGTTTGTTTGTTTGGTTTTTTTTTTTTTTTAATGTATTAAAATTATGTATTTTCTTTCAGTATATCAAGAAGTTCTACAATGAAACTTGGGAGAGAAGATACGGCTTCTCTGTGGATGAAAGTACGCTGACACTTCTCTGGTCCATAACGGTTTCTATTTTTGCCATTGGTGGCCTTGTGGGTGCCATTATTGTTACCCCAATTGTGAAGTTCTTTGGACGGTAAGTGTACTGGAAAACTTGTATTTTCTAAAGAAGTTTCTCACTTAGTCTCTCTAGAAGGCTTTACTTTTGTTTTTGAAATAAACTTCTTCACTAGAATGCAAACTTAAGCACCTTTAAATCGTGAAAGCTCATTTCTAAGAGAGATGAATTTCCAAGAGTGAAATGAGTACCTTTCTCTGTGTCCTTACTGTGCATCATTTGAGTCACAGAAGCCATTTGCTCTGAATGGGCAGTGGGTTGAGATGTCAAGGAGGTTGTATTATCAAGAGTGGGAAAGGAAAATACTATAAAATAGAAAAGATGTCACAAAGGACTGGAAGATTCTTGCTTCAGTAATCTGCTTAGTATTTTACTATAAGCAAACAAAGCTATCAATGTGTCTCATTTGCTTCTTAATGTTTGTTGTCATACAGTAAGAAAAACTTGCTTTTTTCTTTTTCCTTCTTTGTGTCAACTTAAAATGCAGTCAGAAGAACTAAATTAAAAGATGACTGGTGTTTCCCAAGCTTGAGAATGCTCTCCCTGCTCTACACAATGCATTATTTTACCAAGTCTTGACCATAGGCAATTATGAGTATTTTGGAATGTTTGTGATGGTGGGTGTTTGCATTTTTGCTGCAGGTACTAACTAGATATTTCTGTCAAATGTTTGTTTCAAACAGTTTTCCAAAGAGAATTTTAAAGGTATTTATTATTTACCTGTAGTTAGAAGGGTATGAAAAAACCCTCACCATTGCATTATTCATTATAACTGCTCATTTGTTTTTTCCTTAGTTGTAAATTCTGTATGATTTGATATTTTTTGATCAGTTAAATCACAGGTGAACATCATCATGGAGGCTTAAATATAAGCATCAACCTCCACTGTTCTTACTTTTCTGTTTTACACTTTGACTATTTCCATTACTTTAGATTGTACTATCCCAGGGTTGTTCATCATTCTCCCAACTCCTCCCTCCCCCATTTTTCACCTCTAAGACTATATTTTCAAGCTCTTCCATTTCATGCTCATAGCAAGTCCGTATTCTCTGCCATTACCCATTCTTCATTAATTTATTCTGGCCCTTCACCATTTGATTTTCAATTCTTAAATATTTTTCATAGTCAATTTTTTTTTTTTTTTAGGTTTTCAATTTCTTCTGCTAAATCATCAATTTGGCTTTTACATATTTCTTAAATATATGAAACTGAATCAGACTGATTAATTCCCAGAATATTGCTGAGTCTTTGTTAAAATAAAATGAAGTAAAAAATGAGCTCATAGGGCTTGAATTTTCAGTGAAGAATAGAACAGCTTTGCATGCAGTTTGTTAAAGTGGTGGCTGATCTCTGTCACAGAAACACCACTTTGATTGCAGCTGGTCATAATTCCAGGGTAGACCTTTACACTTGCAGACTCTGCCCCTGTTTATTATGTTTATATCCAGTAGGCATGAAAACAGCTGTTATAGATATGTTGTATGAGTGCTAGAGTAGAGATAGGAAGGGATTCTGTGGATAAAGACTACTTACCAAAGAGTGGTTCTCAAGTCTGCTGTTCACACTGCAGTGTGTTTGTCTGGTCTAGGAGCCCAGACTGACATATCATGGTAATTGAGGAGCGCATCATTAAATGTTGACAGAACAATAAAATACTTTGCTGTTAAATTGTTTGAGTGTAGGTTGGAGGGTTGTATGTATGATTAAGCTGAGCTCCATTTACACTGACACAGAATAATGAGCTAAGGGGGATCAAAAACATTAGTCAGATATAATGTATGACTTTGAAAAGAACACTCTTGAATCATATTGCTGTAAGGTTAATAACATAATTTCCAAATTACTGGATTCCTAGGCCCTACTTACTTCAAGAGAGATGTAGAGTAATTTTTTGAAAGGGAACCTTCAAACACAAAAGCGTAAGTTCCAAGTGGCTTTGACTCTTCATAATTTAAGTTCTCTTTTTCTAGTGAAGAGCAGCTGCTCTTGTGTGTCCTGAGCACCCAGAGCGATATGCGCCAGGGATTGCTTAGGCCACTGCTAGGGAGACACATTCACAGGCTGAGCATCACTCCAGGCTCCTCTCCTTCCTCTTGGTGCCATGGCAGGTCACGCTCAGTGCTTCAGTGAGACAATGGACAGTGTGAGGGGTTGGGGTCAGTGTGTAGCAATTTCTCTGTGCTGTTCCTTGCTTCTCAGTCCTCCTGTGCTCCAGTGTGGGTCCTCCGTGGGCCACAGTCCCTCTGGGGTTGTACCTGCTCTGCTCTGGAGCACCTTCTCTTCCACTGATCTGGTTACACCCTCATTCCATCTCCTCACAGAAACCCCCCTTCCCGCAGCCCCTTCACTTCCAAAACCTTGCCACAGACACCCAGCACAGTGTTTTTGTTACTAAAAATGTACATGCCTTATATAGTAACACTGCAAACAGCATGTTTTCTTGTTTTGGTTTTTTTGGGGGGCTTTTGGGGGGTTTTGTTTATTCGTTTGTTTTTTATCTGTAAAGCCCAAATCCTTTGCTCTTATCTTAGGCTATGCTTTTCTCTGTTGCATAGCATAAGGGTTCATTGACCAACTTTTTCTCAAAAGGTATTTTGTAGTTTGTATTTAAATTAGAGAGAAGTAATATCTTCAGATGAATCTATAAAACTTGTTTGACCTGAATGAACATTTTGTTTAGATATTTGGCATTATTTATATCACTTCAGCCCTCTCAAAGTGTACATTTATTTGAAAAATCTGTTTCAAATGGAACAGAGTTCACCCTTGACAGTTATGTTGTATAGACTTGAAATGAATTGTATCTCAACCTTTAATCTCTAAACCATGTTATTCAGTGTTCAAAAATCACTAGAAACCAGGAAATGTAATTAAAAATGCAAGTATGAAAAATATTTCCTTTCAAAAATGTATTCATCTGGTGTGAGAAATTGGATGTCTTATCCATTGGGTGTGAGATTTCAGGTTGATACTTAAGTGTTGAAAAGAATGGGAACAGCTGGTTTGATTTGTTACCTGTTTTAGAAAAGAAAGGGGTAGACAGCTTTTCTGGTCATTCTTATTTTGCATAGAAATTGCAATCCACTGAGATTTAAAATCCACTGACAATACGTACAAATTCAATGGCACTTCAGTTTTCTAATAAAGTTAATGTATGCTCAGCCTGTACTCTCAAAGTTAATGGATTCTCTATAGTTTACATCATCAGTGATGTTTGTCTCCAAGTAACTTTATTTTCAAATCACTTGTTTCGGTCATATGTTGTTATGAATAGTATTGGGGGCTTCAGTACTCAGTTGTACCTCTAGAGCCAAACCAAGACTGTGCTTAGTTATGTGACTGCAAAACCCAGTGAAGACAAAGCTCCGTTGCTTTACCATATATAGCTAAGTGAGGTGACTCACAGATGAAAAACATGGGGTACAATCATTCTTTTGCCATGTAATTGTGAAAATTATGATGCTTTGAGTTAGATCACACACAATACAAAACAGCTATCTGGCTGTGATGTGCTGTAAAGATGCCACATCTCCAGCAGATATCCCTGGGACTCTGCCTGGGAATTGTAAGAAACTTCTCTTAATGCTGAACCTCATAATGACTTCCCCAGCCATTCACCTGCAGGCAGCAATTTAGCAGAAAGCCACTTAATTCCACTTTTGTGGAGAGTTGTGTGTAAGGTATCAGTGATTCTCTGAGTTCTGGGTGGGTTTTCCACTGCATCTCTCAATAGAGAATCATTGCAGCAGAGCTGTGGATTCTGTATCTTTAACCACTCTTCTTCCATGTGTTCAGGAAATGAGACCTTGGATGTCAGTGTTTGAATCTGACTGTCAAAGTCCCATGAAACCCTACCCATCATTTCTTTTGTAAAGTATTTTTTCTACAGAAGCTTTGGGACTTAAAAGTCACTTTTGAATTAATGAGTCCCTCAAGCTCGAGCAGAAAGTTCTGACAGACGAAAACTTTAAGAAATACATCTGTGGGAATAGTGTAGATGAAAAACTGAGATGTTTTTTAAAATTTTAAAATATACCTTTATGATTTTTATAATTTTTTAACAAAGAAATAATTTTCCATAAAAATATTTCCTTTATTTGAAAAAGTATTTTTAAGGTTTTAACTATTATAGACTTAGTTAATTTTAAAAGTGGGAAAGAAACACGTAAATCTGTAGTTTGGTTAATTTGAACAATCCTTGTGAGCTCAGGTGTTTTTTTCTAACTCTACAGGTAGGAAGTAATTTTCTTCAATGTATGTTTTCAATATAATGGATTTAAGGATGAATTATAATGGCATAAATATGTTAGCATTGAGGAGCTCTCAAAGTTGCAAAAACATATATCACTAAAATACCTGTAGTTATATCAGCTTATTGTAAATTGAAGTATATTCTCTGGCTTCTCCATACAGACTTCTATCCAGAGTATGCTCATTTATGTTTATATTCATATACAGAATCTCAGTGATGGCACTTGGGTGCTTAGGGCACATAGGGTGACTAATTGCTGTGCTTTTGAAGTGCAGCTCTTTAGTTAGGTATGATATGTTGTATTTTAAAGCTGTGCTTTAGGTTTGAAACTGTATACATTTTGGTTTGTGTTGCACTTTGGAACTCTTCACAACATCTAAGAGGCAGTGTTTGTTAGGGGCTTTTTATTTATAAACGTTTAAGAATAACAACCTAGTACCCTTTGAATATGACTAGATCTAACTTCCGTGATGCTGGTTTCTACATAAACTGTCTTTTCCTTTTAGGAAATGTACGTTGCTGCTCAATAACGTGTTTGCAGTGACAGCTGCATTGTTGATGTCCCTCTCCTTGCTGGCAGGGTCATTTGAAATGCTCATATTGGGCCGCATTATCATGGGTATTGATGCAGGTAAGTTTTCGTTACATTCTACATGTCTGAAATGCTTATGCCGTGCATAAGCTCTCTCCCTTTGCCCAGTTAGAGCTTTCTTTACATTGAAGAGGCATTTTAGGGGCTAGCTGTAGCCACACTGTATTCACAGGGGGAAAACAGCAGACTAAGGGCTAAAGGATTTGATGTTTGGAGAAGACACTGGAATGGATGCTAGCCACTGCTAGCCACTCTGGTTGTTGTCCCACCTTTCCTCTTCCAGCCCCAGTAGAGTGTATCAGTTTTCACACCATGAAAATCCTTTAGCTAGGAGGATGCAGTGTATTTATTAACTGCTTGTTGCTGTATGTTTAGACGTTGTTGGATCCTATGCTAACACCAGCAGGATTAAGGAAGCTTTGGTACATCTTCAGTTGCTCCTAGTAACATGGTCTTCCCAATTTAAAAGTAAACCACTGAGGCACTGCAGCACCAGAATAGTCTTGCAGCTAGAAGTAAGGGTCTCAGCAACTTCTCAGGTAGCTAGATGTGAAGTTCATGGGTAATTTCGGTGCTGACTGCTAATTTTGTCTAATTTACCAACAAACTACCAGACTTCTGGGGCTGTGTAAATATTGTCATTGTACTAACCAAGGTCATGCATTTGTTATCTTCTGGCTTTGAGCAGCAGTCTCACTCTTATTTTATGCCTACTATGAATAGTTCATTGCAGCTGCAAGCCTGTATTGAGGGGAACATCTGCTGGCACTGTTTATGGCAAAAATATTTCTTCTGATGGTATCTGCTCTGTCTGACTGATACATTGGTTTGGGTTTGGTTTTTTTCCTTACCCTCACCAGTGCTAACATGACTTTGATTGCTTTGGGTGAGCAAATTTAAAACAAAATCTGTTCTCCTGGTGATTCTCATCTCTGAGCAACCTTTAGTGCTCCTCATCAAATAGAAGCCTACGCACATTACTGTAGATCTGTAACAGATAATCGATCCCGTGGTTATGAAATGGTGTAAGAGTAATTAGACATGAAGGGAAGATAATTCATATTATCTGTGGATAGATATAATTCTGTTCTTTACATGTTCTTGTGTTACTCTTGCGAGCAGGTTAGTACTTGGACTCCTTTCAGTAGACATCTCTTTCATACCTGGCATAATGAAAAGAAGTTTTGACTTAATATATGGGTTTTTTTCTTCCTTTGTAGGAATTTCCTTAAGTGCCCTCCCCATGTATTTGAGTGAAATATCTCCTAAGGAAATCCGTGGTTCATTGGGTCAGGTCACAGCCATTTTCATCTGTATTGGTGTTTTCACTGGTCAAGTATTGGGACTGCCAGAAATATTTGGGCAAGTAAGTATTTAACAGATCTTTTCTGTCAAAGAACACAAGTGTGCTGTAAGCTTCATGTTTTCATCTTTTGACTGAGTTGTTAACAAAAGTAGAAAATAGAAACATTGGGGGTTTTTGTTTTGAAGCACTTTGAAAAGCGGTTTCCTCCATGTCTTCCACAAGCATGCATGTGTGACTAAGTTTGGTAGATGTGGTGAGTTTTAACAGCTTGAATGGCTTATGTGTGTCCATATGCAGGTCCCCGCCCCCTGCTTCTTGATGTACATTTATTTTTGCTGGTTTCTGGTTTCTTTGAGTACCATTGAAATACTTAAGAGTTTTTATGTTTTTGATTTGTAATATTTCAATGTGAGGTGGAACTGAAAAAGGCATGATTAGAGTTTGTATGAGAACCATAATAGGAAGACTCTTGCTAATGATTATAGTGTTCCTTGTAATGCACTCCTAATTTTAGACTACAAAGTGGAGAAGCAGAGCTAATATATACCTTTATGGAAAGATTTTCTATTCAGATAGGTGGTCTTGCTGTCATAGGCTGAGATTAACTTGGTGGCCACTGGATGTCATCATTACTCTAAATAAATGAACTCGAGGTTTGTTCAGGTTGGTACTTGGAAATACAGAATCACAGAATTGGTAAGGTTAGAAGGAACCACAGTGGGTCACCTGATCCAACCAGATACTTTCCTTTCAGAGATGAGTCCTCAAGGCAGGGTGGAGGAAATGTCTGCATCAATCCTCTCACAATAAAACCTGAATTCAGAATCCCTTCAGACAGCCAGCAAATATAGTAAACTGTTGAAAAGTGAGGAGAACTTGTCCTCCTCTGTCCACCTAAATTCAACTCCTTTGTAAATATGTGATACCATCCTCCCTGAAGCTCTTATTTTTGTCTGACCAGCCCTCTTATTCTGTCTCTTCATCCTCTTCAGGTCTTCTGAAGGCAATTGGTTTGATTCAATTTGCCCTCTATTGAACAATAGATTTCTTCCCTGCCCCTTCCAAAGCAACAAATTTTAGGAAAAAGCTTAAAATGGCTTTTACTGACCTTCCTTGTTGGCTTCTACAGATGTCCCTTATCCTTTGGGAGCTAGACTGTTGCAAAGGAGTGTGTGAAATGTCAAGAGGCCTATTCAGTTGTTACAAAGTAAAGGTTTTTTTATTTGGTGGGGTTTTGTTTGTCTGTCCTTTTTTTGAAATATGCATACAGTTTCAAAGATGAGGTGTCATGCAAATTCTTATTTCCCTCTTAGGTCTTTGGGATATTTTGAATAGGAAATTCTTATTTCTTGGTTTCAGCTAGTTTCTTGCCTTCCTTTCATCCTCATTGTTACTGCTAACAAACTGCAGAGGTTGCTTCTACAACCTGCTTTAGTAAGAAGTTAATTAATATTACACCATCAAAAATAGATAAATTAATTAATTTAGATAAGAACAAATACACTTTATCTGTGGAATTAGTTCTTTTCAAGATGGGTAACATCAGCATGTAAAAGGACCGAAATTTTGGCCTATTTGAATTAGCTTATTTACAGGGAAAAAAAACAACACTGGAGGCAGCTTGAATCTTCTAGTTGGGTATGTGGGTGTATTTTTCTTTTAATGTCTGTTGGTTTCACTCAAGCCAGGATTTTCTTCCCTAGCTTTGTGTGGTTCCATTGAACCTCCCTCAGTGGGAGGTGTTTTTTAATTTGTTGCTCTGTGGCTGCTTCTTTGTTTCTTATCAGAATTTGTTGTAAATAATATTAGTTACAAATACTCATCTTCTGTCATAGTTTCATAGCAGTTTTCTCCTGAGGTCTGTCATTAATCTATTATTTGTAAATTGAGTAAATATCTAGGGGGTTATTAGCCATAATATCTAAGCAGTGATGGTTTTGAAGAAAGGAGGGACAAAACCAGAGCTGGGCATCTTGCTGGTAGAGACTCATTTGAAAGGGAGTGCACATGAGCAAGGCTCTCAGCATGGCTGAGATTCTGCCTTGTATGAGCAGGTAACAACAACACTGCTTATGTGGTCACGTAAATAAAGGGAAGGGGGGAAAACTGACTGCACCATGTTAACACAAGAAAGAGAACTGCAGAAGGAATAGAATGGCTTAACCTCAAGGAGAATATGGCTACAAGAATGACTTTTTATAAGTATTGTGTGAATAATTGCATGCTGAAATTCAGCAGAGTGATGTTTGGAACAGACTCTTGGCTGAAGTAGCTTGAGCAGAAAATTTAACTTTTAAATTGGAACTTGATGCATTTATGTGGATTATATGAGGTTGTTCTGTAGAAGTCTCTTCACAGAAAAGGAAGGCATTTATGTTGGCTGTGGGGTGTAGCATTAACAAGCATTTATTAACAACCTAAGTGATGACTTCCTCTGTTATCAAATGCAAAAGTGTTGCTTTAAATGTGGAATCATGATAAAAATAACTCTGAAGCACTGAGTATTACTTGAGGCAGCTCAGAAGTCCTTACTGCTTTTTGTATCAAGTAGGTTAAGCAGCCCCAAAGGGAATTTTTAGCAGTCTTTTATTTGTCAAGGACAGTTCAGGTGAAGCAGGAGGCATGTGAGTAACTCCATGGGTGGTGCTGAGGGGCAATCATCAGCTTTGGCTGGGTTACTGTCTCAAGGCTGGTTTCCTATTCCTACAGCTTTCCCAACCTTTCTACTGGAAGTGCTGAGGACTGGCAATCTTCTCATTTCCATGAAATACCACTTCATGCCAATTCTGCCAACTTAGTCTCATTATTCTTTTGGTCAACTGTTATTTATTCTTTAATACATTTCATAGTTTTCTTGGTTTTTACCCCCACCTACTGCACTGTGCTTCCTTTTTCCTCCCCCCATCTTTGTGTTTCAGGTTAGACTTCACCTCTTCTGCTAGCACAAGCTCTTTAATCTCTTGTTCGTCCTGTGTAGCTTTCTCTGAAATAATTCTTAGTTTAAATTTGAACCTAGGAGAACAAGATTATACAGACAACACAGATGAAATGATACTTTAAAAAACAGAAATATATTAAATATTACCTGGTTTTCCTGGAAACGTTTTGTCTGAAGTATTACAGAAATACATTTTGGTTTACTGTGTCCTGCCCTGTTGACAGGAACTTGACAAATGTGACTACACCCAATTTTAAAATTATAGTCAGAAAGAGCAGATAAAAAAAAATCTAATAATGACTCTAAAACCTAAATACAGGCATTCTTTTGGATTCTGAATATATAGGCTTTTGTCCTATTTGTCTCAGAAGGTACTAATTTTAAAGTATCAAGTATGAAGAGTGTGTTCCTTTAGCAAGCAATGCTTAATAAGATTGATTATCCAAAGGAGAAAAGCTGGAGTTGTGACACTGGTCCTCTGCTGTGGTGATTTGATATTTCTACTTTCTTTCCACTGCTTAATTCTCTCCCATCTAGCAAATCCCAGTAGTGTTTTTTATTCAAGATTCTGATTCTTGTAGGCCTGAATCTATAGAAAACTGTATCTGCTATGTCTCTGTTGAGGTTTGGGAAACTACTTGATGGTGAAGTAGGCTGGTGATCAGATTATAGAGCCTGGCAACTTTATGTGCTGGTGATCTGCTTCTCTTCACCACCCTGACTGCTGAGACCTGTGTGCCTGTTTTCATGTGCTAGCATCTTGTTTTAGTATTCTGTAAGCCAGAGTTCTTAATTCTTCAGAAAGCCATGGCAACTGTAGATGACAACTTGGTGCAGGCCCACAGGTGTGCAGCGATATTATCTGCTGTAATGTGAGCACTGAATTATTGCTACTGGCTACAAGATTATTTAATTTGGGGCATTTTTAGTTATATTACATGTGCAGTTGTCCATGTATCTGACTGAAGGAAAAAACAGATATTAAGATAAGGAGGTCTCAGATCTGTCACTTCTTCGAACACAGCCCTTCAGGTGTTTCCATTCTCTCTATTTCTGTGATTCTGCAATCAAATCACTCAGCCCATTTTTCCTAACAGATTGCTCCCTGCAAAGCAGAGGCCAGTGCATTGTTAAGTTCAGTTTTGAAAGTTCAAGTTTACACTTACTGTCTTGGGGGAATATTGTCTGGCCTGATTGTGGCATATTATGTGTAACCTTAGGTATCACTCTAATTCATTTAGTTCCTTCTGCATGTAAAGTTGTGCTGCACAGGTTTTCCTTAGCATGGAAATGTCTTTGAAATATTGTAAACCCCCAGACTGTCTCTTCCATTATTTCAATTTTTTAAATAAAGGTGGGCTTTAATCTTTCTTTGAATAATTGAGGATTTAGTTTATGAATACATTTGCAGCAGTTACAATGTTCATATTTTTTAATATACATTGAGCCTCAGTATCTCTTTCATCCGTGTATAGACACATGAAAGGGGAGAAAAATTATTTTACACTGTGTGTATATATTCAGGCAAGGTAAAGCTGAAATTGTTGCCTGTTGCCATCTTTTCCTCATACTTCTGTTTTGAGCCCCCTTTCCTGTGCGTGGTGTGTAAAGCTTTGTCGAGCTGCAGTTGTTTTCCCTGGAGTTGGCCACAGTGGTTGTCTGACTCCAGCTGCTTCTCTGGCCAAATAGCTGTTTGCCATAGGCAGGCCAAAAGAAAAATAGAATTTTTTTTTTCTTTACTTCAGCAACCCTATTTTATAGACTTCAAGTGTTTCTAGGTAATGCGCCCAAGAGCTTGTGTAACTCCATTGTTGCACTGTTTCATAGTGGATAGTATGTCATCCTAAAAACTTTGCTTTACTTGCATCCTAAGACTTATCAGGGCAACACTTTCTGAACAAACCACATTACTGCTGTGTTTCCAGGGGCCGGGGCAGGGGGAGGTGGGGGGAAAGTAGAGTAAGTGCCAAAAAAAAAAAAAAAAAATGTAAAATTCCTGATGTGTCCATCTCTTGAATGTTGCAAGTCGTTTTGGTCATTCTGTTTTCAAAACGGTGTGATCAAGCAATGCAAGGTACAGAAGGGAGGAGCAATGATCAAAGATGGGAAGTGGCTTCTGGAGGAGAGAAGTCAGGGTTAAACAGCTCTTATGGGTAACCCCATGCTGGGGAAACACTCAAAGCAATGAGAAACAAAGTACACCAGAGGAGACTTGAAATTTGTCTTGAAGTGACATGCCATTTTTTCTAGACTCTTCTCAATCTTTCTTTAAATGCAGTTGGAATTTATCATGTTGCAAAACTGTTGTGGAAGTGGTCACATTTATGAACTGTATTAAGTAGATGCTGTCTTTGTCATAGAAGGAACATACTTTAAATTACACTTTTTTGTGAGCATTTTGAACAGCTTTAATATATATCTGGCTAAAGATTACCTGTTCTTAAAAACAGAATTAGCTGGAAACAGGTCTGTGATACATAGTGATAATGGCCAAGCTGTTCTCCCCCACCTGATTGTTTTAGCAAAGAAATTCTGCTACTGATATAAATATCAATATAAATTTCTGCAGCAAACTGAGCTAAATTTGGAAAAGGACCAATGAACTTCATAGACACTGTACTATATGTCTAGTAAGGAAACATCTCTGTGATTAGTTCCTTTCAAGTTAGTTCTTTACATGAGTGAACCTTGCTAAGGAATAGTTATGATTTTTTAAAAAAAAATCAAAGCAAAAATTTCTCTAGGTGCTGTGTCAAACTCTGATTTTCTTTACCAGACCTCTTAAAAATGGTGTACTTGATGTGATAGATAGTTGTGTATTTAGGATAGTGTATATAAGAATTTATCATTTTGCTATATGACATTCTTTTAAAAGTACTCCTTCACTTGCACTAAAATAGACAGTGATGGAATAGGTAGTTCTACAGCCTGTGCAGTTGAAGGCTGTTCTGAAAATAAGCTTTGATTTTACTTGTCAAAGCTTCATTTTCAGTGTTATTTTTCACTTGTTATTCTTTTTTTTTAAAACTGATCTTTCTTCCTAAGACTTTTGACTCAGGTTCAAGGATTCTTTGAGAACTGTCAATAAACTATAGATGAGTAAAGAAAGCAATTTAGAATTGCTCTAGGGATCTGCAGCCTGCAGGTGGCCACCAATGACAAAAATGGTCTGTTGGAGATGCTCTTGAAATGAATCTTATGTTAGCATAACATAAAGTATGAATCAACCAGTTTCCTTATATTCTTCTGTGAGATCTTTTGTTCTGTATGTTATAAGCCATGATAGTGACTATAGTTAAAGACATTCTTCTTTCAAGATATGAGTGAATATTTATTTCAGACTGTAGAACAGAGAGCTCTTGTGGGAATAAGAGACATGAACTCTTGCAACTGCATGCAGGACCTTGGAAATTTAAGCAGCTTATGCCTACTGTTTACAGAATATAAAAAGGTGTTTGTAGTTTCCATTAGAGTAGAACAAATGCATCCACTAGTATAGCATTTTCCATGATCACTTGAATTCTGAAAGTGTCCTGTACATGATAATTTCAAACATCTGGCTGTATAGAATAAAAAAATACCCGTAAGATCTTCATTCTGCCTAGCCATCTAGAAATATAACAAAGTGAAGCAAAGTCTAGTTTGGAGGCCAGTAATTAGTGGTGTGGTCCAGGGTCCAGTCCTGGTCAGTATCTTCATTAATGACCTGAATGATGGTGCAGAGTGCATTGCCAAGAAGTTTACCAGAGGGTCATGGTACCATCCAGAGAGACCTCAATAGCTTGGAGGAATGAGCTGACAGGAACTCCATGAAGTTCAGCAAGGAGAAGTGCAAATCCTGCACCTGGAGAGGAACATCCCTAGGCAACAGCACATGCTGGAGGCCACCCAGCTGGAGAGCAGCTTGGCAGGAAAGGATCTGGTGAACAGCAAGGTGACTTGAGCCAGAAATGTGCCTTTGTGGCAAAGAAGACAAATGGGTTCCTGGGCTGCATTAGGAGAAGTACTGCCACCAGAGAGGTGGTGCTTCCCCTCTAGACAGCACTAGTTAGGGCCCACCTGGAGTGCTGTGTCCAGTTCTGGCCTCTTCAGTACAGGAGAGGCATAAATAGACTGCAGAGAATCCAGAGAGGGACCACTAAGATGATGAAGGTCTGGAGCACTCATGAAAGGTTGAGAAAGCTGGGGTTGTTCAGCCAGAAGGAGGCTCAGCTTGGAACGGATCTTACCAATGTATTTAAATTCAAGAAGGGAGGGTGTAAAGTGGATGGAGCCAAGATCCTTCAGTTGTGCTTTGTGACAGGACTGGAGGAAACAGACACAAACTGAAACACAAGAGGTTCCCTCTGAACATGAGGAAACATTTTATTTTTTTTTAATTGGAAGTGTGAGTGAGCACTGGCACAGGTTTCCCAGAGAGGTCATGGGGTCTCCATCCTTGGAGATACTCATAAGATGTCTGGACATGGTCCCCAACAGCCAGCTGTAGGTGACCCTGCTTGAGGAGGAGTGGGCCAGATGACCTCCAGACATCCTTTCTGACCTCAACCATTCTGTGATTCTATGAAATACTAAGTGTACACAGAATTGTAAAGAACAACTTAGAGTGCAAAGATCTCAGTGTATTCATGTTGAATTTTTGAAGAGTGATTTCCTAAGGGTCTTAAACTTGAGCTTAAACATTTTAACTAAAACGTATGGCCCAAATATGTGAGTAGTCTGTTAATTTCTGTGGGGCCGTTTATATGTTTAGAAACATGCTGCTTTGTGAAGCCTATTTTAGGATATAAATTGCTAGTACTGAGTAAGATCTTAAGAGAAAAAATAGTGTAGGACATGGGAAAAATAAACTAGGAATTTGGCTCATTAGTTCTATGTCTCAGGTGCTTTTTGGGTGTTTTTGATCAGGATTTGCTTAAGTTTAGAGCAAGAGTTTGAGGAGATGCTTTCAAGTACTCTTGGAAACTATTTTGCTATTGAGTCAGACTTGCAGAAGGTGACTTCAAGTTACCCTGGTCCCTATCAGTTCACTGGACTGCTGAGCTTGTATGATGTTTCTTAAAAGTACAGAAGCCAAGCTGCTTTATATTCTTGTAGTAGAGTGCAAAACTCTGAATGAAAGGCTAGAGCCTTCACTGGACAGTGTTTCAAAACTTCTGCTAAGGATAGAGGAGACACATCAGTGCTTGTAGATGGCTGCTCAAATATGTAAGAGGATGATGTCTGCTAAGAATTGCTGAGAGAAACACCCTTACAAAGAAAGTAACTTTTGAATACAATCTTAAAAAAAAAACAAAACCAAAAACAACAAAACAAACAAAAAACAAACAAACAAAAAACCACAACAAACAAACAAAACCCCCAGACAAACCTGAAAAGATAACTGGAAAATATTTTGGTGCTTATTCAGATATTGACCA
>JAWWTY010000123.1:61053998-61143785 GCA_035222235.1 Margarornis squamiger
AACAAACAAACAAAACCCCCAGACAAACCTGAAAAGATAACTGGAAAATATTTTGGTGCTTATTCAGATATTGACCAAATTCAGCAGGTGTTTGTGTGCCTCTCTGAGCCTGCATTGATTATGTGTATCTTGATACAAATCTGCCTGCACTTTCTGCAAACTGATACCAGACATGTCAATTAAAAATTGTTTGAGGTAGTGATTCTGAAGCTGGAAATACTTTTAAAAATATTTTCTGGGTTCCTTTCTTTCCTCATGATGGGAAATTTCCTTCCTCTTTCCACAGTAGCATATAAAGCAGAAAGTATCTTATTGCTGAAGCAATTTCCATGTCATTTATCAAGGCACTTGCACTTCATTATGAGCTGTGAGTTGTTGATCAGGGGCTCAAAAGTCACCTCACCCAAGAGTTTGTAGATGCAGCCAAGGCAAGATGCTGTGCAGGCACAAGGCACACAGCCTTGGTTGTGCTGATACAGGTACAGAAACAGGGCCAGGACCCTCTGGGTTGTTGCATGTTCATAGTTCAGTAGTACCCATGGGAAGAGGTCTACTCTGTTACACCAGCCCTGTTGGTGGGATGTGGTGGGTGTCAATGTATTTCTAATGAAGACATTAAGTGAGGTATTTTGTTTATATCTGTTGTGGATCAGCTCAGATTATATATTTACTGGAGATTATAAATTAACTTTTTATCTGTTCCCCAAGACAGACACATCAGTATTTATGTATGTCTTTCCTGTACAAAACTCATTAAGTAAATCATGGGAAAACAGCTGTGTGTCTTTGTATTTGCAAATGAGTTTCAGTCCATTAAAGCTGTGCCGTGAGACTTCAGTTACTGCAATTTTAACAACACGTGTCTGATTAGCCGTATGTAATACTGAACTACTGCAGTTTTGCATTTGGGAAGAACATCTTGCAGGAGAGGATTTGTCTGAGTATGGAAGTGGAAGTCTTTACAGAAGAAAGAACACTATGAAGAGATATATATGTTTTAGACTTAGAGCTGCAAAAAGATTTTATGGCAGAGCATCTAATGTTTGCATGAAAGTTTGTCATCAGTGAGGACTGCTTTCTCAAAGACAGTTGAAATAGTGGTTGGAAAAGCAGTAGGCAAGCTTTCATGGAAAAATGTCCTTCAACAGATCTGAAGGAAAGAAAGACATCAAAATGCCATGGAAGTTGATAAAGATGCTTATAATTTGTCATACACCTTTCTCCTTATCCACTGAAAAACATAGTTAACATAGGTAACTAAACTTAGAACATGTGTTTATACTAATATTTAACATGTGAGTTTTCTCCTTTTTTGTCAGACTTAAAAAGGTGAGCTTTTTCAGTTATTGTAGCTGACCTAAAAACAGGCAACATCTGTCTATGAACCTTATCTTACCTTGTGTTTGTTGAATTCTGCTTCAAAAGTTTATGAGCAAGTGAATGTTGTAATTTGCCTGCCTCTTTAGTGCTTATTATCTGATAATATTTACAAATCTATTATTAAGCAATAAATCTAAAATGATTTGACTTGTGGCTTCCTTCTGAGTGTGTTTCACTCACTGGGGAGATAAGCACCATTTACACTTTTTTTCTGGATGATTAACATTTCAATTTTAATTTCCATTGTACTTTGTAAAATCACTCATTATTGTAAATTCATGTCCTAATATGTAAATTTGTCCTTTACAAATTGGATATTAATACTGTAGTAAATTGGTCAAGCACTGTAAGATAGCAGGCAGTCATATTAGGTAGTAGGGTATATTTTCTAGACCTGTGTTTCTTAGTTTGCTTTTGAAACTGCTCAAAAAATATAGATATGTTCTTGACTAATATTTGGAGGGTTTCTTTTAAACTTGAACTAAATGTCAAATTAAAATGAGTTTGGGTGTTTTGTGGTTTTTTTTTTGTTTTGTTTTGTTGTTTTGTTTTGTTTTGTTTTTTTTAAAAATCCAAACCAGAGGTGTTGCCATTAGAAAGGTATTAAGGTTAAATATTCAACCATCTCAGTTGGTTTTAAACCAACAAATGTGTTTGGGATATTTTTGTCTTTGTTTTTCTTAACCTTCATATGCTTTAGTCCAACTTTCATAGCTTCAGTTTGACAGGATATAATCACATGAAAAATGATTTGCATATAATGCAATTTCTAGATGTCATGAAGCATTTTTCTTCACCTCCTGCTGCAGCCCCAGAAGGATGCAGGTCTCTGGAGTTGTTTATGTCGCACCTGACAGTCCCACAGAGACATCTGAGGTACCTGAGGGCATCAAAATAGTATTATTTGCTCTTGTTTGAGAAACTGAATGTTATCGTACTCAATTATTTTAATAGGCTATTTTATATTTTGTTATTTGTGGAAGTTAACCTGAGTCTACATGCATCACTGAAAGAAAGTTTTGTCAAAAATTTTGCCTAGCTAATATTTCCTTCTGAAGAAACTCAAGTGTATATGTTGGCTGCTGCTAAAAACCCCATTTGAAAACTCACCATTTCCCACTGCTTTTCTGTGAAAGATTTGCTTTTCTTGGAAATAAATAAGCAATGAAGACAAATGCCATATAAGTGTGCAGTAAAAAGCTAGTTGTTACTCCAATAAAAAGTTGGATAAAAACATCTTGGGAGCTGTAACAGATACTTTAATTCTACCTCTCAATATGTACAATGTGATCTAACATGCAATTTAATGAAGAGAAGATCATGGGACTTGGACACCAGTCACTTTCAAGGCTGTTTTAAGTCCTTATCCAAAGGTGGCTTGCTCAGTAACAAAAACCTCCCACTGACTTCTGTGAGTTTTACATTAGACTTGTACAGCCTTAAGTCTGGTGAGTTTTGGTACTGTTTAATACCTGGGAAGAGACTGAGACTTGAATAATCTTGTTGTCAGAGCTATACCTGTAGTAGTGACATATAAAAATAAAAATCCATGTGGGTGCAGAACAGAGGCAAAATGCACATATTATCTGGGTTGCCTGTGTTTTAAACGAGAAGGTAAGCAATTTGTCACCCTGTTATTGAAATACATTTTGGCAAAGTGGGTTACAGGAATGGTCATGCAAAAAGAGAACGGTCCAGCAGGGATGTAACTGTGAGATTGGTGTCCTCTGCAGCCAGAGAAGGTTGTAAAGCAGTGTTTGGAGTGGTAAAAGGAAGGTAAGATGAGGTAAGGTTGTTGTTCTGCACCTTACCTGAGTAGCTGGTCTGAAGCCTGAGTTGTGGAAGTAGTCTTTTCTCAGCTGCCTCATGGTCAACACCACTGTGCCATACCCTTGACTCAAGGAAGAGAAGACAGTCTTAATGCTAAGAAATTAGTTCCATCTCAGTGCTTTTTCAGTCCTTGGCCTCAGGCCAGCGTGGCTGTCCTTTACTTTTAGAAGTGTTTTATGTGACACAGAAACAGATGAACAGAGAAATGCTGAACTTGTGCAGTTTTCTTAGCTTTGCACACCCAAGCAAATTTACTGTTTGTTCTAGGCAGGGACATGATTTTTTTTCTGTGTGGTAAATGGAATATTTCTGATATGAAAAAGTTTTCATGCCAAGTCTCTACAAGAGAGGACAAAATTCGGTTGCTTGAATATAGGCACATAATGTCATTTTGATGCCCATGGGTACTTTAGACATCCCTGTGGGACTGGCAGATGTGACAGAGAATATCACAGAGACCTGGATCCTTCTGCAGCCACAGCAGGAGGTGAGGTGAGATGCTTCAGGACATCTAGAAATTAGACTAGATGTAATTCTTTTTGTCTGTGTGTGTGATTATATTTTGCCAAACTAAAATTTTAAATGTATTTCTGCTTCTTAAAGAAACATGAAAATGAAGAGATACCAATTAACTATTTCCTAGATATTTTGAGTGTCTTGCATTCGATGACAGAGGCTTTTGTCTCATTGCTCCCCACATATAAAATGGATAAAACATGTCATTTTACATGAGAAAGGAATACAAAAAGGTCATTGCTGTTTATAAAGTGTTTGATACTGTAGTTAACCCACCACAACTAAATTAAACTGAAAGATCAGAGGTTTAGAATAGATGCTAGGAAGAAATTCCTCACTGTAAGAGTGGTGAGACACCAGAACAGGCTGCCCAGAGAACCTGTGGACACCTCATGCCTGGTAGTGTTCAAGGCCAGGCTGGATGGAGCCCTGAGCAACCTGGTCTAGTGAAAAATGTTCTTGTCCATGGTAGGGTGTTGGAACTAGATGGTCTTTGAGGACTGTTCCATCTCAAACCATTCTACGTTTTTAAGTTTCTGTGACATTTTTTAAAGAGAGACAGAGAGAACAGAGCCTGTCACAATTATGTATTTCCTTACTCAGTCTTTTTGATCCTGTCATCCATCTCATACTGGGATATTTAATGGGCTTCAGTAGATCTTTCAAATATGAATACTCATGTCCAGGGCAATACAGGGCTTCTTCCCATCTCTGTTGAATGACCCTGTCAGCAATTTATTTCTCCCTGTTAAAATTTATGCATATATCCTTAATCTGCTTTGTGTTGAGAGGGTCTCCAAATTTTATCAAAATCTTCCTAATTGCTGAAAAACTTAAATGTAACTCATGCTTAAATAGGTCTTTGAGCTTGATATGGACCTGTAGCTCAGCTGTCAGCAATGCCTGTTGACATTTTCCCTTCCAGTTGCTTTTCCACCTTCTGATGGTTACAGTAAGTTCCATCCTCTGCATTTTAATTGATGATTTTCTGACATGGTAACATTTCCTTTACTGCATTCCAGTACAGCTTAATCTTGTCTCATTTGCAGTTGATAAATCCATGTCATGCTTTATCCACTACCCTCCCCCCACACATACACCTTCTCTATCTTCAGCTTTGCACTTTGCTATATCAACCCTTGAATGAGTTTATGATTGTTAAACTTGCTCTACTATTTAACTGTCTTTTGTAAATGCATCAAAGCCAGGATTTTTGTGTTCCAGCCTAAGCAAATATCTGTGACAGTTCAAAATTAAAATTTTACCATCTTGACATGTTATTTGTACCAGTTCTGAGAAGGTGATGAATCAGGTCCCCTGTAATTAAAATGTTTAATGCTCTTTTAAGTTTTGCCTGAGATAAAATGAGATGTAGTTGTTTGAATTTCTCTCAATGCTGCCTGTTTCTCCTGTGCTTCTCCTGACTGTTGACAACTGAAGCAAAGTGTTAATGTGTCTTCTAAGTCACACCTACACTGTCTTTTGCCTTTAGCTCATTACTGCTTCTGAGCATTGTCCCAGTTTGTGTCCTGTCCTATTTCTTTTTAGAGGTTACAAACCCCTCCTTTTCCCTGCTTCTTTTAGTTCTCTTTATAGGGTCTAGTTCAGCTTGATCTTCAGCAATTTTTAATTAATCTTTTAGATTTATTTTAGTCCTGCTATTTCTTTTCTGTAGTGGGATGAAGAATTGGAACTTGGATAATGTAAATTAAGAGAAAAGCAAGTAGAACACAGTTTCATAGTGTTGAATAGGCATCACCTGAATTTTGAAATGGATGGAGGTTTGCCTTTACTTCCTTGACTACTGATCAGCTCATGCCAGCAATGGCAAGTGGGAGCCTATATATGAGTGTTTACCTTAAGGTTTTGGAAATCAGCATGATAAAAAGTAAAGCAAATCTTTCATAGAGGACCTAAAGGAAACTCAGTGTCTTATGTGGTGAAAATACAGGGCTTTTCACTTTACTGGCGGAGTCTCTTATTTATTGTGAAGAGCAAGTTCAAAGTTTTATTCTTAACTTTTTCAAAATAGTGTTTTCAGAAGAGTTTTTGAGAGAAGTGCGACCAACTGATAAACCATACATTATGGGAGACTTTAAAAAAAGGGTAAGGTTATTCCAAGGAAGTCTCCATAGATTGGCAGAAAGGTAATAACCATATGCAAAGAATACTTTTTTTCCCCCCTTAAGAAGCATTATTGATATTGCGGGAAAAAAAACTACAGAAAATATGATGTGCTGATCAAGAATAAGGTAGATTCATTCTGATGGAGAGACATGATCCAAACCCCTAGAGCCTCTTGGAGCTCAATCAGCCAGGATGCAGTTCAGTCTGCCTTTGAACTAGCAAGGTTTTTGAAAATGTGCTAGACATGGTGCCTGAGCAATAGGCTCACTGAATTCTCCACAGGCTTTTCAATTAAGAACCAACTCTTAGATTAGCAAACATCTAATTAAATAGATTAATGCTGAACTTGGAGAAAATGACAGGAAAATTTCCTCTTGGCTTTCAGTTGGGACAGAAGATGTCTTAACAACATGGGCAGATCAAGGGCCTTCTTGCAGGAGAAATTAATACTGCTGACACCTTGCTCCTTAAGTGCTTGAACTTTAGTATCCTGTCTTGAGAGTAAGCCTAGAGTAGTAGATGGGCTCTCTGTTGTTTTTCCCAGCCTCTTCCCAGAAGAGCTTAGCTAAGGTCACCCTCCATAATTAGTTTTAAATAATGAATGCATTTAAGGATGTTAACAACTTTGATTCAGTTGATATCAAAGAAAATTACCAAAGTCAAGTTGTATCTGAAATGTGCTAGCGGTCAAGTAGATTCATATAAATAATGTTGGATAATGCAGCACCTTTTGCTCTTTGCCTACACAGCAGTGGGGCTCTGGCAGGTTAAAAGTGCTTGGCTTCTACATGGGGGACTACCCAGAGAGTGTTCATCAGTGCTTTGCATTGGTCAGGGTGCTGCAGACACCTCTGGTGATTCAGATCCTTGCTGGAGACTTAGAGCAGGTTATTTGCAAGTCAGTAGGAAAAGTTCTTTCTGTTTCATGGACTTTGGAACAGGACTCGTGAACTGAGCTAGGTTAGCTAAGTCAGGGTGGGTAACAGTATAATGTGCTATTTTAGTTACATAAACAGAAAGGACTTCTTTAAGGTCCTGTGATTTGGAGCAGAAGAATAGGTGAAACCCATTTCTTATTCATAAGTTAACATAGAAGCCAGCTTAAGAGATGAAAACATTGGCTGCAGGAGAAAGCCTTCAGAAATATCACCTCACAACAGCTAGCCAGATACCTTTTTTCCTGTTACATTTTATAGCTTAGCTATCCTTTGCTCTAATAGCGTTGAACTGCACCTGTGTTCTTTAATGAACATCTATGAAAGCTGCCCAACTATGTGTTAGCTGTACCTGCAAGGCAAATATTGTGTTGTGGTGAGACCTGAAACCAACTTGGTTCATTGCCAACAGCAGTGAAACTCTGGACAGTCACTGCCTGCCCTGCACCAAGAACCACAAAACTGCTAAACTGCAGCTTAGCCCAAGTGTTACCAAGATTTTACCCATACTATGACAATTAGAAGACAGAGCCATATATATATATATATATAAAAATTTTAAATCAATTATTTTAGGCAACAAGACAACATGAAGGCATATGTAACTATGAAAATATTGTTGTACTCTTTCTTTCAAGCTCATGGATGATACTGTTATGTGTAGATGACTTGCAGAATATATCTGAGTAGATATAGTATTTTTGTCTGTATAGTTGTTGATGCTGAAGGAAAGGACAAACATGCTGTGTATGGCTGTTTTTCAACTTCCCTGTGTCTCTCTTTTCATTCTTGTTCAGTTGATGGCTTGAATTCTGCCTTCCTTGGCCCTTGAGTAAGGTGATCTGAGGGGTAGGTGTTCAAGCAGCTTACTAGGCTCAGGAAGAACACACCACTCTGATCATTGACATGATATGTTGAATGATGAAAAATTACAGTCTTTCCCATAAAAGCTATTTTTTTTTCCTAGTATCACTATGGGAGAGTATTACTGACTTTTGTTTGTATCTGTTTGCAGGAATCTCGGTGGCCTTACCTATTTGGAGCAATCATTGTTCCTTCATTGATACAAGTTGTGATTCTGCCATTTCTTCCTGAAAGTCCTCGTTACCTCCTACTTGAAAAGCATAACACAAGTGAGGCAGAAAAAGGTATGATAAGTTACTTTCTTGCAAGGGTGTTTCTTGTGGGAGTGCAGGCTGGACATACCTGATTCTGACATCACACTAAGAACAGAATATTTCAATACAAGAGATTCTCATGGCAATCCTTTTTCACACTTTTTTTTGTCTGTCTCTCTGTATAAATATAACTTTTCCTTTGAAGTTTTTATAAATTAAATTCTCCAACACACTTATTTATATAACATTATACATGGTGATACAGACCTAACCAAATCATTCTGCCATTGTGGGGCAGCCACTGTATGCAGGGTACTTTTGGGAGTGAAAGGTTGTTTCAGTCATCGTGACTCTCCCTATCTACAGTCTTTGCAGTCTGAGTTGTAAAAACACTGGTTCATTTGCTGCTTTTTTTTCCCCAGTAGTCACTGTGTTTGACCCTGTCCTTCTGTAACTCAATAACCTTTGCAGATCTAATAAAAACCTCATACATCTGTTTAACTGAAAATTTCCAGTGCTGCAGTATTGCTTCAGTTTCGCAGGCACAGACCAGAATATTTTGTTCTTACTTTAGGTTCTGGGTATAAACCAGTTTGCTTGTGTTATTACAGCTGCTGTATTCTCTGTTCCAGTAAATTTACTGTGGTCCCAATACAGCTGAGAGAATGCTGAAAATTTGATTTTGCTTATTATAGGGTCACACTAAAGACAAGAGTGTACAAAGAAGGATGGAGTCTGATTATAATACAAAAATAGTAAACACTACTGTTTTACAAATTATTCCTAAAAACTTCATTTGACTATAACCCTTAACATTTTCAGTCATGAACTAGTTGCTTGCAAAATTACTTGTAAACTGTGAATCAACACCTGAAACATAAATTTACTAATCTTTTAGCATGACATTATTGCAACTCTATCTTGTTTCTTCTGTTATGAAACTAAAAGCCAGCCTTTTTTGTTCTGATGAGTGTTCTGCAAAAGAAATGCTACACTAATGAACAGACTCCCATGTTGTCATGTTGTCTTCCATTTACAGAATGAAGAATTCTGTAAATGCTGGAGCCTCAGACATTTGGAGATACAGTTCAATGCTTTAAAAAATAGTGCAAAAGGAACAAGGCATTCTTTAGCTTTACAGAGTTAGCAGACATCTGGGGAGGCAGAGAACAGCTTTTCTAGGGACCATGAAGGAAAGGGCTGGCCTGCCAGCTGTGATCAGAGCACCCAGCAGGAACACAGGACCCAGCCTGGGGCTGGCTGTTGGGTAAATGACTTTTGTAGCACCATGGCTGGGCTGGGAAGAAATGCCGTTGGGTGCCAAGTTTAAACTGCCTCATTTCTACCTGACAAAATTGTAGATGTATTTTCAGAGCTATGGCTGGCAAAGTGCCTGCATCTGCAATGCTATTGCATAATGTCACACTTGTTATGAGGAATTATTGCAAATCTTGCTACAGTACCTGGAAACCTCAGCACTGACAGTGGAACTGGGCCTCTCATAGGTAGAGTTTAAAAACTGTAAAAAAAATGTCAGTAAAATAACACCATCTGCCTTGAAATTCACACCATTTACTGTTGCTGGTAATGGGCCAACTGCAGTTTGGGATGTTTTCAGCATACATGTTCTGAAAATAATTTGAAAGATAATCCAGAGGTTTTGGAGGTAGATTTCAGAGTAGAAGAACGCAGGAGAGCAGTTATCCGTGCTTTATTTAGTAGTTGAAGGGAAATGAGCTTTAGCAGTTGGCTTGTTGATTACGAGAAGATAGGTTTCATAAGCCACCTTAAAGACTATAAATTTAGATACTCTGAGGAAAAAAGAGAAAGCCCATGCAAAAACATTTTCAAATTGCTTATCCATGGAAGCTTTCAGACTTGATTAAATCTAAAAGATAAAATCAATACTGAGATATGTCGTAGTACAGAGTGAAACTCATTTTGAGTGTAGTCTATGACAGAATTCACAAAATAGGAGGGTGAATCAACAATCAAGACAAATCATCTGGATGTTTGCATTATCAGCAGAAATGGGGGAGGACAAGACTAAGTATTAGAGAGACTAGAGGAGCTGCGAGTTATTAAAATGCCCTTCTGCTTGTAAGTCATATATTGACAAAGTGGTATTCTCCATTTTAATGATGACTACACTAATGCTTTTGAATTATTTGCCTCTTAGCTTAAATCTGCATATTAATATTGGAAATATGCAACTTTTTGTTCTAAATCCCTTTTCCTTCCCCAACAGATCAAGTCTGTTAATGCAAATATACATTTCACTGTGGATTATACCTTGTTGGAGAAGTATAAAACTGTTATTTGTAAAAGGTCTGCTGTATTTAAGGCAGATGACTACATTAGTCTTTATGAAATACTCTAAAATGTGCATGTATGTCAAAGCTCCTAAAATGGAGCTGACAACATTAATCTTCCTAATTGTTTTAGAGCAATAACATTCAGTGGGATAATGTAAGTCATTGAATTTCCACAAAGTTTTACTCTTGCTTTCATCCCCTCCTTTTTCTCCTCGTCTCAGGAAATAATCAATCTATACCAAAATACAAGTGGTCTCAATCTCTTTTCTGAGAGATGCCTTTAAGGGGCAAATAAGAGACTGTATCTGAACCCCTGAGACCAAAAGGACCTGAACCCTCTCTCATATTCCTGTCTCACTGCTGAAAGTGGGAGAATTTATTAATGTTTTGTGAGGGGACAACAGTTGACTGGAGCAAAAGCATCATCTATAAACCTGCTTTGCATAAGAAGCTAAAAGTCTGGTGATGGAGCTCCACCCAGCTCCACTTTCAGGTCCTGTAACTAGTATTCCCCTCACTTGATAAGAATAGAAGGGAGGAAAATGTTTAGCATTTAACTGGGGTGTTCCTTCTTCATAATGCTGATCAGATAGCAAAGGAGAAATGAGTATTGAAGTCTTTGCAGAGAAGGACTTTGGAAGGAGATTGTTGGAATGAAGAGTAACAGGGATAGAAACTGGAAGAAAAGGAAAAATGTACTGCTATGATTACATCAAGCAGTTTCCCATCCAAGGTCTAGCACACTAAGACAGGAATTTTACATTGACTTCTTACTAGTTGCACGTGAAGCGCACCCCTGATCTGTGACTATCACAGTGATGTAATATAAATAAAATCAGTAGTAGTTATGTGATAAAATTGAATGCTTTTTATGACTGACAACATTGGTTATAAACACTTTCAGTTGGAGAGTTGAGGTGTCTCTTGAAGTGTACTGTTACAAGGAGGAAACCTGCATTTTCTATGCAGCTACAGTAGCAGGTCATGTAAATCAATAATGGAATTCAGCTGGCATCCCAGCTTGCTAGAGAACAAGAATATTGTTATGTTGTGAGGGTCAAATAACATAGATAAAATGTCATGGTAACATCTGTTGCTGACACACAAAATCTGTTCATCTAGAATGTTCAATCATACAGTAAAACTCCTGTGGTTACGAAAGAAGCACTACAATAGATATAACAAGTGTAGATTTAAATTCTTAGAAAGATGTATTAGAGATGATACCTTTCCATGTGATAAAAGGACAAGGCCATTCCTGATTTAAAAAAGCAGGTAGCTATTTTTTTACAAAGCCCCTCATGGGACCCACATGGACAGGAGAGATATTAAACCCAAAGTTACACCAGGAACAAGTTACTGCAAATCCAGTGATTAAAATGAAGTTGTTGTGATAGCCAGCAAGGATGTGTATGATTTATTTTTGTTTATCTGTGTTTTCGTGTGCGTCTGTAAACATTATAAACTATTCTTATCAGTGAGGAAGAGACAGCCATGGCTACTAAGCTTGCTCATGGCAGAGGCTCCATCTCAGATGGTTGCTGACTGCCAAAAGCTGGGGTGACTGTGGTGTGTCTGATTTGGTTTTAAACTTTTCTTAAACCTCCTGTTTTTTACAGTGGATATTAGATTCAGTGGACCATTAGTGCAACTCTGTTTACCAATTCTTGTGTTATTTTAGGGTGACATGTGGATATTTTGTTTTACCTGTACATCTTGGCTAGTTTCAGGTAAACCTGAACAGGCCTACTGGTGGTCTGTGAAACCAGACATACAAACAGGTGATAACTTAACTGGATGATAACTCACAGAAGACCTGTATGTACTTTACTTAAAAGAAGAAGGAGGTGACACATGGGGGAAGCCTAAAGTTTTTTGCTTGCAATTATATATATTGAGATTTATTCTTAAATTTTGCTATGATACATAATCAATATTTTGCTAGATTTAAATAGCATTATTATATTTAAATCTCTTCTAGCAAGATACATCTAAGTTATTCATCTGGCTATTCAGTACTCTCATAAAATTAGTGGTACCTGAAAAGAACTGTTTTTTTTCATTTTGTCAATTATTTTTGTGTTAGCATGGAGTTACTACAGGGAAATTTCTACATAGCCAATTCAAAAGCATCAAAGTTGGGTGAACTTTTTGCAAGTGCTGAGGTAAACAGGGAGGCACCCCATATGTCTACCACTGCTCAGAACAGCAGCCAGCTTTACAAGGAGATGCCTGACTGGGCCTATCCAGCCCAATATTCTGTCTCCAACAGTGGCCAAGGAAGATGTTGTTTAAGCAGAACTTAGAAAAAGCTTTGTGTTGCACTGTGAGTAACAGTGTGGCATTGGGTTTAATATACTTAATCATTAGGGAAGTGAAAGTAAATGTGTCCATGGGAAACAGATGACAATAATACTCATGCAGCTTATTTTTATTATTTTTTGATTTTTAAAGGCATATGGCCAAACTACCTGTGACCACTTCTCTCTTTTCCTTCCTCTTCTTGTCAGGGGTTGTTTCTATTCTGTAAACTACACAACAGCATTTTGATCCTTCATAATTTCTACTCAAAGTTTCCACTAATAATAATAATATCCACTATAGATAATTCTGTCTATAGGATAACAATTGCCTCTGTGAACAGTTCTGAAAGTACTGCAGTGGAAAAAGAATTAGTACTTCTCCCATTTAGTTGAGTTCTAGAGTGTACATTTTCAGTTAACTTAAAGGCCTGATTGGTTTTAAAGATGGTACTGACTGATTTTGTTCAGATCTTTGAACTACTTTCAAATGCTTCAACCTTCATTTAGTAGAGTTGAAAAAAAAATGGTGGTGTAAAATGGAAGGGTTTTCTAGCTCCTTTCCCCTTGACTGGAACTATCCACTTCTACTGCTATTTATAAAGGCAGTATCCCAAAATTTGAAAGCTGAGCATTTAGGACCTTCTGATCAAAGGGAACTAAATAGAAATCTGGGAAAGGTCTAAAAGTTGCTAGAACTGCAACTCCTTAGGTGGTTTTAAGTGCTACATGAAAATAGACTGTCTGCTTCCCCATAGAGAGATGCAGACAGTCACGAAGGGAAATGAGTCACTGCAGCAAGTAAAGGAACAACTGCTGTGCTTCTCAGTGCCAGTAGTGCAGGGGTTTAGAATGTAAAATGAAAAAACTGAACATCACACATTGAAAGACCTTTGAGTTTTCCCATTTCCCTGCTAATGCAGAATTTATTTCCACATTAATTATGTATAAAATTGTAATTCTTATGGTACTGAAAAACTGGTAATGAAAGAAAATTAAAGGAATAGAAGGAAAATGTTTTTCCACAAAGATTTTGTGCCCTCTACTCAAAACAATGCACGTATAGTATAGCATTTTCTTAGCATTTCTTGACTTGTTGGCAATTTCAGTAAAGCTTTCAGTACTGTCCCTCACAGGATCCTTCTGGACTAAGATATCCAGCCCACAGCTGGATAAACACATGATATGGTGGGTGAGCAATTGGCTCATGGGTCGAGCACAGAGGGTAATAGTGACTGGGGTGATATCAGAGTGGTGACCTGTCACTAGTGAGGTTCCACAGGGCTCCATCCTTGGCCCTGTGCTCTTCAACGTCTTCTTAAGTTACTTGGATGCAGGACTAGAAGGGATAGTAAGCAGGTTTGCAGATGACACAAAACTTGGAGGACCTTCCTTCCTTGAAGGCAGGAAGGCCCTGCCTTGACAAATTAGACAACTGGGCAACCACCAACCACAGGAAATTCAACAAGGGGAAGTGCCAGATTCTGCACCTGGGATGGGGTAACCCTAGATGTTTTTACAGGCTGGGGAATGAGATGCTGGAAAGCAGTGCCATGGAAAAGGATCAGGGGGTCCTGATCTAAAGCAAGTTGAATGTCATATAAAGCTATTAGAAACCATCCAAAGGAGGGCAAAAAAATGGTGAAGAGTCTTGAGAAGAAGCCGTATGAGGAGCGGCTGAGGGCACTTGGTCTGTTCAGCCTGGAGAAGAGGAGACTGAGGGGAGACCTCATTGCAGTTACAACTTCCTCATGAAGTGGAGGGGTGGGCTCTGTTCTCTTCTCTGCGGTCACCAGTGACAGGACCCAAGGGAATGGCCTGAAGTTGTGTCAGAGGAGGTTTGGGTTGGATATCAGAAAAAGGTTCTTCACCCAGAGGGTAGTTGGGCACTGGAACAGGCTCCCCAGGGCAGTGGTCACAGCAGCAAGCCTGACAGAGTTCAAGAAGCATTTGCATGATACTCTCAGGCACCTGGTACAACAGGATGGGCCTGTGCAGGGCAAGAAGTTGGACTCAATGATCCTTGTGGGTCCCTTCCAACTCAGCATATTCTGTGATTCTGTGAATTTTAAGCATTCATTAAAGTTGTCTAGTGGCATTTACATCGTAACGTCACAGAGGGCAGAAAAAGAAATAAGTTGTTTCTCTTTTTCCTGCCTTGTGCTAGGTAAATTTGATAATTGCAGTTTTTTACTTCCTGGTCCCTCTAGAAATACAGCAGGCTCCCTTGTGCAGAAAAGACAGATTGCTTTCTTTTTACTTGAATGCACCTATATTTTTGACTTGTGTGCCCTAAAGTAAAGCTGAGGATTCTAAGGACTGGAAAAATAAAGAAAATTGTACACTGACCTAATTTGCACTGATAAACCAGATGCTTAAAAATCTGAGAGAATCTTTGCAAAGAAGAGTATGGTGGTGTATGTCTGGTTGCTCTCATCTTTGCCTGAATTTTTCTTGATCAATTCTCTAGTAGTACTGAGGAAAGTGTAATTTTAAGACATTGATTTTATAATACCATAGACACTTTTTTGCTTTTACAGTTCTTATCGCTCTCTTTAAATACATCACACTTAATGAGTGCTTAGGGTGTTAATAAAAACCAGGCAGTGCACAAGGACAAAACTGAGCAGCTTAAAGTCTGGGTTCTGAGGTCCAAATTTGTTAACTCATTGCTGATTATACAGACAATCTTGTGCTGTTTCTGAGGGATTTAGAAATTCTGACCTCTCTTCTCACCAGGAAGAAACTGATTATCACAATATATGAATGTTATGAATTGACTCAACACCCAGAGGTGGTTCATCCCTTAAAAAACTCATCCTTCTTGTTAAGCAGTCATGTAGGACCCATTAAAATGCATTAGCAGTGCTAAGTGCCTCAGAAAATCTTGGCCCAGAGCTCAAGTTAGTTCCCTGTGCCACCAGACTGGGAGCCAGGCAGAATGTGCAGCATTGTGTATTCACCAAAGTCACAGAGAGGGATGCTCCAGGGAGGCCATTGATTCATTTGTGTGATCTATCCCTCACAACACTGAAAAGCCACTAATTGTTTTTTTCCCCTACCGAGTAAAGTTAAAATTCTGTAATTTCAAAGCCTAAATAGAGTCTGGACATTTTAACCATGACTAATCAGTATCTCTGACTCTCTTGTCCATCCAAGTGTTTTTTATGATCCAAAAGAATGTTAAAGTACTGAAAAATGTGCTCACCTGTTTATATGCAGTGTTATGCAAAGTTGTGGATAAGAAGAATTAATTTGGCTCTTAAGAGAACTAAATTAACTTATTCATTTAATAAAAATATAAATTTTAAGTGACCTGCTGTGTAAGGGATTGTTTTGAGAGTTAACATCCTACTGGGTTGTAAGGCTCTGTTGCAGGGGTATGTGTAAGGTAATTGTTTCTCTGCAGTCATTCCGAGATGATGAGTATTCTAAACATCTCCTAAAAAGCCAACCCCTGGGGTGTGTTCATGAGATTGAGACAAAAGTATCATCAACATCTGTAAAACAAGGCTGGTGGAGATACACCATATCCACTAGGAGGTATCTGTTTGTAGTACCTTTTGGAGGAGGTGTAAGTTGGAAAGCTTTTGTCATTCACAGTGGAAGGATATCTCAGTAGGTCACCGATGTGCAATACTAAATGGTATGTTTCTGGGAAGATGAGGTTGGTTGGTTGCTTCATTATGCCATGTAAATTTGCTCCTGTGTCTCCAGCCTTGACATATAGAAAGTCTTGAACTGCTCTGGGTAATTCTTTCTAATATTAATCATCTTGACATCTTGAATTCTTGTCTATATGCTACTAAAACCAAGAGGTAATATAAAGAGTAATAGCTATTTCTTTCACGTGTCTGCCTTTTCTTGGTTTACTAGATTTTCATGTATTTTTGCATCTTATTACTTCTCTATCCAATCTATCTTCAGCAATGAAGTCAGCTATATTGTTAGGCAACAAAAGCAGCTGAGTCAAATAATGCTTGGAGCTGCTTTGGGATTAGTTTTTTTCCAAGTTACACAGGGTTTTCACTCTGTACTGGACCTTAGGCTATATTATATGTGAAATAATGTAAGGAGAGATCTTGTAGGGAACCAAATAATTTATATTCTTATTGCAGTTTCTGAGACCAATAGCAGGGATGAGCCAGATCATGCCCAGGGCAGAATGATATTATTGGCAGAAAAATAATTAAGTTGTAGCCTGTGTATGTCTCCTGTTCATGTCACACATTTCCATTTCAAAGAAACAAGTCTGTTATAAATGCACATAATGCCAAGTGTCTGGCCTAAAGTACATTCCTCTCTTTGTAGCATTTCAGAGATTCCTTGGGAAAGATGACGTGTCTCATGAAATAGAAGAAGTTTTGGCAGAGTCTCGAGTCCAAAGGAACACCAAGTTAGTGTCAATACTTCAGCTCCTGAGAACCCACGCTGTGCGATGGCAGGTCGTTACCGTGGTCGTCACCATGGGCTGCTACCAGCTCTGTGGGCTAAATGCTGTAAGTGTCTTTCTTCAGGCCATGGCATCTCCTGGGGTGCTTCTTTCCTTTAATGCAAGGTTTGGGCTATACTATTCAGCAACCTCTATGACTTTCATTTTTTGGTTGTTTGCTATTGGTAGTGATTCTGTGACAGCAGCATGTTGGGAAGATCCACAGAGACCTGTATTGTTTTTATATATATATATATATATAAACAAAAAAACATGAGGGAAGCCATGTTGTGTTGACTTAGAAGGAATACATGAAAAGGTTGCACAGATCAGCAAAGAAAGAGTGCACAGCTTTCACTTCTGATACTCACATTCTCTCTTTGTGCTCTGATATGGCTCATGTTTATTCATAGTCTTTTCAGTAGACATTTTAGCTTGGATTGGTTCAGTTCTGTACTTATAGAAGTCAGCAAAAATTCCGGTAAGTGATTTTAAGAGGTTGGACTGCATGTAAGATTTTGTTATTGCTTCAATATTCCTGTCTTGAAAAGTGAAGCAAAAGAGTAAAAAGACATCATACAGTCAGTAACAAATCCTACTGACCATTATTAATGTGTCAGAGACTAATGGATATCATAAGTCTCCTTTTCCATCTGTCTGAGCCTATTGCATCAGCTATGAGTGGGTCACAGGACAGTTTATGTTGAAAGATCACTTCATCTGGTCCAAGACCCTGCTCAGAACAGGACTGACTTCAGGGTTGGCTCAGGTTACTGACAGCTTTTTGAAATTGAGTTTTAAACATGTTCAAGGATGAAGACTCCACAACCTCCCTGGGCAACCTGTGCTAGGTATTTACACCAGTTACACTGTGAAAAGCATTTTCCATATATCCAGCCAGAACTATCCTTCCTGCAGCATGTTCTCATGAAGCACTCAAAGGGAAAGTGGTTTTTGTTCTAGTTCAAAGGTGTTATTTGCTCATCTATATGAAAAGCAATATTATTGCTGCTGCAAGAAGCTCTCACTGTGGCTCTGTGGCATACTTCAACTATTTTTTTCCCCAAGGGCTAATGAGTGTATATGCTTTTGTATCTCTGAACACTAGTTCATGCTTATCCTAGATGTATATATCTTATAGCTATAAAACTCTGAATGCAAATTAGTTTGTCCAAGACCATTTAAAAGATCCATGTAATTAGAACTCTGGTATCTAAAAGTTTTTACAAAATGCTAGGAGGGAATTAGAAAATTTTTTCATCATGTAGGATGAACTATAATAACATTTGTATGGGTGGTGTTTTCTTCTAATGGTAGGATTTCAGTGCTAATGACAGGCTATTTTATTCCCCATTGTGGATACTTTATTGAGTAAAGAAACAGAATTATCTTGTCATCTGTTTTTTTTAAGATTTAGTAATGCATAAGTGAAATAAAATTACACATACAGTATGAAAGAGACTGTTCAAATAATGGAGAACATTGGCTAAAAAAAAAAAAGTCTCAGCTAAATTTTCAGGGGAAATAGAAGAGTTTTGTGACTTTGAGGATACTTACTAGATGACGGCAATTGTCCAGTATTCTGTGGCAGAATGAAGCCACACTCTCATAGCTTGAGCGGGTTGTGGGTGGAGAGTGAGACACGTCCAGTCTGAAATGAATGCCAGAGTTGTTTAAAAGTGGCACTGGGTGGCCACTTTCTGAAAATATGCCTCAGAAAACCTGTCTTTGTCAGGAAACCTGTGCATTGAGTTGGCTATTTCAAGTCTTACCTTTTTTATTATTACTTTGTTTCTCCTTTCATGCAATGCCACTAACATGAAAAAAAAATATTCACACAAAATTTGTGTTCTGAAATTATTTAAATAATTGTTAGTAATAGTTAATAGTAAAACCAAGAAAATTATAAGAGAGATCAAGAGAAATATCTGGACCACTTTGATTAAGGGAACAGACTTCAACAACTTGTCTCTTTTGCTTGACTTTTCTGGCTGATCTTGCTCAAGTCACCTGAAACTCCAAGATCAGAGGGCAGGTCCAGGTGTGACAAATGTTGCTGAACCTGGGTCTTGGTTTGCCTGAGTGCATCTGAACTAACCTGCTGGGCGTGAGCCAGCACCAGCCAGGTCTAACTGGCAGCGAATGCTCCTTCTCACTCACTGCTCCCGTCACTTGCTTTGTCTGTAGTGCCCTGTTCGTCAGTCTGGTCTCTTCCACAACTACCATCTGGACAGGGCATATGGGAAAGTTGGAATTCTTTCAGGCAAGAATCTCAGGTTGTTCTTCAGGGAAATTGCCAACTGGTAGACTTTTATACTCATCCTGCTGGTATCTGAGAACACTCTTTTCCTTTTAAGGCTTTTACTTTAAATAAAAATTTGTTTTGCTTATAAACAGTACACTTGTCTGTTTCCACATGGAACAGAAATTACGGTGAAGCTTTGATTGTATTAATGTTTTCAGTTATAGCAAAATACCACACAGTCTGACCTAAACTGACATAGAAAAATTACTTTGTATTAGTCTCTTTTCATATGATAACATTTATCTTATACAAGTAAGTCATAATAAATCTATTTATCTTCCACCATTTCATCTCAGTTCTAAAGAAAACACAAAACTATAGTGCAGTTTTCACTGGTGAAGTTTATCCTTCTTCACATTGAGGGTTGCATATTACTTTAAGGAAGTAATTCCCAAAGTGGGATCCCTCGGCTTCTGAAGGGTCTGTCCTTAAGGCAGAGTGCTGTCTTTCAAGGGGAAAGAAATTATGCTGGGGATGGATCTGTGTAGCAGTGTATGTTTTCAGTAGGCAAAAGATCTACCATGGTGTGCTCCTCACAGCTGGTATGGAGAATACCTGGCATCAGGAAGTGTAGGAAGAGGAGAGTATGCAGTTTGCCACACTGTCTCTGTCTCTGTTGTCGTCCATCTACTTTTTGAACATTCTACCCCATTTTCAACAGCTCTTCCATTCCAAAACTTTCAGTCTAATCATTAGTTAATTTTGTTAGCTAATGAAATCATTAGCTAACAAAAACTATGTTAGAAAAAGAACTCAAGTCAAAGTAGAACAATTATCATTAGCCTGGTAAGTATGCCTAGTTAGTTTGCCAATGTATTCCCTCCTTAATGGTACACAGGCTGAAAACCATTCACTTTTTTGTTTTGAAATGTGTACATTTGGTTAATTTTTATCCTAATTTATTTTTGTGCTGTTACAGAGAGTGTCTTTGCTCTACCAGTCTTTTAATCACACCATTAGTGTCAGTCATGCTCTTCTGTAATACCACTTGCGAAACATCTTATGTTCTAGTTGTTGCATTTTGTTAAATTGGATTCAGGAGTTAATTGTTTAAGTGACTTTTTAGCCTCTTTCTTCTCTTTTAAAGTGCACATACCTGCAAAACCTCCATCATTTTTACAAGCTCTAGCTGCTGTACAAAAATTATATCAAGAATGAAATGCCTAAATTACATAATTTCTAACTTTATTACATGAAATGCATCTTTTAACTTTTAGAACAAAAAAAGAAAAATATTTTTAATCACAGTTTTTGTGCTGCCTTGTTATCGTTATATACTGTGTAGGTATATGGGAAGTGAATGTGTTGTCAGAGTACTGAGACTTCAAAAAATTATCAGCATGCATAAACATTTCAGAGAGCTGATCCTTGGTTTTGCTTCAGTCTGTGCTCTGTGTCAGCAGGCCAGTGCACAGTTAACACCAGCACAAGCTACATCAAGGCAGATTACTTCATATAGAGAAGTTTGCTGCAATTATTTCTCATCACTGTTCTGATGAGAGTTGATGTGCCAGCACTAGGCATAAAGGTCTTCAGTCAACTTCTCATTATCTGTAAGGTGATAAGGAGGCTTTTTAGTCCTTGTTTTATTCTACTTTGGTTTTGTGTAAGATAAGTTGGATTTTTCCTTTGATCTGGGAGAAGCAGATTTGCTGAAGGGCTAGTTGGGAATTGAGAATTACTTTTTGCTTTACAAAACTCCTGAGTTAGTATCTTAATGAACAGATGTAACAAGAGCATAGTATGACAACAGGCAGCATGGTTTTCTTCATGTGATCATAACACTCCCATCCACCAGAAAAATCTTTTGATTAGCAGTACTTGCCCTGTTAGGGAGTATCCCAGTAATGGCATATGGGAAAAAATATCACTGCTACTTTTATGTTTAGTGCTATCTTTACCTCTGGCTTTCAGTTTTATTGTCACAGGTAAGTTACTTGTGATTTAGAATTTTATTTTATTTTGATAATCAGTTGTTACAACTGTTTTTCATTTTCTTTAGTAATTAAATTATCTTTCCTCTCTCCAAGGCAGTCTCTCCTTCTTTCATGCTTTTGGCAACCAAAATATTCAGCTGGTTATATGCTATCACCATTAGTTAAACTTAAATATTCTATGGTTTTCAAACTTTACTTGTGATGTGAATGGGGCTTTGATGATTACCAGACTTGTTGTTTTAGAACATTTCCACTATATATTCTCTGGCTGGATATTTTCACCACCGGATATGGTTTTACTGACTAAACATGATTGTCCTCTAATCTATGCACCTGTGTTTCTGTCCAACAGTGACAGCTACTTCTAGCCTATGATTCATTGTATTCTTAAAACAGCTTTTTACTTTACACCAAGCAACTCTCATTCTAGAAGTATCTTTTCTTTCTGTGGATAACAGAGATTAGGGGGGTGGCTTGACTGCCAACGTCCACACTGCAGCAAGGTTAAAGGAGTGATAAATTTCACACCTTCTGTCCAAAACTGAGCAGTTTCTGCAGTGTCTCTCAACATCTCTTCTCTGTTTTCTCCTCTGTTGTTATATGCCAGTGAAGTATTTCATAAAGTCATGTGAACCTGCTGGTTAAACAGCGTAGCTCAGCTCAGCATCCTCTGTTCAAGCTTAAAGTGAGTTTCTTTCATTTACTCCTGAAGTGAATTAAGCTAAATTGAGTTAAAGCTGTTTGTAATTCTGTCTCGTTCTGCAAGCAGAAGTACAACAGCATTGTGACTAATCCACCTGGAATTTACACCTTCCCTTCATTTGTTGTCCTGTCCAGCCCTTGGTCTTTTGGGAGTGCTCAGAGTTTTAACAAGTCTGGCCTCTGACAGATTAGGTGGTTGAATTGAATACGAATATATTGTAGTTCAATCTATAAGGATTAATGACTCATTTTATTCTCTCTCATACAGATCTGGTACTACACAAACAACATCTTCAGTGAAGCTGGGATCAATCATGAAACCATCCCCTACGTCACACTGAGTACTGGTGCTGTTGAGACTCTGGCTGCTGTTTTTTCTGTAAGTATGTTTATAAAAACTCATTAACATGCTTCATATTTAAACAACTGATTTTATTTCCTTATGCAGGTTGAAATATAAAGAGAATAGTATATTGATTAAGTGTAGTCATTGATAAAGCAATTGAAAATATTATTTCTAATTTTAATCCTAAACCCAGTTTTATGTCTTGGGATGTTTTTTTTTAAGAAGATGCTCTTTAGTTTTAGTTCCATAAAAGGAACGTAAAAAGTTGTTAAATCCTGAGGTGCTATGTATGAGTGAAAAGGAAGAAGGCAGAAACAGCAAGGTCTGAAGTATATTAAGTGGTAACTCATAAATTCCTTTACCTGGTAATAATTTATGCACATCTGAGAGTCTTCTCATGTGCCAGTTGGTAAGCAGACAGTGTTGCTGGAGAAGGCTCAGGCACAGTGCAACTGGGTGTGTTCCGTGTGGCTTGCAAAAACAGCCACAAAGGTTGCTGGAAAAGTGAGTGAACGTGCTAGAAAAGGGCGTCCCACATGGTGCTAAATTCTGCTCTCTCATTCACTGAGGACAAGCAAGCATCCTTTTGTAGCACATGAGTTCCTGAGTAGGTCATGGACCTTTGCTTTGCACTGAATGTAGAGGAAAACTTTAACAGAAGAAAAATCATCCATGCACATTTTTTCTTTGCAATTTCAAACTGGAAAAGTTGACAAGGAAAAAAACCCACTAAATGAGCAAACTAAACCTGAAAGTTTTAGTACATGATTAATTGCTAAAGGAAATACATTTCTATTTCCACTGCAATAAATAAGAAGCAACTGGAAAAGTCTTTGGAATGATAAGTTGCAAACAAGCAAGTGTTCTTTTCTTGTTAAATTTTCCCTGATCTTCATATATTCTATACTGACTATATTTGCACAACACTGGACACACTAGCCAAGCATTTTTAAATGTCAGAAGAAAGGTTTTGAAAAAAAAAATCCGTTCCTGTGGCAGAGCAACCTGCAAAATGTTAAATAAAACCCAGCTATCAAATATATTTTCTTATAGTCTAGGATATAGGGACTTTAAAAGGTCACAAATATCTTCTGATCTTTTTGAATTTCCACAAATCTATTTTTGGCTAAACCATCTATTATTTTTCTTTTTAATTAAAGAGGCATTGATTCTATCACTCTTTTTAATAGGTGGAAATAGGAAAATATGGAAGTCCCTACCTCTTACAGTTTCTTCTTTATGATACTGCACAAACACTTCTCTGTGTAAGATACGTGCAAAAATAATAATGATAATTCTGCCACTGATTTAAGTGAAGAATACACCTCTTTTATGTGAAAACAGATGAAAATTACATGGAAATGGTTCCATGATATTAAAGCCATCCTATAAATAGGGTCTGTCATCTGTGCTGTCAGTTTGTGGGGCTTATTCAGAGCACGCTGTTCATATATAATGAGGTGGATGAGTCTGCTTTGGCTCCTGGTATGTGTGGTAACTTTTTGTACTCAAGAGGAGTGTTTTTAATACTTTTTCTGTTTAAGCTACCTGCTGTGCTTCTGGAAATGCTGATGTGTTGATATATCTTCTCCTCTCAAACTTCTCAGTTCCAGAGATGCTGCTTTGTAGATTTAATTTTATTTCAGTAATCTTCATAAATGTTTCATTGCTTCTGTTTAAAGGAACAACAACATAAATTTAGTTTTTCAGTTGAAGGTTTTGCAGCTTATTTATTTAACTTCCTCTAAATGTTTTTCATACCTAGCACTAAGGATGGGAGATTTCTTTGCACCCTCAGCCTCTCCCAGTGACTCTTTTTGCCATTTTTGTTTAGTCTATTTGACAGCATTAAAAGTTAAGTCAAGTGTGCATGCCTTTTGTACTACTTGGGGAAGAAGCATAAAAAAGCAAGAAGAGAACTTAATATTCCTGGTATTTTTTAATATATAGTGGTTGCTTGCGAGTAGAGGAAATCAATATTAGAGGTATAGTTTTTGTCTTTGGAAATGAAACAGCTATTGGAGAGGCCCACAAGAAGTCATGTCAAATCTGTGATCATCATGCATAAATTAAGTGGTCATGAGACTCTAAGCCTCAGTAAGGATACTTAGGTATTGATGAGCTCCATTGATAAGACCCATATGAATGCCAAAGGAAAACATTGAAATAGATACATTTCATAGAGAAGCAAAGTGATATTTCAGAGATAAAATACTGAAACTATGAAAAATTTTGAAAGTCTCTCTTTAATATGCCTTCTGTGAGCAGCAGAGTAGTAATAATGTTGATGTGGTCCATGAGGAAAGGCAAGTAACATACCATCCTTTTTACAGCTCTGTATTGCCTCATATGCCTGCTAGTAGCATGCTTTGTCTACACCTCCATCCCTCTTCCTCTTGAGCAAAAGCTATATAAACGAGACATTGAAAAATTAAACACATATATCACTATTTTCCTCACAGTCATATAATTTGGCTGCAACTCCTGCTTACACCAGCACTTCCTAGTTTGCTTCATGAAATACCTGTGTTTCAGCATTCCATACTTGGTGCCCTTGCTTTTCTCTAAGGAGAAAATACAAACTTTCTGTATGTTTTGTGGTTTATTGTAGAGAATTCCACCCATTGTACTGAACACAGATTTGGTTTAAAGGACTGACTAGACTGACTGCTTTTTAATGAGGGTGCCTATTAATTCTGGCCTGCTTCAGAAGAAGTTTTTATCCTCTGGAATGAGTTACCAAATGGATTTGCTACTCATAGGCATGTTATAGCAGCAAGTTATCTAGCCTGATGCCATTCTTTGAAGAAGGATAGAATATACCTGTGTGTTTATTAGAAGTCTGGTCTATAAATTCTACAGTAAGAGGTTTCCTCAAACTTAGTTATTCTTCAGTAAGATTGATGACTATGGCTATTTTCTAATTTTTAGTACCAGAGGTTAATTTAATTTAGTTGTTGTCTTACTCTTAGGGGAAAAAGAACAATTTGCCAGTGACTTTTTTTAGCAAGGCAGCAAGGTGAATGGAATGGAGACAGAAGTAAAAGTCTGAAAAGGTTCCTTCCCTCCTCCGTGAAACCAGCATAGAATAGTAAGGGATGTTATTCAAATTAAGCATCCCACATCCAATTTTGCCATCTGTGGTACCACATTTGGTCTTTATATAATGTTCACAGAGAGAGACTAGCTGTGACTATATTGAGAAGACTGTGCCTTAAGCATTTCCATAAGGTGATGCACCAAGGTGTTACTAAAAGCCTGTGACAGAAACAAGCCGTGTGAAGCCAGGAATGAGTTAAAATACATTTCAGTACTAGACCATGAAAGTATATAGGAAATCCTTTGCAGTATCACATGAAAGTCAAGGAAGCCAGTCTCCTTAGGTGAGATGATTTTATTCTGCTTCAGGATGTCATGAGAAAGAGCTGGTAGACTTGGTCTGTGTTTCTTTTAATGTTAATAGATCTTAACATAGGAGGGATTCCCTGCTTAGGGCAGGGCTCTTCTTAAAACAAGGATACTCCAGATACTTCTGTAGGTATTCTCATTCCCAGTACAAGATTTCCAAAGGAAAATGCAAGTTACCTCCATTGAAACTCTGTGGGTCTCCTGGGGTCAGAACAGGAAGAAATACATTCCCATGACAGTCAGTCATAACAAGTGAAGAAAATAAGGTGACATATACTTGAATCTCAAGTGTTCTTAGGAAGTTATATTATAATCTGATTTTTGGTAGGACTTTTAATGCAGTCCCATGTGACACTGTTCACAGTAGGTCAGAACCAGCCTTCACCTACCTATAAATCCCAATAGGATTTAAGCAGAGTACAAGAACATGACATTTCCCACTCTTTCTCCCCTTACCCAGGCAAACCATTGCTCAAGGATTACCAGAATTTGAAGGTAATATCTTGGCCTGTAATACCCTGGACAGACTCAGCAGCAGAAAAGAGAGATTGGCCAAGCAGCTCCTCAGATCATAGTATCTATTGTTGGGCAGAGTCATGCAGGCACATTTTCACTGCTGGCTGGACTGCAGTGCAACTGTGTTAATGCACTCAGCCTTAATCCACAGTCAATGGGATTAGTCAATGGATTAGTCAAGTGGTCAATGGGATTGCTTTTAGACAAAGACATTACTCCTTTTTAATTGTTTTAATTCAAGTGGGCTTCTGAATAGACAAGGATTGCATGTGTTGAAGTGAACATGTAATGCCTTCTAGGAGAGAAAGTCTCATTATGAAGTTACCTTGCACAAACGCCACTCCTAAGACTCAAGGTGTACAGAGTTAAAGGCTGCATCTATGTAGTACAAATCCTTTTACTGGATATATTCAGAAATTGAAAGGTTTAAAGACATATCTCCTGCTGCTGCGGATTAAAAAGCATTAGTTTTGAGTAATTTTTTAACAGTCTATTCAAAACTATCTGCATCAGGGCATTCAAATACCAGCACCAGAAAATAAAGCACCAGCCACAATAAGCTGTCATACATAAAGGTTGAGATCTAGTCTAGCTTTCATACATGAACATGACAAAAGACAAAACTTAATGCTTTTAACAATGAAATCATCAAGAGAATGAGCTTTGCTTCAGGAATATCCCATTTATGGAATGGACATAATAGGAATAAGGAAATGGGGTGTTTTTGTGTTGCCCTAGGTGCTCTTGCCAAGCACTGCTGAGCACCCTCTGGCTAGGCTGAGTCCATGCATGGTCTATGGCTCGGTCATGCTGGTCTGGCAGGTTTTGAGTATGGAGAGCATCTTTAGTGAATAGAAAATTTTCCTTCCAAGTGAAGCTGATTAAGGATGCCTCACTGCAGAATACTTCAGACTGAGCTTAGAAACTTAGCTATCAATTCTATCCTTTGCTGAGAGTAAACGCTAGCCTGGTAGCTACAGAAGGTGTGTAGGATCTTATCCTGTCACAGCTTTAACACAGACACAGGCAAATTGATGTGAGAGCCTGGTAGGCAGGCATTTATTTAAGGCCTTTGCTTACATGGTCAAACTTGATACTAGGCTTTTAAATTCCAATTTAGGTACTTAAATACAATAACTTTTTTCTTTGTTTTAAAATGTATAATTCATAGAGCAGACTAAGGGATACACATCAAAATATAAGTCAAAAAACCCCAATTTATAATGCTCAGTCTGCTGTTCTGCTCCTTTTCTGGGATGCAAGATACTACACATTGTGTCATAAAGTTATATAAATGAGATTATTCATTATAATCCTGATATTTAAAATGGAAATAACAGTTCTAGCTTGCCACATTAAGTCTGAATGTAGTCATGTAGTCTAACTCAGACCTTTATTTAAAATACATGAGAAAGAAAGTGTATCTACTATTGACATTAACATATAGACCAAACTTCTTCACAGGGCTGCTGCATCAAGAAAATCTGACTGAGTTTTCTTAGTATAATTTAGGGTCAGAATATAAGTAGGGAATAGTGACCTCCTGTTTGGGCTGCAAAACTTGCTCTGACACTCATTTTATCCAGACAATCTTGTCTGATCTTTTTTAATACACTCTGCTTTCATTATGTCAGCCCCAGTATCTGCAGCTGACTCAAGTGAAAAGGTTGACATTTGCTTCTTTAACTTTATTCACAAGTGCTTCCTGCCAGACAAAAGTAAGCTGTGTGAACTGTTAATGTATTTTGCATATCAGTTGCCTTCATATCACCAAACATTTGTGTTGAGAGAATTTTAGTTGCAATATTTTCTTACACATTTTCAGTAATTTCAGCTGTGTTAATTGTCATGACTGGGTATAGGGTTCTCCAAATGCATGTTTGTGGTCCCACATAAACAAGCACCAGCCTACACAATTTGGCACGTAACTCAGTGTGCCATCACTGAAAACAGGTTTAACGTTCTCCTTTTGTCTGTACTTGAGCATATACTGCATTTCTTGTTACTTCATTTACTCCACTGTATAGTATATTTTAACTTGTTATAGATCTTGAGTAGGTAACAGTTACCAGTGCATAGTAGTGGAGCATTTAGAACTATAAATACTTGAAAACTGGTGAATCATCTTCCACTTCTTATGAGTCATAAGCATCTTAGTGGGTTTTGCAAGTTACCAAGTTTTGGATTTGTATAATCGTAACTAAAAAATTAAGTTGTTGTCTGATTATAACCTCAAGATCAGCATTTTTTTTCTCTATGGAAACTTGCTGTTATGGAAGTCACGTTAGACCTTGCTTTTCAAGTATTGCTGAATCCTCAGAGTGGAAATTAGTATAGGATTTCCAGGAACTCTGAGACAACATGGTGTCCCTGTGAATAAGGACAAGATTCCTGATTACTTTTTCCTGTGAAGGAAGTTGGTCCATTCCATGAATCACAAGGAATTTAACCAACAATTATAATTATAAATCGTTTGGGACAGAAACTGCAGGCAGTGTCCAGAAACTGAAGCATTCAAGTTCCTCAATAGTTCTGTATTAAATAGATAGCATTGCTGAATGCTTGGGAAACCTGGAATCATCTCGGAAAAAAAAAAAAAAAGGCATGGACTTGCTTGCACTAAGAGAGGTATCATCTCTTACCCTATTTTAATACAAAACCTACCAGGTGGTATAACACCATGCTTAATCATGACCACCAATCCAGCATCGAAAAAAAAATAGGAGAAATTGCCCAGTATGTCAAATTACATGTGCAGTGTTTATTTCTGAATGTGTAATTCATACCAAATTACATGAGAAATCTCCATTGCAGAAGTCTCTGTCTTACAGACCCATCAAATAATCATTCATCCCTCAGAGCCATAAAAAATGTCTCTTAGTTAAGCATATGTGTGATGCAAGATATTTCCATTGAAAGTTTGTGACTCCACTGTGGGTCAGAACAGGAAGAACCATGTTCCAGTGACAGCCAGTCATAGCAAGTGAAGAAAATGGGGTGACCTGAATCTTGACAGTTCTTAGGAAGTTATGTTATAATCTGTTAAAATCCATCTGCAAGATGGGTTCATTAATCATGGTAGAAAATACTTGCCATCTTGTAGAGGTTTCAACAGTGAAGCAGTTGCAGTTTTGAAATATTTGGTCCTCGTGAGCACATGAGATCTCATCGTGAGTGCAGGTCTTTTTAAAATTCCTTTATTCTGTTATGGAAGCTGTGGAAACTGTCCAAATGAGTATATTTCATCATTCAAAGAAACATAGAATGCTAAGTCTTGCCACAGAGCTGCTTTCAGTGTTCTTCAGTGTCACAATATGTGTCTCCAGTGCGGAAGTTCAGGCTACAGAGTCAACATGTGCTGAAGCCTGTCCTAATATCTGCTGGTGAACCCCACGCTGAGGGAGAAGTTCTTGTCACTCATGGGATTTCATCTCTGGGTGACTTGTACTTTCCTTTAACACATTTCTTCTAGATGCTCACAATAGAATGATGTGTGCTGTCTCCCAGAATTAAGGGTATTACTCCAGATTTCCTTTTAGTTGCTCCATTTATCTTTTGCTTTAAGGATGTGTAGAAGATGGACTTGAGTCTCCAGTAAATAATCATACGAAAAACAGTTGTGTGAGTCTGACTTTAAGTTATCTGAAGTGGTACGTTTTGGGCTTCATAAAATTGTTTTGTTTTTCTCATAAGAAAACAACTTTAATTAATAATTTTAGTAACATGAAAATTACATCAGCTCTTATGACCTAACATTAGCCTATTTTAATAAGCATTAGCTTATTTTAATAAGTGAGACTAGCAAAGACATTTTCATGTTACAGCTTTTCAAGGAATTCTAGTGTTCTTCTCTAGCAGATTAAGTATTCAGATTTTGTGGCTTATATTCAAGTGTTAAATATAAATTTAAAATGAACACGAGGGCACAAGTATCAGCATTACAATCACTTACTTGTCTGAGCAAAGTTTTCTGCTAGGTGGATTTTATTTTTTTTGTGGGTATTCTAATTGCACTGACTATTCGAAATGATGACTAAATGTGTTTGGACAGAAAAGGAATTTTAAACTAATTTTAGTTAAATAAAAATTTCATCTATGCTGAGAAACTTTAGATCTTAAATTTTAAACTTTTTAAGCTTAAATTCAGAGAAATGTTGAAATTATGAAGCAGTCAAAATGCAAAAGCAAGAGACTATCATTTGCTTCAACATATTGACATTTAGAAATTACACATTGTAAGAATGTTATTATAGCTATTTGGTGTGAATTTGTAAGCCATTCAATCAATGCACAATTATTTATGCCCTGAAAAGAAAATCAAACTTCATTTAGTTATCATCATATTAATTACTTCTATATAGCTAAAAAAAATCACTGGTTTTATTATTAAATTGTTGCATAAAAAGTTAAATGTAGTAATAACTTCAAAATCTACTATGCTAATGGTATTAAACTTGAATATATCCATTGCAGATTTTTTCTATCTGTATGGTAATATTTGTTCTGTAGTAGGAAATCCAGGCATAAAACAAAAACCAATTACTACTTTGATGTTTTCCTTGTTTTTCCAGCAGTCTCAAATAAGGGTGCCATTCTGACTTATTCTTTCAAAGAAGTTAAATTGTGTAAATATAATTGTGAACATAATTATGAACATGTCATAGCTTATAAATAGTTTAAAATCAACTGTCATGGTTTTATTTTTGTTCTTCATATTTACTAGGAGAACATATTACATGGTCCAAGTTCTTCAGTGATTTATCAAGAAAGTTAATTGCCACTTTTTGTTTTCCAGGGCTTAGTTATTGAGCGGCTCGGGCGCAGACCTCTTCTAATTGGAGGTTTTGGGTTGATGATTGTCTTCTTCTCAGTACTTACTGTCTCCCTGACTTTACAGGTAACACTACAGTCACTATATATTTTTACTCTCTCTTTGGCCTATTTTAAACACGCTTGATACTGGTTTGCCTCGACATTCCTACATAAGCCAATCCTTTTATCAGTCTGGCACAAGGATTGAAAGGTCTCTTTTGCTAATTTATGGATCTCTTGGCTTCAAAGTGGTATCATCAGTCATAGCACCTTTTGCATTTAAAAGCAATAGGGGCTTTTTGACATTCAGTCTCCTTAATTCAGAACTTTATGCATATCATGAACTATTATGAAGACAATTTTACCCATAGTTGGGTGAATAATTTACCCATGTTTCATGGGTTTATCTTTGCTTGTAATTCACTCTCTCTGAGATTACTTTTATACTTTATATGTGAACCCTGTTTAAGATTTGGATTTTTTTTTCCCAGTAGTAAGAAATTTCCATGTTTGCTGTTTCTTTCAAGTTACTTTTCTGGTATTTGTATAGGCAATATAAAGACTTAGCCTTTGAAGAACATCTGCACTTAGAGGAAAGATGGGGATAGACTTTTTAGCAGGGCCTGTTGTGATAGGACAAAGGTAATGATTTTAAACTAAAAAAGGGCCAATTTATCTTAGATATAAGGAAGAAGTGTTTTACAGTGAGGGTGGTGAAATGATGGAACAGGTTGTCCAGAGAGGTGGTTGATGCCTCATCTCTGGAAACATTCAAGGTCAGGTTTGATGGAGCTCTGAACAACCTGATCTAGTTGAAGACGACCCTGCTCATTGCAGTAGCTTTGGAACTAGATGAGCTTTAAAGGTCCCTTCCAATCCAAATGATTAGATGTTTGTATGATTCCAAGTTCTCAGATGCTATTAACACTCAATTCCCCAGGTTTTTAAAATGATCTGAGGAGGATTATTAAACCATTTTAAACTCTGGCCCTGAGTAACTTTTCCTTGTTTGGCTTCCATTTATATTATGATGCAGTTTGTTTCTGCTCCTGAGGACTTTTGAGAAGTAAAACTGACATCAGCAACGGCATGGGTTTGGGTGGTCTTTCATCAAGTTGTTTTCCTGCTGTTGTTGATTCCCATGTGGTGACAGTAGCCTGACTTTTAAATCATTACGTCAGTTTAACTGGCAGGTGTATGCCACACCATTGCAAAGTTTTATTTAGCTTACCTGTACGTACAGCACAATAAAGCCTTGCTGCACACACCTTGCTCAGGGCAGCTGTAAAACAGCTCCGCTCCAGAAGAGACATGTTATCACAAATTTTGTCTGCTGAGTGCAAAATTCTATTCCAGATCTTTTAAAACCTTGTTTGATGTGTGAGGGCCTTCAGCTAATGTAAATCTCTGAAGTCTGAATTCCTTTGTGTCTCAATCTGTTAAGTGCCAGAGATTTGCTTTGAACAAAAGACCAGGGTGCAAATAAGCTTGATCTCAGAGGAATTTGTATCTACTCTGTGTTTGCACCTTCTCTTTCTTGGAGACCTTGGATTTGCTCCCAGAGAAGAACTCCAGATTGTGTAATTTTGATAGATCTACAAATCTTTTGGATAACATTAATGCCTAGGAGACAATTTTTTCCACAGAACTAAAGGAATAACCCAGACTGGAAGAAAAAGCAGGTCAGAAAATGGAGGTCTTTGCTTAACATTGAAAAAAAAAAAAATCACTTATTTTAGCAAGAATATTTTTACAGTGCCATTCAAGGTGATATTTTGTAATAGTACAGTTATATGTCTCTTGACCAACTTTTCAAAAATAGTAAAATTATAATAAAAATATCATTCACACTTTACAGAGAGAAAAATCCCACTGCTGGAGAGAGAAAGAAATGAGCATCCATGCTTTTTTCCCATTTGTTGGTATTAGACTCAAGCATACATGATTAAGAACAGTGTTCTGCAAACTCCATAGAAATTGCTCATCATATTTTTATCACTTAGAGGTCTGAATAGAGAAAAATCTACTTAGAAGTAGCAGAAAGATTGCCTTGGGAGGATACTAGGTTCCCTTAAAGAAGCATTTATTGTTTGTTCTGCTTGTACCTCTACCTATTGTTTGCACAAATGGCCCTCCTTGTCTGCAAAATCAGATTGTGGCTGAAAATCCCTGGGCTGTGGCTTTCCCAAGGTTCAGATTCAGCTCTCCTACTGACTGGCAGCCTGTCATGTCTAGTCTTCAACCCAGCCTTTGACTGGAGAAGGTTGAAGCTCTATGGGCCATCATAGTTGCTGTTTTTAAACGTGACTGAAATACCTGAGGAGGATGGAAGCACTGAATCTGTTCAATGGAAAGAAAACCTGCTTTCCAAATTGGCTTGAATTTCAGCACAAGAAGTTGTGAATTTTTAAAGTTCTGACTTCCATGGTGCATGAGGTTTTCTGGCATTCCTCTACAGGGATTCCAGATTTACCAAGTCTTTTAATAAGAATCATCTGGTAAGGTCCTACAGAAATACTGTGATTCTCTAAAATAATCCTAGACTAAATTCTGAAATAGATGAAGATTCATGGAAAACACTCTCTACTATCTGTGATTTTAAAAAATATTTGTGATATATAAAATATGCTTAATATTTGTGATATATGCAATATGCTTAATGTGATTGTCTTTTATCTACACAGGAAACTGTGCATTGGCTTCCTTACCTCAGTATATTTTGCATCCTTGCAATCATTGCATCATTCTGCATTGGACCAGGTACATTTATATATATTTTTTTTATGTTTCTTATACATCAAAGCACAGATATTTTTGCACTGGCATTATGATAACAAATCACTTGTACTGAACTCCACTTTACCCTTATCTCAGTACCATACAGGGTCTAAGTCAATAAAAGATAGAAACACAAAGCGATAAGAATATTCTTGATAAAAATCCATGTACACATGTGTTCTCACTTAGGTGTCAGCATATTTGAGAATTAGGGACAAAAAAATTAAAATGTTGGCTATTATTGTAGGATCACTATGATTTTCAAGATCTACAAAAAACACTCAGACTGGAAGCTGGCTGCTCTGTGTAAAAATGATTATGTGCAATTCAGTGCTGGTAGAATTCAAATGGAACACTGGTGGTGGGGGAGGAAGGGAACAGTTGTGTGTGGTTCCTTTGTTCTCTTCCTTTCCAAAGACAGAGAAGCACTGAGTGAGAATCTCTTCAGGAATATGATGGAAAAAGTAGTTGTCCTGATGGTGGAGCAGCTTCTTGTCTGGCAGTTTTCTATGGATTGTATGCATTTCAGCCCTCAGATGACTGCCTTTGTAAGTTGTAGTGTGTTTATCAGAGTTATTTTCTCAGTTCCACTTTGATTACTGAAAGATGGGTGCAACTTTATGAACAATTAACTACTTACAAGTTGTAATTTTTATATTTCATTTACTTTAACAAAGAATATGAGTGTGATATTAAACAGCGATAAAGCCAGACCTTTCTCAGAAACATAGAATGAAAAGACAAGAGCAACAGTCAAGTCTCAACAAAGCCTATTCTGACTGGATAAAAGAGAAAAAAAATTATACTGGGACGCCGGTATTCTCCAAGTAGTGTTAGCACTGAAACCACTCCAAACCATGTGTCACTTGCTCACTCCCCCTCCCTCTTCCCTTCCCCTGCGGGATGAAGAGGAGAACCAGAAGCAGGAAAGGTAAAGATCATGGGTTGAGATAAGAACAATTTACTGGAAACATCAATGAGGTAAAGAAACTAATAGTAACACCAACAGTACTATTGAAAGAGGTACAAGAAAGAGGTGAACAATTCACAGGGAGACCCCCTGACAATACCTGACCATTCCCTCTGCCGTGTCTTCCCCCTGTCAATGGAAAATGACTGTGGGGTGGTACAGAATAACCTCTGGGTCCTGGCCATGCCCTTCCTGGCTACTGCAAAAATTAACTCCGTCCTGGCGAGAACCAGGGCACAAGAGTATAAAACACAGGAAGATTTCACTCTAAAAGGCCATGAAATGTCCATCCTTGGAGCTAGTCAAAACTCAGCTGGACAAGTTCATGAGCAATTGCACCCGCTAAGTCCAGCAGAACTCCAAAAGCCTCTTCCAGCCTATTTTATCCTGGGATTCTAACTGAATCATATCTTTGGAAAACACATTTTAACAGAGATGCAAATACTTGCCTGAATGTAATATTTCTCTAAATAATATTACTCTAGCCTTCGGGTACTTTAAGAGAATCAGATCCTACAGTTATCAAATAATGAATTGTTAACAAACAATTATTTGCAGATAGTTAAAGAGAAAGGTAATCCAAATTCAAATGACATGCAGACTAAGATGTCAAAACAGTGCTAACGTTTTCAAAGATTCTCTTACAAGTTGTCCTCCACAAAAAGGGGAAAAATCAGCTGCTTTGTAGGATTTTTTTCACAGTTACTCAACTGTAAACCAGAAAGTAAGACTTCAGTTCCCTCGAGCTTTCTGAGTTATTTTCATGACTATTTATTGCCTCTTTCTTTGTAAAGAGTTTAACATTAAACATTAATCAACTGTTCATACATCTTCACCACTGAAGTGATCTAATTGATTGATTGTGGTTTATTTGGGGAAAGAAAGAGTTACTGATGTTTAATGCAACTCTAATGAAACATTGCTGTAATTCTGTGGATCATTTTTTGGAAAGCTGAGGAAAAAATATGTTGCTTTAGAGCTAAATGAGGAGAAGACCAAGATACTTCTTTTCTCCTTGTTTCTGGGAAAAGATTTTGTTGCCAATTTCTGTGCAAAATACTGCTAAAATATTGAAAAAAAGTATTGCAATCCCTTTGTCCTTCTGTAAGAAAAAATTTCAGGTTCAGCTACATCTGCTGTACTGCTGACATGTTTCATAGACTGAGAATGGGGTTTTTTTAAGAACTCTGTGGAATAGAACTGTTCTTGAATTTTTAATACCATAAGAATGCCAAATGTTGAGTTGAAACTTCTTGAAAATGTCCCTTCTAGTGTTTTAAGTAGCTCAGACAGTTTAAGTGCAGCTACTTACAACATCCAGCTTTGTTTTATTTTGGTTTTTTATAAACTACAAATTCTAGTTTGAAAGAAATTGTAGGGTTTTTTCCATATTACAGGTATGTTCCACCCACAACTTGCAGATTTGCAGATGTTCTTACAAGGTATATTTTAAGTGTGTGAAGATTAATTGTCTGTATTTTTCCTTCAACTCACCTTTCTCCACAATGGATTCTGGCTTTCTTCATTTTGCTTTCTTCCCTTTACTGATGCTATTCAGGATTTTTTCTTGTAACTTCCAATCTCTTTGGAGTAAAGTGTCTGCAGATACATGCAGGACAGACAACTTTTTTTTTTTTTATATATATATATTACTTTCTTTCTACAGAAATTCTTTAAAATCAAATCTTCTGTTGTGTTTTTTTCCTGTGCTCCTTGCTTTTAAAGTCAACGAGCATTAATAGTGTACCCATAGCTACCTAGTTGGCCTCTCCACCCTTCCTGTGTGTGTTCAAACATTTGTCATATCTGACAATAGTGCCAGTAGCACTGAACAATGATTTGCTTTTAGTGACAAGTTTGGTAATTGACACTTCAGTTGTTGAGAAGAATATATGAAGATTAATAACCTGACTCCTGTACAAAACAATAACAATATTTTAGCTGACTTTCAAATCAGATTTAAAAGGCAAATTTCTCTTCAGATTTAACTTCTCTGTTCTCTTTAGTGGGGCTTAGGAGATCTGAACTACTTTACTACCTCTTAGCTGGGCAACTTCCATTACTAGCCATGTTTTAAGATGGTTGAATGAGAAGACAGTATATATATTTTTTTTCTGAACAAAGAAATTATTACCAAAAAGTGAGACATCTGCTTTACATCCACTGCTTTTTGTATCATAAGACAAAGATTCAATATTTGAATGTAATTACTGTGTCAAGTTTTGTACCCCTATTAAATACAGGAAAGGCATCAGTAGCCTGTGGCAAGTCCATTGGAGAGTCACCAAATCAGTGTCAGGACCCCTGTGAGAAGGGACTGGACTGTGAACTGGACTTGTTCAGCCTGGAGAAGTGACAGCTTTGGGGACCTAAGAGCAGCATCATTACCTGTGAGAAGGGTGTTGCAATGCTGGAGTCAGTCTCCTGTTGCTGCATGGTGAAAGACAGAATGCATGTGTTGAAACAGGAAAGATTCAGAGACTATAAGGAAAAGCTTTTTGCTTATAGGCAGTCAAGCAGGCTATGGAGGATAATGAGTCTTTAATTACTACACAAAGATCAAAATTGAGCAGTTTGTACTTCTGCTTTTTTCCAGTGCATTGGCTGTAGGAAAGTGTCTAGAGTAAAATGCAAAGAGCGTAAGTGGGTGAGAGACTTTTCCAGAATCAGAGCACATATGTTTCTGTTTAGGATCTTCCTGAGGCATAGTTTCTAACATTCTCATAGTCTGTCATGGATTTGTTAATTCTTTGTCCAAAACTGCAAAATTTTAGCATCCTTTGGCAAAGAAAACTACACCTACCACCTCTCATGCACATGTCCTTTGCTGTTCTTTGTGTGATGCCCTCTACGTCTTGCAGAAACAGAGTAACTGATCCCCTTTCTCCTTCTTCAATTTTCTTGTGATCTTGTAGACCTTTACCTCATCACTCCAGATTTTTCTGGACTGAACAGCTATTTCTTATTGCCAGTTTCTCAGTGATACTTTATGACACACATTTAGTGGGAAAATTTCACACTTCCATATCTAGTATTCTTTTGTAGCACTCTGGTAGTTTAATGAGACAAGACTGAAGTTCAAAATAAATTTCCCACCTTTCTGGTTAGTAAAAGGGTTTTTCCCCAAAAAAAATTAAAGCATATTCTTTATTATAAAGCTGCATATTTTTTATCTTTTTAGCCTTTTGTAGAAGTTTTGCCATTTGTTTGTATTAGTTAAACAGACATTATTGTCGTGGTGTAGCTAATGCTTAGTATCTTAATTCCTCCTGTAATTACTTAGAGCATTCTAACCTACTTCAGAGTAAAAACATATGGTTTGCAATGATTCCATAGGTGCAGATCTTAAGCAAGTATGAAATTAGTTTGTATTCACTGAGGTATTGGCACTTGGAAGAATTATCCCATCTCAAGATAGTAAATAATGTGAGGAATTGAGCTCATAAAAACACTGCTCCAACTTTCTAGACCATAAAATTGCTTTTAAAAGTACAGCATTTTCTCTCTTGTTCAAAGATCTGATACCTTCTCAGGAGCTTAGATGTTGTGCGGTCTTTCACTTTGTGATAGCACATGAGTGAGTCCCATCTGCTCCTTTACAGCTGGGATCAGCTGTTACTATAAACTGTGGAGGGAGTTTACTTGTTTTGTTTTTCTGAACTCAGCTTTTCAGCTTGCAGGTATCTTTGAGGACTGAAACAGTAACACTGGCAACAGGTACGCTCAGGCATGTGGTTCGGTACTTCATCACTTTTATCAAAAGGCAGAGAGCAGAAAGCTTTCACTTCCTAAAAATTAAAGGGGCCCTTATGCTCAAGATAGTCAATCTGTGATCTGGAATAAAAATACCCTTCAAAAATGGCTTATTGTTCTATAGATTAGAGAGTCATGCTGGTCAGACAGCTGCTTCACTGTGCCTATTTGGTCAATTATATACAAGTGAATATATCTGGTTGCAGAGAAACATACTGCTTTCCAATCTTACTTTTGGTTATGGGAACATGTTAGTAAATAGTTTTACAGTTTCCACTTCCATAAAAGGGCAGAAGCTTCATGGAAATGTTTTTTCTTGGTCACACAGTTGACATGGAATAAATATAAGATACATTTCAGGTGAGGAATTGTCATCCAGCAAAGAGTAAATAGAAAGAACTGAGATGATTGGTTCTGGCTCCCAAGGAGGCAACAAGGAAAAAGCCAAAAATCAAAAGAGAAAACAAATCAAAGAAAAACAGTAAGAGAACATTTTCAGTATCTCCCAAGAGCATTTGTGCTGTTCAGGTCAGGCATCATGAGCAAATTCATTTATTTGCAATGCCTTTACTGACCGGATAATAATGTGCAGCTCTGTGGAAATTTGAGTAGTGATAGATGGGCTTAGGTATATATGAAATGTCTTACTTATTTAACTTTGCCTTAGATAATATTTAAGGAAAAAGAAAAAGCAAAAATTTATCCCCTAAAATTTGACTTAAACAGAAAAAAATTCTGCTTATTTTTAGCTGTTTTCTTGAATTCCCCATTCACCCACTATGCCTTTGCAACAGTTGCTGTGCCAACAAATGAATTTTGATTTTTCTGGAAGAATTGAAAAATGTGCACTGTAGTTTCACAAACCCTGCTTGGCCACTTTTATCTACCAGCAAAATAGTTTAAAAAGCCCCAACAGACAAATAAAACCAAGTAAACAAACAAGCAAAAACCCTGACCCAGAATGTGCAATCCAGTTTCCTGATTTGCCTGCAGGGATGTGACCCCACTTACCAGTGAGTCCGTCATGCATTTTGGAACCAGGGGCTCGTAGTCCTTGTTTTTGATGTTTTTCCAATTTGTATAAAACAATTGAATGTTCATTCTCTGAACCAGAGAATGCCTCTTCTGCCATGTGTCAAGACATGCCAGATGGTGGAACATGTGGAAAAAAAACCCCATCAGCTGACTAATTGGGGATTACAGCAATGTTGGCATGGACTTCTAGATAACCTTCCCAGTGAAACAAGCATAACAAAAATACAGTCAAGACCTTGAGAACTAGGAAACTTGGCATAAAGCGTTTCCATGCATTATCTTTGTATGAAGAGATTTACTGATATTTCTTCCTTAGAAGCGTATTCTGTTTGACACCTTTGATAAATGGACAAGGCACTGCTGCAGAGAAGGAGAAGAAAGGCATGGTGAAAGAGGTTAGATAGGATGCCAGTCTTTAACTAAATGGAAGGATAGGAGGAGGTAGATTGTTTTAATAAAATACCTGGCTTTGAAGTAAGTTTCTTAACAGCTTCTTTCAGAAATTGAGTAAGTATTGTTCCTTTGCAAATTTTCTGGCTCTGGAACATAGTGAACTGGAACACTGGACCTAATTCGTCATTGGAAATAAGCAGAAATAACCCCCAACCTATTGTGGCAGTGAGATCCATATAAAGTATTTGTGTAGCACACGAGTGCATTGTCCACCCTTCAACCCCTGCAGCTGGCAGGGAGATCAGCCACATGTGTACACAGGAACTGGTCCAGCAATGTTCCTTCTTCCATCAAACATTCCCCAAGAGTTCCTTGGAGTCCATTGAAAGCAAAAAAATATCACCTTTTGTTACAACTAACAATAACACTCAGGGAAGTTCCAGAAATCTGAGGATATGCTTTTATATCCATTGCCTGATCATGAAAACTCAAGCTATCTTTGTGCTGGGAATTTGTGCTATTTTGGTGGCATTTCAAGTTTGAGATTAGCAATTTTGTTAAAATTTGACTTAAATCTTCCACATTTTGCCCATTTCTAATAATGGGACATGTTTATGCATGAATTGGAGAGAAAAGAAGAGGCTTAGAAACTCAGAACATGGTGAGAATTTCAGGATGTCTGGTAATGTCTGTTGGCTAATGGAGAATATAAAAATAATATCTCTAAGTATCAAATGGAAGACTTCCTCATACTTGTTCAGTTTACATTTTATCTAAGTCATTTCTAAGTATTTGGGCAAAAGGGAAAATACTGAGAAGGGAGAATAATGTGAAGGCAAATGTAGCTGCAAAAGGTAACAACAAAGACCCAGATTTAGGTGCTAGCTGGACATGAATAAATTTAGACTGGAAATAGGAAGAAAACTCCTAGCTACTAGAGGCACTGAGTTCTGTATCGGCTTCTCAATGGAAACAGCAAATGGAGAAATGAAACAAACAAATTTTATAAATTAAATACTGCTTGAAACAGCTGAGGATTAGATTTGAACCAGGTTATTTAATCAAATCCTGGATTCCTTTATCTTCAAGTCTTGTGTTCTTAATTTATGTTCAAGTGAGATGCTTGACCCTCTGTAAAACTTCTTACTTTGTTTCAATTTGCCTAAACTTTCGTGCTGTCTGCAAAGATGCACATGTGGTCCAGAGGGATTTTCTAGTGAGTTGTTACATAAAGCAGAGCGGCCCTTGACTTCATTTCTATCAATAGCTGCTATTTTTAAATCAGTGGCACTAGAGTGAGAAGAAAGCAGGAGTCTCTGGTTAAGTCTTAGTCAGTGGCTTCAGGCATTCTGATTTTACTGTCTTGTGCCACATAAGACCTTAGACGTAGTTATTCTGGTCTTAAATCCTGTAGGTATTTCTGTGGATGAGTAACATTTCCCTCCAGGAGTCCTGCTGAGTTCAGTGGGGCATGAAATAAGGCTGAATTTAGTGTGATCAAACATGACTCTGAGATTTTGGTTTGATTCCTACTTTTAAGCTATGTTCCTATTTAGTATGCATAGGGATGGCAAAATCAGATCAGTGGCATGTTTCCAGTCACAATCTGATCAGAGAAAAGGGAAATCAATAAAATTTACAGTCAGATGGAATTGGAAAAATAATTAATTTTATAGTAGCAAGATCTTCATTTTTTGATTGTTGCTTTTCATAGCAATTTCATTTTCAGAAACAGCTCAGAAACATTCCAGAAAAATGTTCCACTCAGATTTGTTCTCTTTTTTGAGAGGCTTATCTTATAATGGAGTTTTATAATATTTTTCATGGCTTATGGAATGTGAGTGAAGTCTTCCCTAGTACATCTGAATACAATAGAAACATGATATGGTATATTCAGTGTGTTAAATTAACAGTATAAAGTAAACAAATGAAAACTCAAAGGAAATCATTGCTGTGCCCCGAGGTGTATAAAAGATATTTTAGTATTTAAAGTTTAAATCAGTCTGTGCTCTTGCTCTGAATACCAGTGTGCAGCTGTATTGACAGCACAGCTGTTGTGATAAAAGGGTCACTTTGAAAGTCATGAGGTTTGTTCAGTCTGAAATGTCATGAGTGAAGAAAGTAAAAATCAGTTCTTGGATGTGAAACATAAACAGGACTGTGATAGCACACATGTAGACATAAAAGTACTGAAATGAAAGGCAGCATTGGCATTATTGCCTGAAATAGGAATTTAGAGAAGCTGTGTGATGTTTAACTTCTCCACTTAGAGTGGGATGTAAGAATTTCTAACTCTCGTGGCCTCCCACAGAGGCATTATACTAGTCCACTTTGAGAAAGAGTTTGAGCTTGCTTGAGTGGGGAAAAAAACAACACTTCTTGCACCAGAAAAGTCTGTGATTTAAAAAAGAAACAAATAAACCCATGTTGCTCTATATTTAATTAAAAAGTAGTAGATTTGAAAGATTAGTTTTCAAAATTTCTTTTATTCTCTGAACTAGAAGCCTTTACAATCTTTCCAGCAGAAAAACATCCTTTGATAGAGCCAAGTAGTTCCTGCATTGGTTATGGAGAATATTTTTGTAGAAAGAACTATTATTTTTTACCAGGTATTTAAGAAAAGGTTTGGTTTGTTGATAGTTGTAAGGCTTTTGTGGGCACAACAGTCGATTTAGAACATGCTGCACTAAAATTGTTAAATAGTCCATGCCAGTTACAATTCAGTTCAGGAACTTGCAATAACCTGAAGACAGGGCATACCAGTCTCAGGTGAAGATTCACTGAGGCATCTGTGGCCACATCCCCGAGCCCTGTTGTGACATTCCCTTGCTGCAGATGGCCATTCATCCAATGCAGGAGTCCTTGGGATTGGTGTTTTGGCCCCCCAGCTGCCAGCCATCCTGGCCTGCCATATGAATGCCATTGCTCGAATGCGTGTGGGCTGTGAAGCACAGCCACAGGAGGCCTGATTTACCTTTCCTGTTCTAGTTTTCCCTAGCAATACAAAAAGATCCTGCCTACACTTGGGGGCAGGAGTATTTTAAAATGCTTCTACTGAGTCAAGTAGTTGAGAATTTCTCTTTTGATTACATTTAGATGATCAAACTAAGTTTTTGGGCTGTTAAGGAAAAAAAATATAATTGTTTTCAATCTGTCCACATCTTCATTGATTTTATTTTTTTTTTTCCTGAGGGGAGGATAGAATGCCCTTTGAATATATTAAATACAGAGTCATTCAATGGATATTTTGGGATTAATACCTGTTTCATATTTTGTTTGAATTCTTCTCTCTTCGAGAGCAGCACAGAACAAATGTGTAGCTTTTAACAGTTCTGTAGCAGAAATGTTTTCAATTCTTTATAATTAGTGGCAGTTCTAAAGAAAAATGAACCCTTAGTATTTGAAAGGTAATTGTATCTGTTGGATAAAGGAATTGCTGGAGGTGACACCTGGAGTTCTTAGCAGCAGGAAAATTTATGAACTTTACCCCTCTAACAATAGATTCTACAAATTATCTTAATTGAAGCTTTCAAAATGTGAATGCTTTGACACTTGACAGCACTCCTCCTACCTGAACTAGCAGCTTTTCCTGAATGATCATTAATTTCCTGCTGATGGCTCACAACTCCAACACTGAAGAAATTTACTGCTGGAAAAATGCACCCATGTGTTTTAGAGCTTCACGTAACCATGAAAAATTGATTTATTCAAAAGCTGTATAAGTGACCTAGGTACATTAGTCAGTTTAATGGGAACTGGATATGGAAAGACTAGTAAAAAAAAATATAGTGTTTCTTCTGTGAATTAATATAAAATATTTATACTTACAAAAGTGCAAACTAATAAATATATAGAACAGTAGATGTAGAATTAATGAATGTAAGACAATAACAATATTTTATTTTCCTTATACCCAGGTACAATGTACAGCAAAGTTCTCTGTTCATCTCATCTATTTCTGACTAAGTTCCATAGCTAACATCTAAATGCAAAAATTTGGTAGTTTTATGTTGCAGTGAAAGTTGGTCTAGGTTCTAGACAGTGTTTCTTGGTAGACAATGTACTGCACAGAAAGTTAAACAAGCACAATAAACACCAGTAAGAGACTTCCAGAGATAAAAAGCAGGTTAGAAGGACAAGTGCATGAACAAGTGTAGTCAGATAGTGTCAGTTTGACGGAGTAAGCAGTTGTTTTCTTAGAAACTCCAGATGTTACCTGTACTGCTCCAGAAACTTCACCTTTTTGGGAACACTCAGTTATGCCTTTCGATACTTCTTTCTTAGTTTCATCAGAAAGAAGCCTTATATATTTTCACAGGAAGACTGTTACAGTCTTTCTTCAAGCCAGTGCTTCTAGTCAAAGGGCGTCTTCTGACTCCCTTCCATTTCTGTTTGGTAGCAAACAGATACTGCTATTTGCTGTATTTGTTTTGGTTATCAGCCACAGTAAGGAAAAGAAAATATTTTTATTGTCCTACATTTATTAATTCTACTTCTACTGCTCTTCATACTCTGTCTACCATCCAGTTGAAGCTGCCCAGTTCTTTAATTACTGCCATGTCTATCGTGGAAGAATACGTAAGGGACACTTCTATACTATTTTTGAAGCAAAAACTCCCTCATCATTGTTCTCGTCATTGAGATAATTGTTTCTAATAACGTAATATGAACAGAAGTGATGTTAATCTTCATTGTTACTGAGAATAATTATAAACTTAATTCTATGATAAAAACAGTCACAGTTGAGTAAAACATTTTTTTTTCTTCACGTTCAAATAGAAGAACAGAAAGTGGGGCTATAATTAGGGTTACAATGTGGTGAAGTGAGTCTGAAAATATAGAAGAAATGTTTAAAAGACTATTTGCATGTAGTTACAAGTTGAGTGTATTTTTAAATTGTATTTTATCCTCCAGTAGCTAAGCAGTATTATAATTGTGAAGCAAAACGAAATGCTGCCAAGTGCCACAGTAGAAATTTAATGCTGATATGCAGTTTTTGCAAAAAAAAAGACAACGCAAAAAAAACCCAAATCAAACAGCAACAATAACAACAAAAAAATTTAACCAAATACCCCAACAGATTGAAAGTGTTACCAAAACACACATACACACACACCCAAAAATATATTCATTTGGTTCAGAATTTGGCAGAATGGCCTATGTACTGCTGGTTTCTCTTATGATAAAAAAAAAAGGGAAAAAAGGAAAAGCTATGGAAAATTAAATCTATTCCTCAGGCTTCCAGCAAACAGCTGTATTTAAAAAGGAATTGTTGCAATTCATGTAAAGAGCAATATCTTAGAAGTACTGAAATTATTGAGGTTCATCAGTTATTCAGTAATTATTTTGCCTTCCTTGAACAAATTTTCAGAGAAAAATGATTTAGTCAGTAAAGGACTGCTCATACAAGTTTGCTTCAGAGCACTCACTTATGGAAATAAAATATATAGAAACATTCTCTAATTAATATTCAAGAGGGCGAGAATTCCATTGAAGAGGAAATTATCAGATGGTTTAAATAAGGGTGTTCTTGTGTCTTTTGCATTACAGGATTGCAGGGAATATCTGCAGTAGTAATAGTTACCTAAATGGACCTAGAAAGAATGCTGTGTGGTTTATTATATTTTATGTAATAACCTTGTTGTTGTATGTCACCCGTTTTAGTGTAAATTACCTGAGAACCAAGCAATAATTTTTAACTAGTGATGTTATGACAGAGTGAATCTACATTTTTGGTGTGCAGCATTGATTAGTTTTTGTTGGGTTTTTTTATTTACCCTGAAATGTCTTGCAACAACAAAATTCAGAATATCTCAAGAACTGATTTCCATATGTTGTTAGAATGACAGGTTTTATAGGTGCTAAACCAAAGGCCAGTTAATCAATGTGAACAGTCTTTCACACAATATTGTATTAAAAACTAGTCTTTTAATAATTATACGTGCTAATTATTATATTACTGAGTTTTGAAAGGTTTTGTATCATTTGTGTGTTTTAATTTGGTTTTATGCATTGTACTTTTGGTTTGCTACAGACTGACACAGCTTTAAATGTTCTTTATTTAAGTGGCCTTTCATCTAAGGCAGAAGAGATTCAAATGGTACAAATTAATGTGGTTAATGACCTATACCATTTCCTACAAGCTAAGTGCCTGGTTTGCTTAATTCTCCTGTGGAGAAGAGCTGGAGAGAGATAGCAGAGTCTGTAGCATGATGCTGTGACTCAGTACACCTCTATTACACCTTCTGCTCCCAGATCCCTCAGCAGGATTAGCTGGGCAATGCAGCTGTCATATCTGACTAATGTTGTGATTTGGTGGGGTATTATTCTATCAAATACAAAGTACAAGTTAAAATAATCTTAACAGGTGACAGAACACCTCTATAAAGAGGTGTATGTATTTTGCAAAATTCTTATTCTATCTGTAGACCCACAGAGATGGAAAAAACTCAGTAGCTACAATGCATCACTCACTGGCAACATTCCTGCAGTATATTTTCCTGTGGGATTTGGGTTTTTTTTATTTTATTTTTTTTTGTTGGTTGTGTTGTGGGCTTTTTTGTTTGTTTGGGGTTTTTTAACAGCTTGGGTCTGGGTAGAAACTAAAAGCCTTTTGCTCTCTCATTGAAGAATATTGGGTTGTTTTTCCAGCAGTTACCTTCCAGGATTTTTGCCGGACTTCCATTGCTTCTCTCCCACAGCCGCCCTCTAGAGGGCACTTGAATTGCAAAATAGCAAAACCTTTAATCGAGACAGTACTTTATCTTCCAACCCTATTAGGATGCATGTCTTTCTTCCCTTCAAGCCTTGCCTCGCAGACAAAAGCCATTTTGCTTGATCATGCCTAGAGCTACACAGACATCTTTTCCCCCAAAACCCCAGAACATTGTTACAAAATAATAGTCTGTTTTCTCAAAACATTTCCCTTTGAAGATTCCTCTCTAAGCATGGAATTGTAAAGTCTGGGAGTTCTTGCCCTAATCAGGCTCTTGAGATTCCCAGACTTCCTTCAGTAGGAGCAGAATTTGGAGTGCTGAGTCGTGCAGGAGGTGAGTGGCCATGGGTGGCTCCTGTGGTGGGGCTGAACACCCTCTGGCCTCCATGGGGCCACTGCCTGAACACACAGACGCTCCACTTGGGTGGCTATTGAAAGATGAGCTGCTAGGTCAGAGACAGAGTTCCTTTCTCCTTACTGGTTCTTAGAGCACAGTTTCCATCACTTTTAGAGGTGATCTACAATTGCAATAAATCTCCCTGGTTTGAATTAGGCGTTTATTCTTTTAATAGTCTTGTTTCATAAATCATACATATAACCATAGCTTTAATTTCCACTTAGGTGCTAGATAAAAACAGAATGAGGAGTTCAGCATTTTCCTTCCTTTTTCATGCTTTCTGTATTCAGATTTTTGCTGACTTGTGTACCTTCTGCTAAGTAGTCTTTATTTGCAAATGCCCACTGAACAAAATGGTAAATATGTGTATTTAGTTTTTCATAAGAAAACATGTTGATACATATGCAAATTTAATTATATATTTGAAAATTTGTAGCATGGATACCAAGAATATTTTTTTGTTCTAGCATTCCAATTTCATGCATAAAAAAAATACTGTGTTGAATATGGATTTTTACCAGCAAGGACATTGATTCTACATAACTGGGTGAATTAGAGAGAAAAATGAATAAAATGCATACATACAGAAGTATTTATGCATGTCTAATTGTGTCATGTACTTAATCTACTTTCATTAAACAGCTTATTGATATACAAGTCCTGCAATAAGACATTTGTAGTTTCCAATATATGTAGCTTGCTAAAAGGTATAACAATCTTTCCTTACTGGCACTGCAGTATGTTAAAATCTTCTTCTGTTATGTTCTCTGCAATGCTGAAAACAACAGAGTATTAGAAATTTATCACTATAATTATGTGGTCAATGCATCCTTTTTAAATTCATGTTTGGAAGATACCTTGCTGAAAAACTCCTACAGGAAATCCTAATATACATTTTTGGTTTTGTGATCAGAGCTAAAATAAAGATAAAGTTGTCTGGAAAACGTTCCAGAGGAAATGCCAATGTCAGGTTCATCCTCCATGAGAAAGATCATCAGGTAGCTTTTTGGTGAATTATTTCACCCACATTCAAATATATGCTAAAGCTGCAAAACTCATGACAAAGTGTGTAAAGGCTGTTCCACAAATACAGTGGCTTGGTTGGATTGCTTTTGGCAGTGGTTTCCAAGCATCCATATTTGAACACAGGCCAATACAGACCCATCTGGCCTAGTGATTATATAGGGTGCCTTGCACAGAGACTGATTCTGTAAGGAGTGGTTGGTAAGGTGCCATAATATTGTGGTCTCTGCAACCCAGATTCAATTTATGTAGTCAAAGCATAACACAGCTTCCTGCAACCCCATGCATTCAGACTTGTATCTCAAAGAACAGTAAGTTCCAGGAGAAAGGAAGTCCTTGAGCACATCTCTGACACCTTGAAATGACTGAGGATGGAATCCTAGGACTGTAGGCTGAGCTGATCTCAGGTGCCTTCACTGGCTGTGTCTTAAGGCTTTACATCTTTCCTTTAGCTCACCCAAATTCCTTTTTCACTTCACTCAGTTTTTTACAGTGGTATGGCCCTTGGCAAGTATTCACATACTTTCCTCTTTGTCCTTGTAAGGTCAGGTCTGTGCTCTTCTGGGCATATAGCAATATACAGCCATGACCTGGCTTCGTTCAGTTTCATGTGTTTCTAGACCTGACCTGTCTTTCACATAACTCAAGTATGTCTTTTCAGGCACCTTGGTTCCTCCATATGACTTTTTTAAGTCATTCCTCCACATGACTTTTTTAAGTCATTCCTCCACAGAAACTGACTTTCTCAATTTTGTGATGCTGTGGATAGGCTTGTCTATGCCATGAGAAAGTTGGGAGGTCTGTCTGTGCCACCTTCCCATTCCTCCACAGATCTTTTGAAAGTTAGTGATGATTACTATGTTCTTAGAAATTGCATTGGAATTTCAAGGAACCTTTTGAAGGAACCTTTTCCAGAATAGTGCCCATGCACTTTTATTTCCATAATATTTGTGCTTTCTGATAAGTTTTTTGTTTGCCTTGCTGGGTTTTGTTTTTGTTTTCATTTTCGCCTCTGGCTTTTTCCCTCTCTTGTACAATGTGTATTTGTCCAAACACTCTTTTCAACAACATTTTTTATTATACTGACAAGAACAGCAACACCTCTGTAGATTGTCCTACAGCAAAGGTATGACAGAATAAATGATTATAAATAAGTGTTTTCAGACCTCCAGTTCCTCTCTCCAAGGGGAAAGAGTCCTGGCAAACCATTGTCTCATATGGCATTTGAGACCTAAATGAGTTACTGACAGAACAGGTGTGACTGAAGCCGTTTGAACCCAAATCCCAAGGATATGATAGGATGGCCACTTGAAGCCATCAAGGATTGCTAGAACACATTGCTTGAATTTTGTTAAGTTATGCATGTTCAGCTGCTTACTCTACATGTCCAAACTGCTCCTGAGAGAAGTAATTTTTTAGTCACAGAACTCTGATACTACATAGGTCCTGTAGCTGCAGTTTGGAAGGCCTAAACTCTCCATAACTCCATTTCCTATGTATAAAATAGGAGTAAATAAATTTATCTGCTCTCTACTTTTTTGGTGTAATTTGTACTGGCAGTCTTTGGGACAGAAAGCTCAGCTGAAGCCTCTGCTAACACTTTAGATATGTTCTTACAAAAAGTCACATTAGCTCATGAGGGAGAAGAGCCATTTGCTGCATCACATTGCCTTTCTTTTGTGCACATATTCGTGGTCTCTGCATCTGAAAGATCTGGAATGGAAGAATATCTGATAACATGTGTCATCTGCATGTCATGTTACGTGTTTACAAGTTCCTGTCTCACACTGCTCACAGGACAGCTTCTGGTGCATGTGTTTAAGCTCAGTGCCACTGAGCACGAGGGGCTACATAGCAATGTGTTGCTATAACACACTGAGGGGTGTATTCGCATATGTTCAAAAATAAGGTAAGCACATATATCAAGGAAAGATATGCAAGGAGAACAACCAGTGGGTGGATAAGTCTTTGGTGATGTTTTCATCTTAATTTATATATGTTTTGGAAATCAGGATTGTTACAGAGGTTTTTGAAAGTAAAGCATCTATAAATATGTTTTTGATTGTTACACTAACTTGTCAAAATGCTTAAATCAGATGAAGGACTTACATAGTACGTGCGTACATGGATTTTGCCTACAAAGCTAAATGGTGAGATAGGTAATACCAGCACACATGAGGACCTAGAGGTAAAAACTCATAGAAGCAGAATACTGATATTACTAGGTTTACAGGTCTCCAAACTGTAGTGAAATAATTCTGCAAGTAGATACGTGCCTAATGTGTAACATTAACTGAAATATGTAGCAAATCAGCAAGTACAATCCATGTTTTATTCTCTAAAAATAGAAATATTTCTATTGAAATCTCCTATGGGAATGAAGGAAGCCAAAGATCATAAATTGAAACTTTCAGCTACTAGACAGCTACTCCCTGGGGGTTACTGTCAGGCCAGCAATATGCCAGTGCTGTACAAAACAGTCCACTGCCTAAGCGGAAAGAAACACGAGTGACAAATGTGGTATTCAACTGAGCTTGTTATTATGGAGGTCAGGGTCCTTAGCTGATGGGAGAAACAGACCTTGTCAGAAGTGCCAGCATGTGTATCTAGTAAGGGAGTGTATTAAATAAACATCAATGACAAGTATACATAGAGAAGCAAATGTTTTGTCTTTTTATGTTGATGAAATATAGTGGGTAATAATTATAAAATAATAGTCTTTAGTATTTCTGGAGCCATACTTCCAACTGTTTAGGTCTAAAAGTATTTTGGAATAATTCTGAACTTTCAGAATTTCAAGCATTTTAGTAGAAACAAACATTTTTACTTTTAATAAACAGCAGGTCACACGGTACTCTGAAAGCTGTTGTGTGGATTCACTGCTCTTTTACTGGCTTATCATCCCTGAAAAGAGTGTAAAACAGGAGATGTGATGCCCGTGACAGAGAGAAGTGTCACTTCTCTGAAGTATGATTTTGACAAATCACATTTTTCTGTCTCAGAAGCCCCTGCATACACCTGAGCAGAGCTGCACAGCAATGGTAGTCATGGAGGTGTGCAACAGGGAGCAGGTTCCTCTCTGTAAGTCAAACCGCTGATGGCAGAGGGAGCTTACTAAAACCACTGTCTTGTTGGACCATTTTTCAGGTGGGATCCCATTTGTCCTCACTGGAGAGTTTTTCCAGCAGTCACAGAGGCCGGCCGCATTTATGATAGCTGGAACAGTCAACTGGCTCTCCAATTTCGCAGTTGGACTGCTCTTCCCCTTCATTCAGGTACTCAACACCCTTGATAATAGATATGCTATGATATCGCTGATATGATGTAGCATATGATGTTGGAGCAGAATATTCAGGTAATAATGAATGTCCTATTATGGAAGTGGATGACATTCCCACTATGTTTGTGATACAGTTCCGTTGTGCTACCCACATGTCTCTTGTTTGAAAATGTATCAGAAAAAAACTGTCCTGCAATAGAAAAAATTATTGTAACCATGGACAACTCCCCAAATTCCCCACAGAAACATTTAAGCTGTGCAGTCTGATGGCTGTGTCTGGGTTCATGGTCACTGGTGGTGATTGTCATTGCCTTTTTCTTCAGCTTTTAGGCTACCCATCATCTGGTTTATCCTGTACTTTGAGAATCCATAATAGTCTCTTTGGGCAATAGATGCTCTCTGCATCTCCCTCCGTAAGCTTGAATTCATGGCTCTATTTTTTCAGCTTCTTCTGTCAGGCTTTTATCTTCTTTAGATGGTTCCTTTTTGCTGCAGCTTAGTTGCTGCATGGATTAATCTGTTCTTGTCCCAGCTTCTCCAGGCTCCCAGAAGCTTTGCATTTAGTCACACGGAGGACAAAGGCCAGTTTCATCAGGAACCATCTGAGAACTGGTGTTTGTATTTTAACAAGATAAGTTTATTTTCTAGTAAAAAAAATAAATCAAAGTTTAACATAGAACACAATTTTCCTGCTCTGACTCCTAAGAACACTTCTGGATTATTGATGTGTCATTGTATGGCAAAAGGGTTTCAAGCAGCTTCTAATTCAAAAACATACTGAGGTTCTTTTCTTGATTATGAACCTCTCCGAGGGATTGTCTACACTCTCTGGAGCTCACACTGAAGCTGATTCTCTATCTCAGGAGCTGAAAGACAGCTGATCAGTCTCCTAACTGACCATGTCCAAATTCTTCAAAGAGCCATCCTGCTCCGCTGATTACAGTTTTAGAGTGCAGCTCACAACTACAGGGTAAAATAAAGAAGTCCCAGGATTTTTTTTTAAAATGCACTGGGGAAAATAATAGATGCAGAGGAAGGGCACAGGGAGGAACAAACCCTCTAGGCTATTTGCAGGTCCTCTCACCCAGGAGAGAGATTTTTTATTGGTCTTCAAATTGTTACTGAGGAAGAGATTTGAGTAACAAGTGCTACTGCTGTTTGTGCCTTCTTATAACTGAAAATTATATGATTCTGCAGTAGCATGTGCCTAACAGTATTTCCAGATACTGTAAAACTGAATCATACTCCAAGACTTTATTTATTCATTTTCATTTGATAAGTAGAACTGTTTTTACTAAGTAATATTGTTTTAAATTATCTGTATGAGATAGTTTATGGGAGAACTTGAAAATCATATAAAGTCTGACCCTTGACCTAAGTTTGACATTCATTTAAAATTTCTTCTAGGAGGAAAAAGTCTCTAGTAGTTTTGATTACTTGGATCACCTTCAAAAGTCAACATGACTATAAAGGTTGTCTTTCCAAAACTTTCTAAACCCTACATTCTTACTAGCTGCAATTATTAACTGACTACTTACTAACTGCAATTAAACTGCTCAGAGCTATAAGTATTAAGAGTTTCTTTTCATGTTTATTGAAATCAATGACTGTTTTCCACCAGTTTTATGGTGAAGGCCTTTCCACCTTAGACACTTAAGGCAAGATTTTCAAAAGGAGGCAGAGACATAATGCCTTTTCCACCGCGGTCATTAGAACATCTACTGGATTATAGAAATAATTGGACAATTCCCTTGTGTTTTTGAAAACCTAACCTCAGTCATCAGCATTAGTATAGTCAAGGAGGCAGCCACAATCTCGTGAGCAAGGGGTTGCTTCCATGGTGTTTAATAGCTTTTTCTTCAAGAACATGGGCACTGACTACACAAGCAGTGTTAGAGGCTGCCTTCCAGCCCAGCTGGCCAGGCACTAGCAGTCCCACCACCTGCCTTTGCAGCAGCAGGGCAGGGGCAGAGATAAAGGTCTCAAATTTAGGGACATTTAATCAGAATACTTTTATTTGTTTTGGTTTGGTTTGGTTTTAATTATTCAGAGACATTTAGAGAATAGTCACATTTCTCCAAGACTGCAGTTTCTGCCTTCTGCACAAAACTGAGGAGTAGCCTGAGCTCTGGTTGGCTGCCAGATCTGTGTTCATGCAACTCAGGGCACTCCCTTCTTGTCCTGCTAATCCTACCTGACAGATCACCTAGTGGGAACTCTTTAAAAAGACCCTCAGTAAATTCAAATAAAATGGCAAACTGCATTCTCTAATTTTTCATGTGCATATTAAAGCTTTCTGTGTGATTTAGTATGCATCCTAATGAAGTAGCCTTGGGGAATTTTTCATTATGTGTCATAAATATATCCTGGTTTGTGATTATGAAATTAACCAGTCTAGTTTTAATGAAGGAAAATTATACTTCCAGCTTGAAGGGGTTTTTTTTGCTTATTTTTTGGTCTTTAAAACATAAAAAAGAGGTAAAGCTTAGAATTTACTCCTAAAGATGAAAGCAGTGTTACTCAGACTTTGATTTTTAATGTTTTTCACAAGATCAAACTAGAACATCTCCTGTTTCCTGAGCTTTCACTTTTTTCCTATTTCAGTCAACCTTATTCTCAAAATTCAGTGTATGAGTCACCTGTTTCTTTACAGAAAGGCAATATCCTCTTCTTTACAGAAAGGCAATATCCTCTTCTTAGCTCAGTTTATAAATCCAAACCAGGAAAAGAAATCTAAAATACCTTCACAGATTGAATGCCTTACCTTGTCTGTGTATTTAAATACTAACATGATTGGTTGAAAAACAGCAGTCACTTTTTTGGATCATTGGTGCACTTCCAAATGTTTGGGAAACAAATCTGTTAACTTTAGAGTTACTGAAAAAAATCAACCAGTAGTTAGCTCTCTAAATGTCACCAATTAACTACTTTGAATGCCTAGATTTTTGCCCTTCAACCATCTGTATATAAATATAATAAAACTGTGCCTTGAGTCATACATTAAAATGTATGGGTGAGATTGAAAAGCTAGTATACAAATCAAATTTTGATGAATTAAAAAAAAAGAAAGATGTGGCTGCTGTTTCAGCCCTCATCTCTGCCTATGTGAGGTGCTGAAATGTGAACAGGGACCCCTGATAAATCAGAAATTAGAATGTATGCATTTGTGGAAACAGGTGCAATGAGCTGAAGCAGGCAGAGAGGACAACAAACTACAGCAGCAGAAAAGTATAATCGACATGGCTGGAAAACCTCTGGTGCAGTAGGATAGGCTTGTGTTAAACTGCTACTCTTCATTAACAGTAAGTTTGCAGGGACAGACTTCTGTAAACTGACAGTATAGTAGGACCATAAATTACATCTTATCTAGAAAAAGACACTGTTTACTCTTTGTAATGCATTTTATAAATGCAAAAAAAATACTAAATATCAATAATTAGCAAATAATTTCACAACATGTTATTTTCATTACATGCTGATGTATTCTTATCTCATATTTCAGGCTGTTCCATCAGATTGTTATGAGGCACTTAAAGACTATACAGTAAATTAGTACTATACTGTAGAACAACATAACAGATTTCTCCAGAAGTTTCCTGTCATAATAATTTCTCTTTTGCCTTTCTTTTGTGCTCCTCTTTGCTGGTCCTTGTGCCATCCTCATTCAACTGGCCTTGAGCCTGATCAGTGTGCTGTAGCAGGCAGATACCTCTGCCAGGCTGCTCCATCTCAGGAACAAAACTCACTGTCCAGAGCCCTCCTTTTCTACTTTCCTGCCCTGCAGAGACCAGCTGCACCTTTATTGCCCCTCTGGTTCCCTCTGTCCCATCAATAATTTTCCGGAACAGCTCATCTTCAGATTTTTCTCCTAATACCAATGTTTTCAATAACCAGGGTTATTGGTTAGAGAGGCAGATGCTGAGATGACAGAAAAGGATAACAAATGACTGGGTGGACATCATGTTCACCAGACAGCGAGTGGTTATACTAGCTGGGTTTTTAAGTGAGAAACTCAGAGACAGTACTCTGAATTTTTATGTGTCACCTTCATATAGTCTCTTAATTTTCTTTAAGGTAGAAGGCACCTGAAAGAAATAAAGTACAAATTATTGCTAACTAGAAACTGGGTAAAATTTGATTTTTATTTTTTTTATTTTTAGACTAGTTAAAGTATCTTGAGAAAGAATCTGCATGGATCTGTGATCCAGATGGAGCTCAGTATCATATCAGATAAAGATGATACAAGCCTTGTAGCCTTAGTTCAGCTTGCTTACCAGTACAATACGAAGACCCATATGTGTGTTTATTTTTTACCCCTTTCAGAAACTAATTAATTTATGCCCATGGTAATACTTCTGAGTCACTATACTTCTTTTTGGAGGCTCTCTTGTACTTTTGCTCTATTTCTTCCTTATTTTTACACTTGAGATTTTCCTTCTCATGCCTCAAGAGCCATTTACTCAGCAAGATTGTCTTTTGGTTTTCCTTATTATTTCCTTACTGTGTAATAATATCCCCTGACTTTTTCTATTGTGCAGTATAAGAATTTGAATAACAAAGGGGTGCACAGAGGCCTATGCATAGATTCCCTCAGCCAAGCTATTTTAAATTCTTCCTCATACATCAGAAGTTTAAAGTAACTACAGTGTCCCTATATTTAGGGAAATTGCTAAAGTTCCCCTCAAAGATAAGAAAATGAAATATAGTCTATCAGAAGGTAGGATGTGAGGAAAAAAATGCTCTTAATTAGAAGCTACCCACTTGAGGCATAAATATAAGGATCTTAACTTTTTTTATGAGGAGAGAGTTAATGTGTGAGGGTCAGGATTGAAATTGCAGTTCATGTCTGAAAATGTCTCTATTTTACTTAGAAAATATGTTTCATACATTATGCTATAGTGCTCTGTCCTTCTTCATTGTCCTGCACTTTCAGCAGAACCTAAAATTATGTCTGGAACTGAAGACGGACAAGAAGTAAAGGACACAAATTTTCTCATCCATTTGTTTCACTGGATTAGATCAATTCAAAGCAAAGTCAAGTCAAATGTCTGCATGAATAACAGTTTTGCTGCTCATCATTTTTATAAGACATCTAACCATTATCATTTGACCTCATCACTTCAAAATCCTGTTTGACCCCCGTCTCATGACTAGAATCTTCACAGCAGCTTCCAAATGCAAGCACCCATTGCCAGTGCCAAAGGACTGTGACATTGGAAGTTGAGAATTTAGAATCTCATTTGGCACTTGCCAAAAGTACTGTTTTAAAAATATTAATGTGTTAAGTTTGTTAAATTGATTCAGAATTTGTTGATCTGCTCATTTATTTTGCTATATCTGCCCTAGAATATCTATTTTCCCATTTCCAGTATCACAGTCCTGCTTAGAATTTAACCTGTGCTACAGAATGTGTGAAGTCTGTGAACAGCCACCATTAAATAGCATGTAATGATGTTCCTCTCAACTACTTTTAGATTTTTGCAGATTATGGTGTTCACAGCATGTAAGCTATTAGCAGGAATACTGTTCTCAGCTAGATGACTTTAAAAGTGGCAAACTGTTGGGGTTTTAAAATGAAAAATCAGAAATATGGTCATTTCAATGTTAGGGTTTTTATTTGTTTCACTTTATTTTTCAGCTTGAAACAAAACAAGTTCTTTTGCTCATTCATTCTGAGTACTTAAGGTCAGTTCATAATTGTAAAAATTAAGTATTTTTTATCATTTTGTTTAAAGGAACATGGAGGAAATGCCTGTACATTCTGCCTAAGTTGTACAGCAGCCCCTCACAAGCAGGGAATATGTTTATTAAGCTTATCCTTGCAAAAAGGTGGCAAAGCTGCACCGAGCGATTCACGCACCTTGCTTTTGCAGCTGTATCTCATCCTCAGACTCAGGCCTGATTGCTTGCCATGCCTGGGGTCTGATTTGAGGGAGTTGCCCAACTCCTTCAACTTCGACTCTTTGCATGTGTCTTAGGTAAATAATTTCTTGGTTTTCCTATTTTTTTTTTTCTTTTTTTTTTTTTGGTTGGTTTTTTTTTACAAACCCAAAGCCTTGATCAGCTGCAGAAGAGTAGATAAAAGTAAGTAGTTCAGGATTCAGCTGGCTGGACATTTGCAGAAATGCTCTGTTTTAAATGGAGTCCTTAAAAATCTGGTATGAAAATAGAAGGTGAAGTGTTTGAAAGTTTATGCTTAACTATTAAATATCCTGTATAGCATTAGCTCTCAGCAGCCTTGAAAAATCCAATATGAATTCTGCTTTGAAGAGATTTTATTAGCCTGCTGACTAAGTAGGTGCTTCCCCAGGAGATTGCATCAATAAGTGTCTGATGTTCTCTTGCCCTCCTCTGTGCACCTGGGAGGGCAGGTGACCTTCAGTAACCCACAGAAAGTCTTGCCTTTTAAAGATCTTCGCCTGTGTATCTGACCTTGGCTCTGAACAGAGACAGGGCCGTTGTTATTTCGGAAACCACCTGAAACTTCGAGCAACTTTTAACCTTGGATGTTCCTGCAGGAGGTCATGCTTAAGGAAATGTTAGTGGAAAAGAGCTGCAAAGCACGGATTGTTATAGTGCTTTGTTCTGTCTTCCTTCTGACCTTTGGGTTTCTCACTGTGCTTGTAAAAGCCTGGCTTCGGGTCTTGCTAAGGAAATGTGTTCCTAGCTCTGGCAAGCCTGTGTGGTGTTGGGGGAGGAGAAGCAGCTTTGTGAAGGTGACAGTGTGTTCTGAACCTGAGCAGTACGTACAGGTGGTCTGAAGAGACCTGCCTGAGTGGATGTGACAGCGGGGTATGGATGGGGCTGGCTCAGTGCTTCCTGCATGGCCGGAGTTGATGCTGCTGCTGCTGGGAACTGAGTGTGAGGAAGTAACCTGTCCTTACGTGAGAAAGCAGAAGTGACAGAAACCACATACTTCTCTTGAATTTATTTAGTTAGAACTTCCATTCAGAATTGTCTCACTTTTCTTCTTTCCCTGCCATTCCCTTCCTCTTTTCACCCTCCCCTCCGGCTGTTTGGATGTGGTATATTTTTTTAAGGAGTCAAGCTACTCTTCTGGTAGATACAAGTATTCAAGTTTTTGAACACTGAAGCTTCTACCTCATGTAGTTAGTGAAATAATGTCACAAAACATATAAAAATGTTCACCTTTGTATCATTGATAATGCACACATCAGTAAAGAATGTTGAGACCATGTCTGTTGGCCCAAACACAGAGTTGCAGCATATCTGTGCTTTGTCACTGAAGACTTTAATTGAAGTCCTTCCTCAGTTTTTCACTCCCACCCCAGTCCAAGATAAGTAAAACTCTGGGGGGTTAGTTCTAGAGTAGCAGCACCACAATCTCATCTCTAACAATTTGGAAGGAGTAAAATAACAGAGAGAGGAAACTATGGAGATTACAGATGTCCTATAGTAAATGAGGGATAAAGATTTATTGGGCATAATATAAATAATATTGAATATAACATTAATAAAATAAAATATAGTCATTTCAGGGAACAAAGGCAGATCCATTTTCCTGTCAGATCTGTACATTAAGTACCTGTAGTAACCATTGTTCAATAACTCAGTGTGTACCATTTTTCCATCACATTAACTTGCCTTCTGGACTTCCTGATGGGTATGAAATTTTAAAAAGTGAAAAACATGATTCTGGATTGAAACGGTACCATTCAGCTAAACAACAATTATAAATGCAGCAGATCCAGATGTAAAATTTGAATTCTTAGCATGACAGGATGATTTATGAGGCAGTGTGAAATTATTTTTTCCTGTCTACTGTATCTATTTGCCTCTCCCTCTGTGTAAGCTTGAAAGTTCTCTCTGTTCCCATGCTGGAATATTTTCGCCCCACATCACCCATGCTGTTTGACTGTGGTTGTCAAGTTGCTCAGGACTTCATGCTTCTAGGATTTAACAAAAAAGCATCAATGATCTCAGGAGTTCATAGGCAATATCAGAGAATGCACTATTTTCCTGTTACAGGCAGGATTTGAAAGGCTGAACCAGGTAATGAATTATCCACAGAAACAGAAAACACTCTGACTAGGCAGGCTGGCAATCAGCCATGATATTAAAAAGCATCTGCAGGAAAGTTTTTTTTCATTTTTTTTCTTTCTTGTTCCACACAGGAATTTATGTTCTTCTTGCACACCATATATGAAACATAAAAATAGTGCTAGAAATTGTGTACACCATGAGCAGACAAAGCAGGGAGCTAAACCAGCCTGCAGTGTGGGACGGGTGTAACTAACAATGATGGGAGTGTGTTACAAAAATGTGCAAAATCAGGGTTACATCATTGTCTAGTTCTGTCTTAATTGTTGCAGTTACACACCTTGAATGGCGTCAGAAAATATGTATGTATAGGAAGCCACATTTGCTTCCTCTGTCCTGAGTGAATTTCCCCAGGGTAACCACAGCCTTGCAGCTCCTGAGGTGAGGGATGCAGCTCTCCTTGGGTTTGCTGCTCATGACCTCACACAAGGCACCACAGAAAAGTCACCTCATTTTTAGAGCTGGAGATACCCTTTTTGGTTTAATTTAATCTTGTTAATAAAAGCAAGTAAAAAAATATGGGTTCATTGGATGTTTGGTTTCAGGACACAGTGTAAATCTATAGGGGAGGAAGGGAGGTTTCTTCAAAGGCTGGCAGTGGCTTCACTTGGAGCCACAATACCAAACCTCTTCCAAGTTCAACACAGTGCAGTTGCCAATATTGGAATTATCAAATGTTTTTTCCACAACTGTATTTTTGAAAGGTAACTGAAAGCTGTTATATGATATCGTAATCACCAGGCAAGAAATACTTACATTGTTTCAGTGAACTACTACTCCTATTAGTTAGTTGAAGCTTTTATAACCAATTTATAAATTCACTCCTTTGTGTCTACTCTCTTTATTTTTGCAGTGAAGTAAAATCCAAAACACTGAAATATGGTCTCCACTTTGTTTTCACTTAATTCTTATGATTTCTAGCATGAAAGTAAATGCATTTTATGGATATTTTTTTCCCTGCTGTAAGTTCCCATAACCTTATGAGTGACACAAATGTCTGCCGTTTGGGTTTTTTCCATGATCATTTTGCAAATCTCAAAGCCTGTAACCACTGTGATGAAGATGCCCCTGGCAATGGCAGTTTTCCTATGGGTTGTGTGCAGTAGCACAGTGTTGCAGAAGCATTCCACAGCTTTTGTAGCTAGGAATCTCGAGGCGGTGGGCAGAACAACCCAGTGAAACATCTGCCTGGATTCCAGAAATACCACGGAAGAACCAGGCTCAGCCCAGCACGTTGCAGGAGCCCTGCTGCCACCTGCTCTCCCCATGCCTGCAGTGCCCGAGCTCAGTCTGGTGTGTCCCAGCATCGCCCAGACTGCAGCTCTGCGCGCCTTTGCCAGGAACCTGCTTTTCTGTCGAGTAGCCACTGGCAGTGTTGGAAGAACCAACAATTCACACGTTTTTATGAACTTCTTGGCACTCTGACTTGCAGTGAGTGCCAGCATGTACTGTACTTGGTTAAAAATTGCTCCACACACCCCATTTTTCCTTTCAAACCATTCCTGATGTTGCCTTTCTTCTGGATTTTTTCCCTTTCCTAATGACCATCTCCTTTGTTTTTTATTCACAGGCCGGTTTACAGACCTACTGCTTCCTAGTGTTTGCTGGCATCTGCTTGGCAGGAGCGGCCTACCTGTTCTTTGTCCTGCCTGAAACAAAAAATAAGACGTTTCATGAGATCAGCCAGGCATTTGCCAAAAGGAATAAGGTGACTTTAGAAATGCAAGAAATGAACCACTACCCAGGGGAGAGGAAATCGAGTGCAGAACAAGAATCAGACTTCACATCTTCAGTGGACAATGGGGAAACCAAAAAAGGGATTGTGTAAAATCAGGATGCTCTGTCAGGGGATGGGGGGAAACATGCTCTTTTCATTTATAGCGGTGTACAACTTGTATTTTTGATGTGGCATCATGAACTGCTTCCCTCTTGAATATGTTTAAAGTGAATATGGGTGAATTCATTAGCATCTGGAGCAATGGTTGAGGCAATGAGAGATGGGAGTAGCGGCAACTGATTGAATAGATAAGAGACAGGGTTTTCTTGGCACCCGTGAAATAGGTGCTGTGGTGAGTGGGATGGGAAACACGGACTTGGAGAAGTGAAGTGTCAGTGGGGAGCCAGAGTTGTGAGCAGCAGCTGGCTGAGTACTCCTGTGTGCTCATGGGGAGGTGTGCGTGCTGTCGCCAGGAGGAGGCAGCAGGGAAAAGGGAAGAGATCCCTGGGGGGGTTGTTAAGAATTGATGCAAGCGAATCTGAAATAGTACCAGCATGTATTTCTCCACATTCCCCAAGATAACATTCAAGTTGCACATGAGAATTGAGGACTTGAAAGAAGACTCATGACACTTCTCTGACCTCCCATTCCCTTTCCAGCTATTTTCACTTTCAGTTGCGTTTTCTGAACATCTCCTGCCTTCCCACAAGCGGGCAGCTCTGGGTCTGGATGAGTTTCTGTGTCTCTTTTGCAAATCCTGATCAGCTAGTAATAGAGTTGCCTCTAGTTTCTGGATTTGTTGGCACTGCATTTCTCTGAAGATACATATTTATATAATTTTAATTTTAAAGAATTGACTTAGAAGTTTTACTATGAAAACAAAAAAACTAAACCTCATGGTGAAGTGAGAGAATTACGATGGTATGTGTAGGCCATAGTATTAAAACAAAAAATCAAACATGAAGTGTTTCGAGTGTCAGGGTTTTTGATTGTTTTGTTTGGGGTTTTTGTTTTTTTTTGCTTTTCTTTTCAAATTCCTTTTAAAACAATTCTTAGGAGCCAAAATTTCTCTGAGACCTGATAACTGTTAGTTCTTAACACTCACAACTGTCCAAAGGAATTTGGATGCCTATTACTTACTTAAACACTAATTTATATGTGGGCATTAGATTCTGAAGCTCCAGGTTCACACTAATAAGTTTCTAAGCTGTTTAATGCTTTGTAAAACTGCCTAATTTTGTGACAGAAAAACTCAGCAGGCTCTCACTGGTTATGTGAACCATCCATGGGATTTTTTTCTTTTTAGGGAACATAATCTTTACAGTTTGTAATTTTGATAGTAGCTTTTCTTGATCTGTCTCGGTACCTGGATGCTGAGGGGTAATAAGCACTTTTAAATTACATAGCTGTTTTATATGAGAAGTCAGTAAGTCTTAGAGCTCTTTTCAGGTAGGAGTAAGAGACAAGATGAAAGTGCAGCATGTAGGCAGAGCCAACTCCTTCCACAAGTGATATTTACTAATTCAGAAATTCATACCTTTGGAGCATTTTTGTGAGAAAATTTGCATATGTATTCATATACAAATATATATATTCCAAGTATAAATATATATTAATATTAATGGCTTAATTTTAGTGGCTCTAAGGTGAAAGAGGGTATAGAGATTAGATATTAGGAAGAAATCCTTTACTGTGATGGTGGTGAGGCACTGGAACAGGTTACCCAGAGAGGTGGATGCCCCGTCACTGGAATGTTCAAGGCCAGGTTGGACTGGGCTTTGAACAGCCTGATCTGGTAGAAAGTATCCTTGCCCCTGGTGAGGGTTTGGAACTACAGGATCTTTAAGGAGCCTTCCAACCCAGGCCATTCTGTGATTTATATTCATATATATATATATATACACACACACACACACAAAATGGAGAATTGTTCTTCTTCTATTTCTGGGGGTTTTTTCATATTTCCCCAAGTGATAAGCTGTTTTTTGGGGTTTTTCTACACTGTAAATTACATTGTAAATTAAAATCAGAGATTCTAAAGTTCAACTGTTACTACTAAATTATATATATAGTTTTATACTGTGATTTATTTGTATGTGGCATATTTATTGCCATATTGTAAACTGACCTAATAGGTATGGACAAAAAATTGATGTGTGCCTTTATGCCAGAATTTATGGTTTTTTACTGGGGTAGAGATACAGCAGTAAGAAAGTGAAAATATATATGAGGAAGAGAATTAAGAATGAAAAAATAAAATTTAGGGGTTTGGTGCTACTACAAAGAAAGAAAGTGAATCAGGATTATACCAGCTGATAATCACAGATAGACACTCATCAAATACTATGGAGAAAACTGAAGAAATTTTTTTTTTCAATAGCCACTTATAAAATTATATATGTAGAAAATGAAAATATTATCTTTCAGTGCCTCTAGTTACCTATTCCATGTGTTACTTGAGGCTTGCTAGATGAATGGCTATGTAAAAAATGAGTGTGAATGCCAGCCCTCCAGACAATTTTGGGAAGAAATTCTTCCTTTTCTGCCTGTAGGGTGAGATTGGCAAAATCAGACCCTCTCATTCAGATTGAGAATTACCTTACATTGCACTTAGGGCTACTAAAATGGTATGATGTGATCTGGTTGAGTCAAGGTGGAAAGATTGGAAACCATTATTATTATTATTATTATTATTAGAAGAATTTAGCACTTAGTGCTGTTCATGAATGTACATTATAGACATGGTTGAAAATGGTACCATTGGATAACTTCAATTAAATATCATAATGACCTGATACAGCAGTTTATGGGACTTCTGCAACCCAAAAGAAATCATCTTACAGTTGCTTACAGTTGCATTTGGAGTCCAGCTTTTAATGTATGGGTAGAGATGCCTCGATAGAATTTCCTATTACAGCTCAGGGGGCTTCCACAGCGCTAAGAACAAGGGGTCACATTTCTCTCTTCTGCAATTCCATTTGCCCATCTCTTGCCCTACCTGAGATGGGCACACATTTCCTATGTGGCTGCAATGAAAGCTGCTGCAGACTCAGGGCACCGTGGGATAGTGGTTCCACATCTCACCAGGGGTTTGTTTCCACCCCAGGTACAAGGTGAAAGCAGTTGCAGTCTCTAGACTAACCTGGTGCTTTGCTGACTGGCCAGGGAAGGTGGCTGCAAGTGTTCTCCTCCTTAGGCTGTGGAAGTTTCAGATGTGCCAGTACTGCATTAACTTTCTCATCTCTGACACTAACGAGAGTTTCATGTTGTTCAAGTTGTTCCATAAAGTTTTTTTCCATTATTACGCTGCTACACTTTCTTCAGCCACAAGAGGACAAAATAGAAAATATCACCGGTTTATCATTTGTTTTTTCTTGTTGAATGTATCGAATTGTCTATAGTCTGTGTGTTTGTCAGCGAGTGTTGTGTAGTGCCATGTTCTGTTTTCCTATCTGTGACATTGGGGTGAGGTACTGCGAGGTGGTGTTCATATGAGTACCAGAGGTGTGGATGTTCAACTATGTCCATACACAGTGACTGCAAAAAAAATCTTTGGAATTAAAGTAAAATTATGTATTTTGTCCTGGGTAAATCTGAACCTCCACAGCTGCACATGTTTCAGTTCCCTGGGGTTTGGTATGTCTCAGTACAAGACTGTTCAGTCCTATGTCTGGACAACCCAAGTCACTGTGGACTCTACAGCTGGGTGGTTGGGAGTTATAGGAAGAAAATCATCCTTATATTTGTATACTTTTTAAAGCATAATTTACATTTTGTTTCTCAAATCAGATGTCACACTTCATTCTCTCGTATGTTTATAATGGGCTTTAGAAATAAAAATACAGACATCAGTGTGAAGAAAATTAGTAAAACTAGTTAGTGGTAGTAATAGCTGTTTATAAGAACTGTTGAATCTGGTGAGGCTCTTTTGCAGAAAGTTGTCCTTTGCAATGGATAAGTTTGGGTTGCTAAAGGTCTACTTTCTGATGAGAAATTCAGTTAAAAAAACCCTATTTCTGCTTCAAGGATGTGGAAAACCTGAAATCTGAAATATGCATAAAAAGTTGAATTTCATACTTCAGCTTTTGAAGCCAGTTTTCACTCCTCAAGGATCTGCTTTCTAGTGGGGGAAGATGTGAGTAATAATCCATATGGGATAATTTTCATCTTCAGAGTAAAATGAAAAAAAAAAAAAGTAAAAATATCCCACACTAAAACCAACTCTTTGAAATTTGTTCTCTTTCATCTGACTATTTTTATGGACTTTTTCTTACATTCTTAGGAAACACTTGTGGACTTTCAATTTCAGTCTAACTCCAGTAAACCGAGTTCAGATACAATCTAAAAAATGTGAAATACATAGACCCAAACTGAAGCAGGTTTGTTAATGTAAATATTCATGCTGTTAAAACATTCAGGTTTGAGTCCATAATTAATTCTCTTTGCAAGTGGTTTTATTTGAAAGTGAGCCCTGTGAAAAGGTGAATTTCATGGCAAACACTTGGTACTTGGACTCCTAATCAAGTTATCACAGCTCAGTAAGCAATCTTGCACAACCTGAGTCACTACAGCCTTCTTCCTTGCAGACTAAGCTGTGCCAGCATTGCTTTTTCCGTGACCTAAGAGAGACACAGGCAGCGAAGGGTCAAGCTCTTTCTTAAGATGTTCCCTCTAAAGCTTCACTACTGTTAACTTCTTTTAAACCTAGGATTTGAATTAAAACAAACAAACAAACAAAAAGATACTGAAGTAAAGCTTTCAGGAGACATTTATGTAGTGATTAGTGAAGTCAACAGAAATCTTCTCCAGTGGTTTCAGCTGCTGAAATGTACCCAAGAAAGACACGGTGTACTTACAGGAGTTCTAAGTTTGGGAAACAATTTTATCTCCTTTAGATAGTAAACTGGTGGCTTGTTTCCTCAATCTGGGAAACAATATTATCATTCAGCTACTGCAAAAGCACTGACCTGTTGAATTTCTTCTGATATTGGGAGCAAGGGAATTGGTTGAAGATTTGTTGGGGTGTTTTATTTAAGGGAGAACACTAGTAGTCTGGTTCATACACTAAAGAAGAGCACCAAGAGTGAGACTGCTGGAGTTGCTGGCTGTCTCAAGAAGATTTCTAAATGTTAAAAGCAAAATATAACTCTGGCAGACCCCTGAAACACAATTCATTAAGAGCATGATCTTGTAAAGGTAGGAGATAATTTGATTGTTTCTGTGTAAGCTTCCATACAGACACATTGAGTTTTGTTTCATTTTCTCGTTCCTCTCAGTTAAAAAAATCAGTAAAGCTAAATGCAATGCTCACCTCTACATTTGTTCCACCCTTTGTTTCTGACTTGTTCCACCCAATTATATAAAAGTTTTTACAGTTCACATTTGAAAACTAGAAAGCAATAGTTAGGAAAAGCAAACATGCCAAAGATTACAAAAGTGATAAATACAGTTTTGTCTACAGGCTGACATTTTCAAAGATGGATTCAAGAGTTAATTACTTAAATCTAAATGTCATATAATTTCATCACTTTGAATTAAACTCTAAAGACTATGTATATGCATATGTGTATATATAAGAGGGACTTTTATGTTACCCCATGGAAAAAATTTAGCAGCTTTAATTCTTGTACATAAATGAAATTAGACCATTTGGATATTATGTCAAGTTGTGAACTAAACAGGTCAGACACAGATGCTTGCACAAACAAACTTAGCTAAAATTTGCATGATCTTAGATTTGGAAAAGTTGTCTAGCAAGGCTGTCTCATTTTGGCCAGCCTTAGATTTTTCATTTTGCACCTTTCTAAACTATTAGGTAGAGACTACTACGCTAATTTACTTAAATTTATTTTGAGGCATCAAAGGAAAGCATCAAAACTCTTTTCATCCAACTAGAGAAGAATTTGTATTGAAGACCCTCAAGAAACAGAAAGTATTAGCACAGTGCTCAGTCTGAGCCAAGCCAAATATACCCTTCCAGTATCTAGTGATGTATTTTGTACACTAGAACCATTCAGCCTTTCAGTGGGGAGGTCTCATTGCCACCCCCTCCCTTCTTATCCCTCCTCTATCTCCACCTTCCCACGCTGCAGGCTGCACTTGGCCCCTCGTGCCGGCACACTCAGGGATGAGATGTGCCCGCACATCTTTAGAAACAACATGTTCATCAGTTGAGATGAGAAAAAGTACCAAGGGGCAGAAAAGAGAGGGTATCCTCTCAGCAGGATGAAAGGATGCTGTTGTGCAACCCAGGGCCCTCTTGCAGACAGGTATGCCTGCACTGTTATACTTTTTTTTGTAGACTTTAGAGGGGACATAAATGATGCAACCACAAGGGAGGGGGAAGAAACTCTAAGTTTGTGACTGAGCAGCTGCTGACAGAGAAAATCCATGTCTGAAAAATCATCCAAGCGACTTAGACATTGCTGCTATTGATTTAATTAGTATAAAATACATAGGTAGTCATCTGAGGTATCACTGAGCTAATGACAAAAGCATTGCTAACTTTGCAACAGTAATCAAAGAAAACAAAGAGCCAAAGGGATAGAAACAGACATCACAAGAAAAATCTAATGTTACAAGTCTTGTCCCCCTCTCTAAAAAGGGATTTAGGAAAAGGCATATTATAATTATTTTAAGTTTTCTAATGGAACATGAGAGTCAAAAAATGTTAAGAAGAAACATAGCCAAGGAAAACAGGATGCAAGACAGATGGATGGCTTGTTTTTACAGTACATGACACAGGACTTATTTAATGAGCAGTTAAAAATTAATTTTAAAGCAATAGAAAAATTCAAAAATGCAAAACCAAAGCTGTAGAATCCATTGGCACAAATTAGAATTAATGAATTTTTATAGGAGTAGCTATTTAAATTTATGGTAACTTTCATATTTAAGTCAGGCACCAGAAATAAATAAAAGAAAAACTACAGCTAATAAGATATGAGAAATTTCTCTAAGGAGCTGAGTTGCCTATAATTGGCCACTAGATCAAACTTCCACCTTGTTTTGAGATGTACAGATAATGTATAGATATGAGATGACACTTTGCCTGGATCCTAGCTCAGACATGCTATCACAATTCTTACAGGTTGCTGTGAGCACTATTTGCTGACTCAAATACAACAGAAGTGAGAAAGAAGTGGGAAAAGTGGGAAAATCCCAGCAGTACCCAATAAATAAATAACTCAAGCTCTAAGTCCCACATCCTTTCAAAAAAAAGGTCAAACTCTAAGTTTTTTCCATACAGGGGAACATTCAGATTAAAATTAAAACATTATGCCTAGTGATAATCACTGAGAAATTATGTGCTGAACTTTCTTTGCTCTGTTAGGAGTTTTGCTACATTTTATTAACTCAATTTTGCATAGCTGTTAGTCGGTACAAGTTTCAGCCTCTTCTTATTGTTCACAGCCTTGGCTAATAAGCGTCAGAAATGAGTGTTAGTAAGACAGAAGGAAAATGATAACAATTCAGCAATAGTAGGAGGAAAATCAGCCTGTCTAGCAAGCTTGTGTGTTTTCTATGAATCAGGACAGCTGGCTTCAATTATTTAAAAAACATAACAAGTAGGTTTTTTAGATATTCTCAAACTATTTACTAAATGGGGTCAGCTTTGCAGTCCAAACTACCAGCTTGAAGGACTGGAGTTCAAATGGAGTAGGTGATGTCGACACGTGGGATGTAGGTGGTGCTGAAGAAATGATCATTCTGGAATTCAAAATTGCTCACAGCTCTAAGAAAATTTTTGGTTTAAATTTAGAAGTGACAGAAAAATTGTAACACATCATACATGATTTCACTGTCATTAAGTTACTCAATGCTACTTAAAAAATCAGATTTTGAAGACAAAGACATTTCTTTTTTCTTTCAAATGAAATATGTTGACAATACTTTTTCCTCTACACAATATTAGATCATGAGTGCTTATTTGATGGCCACTTTTGATCAGTTATACCATGAACAGTTTCACCAGAACAACAGTAGAAAGGTCTTTCCTGCCCCACTTGACAATGCAATGTCTTTTAGGTTGCTCACACTTCAAGATCTAAAGAAAAGTACCAAAATATTCAAATATAAAATCCATTCAGCTCTGGAGCTCCAGACCATAGTTCTTGGAGAAGTTTTACCATTAAATATTTCAGGTGGGACCTGAGTATGTAATGGTGGGCATTTTACCCTTCCCTTCCATCACAGGTCAGGATTTCACTCAAAACTTTTACACAGCATTGACTATTTACATAAATGCATGTGGTGGTGTGAAAATTATTGATTATCAATGTAAATGAGGGATAGCCATAAGGTTAAGTATTAGCAGGACTGGGTCCTTGTTCAGTAAACAGCAGATATTACCAATCTCCCCGGTCTGTGGTCCTACAGATTTATTATGGAGCTGACCAGCACACTACTGCTGCCACCTAAGAAGAGTGACATTAAAACTCTCACTACACTTTGCTTTCTACTTTGAGAACGTTCTTGGCAGGACCAGATGACCTGACCTTGGTGCGACGACCAGATTTGCCCTGGGCATTTATCTGTAATATTTCATCTGACCTACATGCACAATTCGACCTGTGATCTGCCCTCCTTAAAACTGATTGGGTTGGACTGAGTTCCTACATGTTGTCCCTGCTGGCAGCATATCAGAGACCCAGTCCCTCTCCCTCAGCCTGGCAGAAGTGTTTGGTTTAGTTCTTTCATAGTCACTTCAAGGACAAAAACCTTACAACTTATTGAGATGATACCTGATAAATTCTGCTGTATGACTTTTTGTGCTCTGTATTTATGAGACTCAGTATTTGTTTTATCCTGTAAATTTTTGTGTTCTCTTTGTATACATGTCTTTCATAGCAAAAGAACTCCAGCTCTTGCCTCTTTCTAAGCCGTAAAAACCTGAGAGATCAGATTCTCTTGCATTATAAAACAAAAAAAAAACCTTGCATGCTATTTATTTAATAGCTCATCAAACAACATCTTCACGACTCCTTTCAAAATCTATGCTTTTGTTAGCCAGATTTACTGGGTGCCATCAGAGAACAAGGATGAAGCAGCACTAGAATATATGTCATAAAAGTCCATGAAGGTGTAGAAGCTGGGTGAGAGATGAGTCCCTCTTTCTCCAGCTGCCACTGTCCTGGAAGGAGCCATCTCACCTGCAGGACAGCTCTGGGGGCTGTGAGGCTCCTACCACATGTCAGGAGAAGGAGCAGCACCTACCTTGCTGCATTTTGCTTGTGTTTCCAACAGCTTCTCAGACAAAAAGCAACCTATGAAGGGGATGTGAGAAGCAGAAATAGCAGCTAAATATCAGGCTCTCTCCAGTAAGGATCTGCCAGCTGACTCTCTGACCTAAGGTGCGTGCTTAGCACAACACATTTAACACACAGCAAACATTTCTAGCCCAAGGAAGAATCACTGCTTGGAAAAAAATCATGCATAATGCTCAAAAGTTAGCTTATCTTCAGGTATGGCAGTCCTCTGACAATGACACAGCAATCAAAATCAGTTTGGTTACACCTCAATCTTATCTGGTGGAGTAAATAGAGTTCTGTCACTGTAGTGAGTAATGACTCTGCATTAGATGTATCCTGATGCAAAACAGAAGGAAAAATATACATTAGATAGGTAGATATTAGTCAGTTATTCCTTGTATATATTCAGTAGAGTATGAAAAATGATCATGATTTTTTTTTTAAATAATTATCAAAATGAGATAATTGCTCTTTCCAGATGTCTCTTCTGCAGTATATTCAAATAATAGCAATACATGGAGAAACATGCACCTCAGACTCAAGGGAAGCCTTGCTCATGGGTCAATAGTGCAGTTATGTGATTCATTTCCAAAGTTACAAGTGCAGAGATTTTTTTTAATTCAAAACAGGGAATATATGCAAAAATGTTCTTTCATTGTAGTAATTGCTTTCAGTTACCAGATCCATTCCCAGAATAATGGAAATCATATGCACAGTAGGGGAACAGTTTTATATGTGTTTTCATGCAGAGTTACTTATATTTAGATGTTTATATATATAATACAACTTTATGTGCCCTACAACATTTTAAGAAAAAATGAAATTCCATATTCTAATAGCAGTAAACCAGTAAACTATCTCTTTACACATGTGGATTACATGTCTTCATTAAATTGCACAAACTTAAACACTTTTCCAGACCAACTCACAGATTTTTAAATTATTTATGTATCTGTCAAGAGTTTAGTGATTTGCTTTCTTTAGTTAAAAAGAGAAGTTCTATAAATCATCTCTGGAATAGTTACAGTCCTTGAAATATAAATGTAACTGTGTGCAATTAGTGAAGAGAGATTCCACATCCCTGCTGGTCTGGTTTTTTCTACATTCATTCCCAGTTATTGATGCAAAGTTTGTAATAACCAGCAATATACTCCTGTTTGAGTTGTCTGTGCAAATCCAGGGCCAAATAACAACAGGTTGCAAATCATAGCTGTTGCTGAACTTAGAGTGGCTTAAAAAGCCACTGAAACGAAGTTTTTGTGAGTTATTTTCAGTCTGGTCCTACACAGAGCATATCCAAAAATTCTCAAACAGCTTAACTAACAGCTTCGAATGTCTCATGAATTTTTATGATCTTGTTAATACTGAAATAGTGACGTTCTTTATGTATTACTTATCTTATTGGCAGTATAATGGGAAGTTATATTAATCTATTGATGCCTGCATCTTTTTATGTACTCTAGCACGATGGTTTTAGAAAAAAATGTGTGTGATAACATAGATTCAGGGTCTTTGGGGTTTTACAGCTAAAACCTAGGTTTGCACAAGACTAGATGGCTCAGGAACAGTAAAACTTTTTTTCAATTTAGTCCTCCAAAGCAAATCCACTGTTTTTACACATACTGGAACTGTTCTCCATGTTTGAATTGGCCAAACAGCTTTCCAGCTGCTCAGTGGGTGCTCTCAGTCTGCCTGACCAGGTCAAAATCCTGGCTCCTGATAAATGTTTTCAGAGGAACTGCTAAGGATATGGAGGGGGAAATCACATTCTTCTCCCTACATATTGACTCCATTTCAAAATTACACCAAGCCATTCAGAATATCCTTTTTCTTAGTCTTGGCTTCTTCTTTTAAGCACAATTCCCACAGCACCTTCACTTCTTAGACAGTTCCAGCCCGCCCCTCATACTATCCATCAATTGCATTGTTTTCTGCTTTCTATCATCTTGTGCCTCCTTGGTGCAAACAGTGTTTTTCAGGTCTGCAGTCCTGCAGGTTTTTGATAGGTATTGTGATTTACACATTTTCACTCAGTCTTCAAACCCACCATTCATGTTTGATCCACTACTCAGGGTTTGTAACAAGGTGCAGTTCGCTCTTGCAGGTCACAAAACAAAGCTGCACTGACACAAAATGAAACCAATACACAGAGTCTGACAGTCACAGAATCCCTTAGGCTGGAGAACACCCCTAAGATCACCAAGTCTCACCATTAACCCAGCACTGCCAGGTCCAACACTAAATCATGTCCCTAAGTGCCACCTCTACATGTCTTAAATACATCCAGGGATGACAACTACAACTTCCCTGAGCAGCCTTTTCCAGTGCTTGACAGCCTTCCAGAACAGGCTGCCCAGGGAACTGGTCGACTCTCTTACCAGAGGAAGAAGCTTTTGTGGTGCTGGCAGACATGAGCCTCTGAAGAAAGAATGAAAGAACCAGGACTCAGCATAAAGTATTCCACCACAAGGAGAAAAGCCACATATATACAAGATTGCTGCTGAAAGGGAAGACATAAACTGTGTTCTTGCTGGATTCAGTAAGAACAAGTGGGGTTCAATTGCAATTTGTTCTCTTTTTCATGCCAGTAAAGTCAGTATGACAGTAGAGTAGATGTCTATGGGAGCTGGGGAAGGCTTTTTTCTGGTTATGCTAAAGAAAAAATTGTAGAAAGGTGATTTAGATGCAATTAATCCCTGTCTAACAGGGCACTAGACTACTTCTATGGTTCTCCCATGGCCTTATGCAACAGTCTTCTGGCGTTCACAAGTTCAAACTTCTGGACTTCAATCATTGGCAATGTGATACAAGGCAGGATAAATTCAACTGTAACACAACAAGACTGTGAACAGCCAGAAACCACATAGTGAGCAGGAATGTAATGACAATTTCTCACACTTTTTGAAGTGCCCTGAATTCCCCTGACCCTGACTGTGACTGAGCTGTGAACAGGCAACTCTCAAAGCCATAGATCAGACCCAGGTGTTTCTAAATCCATGTGGAAAAATCTGTGCTTCAGCTCATCTTTCATACTTTTCTCTTTTTCCACACTATAATCAAAGCCTTTCAGTGTAATTTTCTTAACTGACAGAATACAAGAGATAATTGTTGAATTTTTGAGTTACTTCACCCAGAAAAACCTCTCTCCTCATAATCCTGATAATATATTTCTGTCTTCAGCAGAAGCATGCTGTATTGATAATAGTTTTTTGACTTGCTCAGAGCTTATTTTACCCTGAAATTGTTTTACAGTGCAGCAGAAAAAAAAGCCATTGCCATACTGAGATTATCACTTCTAGCTAACAGTGCTGCAAAATGTGGCTAGCTGCTCTCATCTGTATATTATCCACAGAGCCAGGATTTAACTATGCTTCTCCTGACTGTGATGGAAAAAGACAAAGAAATGAAATCAATAGGAATAGGAAAAGCATTTTAATTAACATCTCAAATTCAAAATGCTAAACATATCGATCTGGAAACTCTCTAGTAATTACAACTGAGCATCACAACATAGAAAAGCCACAGCACTCAGTTACACTGTATTTTAAAGTCATGTGGAAAAAAAAATTGCTGAAGAATAATTTTATTCTCTTGGCTCAACTTTAGTGAAAGCAGTGATTTGATATTCAGGAGTGGGAGATTTCAGTTTGTGTCCTCTGGATGGAACCAGTGGGTGGTGTAAATGTGCTCCTCATTAAGGCAATGTGGTTAAATGAAGGAATGAGCTCTACCATAAACCATCGAGAACTTTCCAGGCACCTTGCTGTGCAGTAGGAACTTGGTAGGCACAAGTTTAATCTTCCCAAATGAGTCACGATAATATACACTTGTGCAATACCATGTTGAAAATAAACAGAAAATGGAGTGTCTTCAATATATATTCCAAATCCCAACACCTGCTCCACAATAAACATATGCTGCACAGTTGCTGAATATTAGTCCTTTCATCAGCAGAGATAATCAACTTTGAATAGCTGACTATCTACTTCCAGTCCTTGCATAATGCTTAAATAGCTCTCTTTCAGAAGAGAGACACCCTGTAAAGTATGTTTTAAAGATCATTTTCCAACAGCATGCTAGCATCACCTTGGTCATAATGTCTATACTGGGGTGAGATATCGCCCATGACCTCTCTCAGCACTGCGGACATTGCTGTGGTGAGGGCTAACACCACACAACAAGCAATGGAGTTGAACTGGCACGAGAGCTGCTGTGACAGTAAAGGGTGAAATGTGCCTGCAGAGATGTTGGGAAAACTCAGGGACCCATCTGCAGATGCTGCTCATCGTCTTCTGAGAGCCAGAGCTGTGGGATTCCCAAGGAGCTACCCTCAGCCTCACTCACAATCTCTTCAAGGTCTTTTTGGAGGCACAGGGAAATGTAATGACTCTTCCCCTTACAAAACTGTTAGATGAGGCTGAGAGGAAGCAGGGAAGCTGGCTATGCCTATCACAGACAAAGTAAATCAGAGTGCTTCTGTGCAGCCTAATAAAACCAAATGCAAGACAATCTGCTCTGTGGCAGCAATGGCTTGAGACAGAAAGGCGTCTCCATGGTCTGCAAGGTGTCCCACTCTTAACTGGAAGCACAGTACCACACCAGGTCACAAAAGCAGGGAGGGAGGGAACGTCTAGCTTACTTTTTGCCATGTAAATCCCGCCATAATCTACTCACAGGCTTTGAAAACTGTTGATGCAGGTATATAATTACATGCTCAATTGTGATACTCAGAGCCAGAACCTCACCCCAGCACCAGTGACCCTGGGGAGAGAGGGAACCTTCTCTCTCCGTACTGTCATTTCTTTCCACTATTACTGCTATAAAAGGCATTTTGCAGGGCAACAGCGGCAAACCCACAGTTCATGGCCCATGTCTCATCCTGGGTAGTTAAAACATAGCTCCCATCCTTGGGCTATTTGCCTATGAGAGGGCAGTCTAAAAAGTGCTCATGTTGATGAATGTGCTGAATAACTGGTGAATACTTAGAGTTATCTTCACTCCCACCCAGAGCCTAAATCTAACAGTTGGACTCAGACTTCTTGTGCCCACTTCATCCACTGCTCACAGAATTATGATAGTGACTGGCAACCTTTAATTTGTTGGATTTTTCTTTTTTTAAAACACTAGTGATAAAGGACAGACTTTTCAAGAGATCTTGAAATACGTATGAGCAATAGCAGAGGTGGACAGATTTTGACATGAAATGAGTATGGCAAGTTGGGCTATGAGCATCTGAGCATCTTTAGAAAGGGCTACTCTGTCAGCACCTGAACACTGGGAAAAGGTCTGCAAGCAGAGTGATTTTGAAATATATATCTTTCAAATTGTTCAAAATAATTTTTAAATGTTATAATTTGAGTTGGCCTTTAAGGAAGTAAACTCAAGTGCCAACTTTTTGTAAAAAGTTTCCTGCAGATATCAAATCTGCCTCAGTCAAATTCCTATCCAGCTGCTCAGTAATCCAATGATCACTTTCCTATTTTACATGTTACACAAACTGATTTTAAATAGAAAGATATGACAGACAGGGAGCAAAATGAACCTGTGAATTATCTGAATTATTCTTTCCCTGTGTATCTTAACACTGCTTATTTTGTCAGATACCAGGTTTGCTGGACTTACACTTTTAATCACTTTTTGCCAGTAATATCAGGCTATATAGCTGATAAACGTGTGCAGTTTGCAGGAAGATTGAGAGAAATAAGTAATACCTGGACACCATGGTGATAAATGAATGATAGCATTACATTGCTTCCCACTAAAAATATTGCCCCAGCAGTAACCAGGGCTGGATGGAGGGCTTGTTTCCACAGTCACAAATTAAATTTTGGATCAATAACTAAAAAAACCCTCAAACTCAACAGAATATATTCCTGAAGTAAAAATAATTGTCTAAATTCTGGTGAGACTCTAACTGCTACTGTGCCTATGTAAGTTTGCATATATTGGTTCTGAGTGCATATCACTAAAATGGTTATAAAATCCTGATCCTTTATACTCCCATAAGAAATGCAAATTTTATGCCAAGGTGAGATGTGAAATCTTGAAACTCTCCTGATGATAAAGGATGCTTATAGGAGGAAAAGACCTACAGGCTTGCCAAGGCACTGAGAGACAACCACAAAGGCTGTGCTTAATCCTGGGGCTGCCTGCCTCCTGCCTGCTGCCCAAACTGAGTCCTAGGGAGTCCTTCCCTCCCTTGACTATAGGGTAGCCAAAAACAGGATCCCCAGCAGGTGAAAGTAAGTCTTTTTTTTCTAAAAAAGCCTCACAATGGAATACTCACTGTGTGATAAGTGTAGGCCACTATAGAACAGAACAGGTACAGCATCTCTTCAGGGATTTGTATCCAAATGCATATTGGTGTCAAAAGATCAAACCTACACAGATCAGCTGGTTATTGAGCACTAGATCTCCCATGAGTTACAACCACTCCCATGTTTAAACAGATTCTGTAGGAACTCCTGTCCCACCACAATTTGAGCAGGAGATTTATCAGTGGCCTGACAGTTCAATCTAGCCATGGTCTGTTGAGCTGGGAGAGAAAACCTCAGTTCCGGCCTCTCCTCTCATGCTCCATCAGCCCCAGGCAGGACCAGGGAGCCCCAGGGCAGGTGTAAGCAGGGGATGGAGGTGAAGGCACAAAAGCTGCACAGAGCAGAGCAAAAGATTTTAGCTGTCACAAGTTGTCAGCGGTGCAGGTTATCAAAAGGGCCTTTCATAAATATTTCTGTATTGTTTGATAAGATATACATGCAGAACCTTATACATTAGCCCTTGTCCTATCACAGTACCTTCAGTGCATTACCTAATGCCATCCTATGGACTGCTGAAGAAATTTTTGTTTTCACTATAGGTAGTATTGTGGAAGGCTATGATGAAGAAAACAAGGGATTTACTCCATTTTTCCCCTTTGCAATTTGCTTTAATTAGTACCTGCTTCACAGCTAGAGATGCTGTGTAAATGCTGGTCATGTTATTCATGGCATACAATCAATCTACATGATGGTTGTGTGGATGGTCACACTTAAAGAGCTGCAGTCAATTGCTCAATGTCCAAGTGAAAAGCAGTGATGAGTGTCATTCCTCAGGGGCTGCAATGGAGACCAGAACTTTTTAACATCAGCAACACAGACAGTTGGATCAAGTGCACTCTCAGCAAGTCTGCTGATGACACCAAGCTCTGTGGTTTGGTGACAGGATGAAGGGAAGGGATGCCATCCAGAGAGACCAGGACAGGCTTGAGATGTGGCTTTGTACAAACCTCATGAAGTTCAACAAGGCCAAGTGCAAGGTCCTGCACATGGGCCAGGACAATCCTGAGCACAAGTACAGACTGGGTGGAGAACTGATTGAGACTAGTCCTGGGGAGAAAGACTCGGGGGTGTCTGTGGACAGAAAGCTCAACATGGCCCAGCAACATGTGCTTGTAGCCCAGAAGCCCAACCACATCCCAGGCTGCATCAAAAGCAGCATGGCCAGCAGGCTGAGGGAGATGATTCTCCTCCTCTACTCTGCTCTCACAAGACCCCATTTGGAATACTGTGTCCAGATATGAGGCCCTCAACACAAGAAAGTCATGAAACTGTTGGAATGAGTCCAGAGGAGGCCACTAAGCTGCTCAGAGGGCTGGAGCACCTCTCCTATGAAGACAGCCTGAGAGACTTGGAGCTGTTCAGCCTGGAGAAGAGAAGGCTCCAGGGAGACCTTATAGCACCTTTCAGCCTCTAAAGGGGTCATAAGACAGCTGGAGGACTTTTCACAAGGGCATGTAGTGATAGAACAAAGGGGAATCACCCCAAACTGAAGGAGGATTGGTTGAGATTAGATATGAGGAAGAAATTCTTTACTGTGATGGTGGTGCGGCACTGGAACAGGTTGCCCAGAGAATTTGTGGATGCCCATCCCTGGAAGTGTTCAAGGCCAGGCTGGGTGGGGCTCTGAGGAACCTGGTCTAGTGGAAGATGCCCCTGGCCATGGCAGGAGGGTTGGAACTAGATGATTTTTACGGTTCCTTCCAAACCAAACCATACTATGATTCTATGTTGTTTCCATGTACTGCTTTCTTAAAAAAAATTACAGACTTTAGCTGGGTGCCAATTTTTTTTCTTCCTGGATCTTTTTGTTGATTCTTAATCTTAATCAAGCTCTGTTAATTCTGTCAAAGGTAGACAATAAAGTGTAATTGTAATTATTGTCATTACAAACATAGATGATCAGACTATTCAGTGCTCAAGTTTTCTCCTTTTTAGGAAAAACTTACCCCTTCTACTTATGGCATTTATCTAAATGTGCTTTCAAAACAATTTGGCACTGGAATAATTAGTATTGTTTTCAGAGCTATCAAAATACATTTTCTACTATCACTGTGATTTTCAATAAGCATTAATAAATAAGCAAGAATGAAATAGGTAAACATTTGAGTGTAGATTAGAATAAGTAGGTATGTCTTGTTAATAGAGCTGAAATTTGTGGGAGCAGGTCCTATAAAACTGTGTTTGCTCAGTACCTTTTCCTTCCCTCTTCTAACATCACAGAAAATGTCTGGTTTTTTCTAATAATCTCTTCAAAGTTGAAAAAATCATAGAATCATAGAATGGTCTGGGTTGGAAATTACCTTAAAGATCAGGTAGTTCCAGCTCTCCTGGCATGGCCAGGGACACCTTCCACCAAACCAGGTTGCCCAAAGCCCCATCCAGCCTGGCCTTGAACTCTTCCAGGGATGAGGCATACACAGCTTCTCTGGGCAACTTGTTCCAGTGCCTCACCACCATCTCAGTAATGAATTTCTTTCTAAGATCTAATGTAAACTTGCCCTCTTTAAGCTTAAAATCATTCCCCCTTGTCTTATCACCATATCTTTAATCTGTTCTAAGGTATGCCAAGGAGTAAGTCAGCCCAAGTCCTGACACCTATTTACATCCACATGGAACCAAACTCTGGGGTTCTGATCCTGTATGATGGTCCCATCCTCCTGGAAAGCCAACATTCATGTATTTCAGAGCTAGAGCCTGTTTAAAAATTAAGGTATGCATTGTATTAATATACACACAGACTCCGAACCAACTGGAATAAACTGACATCCCTGCATTTTCAAGCTACTTCAGATGTAACAGCCAGGTATCTGGAACTGATTTAATTGTAACATTACAGCTGCCAGAAAAAAAAAACCATATTTTTCTATCAGTTCTTGAAGCATTGTATAACATGTAATCAATGTGCACTAAGGTCCACAGTTTATTACTTAAAAAGTCTTGAATTTAACTCCCAAAGCACACCCTGTTACTGTACAATGTGACACAAGTAATTTCTGGAATCATTCTCCTGTCCTTTAGGATTAAATTCAATGTTAGTACATTCCCTACCTGCTTTGAAACAAAAACTCTATAAAAGATGGGCCACACTCCAGCATTTCCCAAGTCCACTAATAAAATAATAAACAAAAGCAAAATTTATTCTGTATTGGAAACTACTATTCAGATCATTCCAGAGAGGAGATGAGCCTGTTGTGTCAGCAAAGAAGATAAATGTCTCCCTTGCTGTATATCTCTCTTTTCACACTGGCAGAGTAGCAGGTTATATACAAACTCTAGAGGACACCATCACTTTGCCCCTCTTGCTCATAAAGATATTAGGCACCACATTTGTTCTTAAACAAGTCAGTATTTATCAGGCTCTTGTTCAAAGCCTGGCATTCATGAAGCTCTGCACACAAGTCCCATATAACTCTCTAATTTGCACCCTTCTTTCAGAACCAAAATTTGCATCTAAGTTGAAATTCTAATAGATGATGCTCACACCAGCTGCCCAGCCTCTAGTGGAAACCTCCTGCCATACATGACAGAACACTGACTGCTCCTCCACACAGTTTTACAGCAAAGCTGCTGATGGGACCAAAGGAGTGACAGAGTTGCTCCCTCTGTCACCACTGCCTCTGCTCCTGGTCCATATAGGGAATGCTCCCAGCTGTACAGCCTCCACACACATCCTCCTGCAAACGCCAAGTGGGCTGGGGTGCCAGAGGTGCACACAGGAATGGCACCCATCTCAGGTAGACCAGATGGTCTAAAAAATAATATTCCTTATGATCTCTGATGGCTGAGTCTGAGCCTGTAGATTAAAAGGGAACATGCCTGGGCACTCTAAACTTACATTCATCTAGCATTGAATCACTAAAGAGGTTCCTGGCTCAGTTTTGGCCCATGCTGACTGGTAACCTCCCAAAAACTTCCTAGGCAGAGTCTGGGTGTTGTGACAAGCCAAGAACCATTCCTCATGACCAGTTACTCCTTTCTCTGTCAGTTCTTAGAGCAGAGCACTGCAAGGAGTTGATGCATCTAGGTAATAGGTCCAATTTCCCTACTTTGTATCACTCAACAAAATGTTACGCAAAACATTCTGGATTTTTTTGTGGATTTTTTTTTTTTTTTTTTTAAAAAGTGTTCCATGTTCACACTTGTCAATGTTTTCCTATTTGCTTGTCCCTAAGAAGTTTTCACTGGCTACAGATTCCTGTAGGATGAAAAGCTCACTGACAATACAATTGCTTTTCTTAGCCACTCCTATGTATCTTCCAAAACAACAGCCAATGCCCCAGTGACCAGCCACAGGACAAATCCAGTTGTCCAAGCACAGTACTGCAGTTTTATGCTGAGGACAGCCACCCTTCTGTTCACCACATTTTTCCATACTGTACTCAAGCTCTCTAAAAGACAATGTTTGCCTTAATTCTTTGTGATCATTAAACAGCAGGAGATGACTCATTTTGAGCTAGCAAAAAACAAGAAAGAAAATGCCAAAGTTCCTAAGTTCAGCATTCCAAAAATGACTTTCAATTTGACAAGCATGAGTGGAAAGAGTTCTTCACCAGACTTTGAACTGCAGCTCTGCTTAGCTCAGGAGTGACGAAGACAGGTCAGGCGAGTGAGATACGCAACAGAGGGCAAAACAGAGAACTGACAAGGCATTTGCCTTCAAAGAAGAAAAGGAGAGGAGTCATTCTGACATAAATCTAAAAAGTCTGATGAACATTTTTTTATTAACAGGAATAATAGAGGGGTGGTACACAATTCAGTCTGCTCCCTAGGAATTAAGCTGTTGCCATTCTCCAGAATGTGTCCAATGGGCCATAAATCAAAAGTCTGAAAGCAACGTGAGATGATTCATCTCTCAAATGGGCACCTGCCTTGCTGAGAGCAATGCAGAGTAATCCATTAATTTCCTGAAGAAGGTATTCTGAGGAAACAGATTTCTGAGTAATCACCAGCTAAAGGTATTTGTCTGGTGACAGTGAAGTTTTCTGCAGCTTGTAAGATGCAGTATAAGCTCAAGTGTTTAATCAAATTATTACATTCATGTATTTCTGAAAGCCATGATCTGGAGTCATGAGACTTCCAAGAACATTTCCTGGTTTGATTTAAAGATCCTGGTAAAATAAAATCAACTTTTCTAGAAAGGTCAGGCACTTTGCGCTTTTGTGGGAGGTTACATTACTGCTCAGGTGTAGTAAAAAACAGTATCCACATTTTGGGCAGAAACAACCACAACTTTTAAACAGAAGTGCAACACAGCAGCATTCACTTTGCCTACACACTTTCTGTACCACAAGAAGCCCAAAAGAACAAGAGGTATAATAATTTAGGGAGTTATCTGTAATGTCCCAAAGGAAATTAACAGCATGCAGGTAAAAAGCTGTACTTATATTTCAAAATGTCAGCAGCTTTCAAAGAACAATTGTGTCTTTTAAAGTGAGAAGCTTAAAAATGTCTTTCCCAAAGCTCATTAACAGTGCACTGCTGTTGCAATAGTTGATGCTTCATGCTGATAAGGTGGAGGCATCTTGATCTAGCATATTTTTGTTCTATCCTAAATTAGAGGAAGCATTGCATGAGAGCTCACTGCAGGTAAAGGATGGGTCTCCAAGACAGCAAAGTCAAGTCGAGGGACATCCCTTTCTGTTGCAGACATAGCAGCGAAAAAGAGACCAAGGCCAAAGAATTTGCAGAGACAGTCATTAAAGTTAATTAAAGTTTTGCATAAATGAGAATAGCTCCTGAACAAATGAATGAATGACATGATGACAACTAGACACACAGATGTATTTTTTCCCAAATACCATAAAACCCTGTGATATAGGAAAGGCCAGCAAAACATTCACAAACAAGAATCTAGGGAGCTCTCCTTACAGTTCTGAGCTGGAGATTCAAGTGGTTGTATGCAGCCAAATGGTGTTTTGTAGAACAGGGTGGAGAAGGGAGACCTATTTATGAGGTATATTTTCCTACTGACTGCCTGTCAGGAGCTGGTAAGATAATTCATGAACCTATGTTTTCTCCATCCTTGGCAGAGAGTCTATACTGCAGGGACAGTTTAGGGGCTTTAAACTGAAAGATAGTAGGTTTAGATTAGATATTAGGAAGAAATTCTTCCTAATATCAAATTAGGGTGGTGAGGCACTGGAACAGGTCACCCTGAGAAGTTATGGATGAGTTTAAGGAAGAGCCTGAGTTTAAGGTCAGGTTGGATGGGGCAACCTGTTTTACTGAAAAGTGTCCCTGCCCATGGCAGGGGGTTGGAACTAGATGATCTTTAAGGTGCCTTCCAACCCAAGCCATTCTATGATTCTGTGACACTAGTAAGTGCCTTTCCTGGCCAGCAAGAGAACCTGGGTATTTGACCAAGGGCACTCAGGAGCACAAAGGCAAGAGGTTTCTCTCATCCTCTGTGCCTTCCAAGCAATTGTGGACTGCACCTCAGCACCAATTCACACCTCTCAGCCCCGGTTTTCTTCTTTCTGAAGATCAAAGATCCCAAACACAGATGAAAATATTTGCATCATATAAAGCTTTTCCTAATGGCCAGAACCTGAGTATAAAATATCCAGGCTAGCCAGAGACGAGCTTCCAGGCAGGAAAGCCACACCTGAGCTGTTATGGTTTAAGGCCACAGAAGAACCTCAGTGCCCACAGGTGAGGGAACACCGCCTGGACTCCAGGCTGAGGTACAAAGGGAAAAACAGCTTTCTGAATTCTGTACTGTAGGACTCCCCAGAAAGACCCCAAAAACCCCCAGAACATGGAGGAAAGCTGTCCAGAGCTGGTGTCAAACACATGTTCTTGAACTGGAACCCAGACCTCAACTCAGGACTCTAAGATGGGTGATGAGCTTTCAAGCCTTGGGATCCGGAGACTGAGATCTGCTGGGAATGTTTCAAAGAGGTCCTCTGAGCTCATTCCCTTCTCTATCACTCACCTGGCACACAGTAGGCTGCTGGTTAAAGCACAGCAAGCAACAGACCTGGATTTATTGCTTTACTTTTGTGGGTTATCAGATGTTCAAATTCCAGCTTCCCAGAACAAATTTAGACAAAGTTGCTAAGCCTTTCTACAACACTGTTTAGCCTTATAGGGACATGCTCCAGGTGCCTTTCTGATCTTTAGCTCTTCAAATTAAAGGAAAAAAATGTGTCTTTCTAGCCCTAACTAGGAATTGCTGTGTTTGCCAGCATTTCAGTTCAGATCATGAGTCAAACCTGACAATCCTGAGACAGATAAATCACCATCTAGTCTAGGGGGAGCTGGGAGGGGAAAAAAATTATCAGATTTCACCACTAGTCTCTGTACCTTTCTAGTTCACCTACCTTTCCTACATAGCCATGATAACTGTGAACACATTTCCTTACTAATTGCATAGGGGGAGAGTATACTTCTCCCTTCAAAAGAAAATTATAATAATTTTCAATTACTCACTTGATTAGTTTCTTACCTCTTGTATGTAAACATCCTTTCCAATATCCCCTTTTCTTCCTCCATACTCTTTCTTGCCTGCAAATGAGCCCCCTTGGAATGCAAATCCAATTGCAAGTCCTTCAGCTGAGGGTCATGTTCCACTCTCTCCCATTCCTCCCTCCTTCCTTCACAACCCTCATTGTCCATGGGCACACTCCTAACTTATACTCAAGATACTTTAGGGGAAAAAAAAAGCACACTGACCTCCCACACCACAGACAGTCCTTCGTTGTCCCAAATAGCAGCCCTGCCTGCAGCCACAGGACCAAGGTCGGTGTGATGGCACTCATGTAAAATGACCAAAGTTTGAGAGCATTCCCAAGCCTCAACTTTAGGGTGGCATCCTGCAATTAATTCCATTTCCAGAAGTTCCTGCCATGGAGTATTACTTTTTTTTTTTTTTTTTTGCTATAGAATCCTAAAAGAGTAGACATGAATGAAAAATTGATGAGTTTTTCTACCCTGGCTGCTGCTTCTCAGTGTTTTTTTTAAGAACTAGTGTAGGATTTACTAGATATACATATGGGGTGTGTAGTCCAATCCTTGTTTGCACTTCATTATGAAGCTGCATGATTGCACAGGATGTCTGAACAAGCTCACACCAGGTCACCTTTGCCCCAGTACTGCACACATGTACTTCATCTTTACTGTTCTGTAAACTCACCCACAGTGGTGGCTACAGAGTGACCAATAGGCGGGGCGAAAACAGGGTATCATCAGGGGATTAGTAAAAGCAGAAAGACAAACATTACCTGGAAATGTGCCTGCTTCTACCTGCCTTCGTCATTTTTATCAGAATTGGAAAGAAAATTGTGAAAAGAATTTTTGACTTGCACTGAAAATGGATACCTGAAAAATAGCTTCTAAATAAGAACAAATGTAGCTTAATAGAGTGGTGAGTCAAATCACTGGGAGAAATAGAGATTTCTTTTTGGAACATAATAATTCCACTGACATTAAGTATCTCTCAATGTATGATTGAAGGTAATACTCAGACAAATATCTGCATCATTAAAGACATAATAATGACCCATAAATATAGGACATATCCAAAAACTTGAATTTCATCAGATCATCCATGCAAACATCAAATTTTTCAAATCAGTCTACCTTCACCTTGCTGTTTCCACCTACAGAAGACACCAGACAGCATTAGCTCTTCCCTTTCTCAGGTTTCTTTTTTCTTCTTTTTAAGGCAAGTTTCCAGGTCTGACAGCCCACTGGGCTGACATTAGACACACTGTGGTACAAGCAGGAAAGTGATACAGGCCACTATTGCCCACAAAGAACCGGCAGGGAGCAGGTCCCAGAAGCTCATGGTAAGAGACCCTGTGCCCTGCCCACTCTAATCACAGCTGCCTGTGCCTGAGGATCACAGTGGGAGGTTCTGCAAGCCCCACCAATTTCACACAGCTCCTGGGGCTTGGGACCATCCTACCCAGCTGCAACTGCAGCTCCAATCTAGCCCACATGGATTTTCTTTCAGCTTTCTTCTTGGATTTATAACAGACCAATAAAAGAAATAAAATTGTCCCTCAGTGGAACGGGGAAAGAGAAGAGTTGCAGTGAGAAAGCTTATGGGTGAAGATAAACATTTTTTCATAAGTGAAGGATGAAAGAAAAAGCAAAACCAGAGATGCACCACATCCCTTGTGCAGACCAACATTCAGCCAGTTCCTGACCAAAAGATTACTAACCTACCTCAACTCACTCTTCTCTGTTTTATTGCTGAGCATGATTTTATACAGCATGGAACTTTTGTTAGTTCAGGTTATCTGCCTGGTTGTGTCCCCTCCCAGTCCTCAGTCTATTCAGGTGGGGGGCAGAGTGAGAAGGAGAGAAAGTCTTGGTGCTGCACAAACACTCTTTGCACAACGTTAAAATGTTACCATGTGTGCTATCATTAAAACATAAGCATGCTATCAGTATTGTCCTGGTCACAAACCTAAGCCCCAGAACCATATGGGCTTCTGTGAAGAAAATTCACTCCAGGCAGAAACAGTACAGAAAAGCTGATTTTCAGATGAGGTGAGCAGCTCTGGTTGTAAATAACTATATCAACAATGCAGAATTCATAGCCAGAAGCTGATCATATTTTTATTATGTTTATCAAAACTGGCTCTGCGTCTTCAGAGGCAGATTTAATGTAGTTGTGTGAGCTGGCCACTGAAAATCTTATGAACACAATACTAAATTTGGTGTCAGAATTGTTTATGTAGCACAAGTTGCAGTTTTAATACGGATGTGGGTTTGTTTGTTTTCTACAGAGAATGCAATGATCCTTCTCTTAGATTGCACCTAGTAGTCTTGTCTTTAATGTATGTTTTTTTGTGGGGGAAGAAAAGAGTTAGTGGAAATAAAATACTGCTGATGGAATTTTCTAATCATTTGGCAATCAATTGGAAAAATACAAGTTATTTTAAATGCATCTGAGTGAAATATTTTGACCTGAATCCACACATTTCATAGTCTTGCTTGAAGACCAAGTTAACATGTTTTGGGTTGGGAATGGGGAAGAGAACTTCTAGACCTATCAGATCTCAGCAGTCAGCTGCAGTTCAGACTGTGGATACCCAACAAGTTCACATTCATTATACGTCATCAGCTTTAGAACCAGATTTGCCCTAAGAAGGATATGGAAATGAAAACCCCACTCAGTTACAAAACTAGTCAGTTACTCCTACTAGTGCAGGATGCTGTGGTTACTCTTTCGTTGTTTTAGTTACCTCCAAATTTTAATGCTGAAATATATATAGGCTTCCACATTTTAATTGTGGGAAGGAAAACAAGAGTTGGCCTTTGCAGGCAGCCCTACTCCTCCTCTCCTGCTGTATACATGCGGCTCCTGCCATTATTGCCACTCACACACCCACAAATGTAGGAAGGAGGCTCCATGCAACATTGTCTATAGCACGTTCTGTCACTTAAAAGTGTTTGATTTGCTTCCTCAGTCTAATACTTCTTTTTTACCCTACTAAACCCCGCATATGAAAGCAGCTATAATTCTTCAGGCAAGAAAAGAACACTGGCTGAAGATTTTTTAATGCCATGCTATCTGCACAGCATTGACTCAAATAGTTAATGATGTATGTGGATGTTAAGTAAAACTTGTCATTTTCTTGTATTCAGCCTTCCAATCCTTAGATGTATAATTTAAAAAATAACTTCAATATTTTCCCAGATCTGCACACGGCAATATACTCCCAAAACTTTTCCATAAAGTTGAAAATAACGTGGAAGAAGAAGAAGATGATTCTTTGTCAAATGTCCCTTTGAGTTGCATCAATGAGTCAAGCTCTTTATTTGAATCATGTTCCCTGCTTTGCTTTTCCTGGTTTTTGTTTGGTTTGGGGGTTTGTTTTGTTTTGTTTCTCTTTGTTTCTCTTCCTGATAGTTATCAGCTAATGATTTCTACCGATCTATTGCAAATTTACATCTGTGTTTTTACTGAGACAATACATTAAGATGGTGTAAAAGTGCCATAATCCATCTCTGAATGAGGCCTGCAGTGGTCACAGGATACTTTACATAAACTAGGGAGTAGTAGGGCACAGGTTCTGCACAAGGACTGTAAGGGTAACAAACAACTCCACTGTAAAGCACAACCAAAAAGAGTGGATCCATTTACCTTAAAAGCATATAAGCTTATATATACACTGGACTAGGAGGTTTTGTTCTCTTTGCCCTGACACAAGAAATAGGGAGGCATTAGATGAAACAGAAAGCCAGTGAATCAAAAGCTGACCACAGGAACCAATTTTTGAAACAGTTTGACATCCTCAGTTTTGAAAGGGAAACTGTAGTGAACTTCTAAGAGCAAGTTGGATATTAACACAATCTTCAGCAATATCTAAAGTTACTTACAACTGTAAAGGACTCACTACTTATCAAGGCTACAAGCACAGCACTATTTGTAGCAGGTGGCAATATCTTTTATTATCCTTTATGACAAACAAAGAGACTTTCAACCACATGCACTTTGCTTCACCAAATAAAGAGGCAAAATACTTCAGACCTGAAAGAGGGTTTTTGTTCCCAGAAGTCTGACTGTTTATTGCATCAGTTAAATACAAGATATCATAGCTTTCTTTGGATTTACAATAGTCAATGGCAACAAAAACCAGGAATGGAGTATGAAACATCATGCCCCAGAGACCAGTATTTTAAGCACAATTTAACAAGGAACAGCTCAGAAAAGGCAATGCCTTCATTTTGAGCTACAATATTTAAAAGTGTTAGACAAACCATGCACACATCTTACCAAGTACAACAGTTCCTTCTTTTGTGGGATTTCAATGCAAGACCTTCCTGAAGAACTCAGCAACCTCTCTCCCCACTCCAGGAAGGAATTATTGGGTCATTTTCAAATACCTTCAATACCAGACTTCTAAATAGGACAGGAACTTTCTTAACCATGAAAGAAGTTAAAACTAGTACTTTGCCATACCCTTGCTAGGGCTTATTAAAAGTTTGACAAGAGATATTTAAGTCACTTTTTGGTGGTTTTCCTCCACTTCTTCCTGTAGGAAGAACTTCATGCTTTTGGGAGTACAATTATTTACCTTGGATAGGTTGCTCAATGGACTTCATTGATCCTATAATCACTAAGCATGTCTGGTTCCAACCAGAGACCAAATACAGAGACATTTTGTATAATCCACCTTCTAGGTATTTTGTATTTCTGTATAAAATATTGGCTGAGGTGGGAGTGGGAGGAAGCAGCTGAGGCTGAAATGTAGCCAGAAAAAAATCCAATTACTGCTTGCTAACCCTGGAAAGTTTTTTGTGTGGTTATTTTTTGTGTGGTTTTTTAATTTAACTTTTTAAGCGTAGGCTTGTCAGCCTGGACAGCTCATCTTTCCTTCTAGTCAAGTTCAGAGGTTTACCAGTGGGGAGCAAATCAAGGCAGTCGTGTGGCACAACATGGGCAACACAGCACATCAGTCAAGAGGGGACAAAAGCATTTCAACTTCCTTTTAACTCTGTTTTGGAAACTCAAAAACGAGTAAAAGCTATGGGATGAGAATACCAGACAACTAATTATATCAAGGACTTTTGATTCTGGACTAGGCCTTTGAACACATGGGAACCACAGCTGGGCTAAGCTTTCAAAGGATATTATTTACACCAGGACCAGATCTTCTGAGCTCTGCCCACTGAGAGAGGAAAAATGGACTGAGAATTGCTGCCAATGCGAGCCTGGGCATGAGCTGCCTCCGAGTCTGTCCTTGGAGAAAGGAGATCAGGAAAAGTCAGTCTTGCATGAGGTGCTAGGACCACAATTTGTTAAGTCTTTGTGTAGTTATTCACTTTGTCTTGTATTTGATCATTCTTTCCTGTATTATCTTCTTCTTGTGTTTATATTCTAACTTATAAAGACGGGAACTGCTCATAGTATGTGGCTCATCCTGTAAAGAAGGCAAAAACTTGGCACATGAAAAGACATTCCACTGTTCAAAGCCTCAATAGATACAATATGAGTCCACAGTGGTGGCAGATAGCAGTGGTGCAGATCCCACCTCGACCAGAGTCAGAGACTTAACTGAATAGATGAAAGCGACAGGAACTTCATAACTTGACACAAGCAACAAATGAGACCTCCAAAGACTGAGGAAAGTGGGAGGGGAGGGGAGGGGAGGGGAGGGTAG
>JAWWTY010000123.1:61144596-61156318 GCA_035222235.1 Margarornis squamiger
GGGAGGGGAGGGGAGGGGAGGGGAGGGGAGGCAACAAAAAAGACAATTTTAGAATGTCAAAGTCATCCCTTTTAAATCATCTTCACCACTGAATGATCTGTCCTAGTAGATTAAAGTTCTAAAGTTTGTATTGCTGCCATCACTGTATTCATCACATTTGCTTTTATATACAAGGCACTGAAGCATACCCCCTTTTAAAAAAGCAACTGCAATTTGGCTCTCCCTCTTTGAGTCACAAAATAAAGCTCTCAGCACAGAAATGAAGTTAAGAGCATCTTTTAGCATCCCCAAGGCTGACTGAATGCCGTGCAAAGAGGCACACAAGCTGCTCTTCGGCCGGCCTGAGCTGGGGAGCACATATACATAGGACAGTTCTCATTCTACATCTACTGCTCTCAGTGCTGCAAAATCCTACTCCAGGGTGTCTTAATAGCCCCTGTACATAAATGGAGCACGTGGGAGGCAGTGGGTTTTTTTCAGCTCACAGTGAGAGAGTACAAAACAGATGCTGAACCTGGTGATGCTATAAGTAAGAAGGGGTGATCCTGCTTAATATAGGCTTGTCAAGTCATCCAGTTTATACACTTTTATGCTGCATTTAAAAGACTGTCCAGCTGGGACCCAGATTCATTTGCAACACATACAGGTATATTTGGGTAAATAAATCTGTAATCTAGAACATATTAAAATGCTTGCATTTTCATTTACATAGAATTTAAGTGCCTGAATTTAGGACAACGGTCTTGAAAAAAGTCTCACTTCCACGCCCAGTTGATTTTTAAGGTAACGTTGTCTCCATATGCCTAAATCTGTGCCATCCCATACACCCCACTGGTCTTCATTTTGGCTGAGGCATATTCCAACCAACTATGGAGGGCTTGCACCCCTAGACTAAGTGTTCCTGTATTGCTCACACTTCCTTGTAATGAGCACACTCAGAACCTGCCATTTAGCTTGACTCAGAAACATCAAGAAACAAGAGTATTTGCAATGTGTATGACAGTCTAATGGTTAGAGATTCTGCTGAAAGCAGATTAGGCTTCTGCAGCCTGCAAGGAGAACTGCTGAGCAGCACTGTGAGCAGGGGCACTGTCTCCCCTTCTCAAACCTGTGGCACTATTGGACCAAGACTAGGATGTACAGAGATCCAGAGGTGGGGCAGGTATGAGGTACTGAACCGTACCTGGTGCAGGTCTTTGTGCTAATATGGGAACATATTCAAGCAGATATATCATCACTTCTCATCCAAACAGTACATAAGCAAAGCATTTAAATCTTGGATTTTGTCCTGCAGATGCCTGCAGGCTTTTACCATCACCTGGGTATCCTGAAAGAAGCCACTTAAAGGTTAAAAAAAAACCCCAAACAAAACAAAAACAAACAAAAAAAAAGACACATTGTGCAAAGATGTAAAACAGCATGAGCATTACTACCTTATATAGTATAAAATTGAATATTTTCCTATTAGATATTACACAATATATAAATATGCATTTATGAAGTTGAGCTTTCTGTCTCTTAGGCCCATTTCCATCTGTCCCATCACCGTACAAAACTATCGGTACTCAACAGGCAAGCAATGGTAGAAGTTGGTACCTTTGTATTTGAAAAAAATATTGTTAATTATTACATTTATCAGAAAGCAGAACCCCCACATCTTTTGTGCTTACACATTGGCAGATTTAGGCTTGAGTCACTTGAGTCAACTCCATAATGTCATGGTACAAGTCATCACAGGAGATCAGGTTTTCCCAATGAATATATGCATTCAATATATAGCAGCAGATTTTGACTACATTCAGTATTTTATTTGCACAGATTAAGAAATCATAGTACTGACATACTAAGGGCCATTCTACCACAAGATTTCAAATGGGACTAGGCACCTTCAGAAAGTTTCTGGAAGACGGATTTATTTTCAGCAATCCAGCAGGATAAATGTCTAAAATGCCCTGCCATTGCACAGTGAAAACATCACTGTACAGCACAGAGGGAAGATGATCTTAAATCCTCTTTGCTCTCCACACCTTGACTAAGTATTCCTTGCAGGATGACATAGGGTGCTGCTGTGGAAGCTATTTTCCAAGCTTTAACACAATGGAATAAATGTGACAGCTTTTCATCTGCTGCATGGTAGACAGACACTTGACAGACACCTATTTAATAATAAACTGCAATGGCAATACTGAAGTTATTCAGAATGGTACGAGGGGACTGCAGAGAGCAGGAGAGTCTGTGGATCCTAGGAGATGGACAGGTGGTGAGTTGACTACTCTTAGCGCTCCTTCCCCATGTGAATCTCACCCATCTCTGTACGCCCACTCAGAGCCCATCCTGTCCAGACCCCACCCTGAGCCCTTCCAGACCCCCTGCACCTACTTGCTCCAAAATCTACTGACCTCTATTACCATCCCAGCCTCAGCCACCTAGGACCATATCAGTTCCTCCTAGGTCCTTGCTGTCTTCAACCACCACCAAATTTCTGGATTGCTGGACCCTCATCTGGTTTCTCTAATTCCTCCTTAAAATGGACTCTCTGCCTTCTACCCAGCTATTTTCCTTCCTGTGCTCAGACAGGGCTCTGCTATTGCCAGGATGTTCAATCCTACCTGCTTTGTCCAGTGCTGCTGAGCTGGTCCTGGTATTTGCACTGGTATATCCCATTTGACCTATGAAACCCCAACCTTTGGCAAATACTATTTTTAAGACAATTATCATTTAATAATGATACTTCATTATTTGAATTATCAAAGTAATGGTTTAATATAGAAAATACTTTTACCTAAGAAGCCATTTAACATTCAGACACTGAATTACCTAAATTGAATGTTTTGAAAGGTTATGCAAAATATTTTATCTTCTAATGAAGCAGAAACTCTTTGCACTCTGTCAAGAACTTTGCATCTTTGTTTCATGGAATTGGAAAGACAAAAGGGTTGTTTAATATCCATTGCTGAGAGACATCCAAGAAGTACCTCTAAATCATCTCCTCTTCTTGCTATCTGTCTCAAAATGCTTATAGATAAAGATCAATTAGCAAATCATTATAAAACTGCTTTGAATATAAAATAGTTGAGAGAAACTTGTATGTTCCCTCTCACTGCATAAATCAAGTTTGGATTTTCAAAGATTCTCAACTTTAAACAGCCAAAACGCCTTTTGAACATCTGGGAAGACTGTGTACTTGTATTTTACTGTTGTGATGAAAGATAATAATAAAATTTTAAGATGTGACTTGCTTCCTTCTGCATGAATTTGTATATTTTACATTTAGAGAGAGAAGAATATATTTAATTACTCTACAAATAGGATTAAATATATTTTGTTTATATATATATAAAAGAACCTATATATGTAAGTATAAAAAATCAAGTGCATATACTTCTCACAATGAAAACATTCAGCCTTTATTTCTATAAAAGCCAAAAAATTAAACCTCCTGTAGAAAAAAAAACAAACAAAAACAAAACAAAACCAAAAACACCAAATTATCTCTATCTAATACCAACCCATTATCATTTTTTATTCTCAAGCAAAGCCCCCAAGAGCTTTAAAAAAAAAGTCTATTTACGCTTTGCTCTGCAAAATTTAGAGCCAAATTATGTTTTTGGTGAATAATATTGTCTTTTGAATGGAAATGTTGTTGCTTGGGAGAAAACACAACACCAACAGAAAAAGAGGATCTAAAAGATTCCCTTTGGGTGGAGACATAATATAATTTAAGTGTAGCTAGAGGTAGTTCCAGCTTTGGTGACAATGAGGTAGCCAAGCAGCTAACTCCATGCCAGGAGCTTCTGTTCACTGAAGGAGACTAATCATATGAAGTTAACAGAGAAAGGCAAAGGTAGAGGCCAAAGGCTAGAAACTTAGATTTTTAATCTTACTGAAAATATTTCAGATTGAAAAAATGAGGTCACAGGATAAAAGCATGCTGAGCTTCTTGGTTAATAATTTACTCATGGGATGTTTTAAAAACTGCAGCAGGTGAACTGCAGACTAGACTTCTCCAATTCCTCAGACGCAACCAAGTTCAGACCATGGTCAAGGCTCCCCTCTGCTATTCAATCACCAGGCTCTTCAGGGACTCTGCAAAAACTATATGAATTTAGGATTTCTTCAGCTCAGTATTAGGCCCCTAAATCATGACCTACGTGCAGCTCAGACACCAAAACCCCAAGAAGCTATCAGAGCCACATCCGTTCAAGTCACAGACAGCCACCAGCTAAACCAGAGAGACTACACCAACCAGATCTCATTTGCAATCACTTTTTTCAGAGCATAACCTCACAAAAGAAAAGTGTGGTTTCTCTTTTATGCAGTAAACAAAAAAACACCATTAATTTAAAAAGTTCAGATTTCCTATGTAATACATGATCATCCACCTTAGAAGCAAAGGGTTTACCATGAAGCCCAGAATCCATGAATCCAGAGAGCAGGCATTTGTGTTGGAGAGTGAGGTTCTTGTGCCTTGCAGCTCCCTGCACCAGCTGGCTGACACTAGACAAATTTCATGCAAACTGAACCCATCTGTATGTTATTGACATTTTTTTCCTTATTTTTCAAACTCCCTCCTAACACAAATCATCAAATTAATAGTAGCAGGTTTAGAGCACTCTTCAAGTAACAAGTGAGGGTGCAGTGCATGATACAAAAAAGTATTTGCTGTTAACTGCAGGAAATAATTCACAGGAAGAAATTTTTTTCACAGGCTGGAATTTTTAATTATTTTTTTATGATTACTGCATTGTATTTTGCAAACCTCAAAAATGTGACTGTGATGGCTGCGATATAAATTAAGTCAATAAAAATATTTACCCTCCTGCATCTGTCCACTATAAATGCTATTGAACATTATCTCCAGTCACAACTAAGAATGGATTTAGACATATAACAAGATAAAATCATCTTGTACATTTTCTATTAAACTAAACTACCCTGGGAGAGGTAACAGGCTCTTTGAAAAAAAACAATCCATCATCTGCTTCAGATGATATTATTTGTATTTCCACTCTTTACATCCCTAATGACATTACTGCTCACTGCAATCTTACCACTTCTACAATAAACGAGAGGTTGAAGAAAGAGGCACGTCTTTGATGCCCCATTACTAACAGAAATGTCCTCATTTATAGTTGGTTTTGTGTGTATCACTCCTTTAGGACCATAAGTATGTGCTTATCTTTAAAAGCATCATCTTAAACTTAAAGAGGCTAAATTCTGTTAAAAAATGCACAGTGCCCTATATAGTTAACAGGAACCTAAAAATCCAGTAGTTCTTGCTCCTCTGAGATATCAAAGTGGAGCTGCTCTGTGTGGACTCCTGGAAAGTTTGAAAAGTCTTCCAAAGCTTGAAAACAAATAGGCAAATCTGACTAAAAGAATCATTTCTGCATTTTACTGGGTGAAATATTTTACTCAGTGTGCCAACTTTAACATGTCATCATCCACTAGAAAGAATACCAGCAGTAATATTCATAAGAAGCCAAGAGAAATAATTTCATTGCTCTGTGACCCAAGCACACACCCATCACCGAGGTCTTCTGCTGATTTAAATAGGCCCTGCATATTTTTAAAGAACTCATGAATTCAATTAAACAGTAGCGAAGATGGCCTCCGAGGAAAGAAAAATCTCTGAATAATTATTAACAACAGCATAGGTGTGTACTTTGCCTTCTGTGTGACAGTGACAAAAATGCCCTGGTTATAAAGAGTGGCAATTTTGGCACATACAAACAGCTGAGGGACTTGTGACCTCTCAAACCTCCAGTCTGATGCATGTTCTGAACACTGCCTCCAGTGCTGTCAGTCTTGAATGATGAGTTTATACATGATTGACTCCTAAATGCTGTAAGATTGTGCTTAGCGTTATTTCTACAAGAAGCCTCCCTAATTTTGAAGCCTTCTGTGTTACATGTTACAAAAATACGGGAGTTCTCAGCAGGGAGCCTCCCTGCAGACACACATCAGATGTGGCTGGCGGTGGTAAAAAACACAATGAAAGCAAAAGGATAAAGTACCAGACTTATCAAAAAATACTGCAGTAATTTTTCTCCCTTTGAAAAGTGTTTTATTTGTGTTCACCTCTCAGAAAGACATATACATTTCTTTATCTTAGGGAAAGAAACCAAACCACTACACAACCCAACACCCATTGTTAAAGCCAGAGCTGTTAAAAGCTTTTTGGGAGTTTGAATGGTGAGTCTTCATGGTGTTTGCAGCATTTTACATAAAACACTGTACTTTTATGTCCATCACATCCCAGATTCTTAAAAATTAACTAAAATAGCTTCACATGTTCTGCTCTTTAAAGAGACACTGACCCTCCTTTGGTACGGTGCTATCCAGGACTAACAGAGTAAATAAGCCATAACAGAAGATTCAGCTGGCTAAGAGGTAACTTAAAAATGAAACATAATCATTTCTAAGAATAACACAAAATAGAAACTGAAAACAATCTGAGGCCTTGAAGGTCAGTCATCACTCAGGACTAGATTAAGTCAAAGCCAAACTGTATCATACATTCAAATTATTCAAGTATAAACACAGTCACCCCCACCCCACCCCCCAAAAAAAATTTAAAAACCCAAACAAACAAAAAAAACCCCCCAACCAACCAAAAACCCCAAAGCAAGTGAGCTAGCAATAGCAATAAGTGATCACGCTTAATTCGGGAGCAAAATGCATGACAGGAGCAAGGTGACTTTCACAGAATAAAAGATATGGGTGAGAAGCACAAGAACCATTGGCACAGATGAGTTCCAGAGAGACACCACAAGAATATGAGGATTATAAAAACCTACTTGCACTTCCAATGAACTCCACTCTATGGTTAGGCAGATGCATTAGTCCTTAAGAGGGAAACCATTAAAAAAGTAGGGCAGCAGTTTCATCTGAGAGAAACAAGTTAGAACAATCCTTTTGGGGATGTTTTCATTAAAAAGGGCTGCCCTTTTTATAGTTCAAGGCAAGATACACATTTCTTTTAAAAGTTTATCTTGCTAATTCTGAATACTCTGGCTTTGTCAGTGGTAAGCAATTACGACACATTAAAAAGCAACAAATTTTCCCTATGAGTTAAGAAAAAGCTTTTCTTTCAGATCCATAAGGTCAAGCTCTGCTTCCAGCAAAAAAAGTACCTTCTGTCTGTCTGTTGAAGCAGAAATGTTCCCTTTCTGGTGCTTCCAGGCTCCAAAGGATGAAGCCCCCTGACAGATACATATTCCAAGAAAAGAGATTATATCATAGAGCCACCCTTAGAAATAATTTACCAGATGAAGTCATGAAAGGCAAATTACTAATGGAAAGTGGCAACTTGATCAGCTTTCTGTATTGCCTTAATTATCCTCACAAAATCTAGGGGCAGGCTAAAAAGTGCCTTCCTTCAGGTCTAAGATAAAGTCTATTCCTAATATTCTGTGCAAATCTGTTACATAAACTCAGTGATGGAGATATTTTCTTGCATCCCAGAGTTAGCCCACCCACTTGTTCCAGAATCCCAGGTAGGTAAGCCCTCAATGAGGAGAACAAGGTGATGCACTACCATCTTCTTGTATACATATACCCCTCTGCCACACTGCAGTGAACTGGATCCAAGGGAACTGTCACACTACCTGCACAGGAATTATTTTGAAGCAGAAAGGCTACATGGGGAGGTGGGGAGGGCACCCTCCTTGCTGTTACTACTGAAATTCTTCTGCTGCTCTGTACTGCTGCTGGAGCAGGGGGTAACACACAGCATCAGATTGCACAGCCTGCTGGCACTCAGGTGCTCAGGAAGAGATCATGATTTCCCTTTCCCATTTCCCTGGGCTGTTTCTGATTTAATGTGGATAAAACTGGATAAAATACAGGCATTGCCCTGGGAGCTGGAATCAGCACCAGGTGCCTGAACCTCCTGCATCTGGATATCATAGGGTTTTGCACACATCTAGACAGTTTAACAAGCTGCACTAGCCTCAAAATTTGAGTAGTAACTAGAAAATGCAAAAAATCTCAATTGTGGTTGGAATAATTCATGACTACACCACCAGATGCAGTTTCTTTCATTTTCATTTGGGAAAATTGTATTATTCTGGGCAACTTTATCTAACCAGTAGGGCTAGAACTATGGCTAACTCCTGACAACATATGATTGCTTTGGCAGAGGAATGGTAAAATTCTCACCCTTGATGTCAAGCCGTTAGTAAGCTGAACCTGGTTATGGGCATGAGATTTGTTTTTCAAGCTTCTCCCAGCCACAGTCACAACACCCTTTCCTAAGGACAGCTGTAAAAGGATATTTACACTGAGATTCCACATCAAGAGCAAAGAAAACGTTCAGGTAGATGTCAATCTTCAGTGACAAGCAGTTTAAAAGATAATCCAAGACAATATAACTAATTAATATCAAAGACTACACACATAAAACATTGCTTGCAGACAAATCCAGACTGCAGCAGAGGCAACCACAAAGGGATTTCAATCACATGCCTCCTGTGTTTCTTCCACCCCATATCCCAAGGGGAAGTAAGATAATCCCCAAACCAGTATTAAGGATTTGACTTTCCAAAGAGGCTCAATACCAAGCCCAGAACATTCACAAATTCCAGTATATGACTAAATGATTCCCCTGATCCATGCTGCCTATTGCAGGTCCCACTTTTCCTCCATATGCCACACAGGGGCCTTCAGCTCACAGTTATGCAGGACTCCCCTTTGCAGGGAGGCCCCAGGTCAGGGACATCAGGAGGGAGGCTGCTGAATCCACACCTACAGTTCAGTTTAAATCTGCTCAGCTCATGTCATGGGTATTTCAAAAGGGTAAATTAATTCAAGTGTTGTTCATTTTGTGAGCCAAAACTTGAAATAAATATTGGTATTATTTTTACTACCTTTGATCATTTGTTTTGGAAACAATATAATTGTTAATTTCTGAGCTGACAGCTTACAACTGTTGCTAATCCTTCACTTGATGTAAATGATTCAATAGAAACGGAGCTCAAAATACTCTTTACAGTTTTTAAAGACTGCTTTAAAATGTTTTGTATAGTCAAAGCACTTACAGCTATTTAAATTCCAGTTAATAAGTAGATAACTAAAAAAATGCATGAACAGCACTTTTTTGTTCTCTCAAAGTGAATGAGTTCTCTAGTGTCTACAGTGGGAAATGCAGACTACTGATGTTGTTTTCTAACATAATCATTGTTTTTAGACACAATCAGCTCCTAACTCTGTCACCAAACTCTCTTCATTAATAGCATTTTAACAAAGTAAGTTCAAGGACAGAATTAAGTGGAAAGTTTTAGTAGCTTATATACATGTATGCTTGATACTCTTACTGCAGAGAGGGATAGCATCAGTTATAATACTAAAAAAAATCAGTCATAAATCCGGCTGTAAGAACCATGTAAACGAGCTCATTTAAGTCAGGCATTCCTACAAGCCTTGCTCTTGTGCAAAAACTGTATTTTCTATACAGACTACTTTGCTTTTAAAATACTAGGGTTTAGCTGTTAGTCATTCTAACCATTTGAATAGAAATGTTAGTTTGAATACTTGTTGTAAACCTTTCAGGCTGACAAATGAAAGATAATAAACCCTTGATCAATATAACTTTTATTTATTCATCTGGGAAAAGAGGATATCATAGGCAACAACGCCGCCTAGGAGAACAAGGATTTCACATAATCTGTTTTGGCAGAAACACACATTTAAATAATCATCCAAATCACCACCTCACTATTTCTATCTTTAAACAAAAATCAAAACAAAAACCAACCAACCAAAAACAGAGAGAAAGAAACATGAGATCTGAACAAACAAACAGGCCAGAATTTTCTTCAATTTAATGTCTATGCCAGCCACATCCATCCCTGATTTTAGCAGTCATAGTACTTAGCACTGACAACAGCACCTTTCATTTGCAAACACATTATAAACATGAACTGACTGTAATTATACCACAATACCCCACCACAGCTAATCAATGACTGCCTGGTCCTCTCTCAGCCTGAGGAAGTGCTGATTTAAGTTTGTGCTGCCAGCCCCCTGTATGACAGTGTCTACATCCCACAAAGTGCTACACACAGAAGTGAGTTTAGCATGAAGTGACTGACCAAATTACAGCTCAAAATCAAGCAGGTTTTTCCACTCAGTACTAATATTTTCTTTTTAATCCAAGAAGAACTGATCAGGGCAGGATGCAATTTAATGTAAACCATTTGGAGTGAAAGGTGTTATTTTGCCTAGCGAAATCTCTCCCTCACAGTCCAGGTCACAGATGGAGTCAGTGGCAACCTCATGATCAGGGGAGATCTGGGACATCCTATCAAAAGGGTCCTCACGATTTTCCTCACAGTCAACCACATTTGGGATCATGTTAACATAAGCAGTCACTATCTCCTTATGGAAAAGGGTGTCCTGGTTGTAAGAGATAAGCTCATTGCTTATATTAACAGTCTCCACTGGAGTACTAGAGCAAAACTGACCGCATCCCAAGAGGTTGGAGAAAACCTTTCTAAAGTCAGCATTGAAGGCATAGATGATGGGGTTGAGAGAGGAGTTGGCCCAACCAAACCAGACAAAGATATTAAAGGTGGTCTCACTGACGCAGGGAAGGCCAGCATGGGGATCACTAGGTGGGCTGTCGCAGAAAGGAACCATGCAGTTCAAGATGAAGAACGGCAACCAGCAGCAGACAAAGACGCCCATGATGACAGAGAGAGTTTTCAACACCTTAGTTTCTTTCCTGATGGAGGACTTGAGGCTTGTGTGATGGCTGCTTGTGTGATGGCAGTCAATGTGGCTGCTCCGGCAGCTCTGTGCATGCTCGGCTGCCCTCTCCAAGGAAGAGATACGACGAATCTGCACCTGGGCAATGCGGTAGATTCGAGTGTAGGTAACTATCATGATAGCCACCGGGATATAAAAACTGATCAAGGAGGAGGAGATAGCATAAGTCCTGTTGAGGCTGGAGTCACAGCTCTCTGATGGTCCAGTGAGGGTATCGTTGCTGCCGGAGGTCACATCAGAGGGTCTCATTGCTGCTAATGCCACCCATGTTGTGCTCATATCTTCTGCCCAGGTGGTGACAGCACCTGCTGCTGCCCAGGCAGTGCCAAATCCATCTCCAATATCACCAGCAGCAACAACATTCCCACTTTTGTGCCAGTTGAGTTGGACAGGGATGAAGGAAATGAGCACAGACAGTGCCCATGCGATGCTGATCATCACCAGAGCCAACCGCTGGGTCATCTTCCTCTCGTAGCGGAAAGGGCTGGAAATAGCCCAGTACCTGTCCACACTGATCACACACAGGTTGAGGATGGAGGCCGTGGAGCACATGATATCGAAGGCCACCCAGACGTTGCAGAAAGCCCCGAAGGGCCAGTACCCAGCCACCTCAGCCACCGCCTTCCAGGGCATGACCAGCAGGGCCACCAGTAGGTCCGAGACAGCCAGGGACACGATGAAGATGTTGGTGACCTTGCTCCGCAGGTGTCGGTAGCGGACGATGGCCGCGCACACCAGCACATTCCCAAAGAGCGTCCAGAGGATGAGCAGCGCCAGCAGGCTGCCCGCTGCCACCTGCGCCGCCCCGGGGGCGCCCCCCGGGCCCCGCTCCCCGCCGGGGTGCCCCGTGTCCGGCGGCAGCGGGCTCCGGCCGCCCCGCAGCATCGCTGGCGGCTCCCGCCGGCGGCGGGGCGGCGGCGGCCGGGATGCGCCGAGCAGCCAGCGCCGCCCC
>JAWWTY010000123.1:61156497-61209220 GCA_035222235.1 Margarornis squamiger
GGCCCCGCTCCGCGACCGGGGCTCCGCGCCTCGCCGCCAGCCCGGGATCCCTGTCCCGCTCCCCGGGGACCCCCCCTGGAGTCCTCGCCCCGCGGCTCAGTGCGGGTCCCCCTGCCCGGGGTCTCTGTCCCCCGGCTCCATCCTGGGGTCCCCGCTCCGCAGGTCGGCTCGTCCCCCCGGTCCGGGGTCTCTGTCCCGGTCTGGGTACCCGCCTCGCCTCCTCTCGCTTGCGCTCCCCGATCCGCAGCTCAGTGCGCTCCTCTCCTCCTGGGGCTCAGCGCGTACCCTGCCCGGGGCACAGCTCCGCTCCCGCTCCTCCCGGGCACACGCTCCCCCGGTGTCTCCCGCCCGGGCTGGCGGCTCCGCCCGCCCCGTGCCCACCCGGGCGCCCCCGCCCCCGGTGCCGGCCCGGTGCCCGCTCCCCGCCTCCCCCGCCGCCCTGGGAGCATGCTCTGCCCCCAGGGACGCCCCGTCCGGGCCGGCGGACACCGGGGCTGGCGGGGGACGGGACGGGACGGGACGGGAGGGGATGGGGTGGCGGGGGCGGCCGCCCTACGCGCTCCTTCCCTCCCTCCGAAACCGAGTCACCCTCGCAGTTCTTTGGCGCTGCCACCGGTTCTGTGCGGCGTTTTTGCGCAGCTGGAGAAAAGAGCTCGGTCCCACCGCGGGGAACGGGGAAATGCCCCTCCAGCATCACCGCGGGAAACGGGGCTGTGGAGGACGGGTGTGGACACAGCTCGGTCCGAAAGGTGCGGTGGGGGCGTGGAACGAGCTGGGTGTCTTCCACAGGGACGGGAAACGGAGCCTGCATCGGTACTTGTTCCAAAGGGTTCTGCTGGACGACTGAGGTGTATTACAGGCAGCAAGTCCGGCAACCGAAAATCCTATTCTCTCTTTCCAGCTCGTTTATGGGATGAATCATTCCTCTCAGTAGGGCTGCAGTGCAGCTAGAAACGGACTGTGACGGTGAACATTACAGGTGTGAATGCTGTGCTGTTGATCTCGTCATGCGCTAATGTCATGCCTGAGTTTCCTCAGAGAACATGCTTTAGTGATTTTTATTCAAAATATTATGGATTTTAAAAATTAAACTTAATTCCTTTATAAAACTGTTGACAGAGATCTAACCTGGTCTTGATTCAACACCCTATTTTGGCACTGAAAGGACTGAGGAAGCCATGCTTTCCAGGGGTCTTCCAGCTACTTCTCCAGACAGATGGGGAAGGACAAGATTCGCTATACCTTGCTAGATCTTCAGTGACATTAAGGAAGATTAAATGCTAGACTTACTAAATACAGAGGGAAAATAAAAATAAATAAAACTGCAACCTTTTAGGTAATTTTCTAAAGTTGTCACAAGAAAAGCTGGAGCTTCACTTTAGCTCTCGCTTTGGAAATTGGCACTACTTTTCCACATTTAAGCAGAGTTATATTTAATATTGGAGGGAGAATTTAGCTTTTGTCACCACTGAATTCTAAACAGCATGACTAAAGCTGTGATGCTGAGGCAATGTGTTGCTTGCACAAACTCTGCTTTCCTAAGCAATGCCTCCTACAATTTCTCTGAACGAAGGACCAGATTGCCCAAGTACTTGTGTATGTGCCTGTTGAAGCTACTAGTCCAGAAATGGGGATATTTTATGTAGAAAAACAATTATCTGATTCATTTGTTTAGCTTATATTCATTGCTTCACCAGTGTGTACATACTTGTACTATGGCATCTATATACATGTATGAATATAGATGCATGCAGTCCATGTGCATTCACTATTTAAATAAGCATATGTGTAGGTATCTGTCTTCTTAACAACAATAGTAGCCCAATTATTACATAGCCTGCCCAAAACTCAGCAGAACCTTGCACACACTGGTGGCTTGGTACAAACCAGCGCCAGCACTGACTGTGGCAGGGAGCAGTGGAGGTGTGGGCACAGGTTATCCCCAACTCTGCCGTGTGTAGTGGAGTCAGGTAGAGAGGAGGTGCAAGCAGCCAGGAAAGACACCATAACCCATTGAAACAAAACTTGTAAGAACTCACTTGTCAGATGTCTAAAGAATGAAATTTTGCTATGCTTTCTACAGGACTTTTTTTCAATAGGTGGACCCAAAGTAGAGGCCTCTCCAAAGTATCCCGTTTACTGGCCAAGTGTTGGATTTGGCTGTCTGGTTCCTGAATAACACAGAATTCAGAGGATATAATATATCCTCTAAATATATCCTCTCTCACCTCTTTAATCTTTAGCAGATATTCTTGATTTCCATCCGATGTGAACTGATGTTGCTCACCAAAAATCCCTGTGGAAAAAGACCTATCATTGAGCTGAGGGAAGATTCATCAGCCAAAGACACACCTGTACCAATGGGTGATACAGTGTCCGATGCTGATCCATCATTTCATCCATGTATGTTCAAAGCTTTCTTTCATGGCAAAGGAATGCATTAGCAGATGAGGAGTGTTTTCAGTGGTAGCAGACAAAATGCTGTTTTGTTTTTGAGGTGGCATATGAGACTAAAACCCCCATGCTAACAGACTCCAGTGAGTTGGGAAGTGAAGCAGGAGCAGGCAATAGGACAACTGCTTTGTGCTTGTACCAGATCATTCATAATGGCATCAGGTCAGAGAAGCAATCATGTAATGGGTATGTTTATGGTATGTTATAACATTCCATCCACTGCCATCAATGTTTTTTGAGCCTGAGATAAAAACCTTTAACATTTACAGGTTATTAGCATCCTTTTTTAACTTTCTGTAGGCAGTTTGCATATAAATCTCATTTTAAGAATAGTCCATTAAACCCACAGCTGTCACTTGCTGAGAGATTTGGGATGGGTTTTTTTTTCATCTTGAAATCATCTTTGTAATGGCTTTTGTGCTTTTCCTTCAGAGCTTTATCTCTTTTTTTTTCTTTTTTTTTATTCACCTGTTAAAATTGCACTTCTCTCCCACAGCTGGCAGATTGGAAGTAATGGAATTTAACTGCAACTGCAATGGTTCTGAGTGAAAAAAAATCTTTGCAGTTCCTGATTTTAGAAATGTGTGTTTTACTAGCTCTTTCCCTTCATTGCCACATTTTCTATTTCCGTTTCAAAATACACAGACCCACTGTTCTGCCACTCAGAAATTCACAAATTCTCTCATCTCAGAGATACTTGATGTAAATAGATAAAAAATAATTAATTCCAAAACCAACTTAAAATACAGAGACACAGGTGTACCACTGAAGTTTAGGCTATAAAAGCATCCCATCAAAAATCTTCCATTACAGTCAGGCTCTAAAACAGAAAAGAAGAGGTAGTGGTAGAGGTGGAGGAGGCTGGAAATCACTGCACATCAGGCCAATTGAACAAAGTCACTGAACATGTTCTTAACTGTAGAAGTACGCTCAAGTGGAGCTATATTTAGCAGTAAGGCTGAATGTTTGCTTAAGGTCCATCAGTCTTACTCACCGAAGCTGAAAGTCTATTGCACAGGGGTGGACAAAGGTGCAGGTGTATTTATAGCCACGTGAAAATACTGAGAAAGGAGGGACATAACTGGTATCACCAATTTATGCAGCACAGAAGAATCTTTGAAGACTAGGTCAGGTTCTCCTGTTCGTGTTTCAAACAAAAATAAATATGAGCAATTTGAAAATTATCAGAAATGTATTACAGGAATTATGTCTGGGAAACTTCAGTTGAGCAGAGGGCAACGGGAGGGCTAGAACCAGCTGGTGATGTTTTACAGGGGGAAAAGTTTTCTCATAACAGATGACTTTTAATATTTCAAGTAAGGTTAGAAAAACTGCAGTGCCTAGAAACTCAATCTATGAGAAATCAGGGTAGAGGTAGGGCAAACATTTTTAACAATGCAGATGATTAATGGATGATGCAATTTATTTTGGATTGTAATAGATTTGCCATCATTTGCAGTCTGAAGCCAAGGCTGAATGCATTTCTCAGAGACTGTGCCTCAGCTCATCCTACAGCTCTGTCTTGACTCTGATTCTACTAAACAACGCGCAAAGTGACAAAGTTGCTCATCCTTGCCCCTAGAGTTTAAAAATTTGAAACTGGAATTCTTCCCCCGAATAAATCCTGAATTACAGAATCTTGTCCTGGTCCTATATAACCCTTAAAAATACAGGGGGGTGCTTGATGCTCTCTGCACTTGAAAAAGTGCATATTTCTTCTTTGATCCTCCTTATGTGTGTTGGAGAAGGAGAAACCAAAAGGATGACAAATCTAGACACCTTGTAGGATGAAATGCCACTGCCCAGCATGCAGAGTGCTACTCACAATTCAGAAGAAATAGCTATTTCTCTCTCACAGATGGTCAGTAGAATACACCTTAGTTTTGTCAGCTCCAGTACAACTCTTTTGTCAGGCTGAAGTCTCCATCAGCTGTTCCACTGTGTTCTGTAATAGCACTAATAGGCCTAAGGATTATTGCAAAAGGTATTTAATAAAGAACTTTCTAATACCCATTACTGATATTCTACTACAGAGATAAATGAGGCCTTTTAATTCTAAAGGAGCATGTCATTTTAATATTACTTAAGGGAGAAAAAAACCAAAAAGAGCAGAACTAAGTAAAAGTAGTAATTGATTGCTGTTTATCTCAAAGTGACAGAGCTCCTGTACTGGAGCTGACAAAACTAAGGTGTATTCTACTGACCATCTGTGAGAGAGAAATAGCTATTTCTTCTGAACTGTGAGTAGCACTCTGCATGCTGGGCAGTAGCATTTCATCCTACAAGGTGTCTAGATTTGTCATCCTTTTGGTTTCTCCTTCTCCAACACACATAAGGAGGGTCAAAGAAGAAATATGCACTTTTTCAACTGCAGAGAGCATCAAGCAGCCCCTGTAATGCCTTTATGACCTCCCATTCTTATGGCTGACACTGCAAATCAAAGGAAGGAACATACATGTTGAGAAGCATATGCTCCAATAAATCAAAGCCAATACGACAAAATCAGAACAAAATCATAGCCACAGTGTATTGGTGCATTGTGCACCCTTAAAACAAAAAACACCTTTAAAAAGCAAGGAGATAGGACCTTTGTAGCATCATATGGGGCAGGTGCGGGATCTGATCCATCCTGGTGAATTGGTCAGTCTCGAGTTTATTTGGGGAACAGTGCAGCTTTTGAAGCCCTCTCAGGGAAGGCTTAAAAGTCAGACTGAGACATAAGCAACGGCCATGATACTTACTGGGAGCCAAATGTGTCCCAGTGATCATTGATAAACCAGTAACACTACTCAGTGATATTTTCTGTGTATTTTTTTGGCAAAGTGGGTCAAACAGAAGACTCTTATATAAAATAACTTTCAAGATATGTTAAAAGACTGTTTTTGCCCTGGGAAATCAGCAGAGGGAACTGTACACAAGCCAGTCTTCATGAAACATAAAATGTGTATTGGTTTGAGACAAAGAGTTGCCATAGGGAGCAGAAGATTCCTGAATGTCAGAGCAGAAAACAGGACAGAAACTATCAACTGAAATATTGTCTAGCTGCTTTCATCAAAGAAAATATTGCATATTGAATTATCTGATATTTGTGAATTGTTCATTGCACATGGGCTGTACTGATTTTACTAATTACCTGCAATAATTACAACTAGCTCTGGGTTTGAATTGTAATTTTAGAATCATTTGCAATGACTTATTGTTGCTGTTGTGCTTTAATAGTTAAAAATAGTTAATGCAATTCCTTTTAGTACTATTGACTGAAATTTGATGGCCTGAAGAGGGAGGGGGTATTTTATTTTAGCTATAGCTCTATCCAAACATAGAAGATAGTTATGAGAATTATAGCTGCACAGAAATTTAACATTCATTTCTGTTTTGACAGAATATGAGGATGTTCAATTTATTAATTATGCCCCAGTAGTTTCTGCTGTCACAGTGCCAGGTCTCCACTGAGCAGTGTGCAGACTGGCTTGCCCCTGCCAGGGCTTACCTGCCCTTGATGCAGTGTCATTGCTGCATCTACACACAGAGCCGAGGTCAAATGCGGGCACAGTCAGCTGTTCTTGATATAGTGAAGTTTGGGTTCTTGACTCTTACTGCACTGGAAAGGTTTTCCAAAATAGAGAGCAAAGAAAATAAAAGTAAAGGTGTAGAGAGAAGAAAGACACCCTGATGCTTGAAAAAGGCCTCAAGAAAGCTTTCAAAAGCCTGTTTGGCTAGTGTTATGTCTTATTAAATTACTGCCTGGTAAGGAAGCTATTAGATTCAAGCAGGCAGTGGTTAAAAACCCTACCTGGGGAGCCCTGCAGGCATGCTCCTCCTACCTGGGAGAGGAACAGCAGGAGGGACAAGGAAGGTGGTTCATGTAACCAGCTACCATTAGGACACTGTTACAAAGCTATTGCTTACTACCTCACTGCTGTTGGTTGCTGCCTTCATACAAAAGTCATTGCCTGCTAGAAGCAAAATTACTAAATTCAGAAAATGACGGACTCAAGTCGGAAACAAACACGAATGTAAATTTAGCCTTAGGTATGTTATTAATCATTTCTGTGCATTTTAAAAAGCATTCTGATTTTCAATTTAGCCTGGTGAATATTTGATTGGAGAATACATTAGAATAAGGAAATTATGATATCCTGATAATCCTGGCTGAATGGTGTCATCATTTAACCCCAGCCAGTCACTCACTCCCCACTGGTGGAACGGAGGAGAGAATCAGAATAGTAAAAGTGAGAAAACTTGCAGATTGAGATAAAGACAGTTTAACAGATAACGCAAAAGCTGTGTGCACAAGCAAAGCAAAGCAAGGAATTCCTCACTTCCCAAGGGCAGGCAGGTGCTCAGCCATCCCTACCCAGGAAAGCAGGGCTCCATCACATGTAACAGTGACTTGGGAAGACAAATGCCATCACTCCGAATGTCCCCCCTTCCTTCTTCTTCCCTCAGCTTTATACTCTGAGCATGAAGCCATGTGGTCTGGAACATCCCTTGGGTCAACCGGGCTCAGCTGTCCAGGCTGTGTCCCTTCGCAATTCCTTGTACACCCACAGGCTCCTCACTGGTGGGGTGGGGTGAGGAGCAGAAAAGGCCTTGGCTCTGCTTAAGTGCTGCTCACCAATAACTGAAACATACCCAAGTTATCAATAGTGTTTTGAGCAGAGATCCAAAACACAGCCCCATAGTAGCTGCTGTGAACAAAATTAACTCTATCCCAACCAAAAGTAGCACATGTGGACAGGAGCTGCTCCTCACTCTGTTTTGAATACAATGCTAATGTAGTTCCCTGGAATTAATGATTCTATGTGTGGTTTTCACAAGCTGACTTTTAATTCCAGGTATATTGCAGTGACATTTAAGCAAAAATTTATTGGAAAATAAACATAAAACACCCACTGCTTTATTAGGAGTGGAGAGACAGCAGCTGGTTTCCCGCAATCCCTGTTCTTTCAGAAATTTCCACCTACAGCATCCATCTTTATTTGTACTTAGGCATGAATTGCGGTCCCTTTGCTTCTGGCAAGAACTAGAAAATGTGTTGGTAAAAGTTTTACCAAAGGACATATTTATGGAGGTGAAACTCCGTTCTTTTTTAGGTGAAGAACAGTAGTAGAGGAAGGCAGGAGACATGCCACAGAAAACTGTAAGTTGTGCTTTCAATCTCAGTCAAATTAATATTATGGGACATAACACACCTTCTAATTAAAATTAAAAAAAAAGTAAATTAAAAAAGTACTCCAACCATTGACTATTGACATTAAAGTGAGATTTCTCACTATCATCAACTTCAAGATCAAATAAATCCTTTAAAGCTAATAGAGCCAACCCTCTTTTTTAAAGTTCTCCTTAACAATTGCTGCTGCTTCAGTTCTGTTTAAATCCAGATCTCATTTTATTCATGCATGCATAGAATGAGGCCAAATACTTGGGGACAAGAGTTCCCAGGGAATAAGTGATCCAATGAGCCATCTGTACATACATCATGTCTAATCAGACAGAGTAAGGTAGGAAAATTAAAAAAATAGTGTTTGTAGTAAAATCCTGAATTTTGAGGATCTTTTTATTTCATGGATTTTTGGTGAAATTTAATGAATTATATAAGCCAGTGAAAAGAAGCATGCAGTCAAATTGCTTGGATAGTTTCCCTCTCTGCTGTTCTCTGAAGCCATCTGCTTCTCTGCACTGATATAGTCCACTCAATGTTTATGGAACACAAGTGGGCAATAGAACACAAAAATATTTCCAAAATTATCAAAATGGTAATTGGAAATTATTTTTCTAAGTGATTAAAGAAGGAGATGTAACATATTGAGATATACTACTAAAAGAAGTTCAATTCTTTTAGAAAACCTCAACCCTGACTCCTCCACTTTCTTCCATCTTAGAGTTAGTGTCATTGACACTAAAGTACACTTGGAAAATCTATGGACCATCTCTATGGTCACACAAGTTTGACCCTTCAGGTAAATGGGGGATTGTAGGGATCTTTTTGTACCTTAGTAGCCTTTATTCCTGTGCATATATGAGTTTAAAACTCAGCCCAAGCATGTATCATTGAATAAATCAAATTATCAAGGGAGGAGAAGGAAGAGTCTGGGAGAAGGATATGATGACCATCAGAGAATGAATAACTTTCTGGGTAAGATTGCACAGCAAAAATTCAGAATCTTTTGCATATTAAGTGCATTTTGGTGTTCATTAAAGACATTTCCTTTAAAAAAAATCTCTTTTTAAGTAATATTAAATTGGAGCACCTCAGGAGAATAGCAATGAGCAGCTGTTAGATGTCTCTTCTGGGTAAGCTGGCTCTCCTGCCTCCTGTCACATGCTTGAGCAGATAGGTAGGCAGAAATAGGGGAGCTTTGTGCTATTTCTTGTCTTTTCAAACCTGTCATAAGTTAGTATTGTTGATATACACTAGAGAAAAAGACAACATTAAGAAAACACTTGTTGGAGAAAGCATTGACCAGAGAGCTAGAGGTCACACTATGTTAAACAACCTGAGCATTGCTCCTTATCCAAAAAACTGTATCCTAAAAATGTATGTTTCTCAAATATTCAGAACTTCTTGACTCACCATTGCTTCAAGTGTAGTTGTATTAAGAGCCGCATCCCATAAAATACTCGGTATTTGGATGAAACAATAGTGTTTGAGAGAATTCCTGTTGTGAAAACCTCTTGAGCATCTTAAAATCAAGTCTTTGGTCCTGAAACAGAGCCATTTTAGTCAGTGGGGTTTCATCAGTGCAGCTCAGAATAGAATTTGTCCATTAGCATGTTTAAAGCATTTGCTCACTGACAGAGTGCTACCTTAATTCACTTTTCTGAATAAACTTCAATTTCAGCACTCAAAATCAATTTAATACCGTGGACAAATGAAATTATTTCAATCATAACGTGAAGAAGCAGAAAGGCCTAAGTAATTGCAGATGAAATATAACTAAATAAGGATTTTATTTATTTTTGAAACTTCCAAATGTGTGCAACATATTTGTAATAGAGCATATGGCTCCTTCTTGGCCCTGGGGATTTAGAGCTAGCTCTGCTTTGGCTGAACACAAATGCTGGAAATCAGCTAAAGAACACCAGTTCTAGCTGGAGAATGGCATGGGAGCCATCCCACAGGAGCAGAGGAAGAAGAAACAGGCTTGCTTTAGCCATTTCTATGAGCACTTAAAAGATGAAGTGGAATTTGTGGGCCTACCTAGGGAAGTGGATTTTTTTCCTGATAGCAGAATTAGTGGGAGAATTTGTCCAGGATTTGATTTGGAAGGAAGATAAAAGCTTTATTTAATTATCTGGATGGTCTTATTTACTCTACTCAAAATGCAACCAGTCTGAGAGACAACTGAGTGGTTAGAGCTGATACTTGCATGGAAGTAGGTGAGATCAAGCTACTGTGTTCAAGGGGAAAGACCAAAGAGATGTTATAAGAGAGCACGACAAGCAGCTGTAGGGACAGGCAGAAATTACAGTGATGTGATTAGATAGTGACTCTTTTAAAAACCACTTAAATTCAAACAACTGAAATTCCTTTGCAGGAAGACAGGACTTCTCATGCTCAGTCTCCTGAAGATTCATCTAATTCAGACTTCACTTCTGGAACTTCAGACAGGAGTTGCTTTACTTGATCTGGGTTTTGCAACAGATAAAGAAGGCAGCAAAAATTCCCAAGCAAGTTATGGCTGTGTGTACCACAAAACAGAACTGAAGATTAATTACGATGTGAAGCAACTCCTGGAGACAACCAGGTAATTTATCGAATGGTCTGTGTTTGCCATCTAGTGGTACGAAGCCAAAATTTTTGGTCTGATGCATGAGAGCAAACAAGGCAGCTGAAATCTGTCTCAGAAGGAGACCTCTCCCACACAGAAATATGCCTGCTATCAGGCCGATGGTGGTGACAACTGTATAATTGTCTTTTCAGGAACCAGGAGCAGAAATTTTTCAGCCCTTGATCCCCCAGATTCAGGACTGGAGTATCTGTCACTCCCTTTTAGTATTTTGGTTATAGCTCCAGTCTTTTGATCTTACAGTTACAAATTCTAAGAATATTCAAGCACAGCACCCAACTATTCACTACTTTCTGTGAGAATTCAAGCAACTAAATATCACAGGGATTTGAGATTATATTCTAATATCTTGGAAACCACACCTATAAAGCCCTCACCCAAGGGCCTCCAGATTTCTAGAGGCTTCAGCTTTCCTTTACAGCATCCCTGTATGAAGACATGTGATTATCTTCCAACCAGGAGAATTATCTACAATGAAATTAGCAGGTCAAAAAAAAATTGTACAGACACATTCTGGCACTGGGAGCACATATACCTGAACATAAGCTTTAAGACTACTTTTTTCTCTTAAAACATTTCAAGAATATTTTAATAAAGAATTAAGTAAAAATATTAACTTTATTTATCAGTTATGCCATATAGAAAATAAAATGCAGGACAATTAATAGAAACATATTTTATCAGAAAAAGTTATGTACAGCATGATACCTAATCATACATGTTACTTACCTGGATTTCTTGCTATGTAGTTAAGGAAATAATAACTTTATATTGATTTTTATTGGTATTCAAGAAGTCTAAACTAATTCCCACATCCCAATTACAAAGCAAATGTTTTCAGGTTTTACTATAAAAAACAAAGCTAGGAATTAAGAGTTGGAGCTTTCCTAGTATCTCTGTGATTCAGGAGCATCGCTCAGTTCAGCTCTTCCTGGGATTTTCCCTCCTAAGGTATACAGAAGTTTCTGTAAACCCCTTTCAGAAGTCACAATGAATGAAAACAAAGCCATACAAATCGTATAGAGAACAAATCTCAGATGACTAAAACAAAGATTAATGAGATTGAGTTAACTTTATTATGTAGTGTTAATCATATTAACACTAATATGATTCTGAAAAGTGTACCTCTACAATAACACCACATACATAACAAAATATGTGGAAGAAAAATAGAAACAATTACATGCTATTAGCTATGGTCCCTTCTTTTAAAAAAAATATTGAATCTTCTATTTATTGAGCAGCTGCTACATTCACTCATTCATTTATCCACTCCTTCAACTGTTATTTATTTAATTAATTATTCAATCAATTGTTCACTGAGGGACCGTGTATGATCTATGTTTTACAATTGACCTCAAAGAGCGAGGCAGCTGAATGCATCCGATAGAAAATAGAAAAAGGCATCGCAAGGTTCACAACAATTATCCAGGGTTCAAAGCCAAAAACTATTTCTTCTAGCCCATTGTCATATTCCGGGCGGCACCCGAATGCCGGGGGTATCCACAGCTGCAAGGAAAGAACGCAAGGCCAATATTAATCACCAGCAATACAAGTCAATAGCCCTTAATGACTGTGACTCCACCGTGCTGCAAATTGGTTTCAAAAATCCCTAAGAAAACACTCCCTGTTGCTACTGGGGCACATGGGTTGAAGAGGGTTTCAGCTTCCACTGCTGCTACAGTTTTTGGACTGTGACTGAAATCAGCCTAGGCTCCTAGATTTCACATTTAAATAAAATGTTTTCACCATACTCACTTATTCTTCCAGAAGAAGTAAAATTTACTTCCTACAAACTATAAAACTATGTAATTTTAATATACTTATCAATCTTGAAAGACTGGGAAGCTTTTGGGTATTAACTTGTGTACTACGTTCAAAATGTCTTACCGAAAGGTTGCAGAGGAATAAAAATGCAGCAATGTTCTTCAGAATTCTCCTCTTGTTGTTAGTAACTGAATTTCTACTGTAAAATGAGAAATCTGACGCTGAATGCATGACCGAATTACTGTCCTGACTTGTTTCTTCTGTGTCGACACCTGCACCATCATTTTCCCTCCCACAGATACTGCCCTTAAACAAACAGGGCACCTCACCAGTGTCACGAGTGGCTCTGCCATTGTAAATCTCTTTGTACAAGGGGGTAAGGGACAAAGTGCTCCCACAAGACACAGTCACTATTCGGAGAGTTTTGATGTCGTCATTAACTTTTTCCTGCTCACGGTGTATGGATTCAATGATAAAGAGGTTCTGAATATATTTCTCAATGATAACCAGGACAGAGTAGGGCAGGTTATACCACGTGTACTTTGGATGAGCTTGGGCACAGATAATGGCGAGGATCGAGCCCCAGGAGAGCAGCCAGGACCCTGCAGCTGTGCCCACCAGCAGTTCTGCATCGAGTTTTCGAGCAGGATTCTTTGAATTATCCAACGATCTATCTTCCAGCCTGTAGATGAGAAGGGCGACAATCCCAGCTGTACACATGAGAGCCAGCACAAAGATAGCATGCAAGTAAAACATAGTGAGTGCTAACTCACTTTTGATTTTCGAACCTCCAATCTGAATTAAATACACAACAACTATGGCTATTGTGCTAGTTAACACGATCAGTCCAGAAATCATTCCAACAGTTATTCCGTGGAATTTGAATGGAGTTTTGTTTTGCTGGTGGTGCTCAACTTTGCGGCCAATGTTCTTCCACAAGACATAGAGCATCGTAGATGCCAGGATGTGGTACTCTATATTAAAGGGATACAGGTAATATATTCCTTGAGAAAATATCGAGCAGAGAGTTGTTGTTGTGCAATTGCATTGAGGTGCATGATCATCTAGAACTGAAGGAGAAGGAGAGATTAGTTATGTGCATTATAAAGATTTCCTCTTTAAAGTGTATAAATAAAACATAAATTTAATAATAAAACACAAAAGGTAAGATTTCAGACAAAAACCACCCAGTTACCCACCTAAGAAAAGGCCTCACTGTTGAAGTCATTAATCTAACAAAGCTTTTGCTGCTCCACTAAAATATGATCTCCAACTTCCCTGCTGTCAGTGAGCAACAATCACATCATGAACAAATGCTGCACCGAACTGCACCAAACTTCAGAAGGCTCTTGATAGAAATACCTTTTTAATAACATGATAATCCAGCTGCCAAGAGCTTTGAGTCCTCAGCCCTTCATCAGAGAAGGCTTTTATAGAATACCCAGAGCAAAATCCTTGATTTGTAAAACAGGACTTATGGATAACTCTTACCCCTCTGAGCCATCCCACTGAATCCCACAGGACCACAGGCCACATGTAACCACTCTTCTGGGTAAGATTTGCAGGATTACCCATGCCTGTTTTTCTCTGAATAACTTAGTAAATAGTAAAGTTTCATTTTAAAATTGCTTTCAGTTTACTTCAATGATTTACTACTAAAGAGGTTTCTCAGTGATGTTATTCCTCAAAAGGAATGTTTTCAAAAATCTCTATGGTTGGAACTTAGAAGAAAACAACAGCCTTGATCACATATATGATAGTGATCATATAACATTTTAGTTATGATCTGAACTGACTACATATCAGCTCACTACCATTTGCTCCAGAACGACTGTGCTGACATAACCATGAATGACCCTGCCCCACCCTATAGTGACACAGTATTTTGTATAAGTATGTTAGAACAGGAATTCCAAAATGTACCAACCCTTTCACTTACCTATAGTTATGTTCCCAAAACCAAGCGTGATTAGTCTTTCCTTATGTTCATTCAATTGATGTTTTGACTCTGTTAACACTCCATTTGTCCACAGGAGCAAATTTGTGAACACAGAATGGATAACTCCAAACCTACAAAAGAAAGTAATTATTGAAGGAATCTGCGTGGACTGTACCTTCATATATGTTAATTGAAATGGATTAACCTTTTGTAGACAAGCTACATGGCACTATTTATTTGTCAGCGGAGAGGCAGGGGGGGAAAAGTCATCACTGATGTCTAAAGTTGTTCTGCAGTAGAGAACTCTAAATATTAGACCTCTCAAACTTTACAGAAACATAGTGGCTTAATAGGATGCTGTTATTATTTGTTATGCTTTCTCTGTGGGCTGGACAAGCTTCATGTTAATGACAGTGACCAAACAGTCTGAGCAGCACTAACTGGTTTGCAAACTGTATTTCACAGCCTTCTGCAGTGCTCCTTTGTACTCACTGTATCTGGTCTCTCTTTGCAGATACCACTGCCTTCTCTAACTTCTAGTCCATGCATGTTTGTCTCCTGGAGAGAGCTGAAGCTTACAGAGGGTTTTATTCCATTCAAAGTCCTGGTACAATAAGAGTAGGTCTTCATGCATTTTTGAGAGTCGTGGTCTCTGACAAGCCATTTCAGACTTGGTGAAACAGAATGGCATTGGAGAAAGAAGTGCATTAATGGTTCTGAACTTCCTAATAAAATCCTGACAATAATTGTTCTCCATTGCCAAGCACTCCCTTTTTTTGTAGAAGGTCATAGAATCTCTTTCCCAGGCACAATCCCTTCACCTACCATTCTGCCAGGCATCTTCCTGCACCCAAGGCTGTCATCCACTGTCATGTTCCTCCACCAAGAAACACTTGTACCTCACTTCACTGTTCTCAGTGATAAACTTGCAGGAAGAGATTTTTAAAATGTACTTATAAACAGAGCTGGTATCACCAGCTGACATTGCAAAGCCTTCTGCAATCACTCTTCTCATTGGCATGGGGCTTGAACACTTACCTGAGAGAGCAGAACAAATGGAAAACCTTCACCACAGAAGACATTTCTGCAGTTTAAATAAGGGTAAATGGAGTTACTCTCTATTTAACTATTCTATTTCTTTCCATTTAACTATTCTATTTCTTTCTACTTAACAAAGTCAAAAGGACAATCAATCTCTGTATATTTTCACTGTCTCTCATATAGTAAAGATATAGGTGTTAAAGCCCTGTACAGACCTACACCTATTAACACGCGAGATAAGGGTCAGATACACTTTACCTTTCAAGTGTTTTGAAAGACTGGATAACATCCTTCGCATGACACCAGAGAAAGTAAACCTAAATTAAAGGTATAGAGAAATATTATTACACTAATGAGCATGTGTGACACTGAGATAGGAAAGTGGATTTGTAGACAGAAACATCAGTGTTTAAAATCTCTGATGATTTAAACTGAGACAGCTCCATCTCCATGCATGTGAAAGAGCTCATGATTTCCTGTGACATTCTCCCAGAACCTGAGATTTCTTGCAGGCAAAATCAATGGCTTAACAGTAGAAAGTCTCAGTATCACTCACCAAAACATATTTTGCTTCTGTATGTGAAGAGATTTTTATTTCAATGACAAAGGAAATAAAGTTACCAGGTGTGGATAGCATATGATTACTGCAGAGCATGGTCATGCTAAGTTTGCATAGTTTATTCAGTATATGAAATTCTATGGAGGCAGAGAGATAGGGGAAAGGATACCAGACCTTACTAATAAAACAGCAGACACCCAGGAAGAAACAGGAAAGCTTGTACTATCAGCCTGAGAGACAACCCCATTAAGAACACAGCAGTTGCACTCAATGATAGGGCAGAAAACTCAACTGGAGAATAAAAGAGAGAGATAACAAAATTGAGTTAGCAAGTCAAGGTGAAAGAGGAGTAAAATTAGGACTCTTTGTTTGTGGGAATGTAATGGAGACCTCAGAAAGAGATTGCTGCTGATACAAAATTGGTTCCAAGCGCTGATAGGTTCAAGGAGAACTACACCAATATTCCTCAGGGATGTTAGGGTGAAACTGTGAGTCCTGTTTGCTCACAGTAGTTCCTAGGATACTGAGCTTGACAGTAGGTGAACTATCAAAAGAGTCAAAAAGATTTCTCTTAGAAAACCTGCCTGGTTTGGTGTTTCAGAAATGGTCTGAAAAGTGAAAAGAACTTTAAGTTCTTCAGCAATTAGAGTAACTGGAAGTCCATTTTACCAGAGTTCCCATAAATGCAAGGTGCCTCCATAGCTGCTGTTGTCTGAAACATTCAATATCTAATTTTGGAAAAAGCTAGGCAAATGCAGTTCCCTATGGCTCACCTACCTACCCAGCAATAACATTAATTCCTCTAATGAAGTATTTATCAATAATAGGTGTGTCCACTGTAAAACCCCAGATGAAGAGAGCACAAAATTTCATGTAGGCTTCAACTGCAATAAAATTGAATTTACCTCAGTCTCTAATGCCACAATAAATTTCCCATTCTGTGATTGATGCAGATCTGAAAACATTTTTCAAAACTTAAAGAAACATAAGTTTTGAAGAAAGTGGGAGGGAATAGGAAAAGTCAGTAGAGAAATAGCATAAAATCCAAGTTTTGCTCACAGAACACTCATTGTCTCAAAGAGACTTCTGCCTGTGAAAGAGGATAATGCCCAGCCTGTCTTGGAAGGGCTGGTATATGTTCATTCATACACAAGTACAGTAAGTATACGTTAATTTAACAGCATATATCAGAATGCCTTGTTTAGAGTAAAATACAACGGAATCTGGCACATATTCCGTAGAAAACAAACCCTTTGGTTTTTAGATGACACAAACTAGGGATGTTCTCTTCTGTAATTTCATCCTCTGTTTCAAAGACATGAGTTTGGTCTTACATAAGAGTTATCTGGTAAATTACTTTTAAACTTTTCCTTTGATTGCTCAGGCTAATGTTCAAGCTTTCATTATTTTGAGCTCTGTAGATGATAAATTCAGCAACATTGGGTGATGTAAAATTTAAATTTGCATTCTTGTTCCCTTTATTCAGCACTGTTATACAGTGTTCTTCCATGCTCCAGTTCATGGTGGCTGGAAACATTTTCCTTCTTTCTTTCCTACAAACCTGCTGACAGCGGCTCAGAGGAATTAATATGATAGATAATCAGCTTGGAGTGTCACCATACACTGTAGAGCCAAAGCCTTACAACAAACAAGCAACTGGAATATTTTACAGGAATCAGTGACTGCTTGCTACTGTATAGCCACTGATAAACATAACCAAATGCTTCTAGAAGGAATTTCCAAATTCATTTCTTATAGGATGTTGTGCAAGTGTTTTTGAACCCATTAGGAAGGGTTTTGTCCCCTTTGACTTATCAGGTCTCAACTCTTAAGGACAATGGGACATAAATATAGACAGACTGAACTGAACTTGTGTGGCAAGTCCTACATATAGAAACAAGGGTATTGTCTTTAGCCAAGTTGCTCATTTCAGCCTGAAAATTGTGAAAATTACATATGTAACTCTAACTAAAAAGAAATAAAAATATGTAACTTCAACTATAGGAGAGCATCTTTTGATTATTCCTTTTTCAAATCCACATGAATTTTATGGCTGAGCAATCCCAGGTTGCAAAGTTTGAATTTACAAATTGAAAATTTATACATGTGCAAGAATTTAGTCCTCTAAAGTGTCCTGTGATATGCTTAGAAATTAGATTAGTGTAAGATCCACTGATAACAAGATAAAATATAATTTTGGGAAGGAACAGAGTTGTAATACAAAACTGGAACCAGTGACTTTTACCTGTAAGATGGTGTGCACAGCATGTGTAACAGGAAAAATGCCTTCAGTTGGTGATAAACAGTTTGAAAAATCAATATAATATCCAATTTTAAAAGAGTCCAGAATTAAAGTAATCACTGCAAATAATGTAATCCCACCTACAAATGAAAAAGATATGATAAAATGTTAATGTATAATTATAGTGACTAGAGACAATTTGTAGAATACACTAAAAGCTGTTTAGGGAAATAAAACTTAACCAATATCTGTGTTCTTGTTTAGGGAAAAAAAAAGTAGATCAATGGTCATGAAGCTAATTGACTCAATGTAATAAATGCCTTTAATTTGTGAAAGCCTCTGCCTGATATATTATGAAAGCACGTCACAGTACACACCCTGCATGGCCAGTCCAGCACAGGCCAGGACCTGGAGACACTCAGCACCTCGCAGGTGGCTCTCAGCTCTGAGCAGGGTCAGCCTCTCAAGTGACAGTGGCACTGAGGCAGCCATACAGTGCATGAATTAATGCTCCAGACAGCACACAGCAAACTGTACAGTTCTGGGGAGCTGAACAATCACCTTACAGTCTCCCAGTCCAAAAGCTCCACAGTGGGAAGTAACACAATCACTCGGTGTTCCCTTCCCGTGGCTCGGGGGTTACACTTTGACTCAGAGACCACAGCTACAACCAGCTGTATGGTTTGTTCTCCTAGGCAGGAACTGAAGGTTTAATTCAGCATCTATATTTCACACCCATAAAAATGCCCTATATATTTGTCTAAATATGCATTTTGTATCCTAAAGAACTTTAAAATAGATTTCCCCTTGTTTAATTATTTTTTTTATTATTATTATTATTGGATTTGTGCTTGTATGAGCAAGAACAATTGGCAATAAGATTCCTGAATCAAACTCTAAAGCCTTTATTTACTCAGTTTTGGTTTGTATTTAGGTGGATGTTGTGGTGTTTTGGGGTTTTTTTATTCCTTAGGCTTCTCCTCAAACATGCTCTCACTGGATTTGATTTGGGCTTATTTTAATGAAGACTAGGTAAAAATTGATCCACAGACCTTAACTGGACCTTACGATATATATCACCACCAGTATCTTAATCTTTCTCTGAAATTCCCCACAGTAAATAACATCACTAGTGTTGACTTTGATGAATACTTCTTTTTTTATAAGGGGCTACAACCTAATTTCCATATAAGCACTGCATGTTCCACTTGATGTAATAAAAACGTAGCACTAAATTAATTATTTATTTAATTGATAATACCTTTATTCTTTAAGTTGCATTGATAAAAATAATAAGAAATTATAAAAACACAGTGTAATTTTATTATTTCATTGACCCTTTAAACAAAAATAGACTTCAAAAACCATTGCAATTAAAAGGTTATGACAAGATTATCAGTAACTCTATAGTAAATTGCTGTGCATATGTTGACTTTACAGAGTATTTTAGAAAGGTATTTAAGTACCCAGTCATGACAGTAGTAAGGTAATTTCCCATTGAATTTATGGTGCAAGTTTAAGCCCTAAGGATCTGCTTCAATGTAGTAGTGTCAGACCAAAGTGGGTGGAAAATGTGTTTTACAATGTAAAAGTTCTGCATCCTTGCTTCCATTATTCATGATACTGGCTCAGCAGAATAGGATCACAAGGGACCTGTTAACTAGAAAAAATGTGAAGAGGAAAGGCAAGGCAAGGCAAAGCAGGCAAGGCAAGGCAAAGGCTCAGGTTTAAATTCATGAAAGTAAAAAGCAAACACATTTTAGATTAGTAATCTGTCTCCTGCACGGTACAGGTATCTTATCTTTACAAAGATGATCTGTACTGTAGTTCCACTCTGTCTTGCTTTCATTTCACAAGGTCAGTATTTCAGCTATACAGTCTTAACAGCTTTACCTCACTGTCCAGAGGAATATTGAGAGGGAAACAACAACAATAAAAATGCATGTATCTTGGTTTATTCCTTAGAATCACTCTTCATGTTTCTTTTATACCCATCAGAGATTTGGTGGGCTTCAATCTGTTTTCATTGAAATCAATCACTTTGCCATTGTCCTCCAGGGACTAGAAGATTTTATATGACTCTTTTAATGTTAGATTATTTCATTTATTCAAATGGTATCTAGATATTTCTGGCAATCACTCAGATGGCCGCACTACAAGCATATACAAAGTGTCCAATACGCTTATTTATGGGCTTCAAAAGAGAATGATTGTACTAGTTTGCTTAGTCAAAAATCAAAGCACAACAATGACAATACATATGGTATGATAATGGTTTCTGTGTTAATTTTTCCTGATGGAAACTTCAGTTTCATGTACTAATTCTAAATGGATATCAGTAATTGCAAGAAAGATAATTCCACTATTCCCCTATTTCCATTTGACAGTTTAAGAAACATGAAATGATTGGTATTGAGCACTTTTCATTACTTTTTTTAAATATTCATTGAAACCTGTCTATCTTAAGGGATCAATAATAGGCTTTTCAATATTGCTAAGTGCTGGCTTATTTCTTTCTATCAACCATCAAGAAGAACAAAAGCCATAACTATATGGCTGCAGAACTACCACTCTCAAATTAAAATATTTTATTCAAAAAACTGGCAATTCAGGGCAAGCAGTAAAAAGATACAAGCTGAAGTCTGCCAACAGCTTTGTAAGTTGACCAGTTGTCAATTTTTAAACAGAAGCTGTGCTGCTGGAGAATGGGATAAATCAAGGTCATTTGTGAAGCCAGTTTATTTTCATTTTGAGTTTTCTGGCTCACTTGGCTGAACTTCCAAAAAAATTGTCTGAGAGCTTTCCCTAACAGGAGAGTGTACTTAGGAGAATAATATTTGTTGTAAGTCGAGGAAAGGGCTTCCTAAGACTCCTTGTGGTTACTTGGGTCAGAATAACTGTGTCATATTAAAGAAAAAGCTCTCTCAGAAACTTTTCCCACATTCAGGCTATTGGAATCATTCTTGGTCAGCTATGCAACCAGGAAGACAGCCCTACTCTAGGGTTCAAACAATTGACACCTTGGTGCAAAAAGGCTCAAGGAAATCTTCCTGTGAGCAGTTCTTGTAATCTGACCACCTGTCCTTCTAGCATTGTTAAATATGTACAAGGACTCCGTTTTTGGAGTTCTTTGTTAAATCCTTCTTTTTCATCAGCTATCATACAAAATGTTCTAAGTAGACAGCTACCACCACTTTTACTAAAATAATATTCACAGTTTGAAAGGATTCATGAAAATATTCTTCAAAAGCAGCTGATAAAGCTAGTAAAAAATTGCAGAAAGCTTTCTGTGGAAAGACTTGATGAAAATGTGTCTGTCGCCCTCCATCCCCCCTTTTCTTTTTGGACTTTTAGTCTTTCAGGTAAAAGATTTCTATGACAAAACCATTGATAAAGAGGAGGGCAAGGGGGATCTTGGCAGAAGCATTGCCATCTGAGTTTTTCCTTAGCTCAAGTAAGTTTCCTTTTCCCAACAGAGGATAAAGGAGTTGTACAGACTTGTTGTAACTCCAAGAAACTCCTAAGAATAGGAAAGTGTAGGTCATTCCCTAAGGACGAATTTGTTGAATTGCAGCCTAGACATCCAAGAGAAGCCATGGAAGCCGCACCACTTGAGAAGCCAGTACAAAGAGCCATCCTGTGCTGGTAAAAGAAATGGATAAAGTAACCTAGTAGTTCAATCCAGGATCTTATTTCTAAGTTTCTGTGACTCCTTACATCCTGTAGGACAAACAAAATACTGTGAATGCAGTGCCAAAAGAAAAAGGGCAGGAGATCCTGCTGTACTTACCCATGTTAAGCAGTATTTATTCCATACTTAGGAGAGGAAAGCTACTCTCTGAGTAACAAAGGCATAGCTTGGTCCAAGATAGGATCAAATTAAGGTTTGCATTAATGTATTTCAGAACATTCTATGCTGCATAAGCCAAATAATGAAAAAATGCCTGAGAGATGAATATTGCCTTGGAAAACAGTAAATAAACAAGAGAAACAATTCAACAGTTGGTATGTGAACTCCATACTTTTCAGGAAAGAGTCTACAGACCATGGCTGCATGTTAGACATTAAAAAAAATAATCTTTTTCTGAGCAATTCATACACAATTTTAACAGTTGCAAAGAAAATAAAAGACACACAAGCACTGACACTGAGAGCACACTATATTTCCACAGCACATCCTTACTTTTTAAAATAATCAGGTGTTAGATGTTCTTGGAATTTTAATCTGGGTATTTTATTAGTTGCTGTGATAATTAACTGCTGTCTCATTGCTAACAGGTAGGAAATATTTTACAGAAAAGCTGTTTTAAAGTATTCCATTTAAAACACTTTCCAATCTGTCATTTACAGGGCAGAGACTGGAAAAGAAGATGAGGTTGGTACAACTTGGCTTGCCTGTTGCTCCACACAGCATTGATGTAGGTTGTTTCTTTTTCTTGGTACCCAGGAACAGCATTCCTGTCACTACAACTCTGTGATGTGCTCCCCCAACACCTTCTCTCAACATACCTTTATATCATCACTCCCGTACACACCTGACTCCGCAGATAAAGGCCATCCCACCACTACCCTTGCAAATTTGTATACTTTTCTTGCAAGCTAATGCTCATTTTTGATTCCTTGCTTAACTGCCTTATATAGTAATCTACAAATTGATCTGGTCAGGGATTTTGTCCTCTTCTGTCTAACTCCAGATGTTTCTAAAGCATCACTGTACATATATAATAGGGAATCTCTGATATACATACATAGAGAGAGAACTTGAGGACCCTCCACCCTAAAGTAAGTTGCATTATATCATCTGGAAAACGTGGTAATTCCTCCAAAAGAGCTGCAAGACACCAACAAATTTGCCTCTTCCCCTAGCTGTATTTAATTTTTCAAGTGTTGCCAAACCAGCCTGCTAAGGGAAAAAAGGCACTGGGGCTTTCAGCACTGTAAGTGGTAGGTTGGAAAACGAGGATGTTTAACAAACAGCTTTCCCATACAACCTCCTAGTATGTTCAGCTTATGCATATATTTACTTTAGAGTGCACTGCATGTGCGTTCATGAATAGCAGGATGCCTCCTGGTAGGGATGGAGAGGGTAACAAAGAGGTAGCAGACACAGCTGATGGCACAGGTGCCTCCTGTGCGGTGCCACCCTTTGTGCCACCAGCCCGTACTTACACTTCAGCCAGCGGGCTCCGGCGTGCGTGTCCTTGTCCCGGATCAGCCTCCTCTGCGTGCAGCTCCTGCAGAGGTACCACAGCATCCACAGCAGCTGGATGAGCATCAGCGTGATGAGGTAGGAGAGCAGGTGGCTCTTGCTGATGCCCACGGCGTGCACAGCCCAGGCGAAGGTGAGCAGCAGCCCAGCCAGGAACAGGTTGATGCCGTACTGGCTGCTGAGGATCTCGGCGTTTTTCTGCGGGCAGCTGCCGCCCACCGCGGGGGAGCCGGCGGCGCTCTCCATCTGCCCCGCCGCTGGCCAGGTGCTGCCGGCCAGGTGCTGCCGGCCAGGTGCTGCAGGCAGGCGGCCCCGCTTCCCCCGGGAGCCTGGCCCGGACCCCGCCCGGCCGGGGGCGGAGCGGGGCCGCGGGAGGGACCGCCGGGGGTCCCCGGGCTCCCCGACGGGACGGGCGGCTGCCGCCGGGGAGGGGATGCTGAGGGGTCAGCGGGACAGCCTCGCCTGACACTCGCACAACTGCTGTGGTGGAGAGCAGGGTGAGGGAGAAGCTTAGTCAGGAGGCGGGCGGTCATGTCCCTTGCGGAGGGGCTTTGGAGAGGGACATGGGGATTCCGTCCGTGCCCACAGAGACCGGTGCGGAGTAACATGTTCCATGGACAGGGAGCTGGGAAAGGCGGCGAGTGTTGGACGAAACGCCCTGACTTAGCAGCCGGCTGGAAAGCCGAGGAACAAGCCAACCAAGGGGGAGAGGCTGGGAGAAAGCGAGGATGGATGGATGGATGGATGGATGGATGGATGGATGGATGGATGGATGGAGGGATGGATGGAGGGATGGAGCCTGCATCTCCCAACAGCTGGTGATGGAGCTACTTTGGGATCACCCACTGTGCTTCATGCTCTGGGCCCCACAGGCCACCCTCTTGAGGGCAATTGGTACTTCCACTGGCAGAACAGAGCCTTGGTTTTTAGGAATTCTCTAGACCTTTCAAAAGCAGCAATTTACCTTATATTTTTTCGGAAGTCCCGTTCTGACAACCCAGTATTACAGTGACTGCTAGCTGGAGAGGCAACTACTGAGCTCAAAGTAGCAAAAACTTCTGCAAAATTTAGTGCACATCTTACTTGTTTTCCCAATACTTACACACATTTTAAGTATTGACCCTTTTCTACTTAAACTTCTTAGCTGTAACTGTGACCCACGGTCACAAGCTATTTAGGTATGCAAATATCAAGATTTGGAGCACTGGTTGGTTGCCTATAGGGGCTGAGAGGAATTTACCCCAGTGTAAAACACTATTTTTTTAAAATGATATTTCATTTGCATACAGTATGAATTGTCTTAACTCTAGGTATTTGGATACTGAGGCAGAGCTTGGAGGCCAAATACCAAGATAGACTGGTCCTTGCTCTGGTCAGGCAGGTCTTATAATTTTACTCTGTACCTATTGGTAGCATATGGATTACCCAAAGCATTGGTTTTTACAATGAGTGACCCACATCTCACATGAAATTAAGCCACTAGCTCAGCTATATCAAAAAAGAAATTGGATATATAGAAAATACAGCATCTATTTTACTCCACTTCCTCTGACAAAACTTAGTGGTTCTATGCTTTTTCTCTTCTGAAACCAGAAATTATTAAAGAGGGTTTTTTCTTAAATAACAAAGGACACTGTGAACTTATATGTAAATAGCTGGGGTTTGCATTCCTCTTAAAGAATAGGAAAGAAAAACAAAATGGCAGAAGTGAATTCTGGACAATCACCTATTTAAGTAAACATATAGAAGTAGTAGCTCATGTCCTTTATTCATTTCACTCAAGAAACAGGTATTTTAAGCCATCTGCAGATTTTGACTTTGAACAACACACTTCACTGGAGCCAGCCCTCTGTTTGTCTGGTCTGTAAGAGCAGTATAAATAAAAAACATAAATAACCAAACAGTTCAGGTTTCAACAACCTCTAGCTCATAGCTACATCCATCATTATCATAAGCTTGTGGAAATGCCAAATCCTACTTTTACCTTATGTAGTGTAACCTTTAAAGAGTAACTAACGAAGATACATCCATTTTAAAGAGCTTCTGTGGGTAACTGTGATAAATAATCTTCACTGTGTGGACTATTTTACTTCAAGATTATCCAAGACCATCCCTTGTCACCTTTTTGTAAACAAAAGCTCTTTGGTGCTGGTACACATTCTCATCCTTAAATGAAATTAATGCAAATGGATACAGAAGATACCTATGGTGGTCTGTAGCAAGATATTACATTGAAACTTTGGTATAGGTGGGGATTTTGATTGCCTTGTAGTTTTTTCAGGGAACTATTAAGATACCTCTTTCTACTGTCGTGCCCTAAATTATTTGGTGGTAAGGAAAACAACAAAAGCAAGGAGTTCACACAACTGGAAGTGGCAGCAGATTTGTGTCAGATTACAGCAATTACAACAAACATTGCTTTAATTTCTTACCGGATTTGCCACTATTTCCCTTTGACCATGTAAATGAATGAGTATTGTGTTGGATACTCCTAACTGTTACCAAAAGACTTTTCAGGACTTTTGTACAATAAAATACCTGGGATTCCCAGGAAAAGGCACCAAAGTAGTGAGAGGACAAACAGCTCTCCAAAGATGAACAGGATGGTATCACACTTCAATAAACCCCGCTGAGGGGCCACGACAGACTAAGATACTTCAAGTCAAGTACAGTATTTAAAATCTACGTGAACATCCATTTTATAGGAAAAATTATGGGATGCGCCTGAGGTCTCCAAGACAGTGGAATGAGACAGTTAAACAAGTAGTTACCGAACAATAATTGATCACTTTTATACCAAGTTTATTAAGAGGTACAGAAGAATAAATTTGAAAAACCATGTAACAAATAGTAATTTTAATTCAAGATTACAAGGCAACTTAAAACACCTAAAGCATTTATATAGTTGACAAATAAAAATACAGTGATAATTACCATCCCTGAGCAACACTGCATTTTAAATATCATAATAAAAAAAGTTACTCAAATGTACCTGTATAGGCTGACATAAAATTGTTAAAATTCACTAAAAGATGGACACCTGAAGATAAACAACTTGTTCTTTAAAGATGCAAAGCACAACTGGTTTTGGCAAACTAAAATATTACATTTCCACAAATCAAGCTGTTAACTTACACTACAAACTACTTGAAGGAGTGCTGAATGTATTTTATTTTGGTTTGACCGATCTTTTGTATTACATACTGACAGCAACTTTTTCCTTAATGGAACAGTAACAGACAAAGAAAATGTCTACCTTTTTCATTGCTAAACATTTCACATATTTCGTATTCAACAGTGCTGTGAATTTGAAAGTCAGAATGAAGAACATATTCTGACAGTCCAGACTTCAAGCAACAGTCACAAGGAGTAAATTTTAACAAGTTTCAATACCCAGCTTCTACATTCTCCTATTTTCCAAAAGGCGTGGGTGGGAAAGTATTTAACACAAGGATCTGTATAAAGGGGTCTGGCAACTGTATGATGCCCATACATTCTGTCTCTAGGCAGTTAAGTGTTTCCGTCAATGTGACCAGTCACCTAATAAAAATAAAATGCTATTTTATTTTCCCAACTGAGTAGCTTTTAAGTTAATATCAGTCTCTTCACTGCTGAGGAAGGAAAATGGCAACTTCATTAACAGGCACTGCTAAGAATGAAGAGTTACATTTACAGAAGAAAAAACATCCTGAATACTGAAAAATAGTGCATACATTAAAAGAATGTAATTTGTACTCTGAATTTCTTGTGTAGTGTTAATATTGTTCATATATTGCTGGTTATTCACAGCTTGATCATTCACCATTGACTGTGGACAAACTGTATCAGCATGAGTAGAATTTATTTATTTCATTGATGGCACTGCCAACCAGCTTCCAGGCCCCCACCTGTACTTTTTTCCAAACACTAGCAGATCTAAATTCAAGAGATTAGGCAATAAAGTATTTCCTACGTGGTAACACATACAACATTAGAGATTTAATAGATCAAGAAATGCCTCCTCTAAAGTAAATTTGTAAGTAAAAACACAGGTTCCAGGTAACAGTCTTTTAGTTGTCAATTCAAATGGAAGGAATATAGTATTAAAATCCCACAACACTTGAATTAAGTAACAATCACTTCCAAATCAAACAACATGATTTGAGCAGGAAATTGACTAGGTGACCTCAGAGGTCCCTTCCAACACCAACTATTCTATATTTCTATGACTTATTACCCACGTGCTTAATATTCAAACATAAATGGAAACTTTACAAAGCAGCAATGAAATGCTTTATGTTACTAGGAGATGTAAAACCTATCTATCTTTCAATTATTCACTAATCAGTTCCTTTTTCCTATGGTTATGGCCATGGATTTGTAGATCAGGTAGATTAAGAGTTATGGTATGAGTTAGACCAAACAGGCAGTATTACAAACAGTAAAAGTACTGGAATGTAACAAAAGTGACATCCACTTTGAAGGATAACAGTTACTTGACTCCTTCACATGAAACTGAAAGAAAAAACAAACACAATTTAAGAAAAAAGTTGGAAGGTTGTTATATATACTGCACAAGCTGTACCTTGTACTAACTCATTAAGTTAATGATTTTGCAACACCAAATAATAACCCCAATTATTAGTCAATAATTATTTGGCCTCATATAGAATTTCCTCACACCCTTCCAGTGCTCAGAGAGAATATAGCTAACGACAGAACCAACATACATGACTTGAAAAAGTTTGCACCAACAAGTGTGACTGAAGCTCCCATAGTAAAGTGATTCTGAATTAAGTATATTTTAGAAGCCCATAGGTGGTGTCAGAACATAATCTAAGTTAATGGCCTCCTGAAAAAAATCAGGTTTCTTGGTATCTAGAAAATAGGAGGTAAAATGCAACACTAGATTCAGTTTGCTTATGTAAAAAAAAAATAAATCTGCATTTCATTGTCCCAGCCATTAAACATTTTTTGCCTACAACTGGCACTACAAGAGGCTACACTCTATATCCAGCACTGTCATAGTCTTCTTACTGCACTCATAAAAATGCTGAGAGACTTCCTCACCAAAAAGAATTTGTGATGGCAAGCAAACCCAAACAGGCTTCCCCACATTCTCTTAAGAAGTACAACAAACAAGACCTGCTGAAAGAGTAAGTTCCCTGGGTGATGTGGCATCCCTTACCCTATTTACTGAGCTGTCTTTGATGTCTTCCTTAGCTTTTTCCATTTCACAGGATTCATTTGATAAGTATATCCTAACAAAAGATGTGGTAACCCATTTTCAGTGTGGCAGTTATTGAAAATTAATTTTTCAACTCAACAAAACAGACTGTTTTCCCTTTGAAAAGTTCTTTTTAAGAAGAACAAAGAACTTCTCATATGAGGCAGTTTTCCAAATAGCAGGTTGATCTGGTCTGTTCATCACAGAAAATGAAAACAGCATACTTAGAGACAAAGATAACACAAAGCTTCTAAATAAAATAAAAAAAAAAAACCCAGGCAGTTGTGTATGGATGTTAATAGCTTCTCCCCTTTACTATCAGGTCAAGCAGCTTTGCTAAGTTCTCCCACTCCAGCTAAAAGCTGTAGGCCTATATGTCTCCAAACCATCCATTCTCACTAATCACTTCTTTTCACTGTCTAGAACGGAATCTTAAGAAAGAAAAAAGGATATTCTACCCCTTTGGATAATTGCATGTTCTCCAGTTACTCTATGTGCCATAAAATGTCAATATTGTAAAACTGTACACAAAACATAGACAAGGAATCTTTAAATGGTCTTACAATCCTTAAATGTCTAACAAAGCAGTTCATGCAACAAGATAAAAGCTTTTATGTGCTTTAAAATACAATTATTTACCTGAAGGGCTTATCCCAGGAGTGACACAAGCATCACAACACCCATAAACTGAATGAAGAGCAACAAAGGAGTCAAAAACGACCAGACAGGCCACAAGGCAACATTGAAACTGGGAATAAAAGCAGGAAGTGTTTTGTAAGTTCAGTTGCCGTATTATGGAAATACCAGGCATATAAAGAAAATATGTCACAAGAGGAAATAAGATTTAAATTACTTAACCTGGAAAAATACTTGTTTCTTTATGAAAACAAAACTAAAACACCCCAGCACTACTTATAAAATGGATATCTTAGTTCACTGTTTCTTTAATGGCAACTCATCCTAGGACTTCAGCAGCTGCTGAAGGTTTGCCACTGAGCAAGTTCAGTCAATCCCGTCAAGGGTAAAGATACAGAGATTCTGAAAGTAAAAGGTACCTGAAGCCCCTGAAAATGACCTACTCTTTGATCTTTCCATGGGCACATGCCAGTTGAGGAAAGTCTTAATCTGAACTTCCAGCCAGCCAGATTTCAGTTAACTGAAGATAGGGGGAAAACCAACTTATTTTACAACTGAATCACAAGAATTATAGGTTTGACTAATTCTAAACTATAGGGAACCTCTATTTTCTTCAACCTTTCTTTTTTCCCCACCATTGCAACAAATGCTGACTAACATTCAGATACAGAGGAAACCAGCTTTCATGCAGAAAGCAAATAATATAATGGCACACACCTATATAATTTTTTTCACTCACTTGCATATTTGCTCAATCCTGACTCGTATAATCTCATAAATAAAGTAGCTCTTACCAAAGGCACAATTCTCTGACAAAATACAAACCCTTAGAGCTCACATAGCAATAGTCAGAAGTCTAACATTTTGTGTATGTTTGCTATTTATAGATTGATTATGAAGAACTTTGACAGAAACTGATCAGGCATAATTTTTTTAATCAGACAGAGAACACACCTTTGTCTTAATTTGTAAACTGCACAAATAGTTGTCAGAGGTGATAAATTTACACTAACAAAGCTAAGGACTTCAGTTTTCCCATACATTTCCAAGACAGAAAAGATCCAGTAAATTACATCTACACTTAACATACCATTTCAACTGTTCCAACCCTTGCTTTGTGAATGAAAGTTGAGAGTGGAAGAAATTATGCTACATAGAACTAGTATTGTCACCAATACACATAGCAGAATTACAGAAATTATACTTCCTATAAAATGAGCCCATTAACACACAGACTTGCACAGGTTTAGAAGTTTGTAGAGTGTTTGAACTCACCAAATTGCTGCTGCTATGAAGGTTGCTGTTGTGATAGGTATCAGTGCTGGATACTGTGCATCATAGTCCTGAATTCCGCAGTACCACTCAAGATACAGTATGCAATAAAAGGCAACAGATAAACACACAGCCAACAAACAAGTGCCACTGGCAAGCCACCAACTGCAGGAGGGAAAGTGTATTAAACCACATTAAGCCAAAGTCACATTGCAGTTTGCACATTAATCTTCCCTCTAGTCTAGAAACAGAACAGACAATATCTGTTAATTATACAGATTACAGCCTAGACTTCCTGTATTTTTTAACTTAAATTACTTTTACAAAACACTTTTTGCCCTTCAAAGCTAATATAAACAACTGAGTTTAATTTTGGAATGCAACATTCCTTTCCTTTATTTTTCCCTCAGGTATCTTAGAAATGCAATGCAACAGATCTTGTCAGGGATCTACTACACTACCACATCAAAACTACTTTGTCAGTAACGAAAAAAAATAGGCTCCACTGCAACTGTGTTTCTCACTGTAAATTTCTGGACAACAGAAATGCTGCAGAAAGCTTTAATATGATTGCAGTTTGTGAACTTTCAAATTTAACAGACAAGAAGCATTAAGATTTTTCTTTACAGCTGTTGAAGAAAACCATGGAGAAATCAAGGATTTCAAACTCAGAATGAAGAAAACACAGTGTATGTGAATATTTAAGACACAATTTTAAGGCTCTTTGAGGACATACTTCAAGGCTAGGACGGGAAAGACAACTTGGGAGGAAGGTGCACTTTAAAAAATCTTACACTTATTTGAATGTGTATTTAGCAAATAAAAATTTTAAAAAGCAAATTTTTATTGCCTTAGTTTGATTATTAAGTTACAAAGGGTAATCAAGGATCTTCATACTCAAGTAACATTTGTTCTGGAATGGTACAGCAAATACCATATGCTATTTTGGTACCTTGGTACTACCAATTGTGAATTCTGCATTAAGAGAGCAATTGTCATAGCCTACCTACACACAAGCAGTGCAGGAAGACAGGGTTCTGACAGTCACCCAAAATTTTGATTACATGCTGGAGTCACTAGTTTGTTTTCACTGCCAGCTGGATGAAGGGATAAGCAGCTCCAGGGAACCTAACAGCACAGAGAAAGGCCCTGTGCAGTTTCCACATGCTGATACAATAATGACAATAACAATGGGAGTTTTAAAAGCACTTCCAGCTGAAGCTGTCTAAAGATACTTGACACCTATCAATCCCACTGAAATTAATTTAATAGAAAATAGACTGCAAATGGAAATTCCTTCATAGAAATTATTTCACTAGTTTTTCACTGACCTACTCAAAGAGGTCTAGGGAACTTCTAGAGAAATGAACTTTAGTTTTATATTTAAAGATTACTTTCTGAGGTTTTTTTATTAAAATAAACAAAATCCCAACACTTTCAACATCACAGGCAGCTATTTCTTGTACCTAAGTGAAAACTTGAAGGTACAGTAATAAAATGCCTGCTATCAGAACAAATTTTTCATGTAAACAGATGGCTCAGTAGAGTTTATAGAAAAAATAATTATAGTAAAATTTTAAGCACTGTATTTACTTAAAAATTAGTTTAATAATATCAACTTATATGCTTCTTTGGTCCAACCTTGCTGCTCAAACAAGGTCAGCTACTGCCAGTCGCTCAGGACTATGTCCAGATGGTTTTTGAGTATCTCCAAGGATGGAGACTCCACAACCTACCTGGGCAACCTGCACCACTGCTCAGTAATAAAGTGTTTCCTGATGTCCAGAGAGAACCTCCTGTGTTTCAGTTTGTGCCCACTCCCTCTGGTCCTGTCACTGGGCACCACTGAACAGAGCCTGGCTCTGTCTTCTCTGCACCCTCCCTCCAGGTATTTACACGTAATGACAAGATGCCCCTGAGCCTTCTCTTCTCCAGGCTGAACAGTTCCAGGTCTCTCTATTCCTATTGTAGATCTTGTTTATCCAAACTTAAAATACAGTGTTCAGACGTAATAAACTGAATATGATTGTAAGATGAATATGACTGTAAGATGAAAACACAGCTTTCTTTGTAAGAAAAGATACCTTACCTATCTGCTTGCATAGTTTCTTTAAGAGTTTTAAAAAAATCAAAGTAGTATGTTGCAGCTATTGATGCCAAAATCCAGAATGCAGAATGAATATTCAGTCTGGTAAGAGGCTTCATCTTCTTCTCTACAGCTGTAGACTCTTCTGTAAATAAGAACATAATTATAGCACTAAAGCCAGTCATTAAACAGAATATGATTATAGTTATGTAAAACACGATGCTTTTATCTTTCTAATTCATTTATCTTTGGAGATTATTATACTCATTATGATAGTTTGTACTATCAATATTCTAAAAAGCTCTGAACATTTACTGAAATAAAACTGACTAAGCAAGGTACCCTGTGATAAAAGAATAAAGTAGTAACAATCAGCACAATATCATGTCTGTGTACACTTTCAGGTAACAGCTGACTACATTTTGTAAGGGTAGTTTAATTAATTAAAACCTCCTGGTGTTATTAAAACACTTTTATTAATCTAGCACATAAAATGTCAGGTTGGTATTTCCAATTACTAATTTATTTATACCCTTTTTAATGAATTTTAGTGTTTGCAAGTATCTCAGACATAAATAACTTTCTTGTTCTGAATTGCAAGTTAATTCACAAGAGATTTTCAGCTCCAGTTTCAGGAGCTAGCTTGACTCACACTGCAAACCTCCAGCACATAAAAGCAGAACTATCACTGTGCAGAAAAACACCTTCTGATTTTCTACTCATCACTACATGTTGTCTTATAGAGACAACAGAGCGGGCAGATGAGAAAGTCTCTTTTCATGCACGACAGCGACCAAGTCACACTCTCAAAAAAAGGTGTCAGAGCTGCTTGTGATGCCTCATGCTCCGAGCTGTATCCTCAGGAGCAGGTGGGGGTGCAGCTGGGGGTGCAGCTGGGGATGCAGCTGGGGATGCAGGTGGGGATGCAGCTGGGGATGCAGCTGGGGGTGCAGCTGGGGGTGCAGCTGTGCCCCATCCCGGCCGCTCCACAACGCCCACCACCACCCGAGGGCACCGAGAGCCCCGCCGCCGATTTATGTTTCATTTCCCCGGTCCCTCCCCACGCTCCTGCAGTGCGGGCTCGGCGAGCCCCGAGCGCTCCCGAGCGCTCCCTCCCGCACCGGCCCCGCACCGGCCCCGCTCCCCTCCCTTCCCCGCTCCCTTCCCCGCTCCCGGCCCCGCTCCCGGCCCCACGCACCGCCCGGCCCGCCGGCCCCGGGCAGCGGCTCGGGCGGGTCCCGGGGTTCGTGCCCCGGCCGCCCCGGCCGCCGCAGCCTGGGCCCCGCGGCCGCGGCTCGGCCCGGCTCCATGCTGGGCCGCTCCGGCAGTGACGCGGCGGGCGGGGCGGCGGCGCGGCCGGGACCGCCCCGGCGGCGGGGGCGGCGGGGGCCGAGCGGCTCGGGCCGCACCGGAGCGGGCAGCGCACACGGCCCCGGGCATCGAGCACAGCCCGGGGTATCGCACCCAGCCCAGCCCCGGGCATTGCACATAGTCTAGGGTATCGCACCCAGGCCAGGGTATCGCACCCAGCCCGGGGTATCGCATCCAGCCCGTCTCAGCCCCGGGCATCGCACCCATCCCAGGGCATCGCACCCCTCCCAGGGCATCACACACATTCCGGGGCATCGCACACAGCCCAGGGTATCGCACCCAGCCCCGGGCATTGCGCATAGTCTGGGGCGTCGCGCACACAGTCCGGGGCATCGGACCCAGCCCTGGGCATCGTACACACTCCGGGGCATCGCACACAGCCCAGGGTGTCTCATTCAGCCCGGCTCAGCCCCGGACATCGCACCCAGCCCCTGGTATCGAAGACAGCTCGTGGCATCGCACCCAGCCCCGGGTATCGCACCCAGCCCGGGGTATCGCACCCAGCCCAGGGTATCGCACCCATCCCAGGGTATCGCACCCAGCCCGGGGCATCACACCCATCCCAGGGCATCGCACCCAGCCCCGGGCATCGCACCCATCCCGGGGCATCACACCCATCCCGGGGTATCGCACCCAGCCCCCCGTGGACGCGGTGAGCAGTGTCATGTCAAGGCCGAGTGCCTCAGTGAAGGGTGTTTTGTCAGCATGAGTAAGAAAACTAGAGGGGAAACTCCGTGAGCGTGGAAATGCTTTCCTCATCATACAGTTGCCAGCCGGGTGCTCTTGAAGGCAGATGCTAGGGGGAAAAATAAAATATCACAGTTTTTGTGGCACAGAGCTGGTGGTGTAGGTGGAACACAAAGGCAAATGCCTTTGAAACCCTGAGAGGTTTCAAAGGATCCTGTAGCACTCGACACTGCAGCTCGTAACTGGAAATAATAAACTTATTTACAAGACAAACTAAGAAAAAGTTAAATAAACTAATAAAATGGTATGCTAGACTGTTTTGGTTCTGTAGCTGAATTCTGCATGGCTAGATAAAAAGTCACATCACCATGTTTCTGCAAACAAAACCTTGAAACCGACTAGAATCCCATGGCTTGCTTGTTTATTCACATGGACAAACTCAGAACTCACAGACTTAACCTAAGGTCTGTGAATTTACATACTGTATCTTTTGGGCTGCGTTCAATGATAAAGCCATTACCATGGCTCTTAAAATTGATATTTGTTTCTAACAGTTAATGATTGATTAGGCTAATTAGGTGATACCTGTGGGAGTTACAAATCCTGTGCTTTCTTAGACAAAATTGGGTGCTGTAACATTCCAACTAAGGCAGAAATCCTGTTGACTTCAGAGTGGAAGCACCTGTGCAATATGACAGCTGTTGTGCATTGCTTTTCTTTAGAGTGGAATTAAATGTAGAAATATTCCTTAAAAGCTCAGATTATTATAAGGTAGTTTGAAGAAAAAGAGATTCAGCATGGGGGTTTTACTTACCAAAATCAAATTTATAGTCCTTCTAGCTATATATGAAGTTCAAAAAATCAGATGTTTAGTAACTTAATTATAGCTTTCCTCTTGGAAAGCAAAATATTTTGCATGAAAACAATGATTATGAGAAATATGTGAAATTTTCACTTACCGTGTACATTCTTTGCATACCAAGAGAAAAGTCTTGCACATACTTCTTCTGTAGTTTCATGTTGAGAAAACAGGAAAATCAAAAATAATTCAATGTAGCCTGTAGTTAAATAGTTATATATTTTATCTGTAAACCTTAAAAAATGTTAGGCCATCCTAAGGGTAGAAACTAAATGATAGAAACTAATTAGGGTACAAGTTATACTTGCTCTGACGTGCACTGCTGAATAACTATATTTTCCTAAATATCTTATTTTCTGTTTTATAAATGAGTGAGGTTCTAGGCACAAGGGGAACATGGGTTGTGGTTATTCTTCATTACTATGCATTGAGTTTTGAGTAAATTCAGCCTAAAAGATACAAGAACAGGAAAAAATATTTTTCTCTACATAAAGACAGGCCTTCATTTACATCTGAATCTCATGTGAGACGTGTCATAGTAAGAATTGTTTTCCCAGCCTTAGAACATGTGTCATGTAAGGGCCAACCACATCATAGTCCTTAGTGACTACAGGGATTATTTTTTATTTAGTCCAGTTGGATATTTCGAAGTTAGCAGCTTGTGGGAGCTCAGAGTCTGCTTTCTTAGTGATGAAATAGAGGTTTCTTTGTTTTATTTCCTTTGAGTGAAATGACTACCTCAGCCTTCACTTTCATCTTAGTGATTCAAATAAGAAACAAAGGAAATCTTCATGCACTTTCTTTGCAAAAGCTATTCATAGGAGATATCTTTGATTTAAGCATAGCAATTAAATAAATATGTATGCTTCAAAAGGCTTAGATCTGTTAGTGTTGTTAAACCGAACACTTCTGTTTACCTACAGAGTAGGTATTGTGCAAAGAGCTGAAATAAGAGCCTCCCTTCCTGGACTCGCTATTGACCTTAACTGAGACTGCTCATGTTCAGTGTTTGTAGAGCTGAGATGTTTTCTGTGATCTTTTCACAGCGCTTCTCTGATTCAGAAATTATTAATCTGCTGAAGAGTAGATAGCGATCAGGAGCTGAACTGAGGGTGTTACAAAATGAACAACATAATTAACAAAGCATCTAATCAACAGGCCTCTTATGAATGATTAATTCTTGCAAGTTAAGAATCTTTGCCAAAATGTTAGTAAGTATTTTAAAATGTGATGCTTGATCTGATAAATTTAGTTACCAGTCTGTGAAAGAAATTTGTGAATTTGAAGATTCAATGAACAAAATGTAGAAAGGGCAGAGTTTGCAGCAATATTTTTCTTAACTATATTCCTGGTCTCTCACATAATTCAACACCTTTGCATTCTTTTCTTTAATGTCTTTAAATGTTCAGGGTTTTCAGCTGTAACTGCAAGCTGAATTTTGCAATCTAGTTGGATATTTTGAATTTTATTTTCTTGTTGCTTGCTGAAGATTTGCTGATCAGCTGGGTTTATGTTGATTTACAGGCAACTCTTAATGGCATGCACAAATGGTAGCTTTTTATGTCCCTTGACCATACCAATACCAATTTTAAAATTGGACTTTCTGGTTAAATTCTCACTTTTAGGAAGTCAAATTGGTTTTCTAGTATTCTAGCAAATATTTGTAACTTTTCCCATTACAGAAGTCAATAGCTAAAGTAGCCCAAATGTTATCTGTTCACAACAGTTCTGGATGGAATTTTCTTCATTCTGGCCATTCCATATCTAAGTAGGGTGGTCTCCTCACTATGCCAATTTTTAGCTGAAGTAGGTAGGATACAGCATAGACATATTTTGTCATTTTGAGGAATGATTGTGCTACGTGCTCCATGCTTTCTGTTCATGAACCAAGTTATATTAAAGTGAGTAGTAATTTGCTGCTTATCTTCTGCTATCAGGAGTAAAAGAATTGGATGGGTAGAGATTCTCAATACTTTCTGAACCTTGTCCTTGGACTAAAGCATTGCATATCATCTCTTACACTGTGTGAAAAAGTAAATACATTGACTCGTCTGGGTAACAAAAGTACCACCAGATAGTACTACAGTTCTCTTGCTTTCATCTTGCATTCTTTTAACTATTTAAAATTCAGTACAATGGAAAAAAAATCAGCAAAGGACTTAAAAGCGCTTGGCATGAATAACTTAATGCAGCTCTGAAAAACAACTGAAGGTTAAAACTCAATTGACTCTGAATGTGGTCCATATACAAACTATTGAACTCAAGTTGTATTCTCATGTGAGTATTAAATTGCAGTGCAGCCTTGAATTGACCCTTTAGGAAGGAAAGAATACATATAATAGTTTGTTTGATACCAAGAAGGCACTATATATAAGCATGCAAGCATTTGAACTTCATGAAGGAAAAGCAAGCAGAAAAGATAAAGGCAGACAAAAAGGTGAAGAGGGCATCTAAGAGAACAGGGAAAAAAATGCACTATGTATTGTCATCTGATTTATCTAGGTATGTTATTCCTCACCTTGAAAGTTGTCAGCAAATTACAAAAAAATAGCTGACAGAGCACTACTTTAATCTGAAGTATCTATTCGATAGAAGATCATTTCAATACCCACAATTACCCTGATTAAAAATGTTAGGTAGCTTCAGATTTTGACTCTTGCCTTTCGTTATAATCAGCATTAAGAATATAAAATGAGAAGACTGTTCTGTTCATTCTGGCATCTTCAAATGTGTAAACAAAACCAAATATTAATCCAAATTTATCCAAAAATTATCCTATTTATCTAAAATAAATCCAGATAAACCATTCTCCTAAAGACTGCAAAGTAAATTTTCCTACTCTCTCTTCTAAATCATTTCTTGAGTTTAGTTTCACTTAACTATGCTTACTTTCTTAAGGGAGTACAATGGCTCTCAAAATGTTTTCCCAAGACTACCGTTTAATGATACAAAGCATTTGGCAGCAGTACTCCAGCTATAATTGTTCTTGACTACTCAATCCCCAGTAGTGGTATATAATACCTCTCAGTTTGAGGATTTGATCTGGTTTTAAAAGCCTGCAAAAATGCAGGGGGTGGTGGAGAGGCAAAAACAAGTGGCCAGATGTGGGAGGGTGGGAAAGGGAACACTTGGGAATTACTGAAACTGATTTCTTTACTGAGGAAAAACTCTGTGCAACCAGGTATCTGTAACAATATGACAAGAATTTCATACTTAAGGCACCCAGGAACATCCTAAAGTTTTGTTTGGTTTTTGAATAATGAAGATTTTGGATCTAATTCACACAGCAAAGACTATCAGTAGTGGGAAGGGGCATTCAAGTGTGTTATTCATCAAACATTTGCTGTACAGGAATATTGGTCTCTTTTGGTGGGATATTTTATTTCTGTAGTGGTAAAGATTAGCATTATTTAAGACTGTGATACCATATTAACTATTATTTTGGACATGTCTAGCATCCCCACTGCCTGTGATTTGACTGATGTAATAAAGCAGGGACAAAGGTTCTTGAGTGTGGGGATCTCACTGTTAACAAGACTGGAAAGTACAGCTCATTCTCCTGTGTTCAGCATAGCAACATCTCACTGATGTGTGTGGTGTGGGATTCAGCTCACGCTGTTTCCCTGGGGAAGTTTTCTGTGTAGTCCTGAAAAAAAAAAAAAAATCAAAATGAAGGTCTTACATGCTTCATTCATGTCTATAATCAGGTTTTCTGTGCCATCATTCTTCACAGTACATTACCATTTATGTATCTTGTAGGGTCAATTTTTCATGTGTTTTAATCTAGTATTGTAATTAATTGGACAACAGAGTTAGGGGGAGCACTGTGAAAGTGCCATACTGTCCAAGAGAAAAAGAAAGAGAAAGATGTTTACTTTATGAAGACTGAATTCAGCAATTTGGAACTGTGGCTGGAGGATCATAGTACAATTCCCATATTGCTTTCACTAATCTCCTTTACGTGAACAGGTCTTTAAGAACATCAACTGAGTTAATATTTTTTTCTTCTCATGGAAATTTTATCCAATGCTAACTGCTGAAACACTTTAAGTTCTGCAAGTTCACCAAAAAAAGCTGAATTTTCAAAGGCAGAATAGCTGAGACAGAATTGTAGCAGCAAGAAGCGAGAGAAAACATATTTCATGGCTTAAGACAAAGAAATTATAGGAACAGACCATAAAATGTCTTAAAGTAAATGGTAGAATGGATAGATGGGGAAAAAAAATCATTAAAACACTCCAAGTGTAAGAGATGTCTATACAATTCAGTCAAAAGTTTTATACTAGCAATTGACTTAGAAGTCCAAGGCAGAAATGCAGACATTAAGTGAAGCACTTGCTTTAATGGTAAGAAAGAAAAGTCTGGGAGAAAATTCTGGTCCTGTCTCATCCATGGAAAACATGAGCCTTTGTCACATATGGATACTATGCAGTGTGTCTTCCTCCTTGAATTCCTTCTCATCATCAACAGCTAAAGGCCAGCAGAAGGGGAGAAAACGTGTAAGAGTGCTCTTCATGCTTTGTATTCCCACTGGATTGTGAGAATTCACTACGTGGCTACTGCAAAGAACATATTGAAGGACTAAACATAGAGTGTTTTGAGCCACTGGCAATGCAGGTGGAATTGTGTTATTTTTCATTCAGTTTGTCACCTAAAAGACATAGTGACTTGAATACTTTCAGATGGATTTCATGCTGCCTGGCTGGAAGATTCCAGTATGTTTAAAAGCACCTTTTTTCTAATAAAACAAATGTGAGTTGAGCTTGACTGTAATCAGGCCTCAGTTAGGCTTTTTATACTAATTTAGTACTAATGCATTCCAACTAGAATTTTGAGAATAGTGGTTTAACAGGTGGGTAAGCATACAGAGACACAATTTCTGTTTTTGTATTACTTTCAAGTAATAGCAGAAACTTTAAAACTACTTATGTAGGAAGTCAGTATTTTTCTTCTATAACTCAGGTATGAAGTTGAGTAGCCAAGGGCAGTTTTTATACAAAGAATCTAATGAGAAGGGCAAAACACACAGTCTCCAAAGACTGGACAATCCTAAGTCTTCTAGAATAAATTTAAAAATTAAGGATAATTTAAAAACAAGATGTGTTTGAGAAAGGACTTAGCTCTGTGATGTGCAGTCTTGCAGCAAAAAGTTCAGTCTAAGCAAAAAGCTTGAAGATTCTACACTGTACGCTGCAAGAGCATAAAAGCATGAGGATTCAGGCACAAAAGGAATTACATCCCAGAAAGGGCAAAGAAAAGCAGTACATTACATGGGCAAAAGAAATTGTATCTGAACAAGCGTAAAGGAAAGTTACAACTAAAACTTCCTCTAGTCAAAGTGAAATTTAGATTTCAATATAAAGTAACACTTCCTGTAAAAGTACTAATGGGAAATACAATATGCTGCTTTTCTTGGCTGACAGAGCAGAAAAGAAATTTAGAGGACTTATTCTTGTTTTTTCTTGATGGCTAAATTAGGAGAAGAAAGGGGTAAATGTTGAATATATTGACAGAGATATCTTGTAACCTGTGAATACAGCTCAATGTACAGAACAATATGCCTTTTTTTTGCTTATCTTGCACAAAAAGTTTAATATTTGCTCTCTTATTTCCTTAATAAGGGTAAGTGTTACAGCCTTAAAAGTTTCCGAATGAAATCATGTATTGGGTCTCTGTATCCTGTGGTCATCAGCTATGAGCCACTACTCATGTCAGGGTCTGACTGCATTGTACTGATGCAATCGGATTATAGCACCAGGTGGGAGGATCGGTTTTCACTGCAGAAAGAAGAATGAACTACTCTAATGCACCAGGACAGTGGAGGGCTGAGCACAACAAATAAGTAGCTGTCCTTTGAAGATTTTTTTCTTCCAGTGATTTAACTCCCTGCTTGAGTGCTTATGCTATACTTATAATGAAAGCCACTAGCTTTAAACAATTCCTTAATTTACATTCCTTCTTCCTTCTTCACCCTGCCACAGACACTTCAGTTCCAATGCACTATTTCAGAAAGGAAAATTTTAACAATAAGGCATATTTTAGTATGGAGCTATGTTATGCTGTTTAGAAAATCAGTAAAACATATTCTGGAACATTTTGTAATGCTATGTTACTGTTATCTGATGGTTTCTTATAAATTTATTGTGACTCAACATTAAGCTTGACTACTAAACATATAATTGGTGGGAAAGAAAATTTACAAAAATTCCCCATGACATTGTCAATTTGTATTCAATGCTAAGAGAAACTTTATACAAGCATTCCATTGCACTGATTTTTCAGTACCCTGACCCATGTCACAACAAAGAAAAGGTAAGAGATGTTAGAAAGATATCAGAGGGAGAAATGCAAACGTTGTAAGCCAGTCATTTTAAGTCTGCAGCAGATCAGTGGTCTCTGATTTGCTCTTAGGCTTGTGGTTGTTTTTTACGATATGACTGCAATGTGTGCTACGTTTTGCTGGATCTCCCCATGCACAGACTGAACTCATTTCTCAGTTTTTGGTGACTTCATGACTGAATGCTACAAGAACTGAACACAGTGGTTCAGTAGATAAAGTCCTCTATGGCTACACAAACCCATGGCATGCTGTTAAAAGAAATGCCAAACCAAAGTTGTTCTGTCAAATAAAAGGGCTACTTAGTATTGTCATTACATTACTTTAAATATTCTGTATTATACATATTTTTGAACAGGAGGTCAGTAGCATGCTTGATGAAGGAACCTGCAACTTCCATTGCAGGAACCTGCAAAATCCATTGATTTTGCTGCTAAAAGAACCTAAGATTTCCATCTGATGTAGATCAGCTTCTTTGCCTATAGATTAGAGAATGCTGGTGCCTTTCATGAGCAGAAACCATCGTTCTTCCAAGGGTGAAAGAAATTGCAACACTCCAAAATAAGACTTTGCTGCAAATATTTACTTTCAAATGCATAGCATAAATAATCCAAACTGCCCTTACCAGTTTGAAAAAGGAAAACAAAATGTTGGCTTCATGGGCATGTCAAGAAAACAGCAGGGCTCTTATGGGAAGCACATGTGGGTACTGCAGGTGCCCAGCAGCAGCACGGGCAGTAGTGCCACTCCATAACTCACTGGGCAGAGCAAGCTGCTGTGCCCTGCTCAGGGACTGACCCCAGCTACGACACCCTCCCACAGCACAGCAAGGCAGCTGGAACCAGCTGGCACATGAGAGCCAGTGCAGAGAGCAGGAAGACAATCTTGGCTTGTGGACATGGGACTGGTGTTTTGAAGTGCAGGATAGAAAGAGGTTGGATCGTAGTTTGAGTAGCAGGAAGAGGATGAAGGCGTGGTGCAACATTAGGTGCCACAACCATAGCAGCTGCTGCCTGCATCCATAACTGCTGCTGCCAGCACAACTTAAGGTATCACCATCAGAGGTTCAGCAGATGCTTCTATATGTGTGCTAAACACATGCTATGGTCAACAACAATTAAAGATGAAAAGTGAAAGAGAATGGCATAATTTGAAATTAATTCTAAACAAAACAAAAAAACCCCCATGAAAACATGAAACAATTACTTTAACAAAGCCATTTAGGATCTTTAGGTAGCAGTACCTGTTGTAAAATATAAACAGTAAGTGAAAACATTGTACTGTATTGATTTCAATTTCAGTGTCAAGGCCTTATTTTCATATGTCCTAAATTAAAAAGCAAAACCAAAACACCCCTAAACTTTTGAAATGTTCTCAACTTCTCAAATTCTCTTCTCAAGTCTGTAAATAAATTTTATTCTGTTTATATCCAAAGGCATTTTTCATGAATTAACAAACACTTAGCAAAGAGATCTTAAATTTATTAGGTGCTTTTACTGCAACTTCTATAACACAAATACATACTCAGAAAAAACTGGACCCAGTGTATCAGACAGTATTTATACTTTTAAGATATTCAGTATTTCTGTAAGTTCAGATATTTTTACTATGAAGTTTTATAGAAGTGTATCTGCTTGAAATCACTAAGCAATTTTTAAAAACACAGTACCATCAACTACTTTCTACCACTGTTTGAAACAGACTATTTCATGCTAGGAAACTCCCTGGATGGAACTATTTTGCATTTGAGTAAAAACCTATAAAACTTCAAGTATCCTTCCCCAGGCAACTCTGTCTCTTACACTCGTGTAACATATCTGGTCCTCCTGAATTGTTTCAGTGACTGCAATGTAACAGCCTCTTCAAATAATGCATAATCTGCGGATTTATTACACAATTATTAAGTGACAAGATTTATTATATTTAAGGTGATATTCTAAAACAATTTATTTCATCAGTCAATTTTTAGTTCACATAACCAATTCTATTGAAGTCAGTTGCATTACTAATCAAGACTTTCAGTAGCAATGCATATAGAATCTTTAGATTTTCACTGAATGTGCAATATTGCACACACAAATCTGAGAGACACTTTAATTATGCATTTTACAACACAGAATTATCAGTCTATTAAGGCCTGCATACCCTAGCTACAGTGTGTAAAGGGCATATCAGTCATTTTGGATTTTAGCATAACAAAACATTTATTCCACAGTGGGTTTTTGGATATGAAAATCCTATTTGCTGTTAAAATAGTTGTTGCAAAAAGCCACACAACCTAGGTCCTGATAAAACGTTCATGCCTATAAATCATATTCATTACTGCAAGAATTTTAATACAGTAGGCAGGAATTATTTTCAATGCCCTTTAAAACTTGTACCAAAAAATATATATTTTCCATAAAATCAAAAAGTAAAATATCTGAAAAATTTCTCTGAAAAAGAGGAGGAATCCAGTATTAAAAGTCATATTCTGTTTTCACATATACAATTTGAGACCAATGCATAGTATTTGTACAGGTGACAGAAGAATTTGACTCTGTCTGCAAGATTAAAATGCAACAGCTATGTAAAGTACACAAACTTTTATTTCACAAGTTTCACTCTGTCCTTCAGAACTTTAAATTGGGGATTGTTATTCACTTTCTTATTAAATATGACGAGGATCTCCGCTTCTGACTTGTACTGTTCACCAGCTACTGCGTAATATTGAGCTATAACCTGCACAAAGACAGAGGAATGGTTTTTAGTTAGTGAAGATGATCCCACTTTAAGCAACAATACATTCATGTTACTGTATTAAAAGTAGCATGGAATCCAATTTGCTATTATTTATTTGCAGAATTAGCACTGACTTTCTTCTGTAACTCAGTAAGCAATGAAGAAACTGTCCTTCAGTTGACATTCTGCCAACTGATATTCCGCTAAATAATGTCAAACCTTCCTTTTTTAAGTGGGGCAGAATTTTAAGAACTTCAGCATTACAGAAAAAAAATACACTAGACAAAAACCCCACGTTGTACCATACCTTTTTTCTTAGTCTTTTAATTGAAATTTCATTGTCTGCAGTCTGTTTCAGAACAGCTCTGATGGTTCCCTTCCAGTTGAATTTACCTAGAAAATAATTAGGTGTACAACATCATTAGTAATATGTATTTCCAGGTCTTCTTTAGTACTAACTAGCCTTCAATCTCCTAAATTTGGAATTAGTTCAGCTACCACAACAGTTATTACCTTACTGACCTACAACAGTAGGTCAAGCAAATTAAGTCAGTAGGTGTTTCTGAAAATTATAATATTATAGACATGAAGAACCAAGACAGTACTTGAACAACTGGGGTCAGGATTACTTAACTTCTGCACTGCAGCTATTAAACAGCAACTCTTGCATAATTCAGGAATAGCTAGGAAAATCCTGTGTCCTCATGCTTAGAACACAGGCTGTCAAATTTGGACCGTATCACCTTCAGAGGTCATTAATTAGTAGTTTCCAAATAAACAATCTGTACATTCAAGCACAGTCATTCTGCAGCAGTCATGGTGTGTTGGATGATTGGCAGAAGTAGGTTTATCTAACCATAAACTAAGGTCTGACACATCTGAAATCCAATTTATGATTCACTGAGCAAAAGATGGGGATATGAGAGATACCAAGAGGTCTAAGACAGCTGTTACCCTTCTTCCTCTGTGTTGGCTAATGTGCATGGCAGCAGGAAAGAGACCTGCTGTGGTGATACTAACATGCCAGATTCTTCACTGCCCAGTGGAACCAAGTGTAGCCAATGGTTGGCAGCACAGCAGAAGCAACAAGAGAAGTAATTCAGCATCAAGTGTTAAGTGTAGCACAGGCTACTTACTCTGAACAGGTGTGCACACTGAATGTACATTTATGTACACTGAGGCATGACTTATTCCATGGTTTCCTGCAGAAGCACCGTCTTTTTATTCTGCATTAGGTCTTTTGCAGGATAGCTTTGTAACTATCTAAATTGTCCCTTTAAGAATACCTTTACTAGTTCCCACACTTTTGTCATTGGTGTTTTCTGTTTCCATGTCTTCTGAAACGTTTTCTGTTTCCATGTCTTCTGAAATGTTTTCTGTCTTCATTCTCTTCGTTTTGATGTGAGGTTCCTCTAGAGATGGAATTGAATAAACAGACACAAAAAATTTTAAAACCAGAAGAAATGTTCTGACATGACTTAAATTTTCTGTTCTTATCACATGACTTTATATGTGCTAATAGTTTCAGATTATACAAAAGAACTGTGCAATCACTATTAAAAAATAATCTAATTTGTATATGTAACTTCCTACTGAAAAGTTCTACTTAGGCAGTTTATTGAGCTCTGGAATTGAGAAAAAGCATCTTCAAAACAAACAAGAATATAAGTTATAGAATAAATACCTTCTACATGTTTATGTTTGCGTTTCTTTACACTTTTTTCCTCTTCTATTTCACTCTGATGGCCATTTCCATTTATTTCAAATTCATTCTCCATGCTCTCCTTTTCTCTTTTGGACTTTTTACTCTTTTTTACTTCTGGCTGATTTTCTAATTTCAAATCTTTTTTCTCCTTCTTTTTGTTCTTTTGTCTCTCTTCTTTTCGTTCTCTCTTATTTTTTTTCCTCTCAACTTTATCATCTGTAATGTCATTTTCTTCTGCCACTGTTTTTTCTCCAGTTTCTGAAGACTGTTCTTCCTTCTGTTGTGGTTTGTCTTGTTCTTTTTCACTTGAAGTCTTCTGTTGAAAAAGAAGATTATTACAATTTTTACATGACTTGTTTTGACACTGCAACTTTCCTCTACTACATAATTCATGATGAACACTAATATCCTGAAATCAATTAAATTGCTTCCATGTGGTGACACCAGCTACCTGAGAAATAGCACTAAACAGTATGCCTGATTCTTCTTTTAACTTAGCACACTAAATGCTAATTAACATCACAGAAGAGATAGCTGACAGTATATAAAATTTCTGATTCAAGTAAGTGCCTATGTGTTTTAATTTTTTTGCTAAATGTAATTAAGGGAGTGACAACTCTTTGATTTACACAAACAAAACATTACAGCAAGATATAGAACCTATTCCCCAATATACAGCCCTTAAGTAATAATCTTAGTTTTGCCATCCAGTTCCCTGTCTTGGGATATGTCTGGGACAACAAATCCTTATTGCATGATGTCAACAAAGGCACTCCTGGTTGTTTTAGTTGTACTTTTCTCAGCTTAATATATTTGGTTTTCCTTTAATGCTTCTAGGCCTATAATTATTTTCTTGTAGAAGAATTAATATTTTAATCAAAAAATTCAAATTCAATTTAAACTTTAATTCTAATAATTACAAGTGAAATACAATTACTGAAATGTTAGTGTGGCTATTTAGAAAGATAATAGATCTTTATACAGGCAACTTAACACCAACTGAAACCAAAGGTAAAGGTAGCATTTTTTCCTTTCTTTATGTACTAGTAGCATAAAGTTGAATTAGCCTTCTGATTATCACGACAATTGTGTCACTGTGTCCAAGTTTTCAATCACAACCTATCCAGTATGCACAGCTACTTCAGCAACAGTTGTGTTCCACAAATAAGCAATTTAGTCCACAACTATTACATTATAACATAATCCATTGTACCGATGGGAGATAATATTTCTGCTAACATCTACAAATGGAGGCTGAAAGGCTTTCCTTGCAGGATTTTGGACTGCATTCCCCTTGTTGTTGTACCTTTAATTTAACTTACGTTTCTGGATGCTTCTGAGAAAACATCCCACACCTGATCTTGCAAAGTGCTGTCAGTAATTTTCAAACTGTTCTTGATCCAATTCTGTGCAGGGGAAAAACAGCAATGACTGAAAACGTGCACCTCTGATTTTCTTTCTTAATTACCATGTATTTGGCTCTTCTTTTTATTTGTCATTTAAGAATCTAATCACTGCCTCTGACTAAGATCTGGTTAGAAGTTACTCCTATGAATCTCTCAAACCTCCTTGCTAAATTGTTTCACATAATGCCTATGTGCTGAGGCTACACCAGTCTCTCAACTGCCTCACCAACAGCAATACCAAAGAGGCAAGTATATACAAAAGATAATCCTCAAGCTTTTGAATATAATTGGTTATGTTAATGTCCTACCAAACCTTCTGACTCTTTCTAGGAGTTAAAACATTCATGATCTGATCTTATTTATTTCTGTACTGGACAGACGGTTATGCTCCTAAATTGATACCTTAGTTTATCACAGAAAAGTAAAATTTAAACAAATGTCTTGATGCAAGCACTTGAAAGTTGTTTGGATTATTGCAGGAGTTCCTGGTTAAAAGGAAAATAAAGCAGTAAAGTTATACTTATGCTGTTTACACTGTCAACAACAGATCAACCTCTAGAAATGTGGATTTCTATGTAAAACCTAATGTAAAGATTTTTGCACTGCACTGAAAATCCCAGTAAAGGTGCATTAGTAAATTGGGACAATGAACTATAAAAACTTTTGATCTTCCACTGCAAGGTATGTTATGGAAAAGAAAGAAGCTCATTGACAATACAATTTTCCCTGCTTAGAACATTAATTTTCTAGAAAAAATATTTTAACCTTCAGCTCGCTAGCAGCAATTTCACCACAGCTCTGTTAGGTTCTACTTGAGTGCTTTGGAAGCAAGCATGGTCTCTCAGCCTCACAATCTGAGGCACAAAACAGAGAGGGGGGAAAAAAAAAAAGGGCAGCTTGTCAGTAATTCTTCACTGATACCACATGAAACATTTGGAATTTACTTCAGTGAAGCATGCAGTGTGGAAGATTCTGTCAGAACACAAGAGTAACAAGAAAACTTTCAAAACAGCATCTTGCCTTCACCAGGAAAAAATAAAGCCACAGAAATAAGAAATCTTTACAAGTATGTCCAAGAATCCAGACATTCAATAGAAATTGCAAATAGGAAAAAAACCCAGTATTTTAAAAAGAACAAGTGTACATATGGAGATTAAGCTTCAATGGTGAGTCTCGGGCTTAATACCTAACTATCTGGCATACAAAGAGTCCTTTTAAGCAAGGAAATGTATTTCTCAAACCCTGCCTACTTGAAATTCAGTTGTTATACCACCTATACCAATGCCCAAATAAGCAATTTGTCCCACCTTTGTTCAAAGAGAGTGGCACTCCCTAAGAAAGTCTATTTTTAAGCTCACTGCATGAACTACTACAAATCTCTATAAAAACATACCTGAAACTTTACTTTTTTTCTTGGAATGTTATCAAAGGCACGCATTTGCTCTAGGATGTTCCGTACTTTAGGGCTTATGTTTGGCTTCTTCATTACTTCATGAATTTTCTAAATACAAAAAACAATTAAATCAGAAAAGCAGCACAAGCATCAAATGGTCCATGCAAGGTGTGCAAGTCTGAAATACACTGGACAGAAATCACTCAGCACTCACAGCTGCTATAGTCTGCTCACAGGATGAGAAAAACACTGACTTTTGGTTTTATCACGGATCATTAGATGTGTTACAAGTTACCTGTGTAAACCCTTATACCTATATAGTAAACAGAGGCAAGCAAGACTGTTCACCAGTGCTTTCTGATATACAAGTTACCATCTGTATAGATACATTTTCAAGTAAAGTAACTGTACCACTAAAGGGATTCTTGCAGCATGAAAACGGCCTGCATTAAGAAAAGCAACTGTCAACTGATTGGGCTTTTTTGCAAACTTCTGGAGTTAATTGTGAAAAATCAGGCTTACTTCGGTGTTACAGGTTGGTATGTGTTTCTTTTCTCAGCAGTGCCAGCTTCAACAACCATTAATCCCTGTAAGACAGCTCAGGATATTCCTGTGCTGTGGGTGTCAGCACGAGAGAACACAGGAGATTAGGCCAGGGCCTTACAGCAGTTTCTTTACCAGCGCTGCTGCTTGTGGGGGGGAAAAGGAGCTGAGCTTCCTGGATATTTAAAGATTCAGCCACCAGACACTGAAGAGCCTTCCTGTACTTCTGAAAATCTAATCACTGAAAAGCTTTGTGGATGTGTTAAGACTATCAGAAAAGGGTGCTTGGTAATAATCCCTTCACCTTTCTGTGTAGGAAGTACTTACTATCGAGGCAGGCTCACACTGTTCATGAGCAATACCACTCACATCATGCTGCCTTTAATGATGTCCTCAAACCATGTTCAATCCCAGCAATGGCACATCTTTGACTGTAATGGTATTATTCATATACATTAAGTATGTGTGTAGCTTAGTACCTTGTTAGATTGTGTTCTATACAAGATAGAAATCAAGTCCATGTATAATGATTAACTTATTACTAATAGGGTTTTAAAAATGTGTTTGGGTTCCTTCCAAAAACCAAAGGATAACTTTAAGAGAGCAGATTCTTGCACAAGAAGGAAAGTGTAGGAGACATTTCCATCCATGCTGGAGCCTCTCCTATCCAACATATTTACAAAATATCTGACAAGAGCACCAGAAGATTTTCCTGAAGCTATTCAGGATAAGTATGATGAGGATTCCAGAAAGATCTTAAGAAAATGAGTGACTAGGTAATAAAAAGGTGAATTACATTCAACACAAATTTATGTAAAGCAGGATGCAAAGGAAAAGCAATCCTAACTTCACATTTAAAATGACAGTCTTTAAGTTAATCACTGGAGCTTAGACACAAGATCTTGGGTTTAAAACAACCAATTCCCTGAAAATGCCAGCACAATGATCAGCAGCAGTGAAGAAAAAACAAAACAAAAACCCCCAAAAGTAGATTAAGTGACAAAAATCAGTTAGAAAGGTATAAAGAAGAACACAGAAAACGTCATTACAAGACACAGTAAGTCTATGGTTCATCCATATCTTGAACTGCATTTCACAAGCATTCAGCAGAACAGGGAAGACTTCAGGGAACCAAAGAGATAACTTACACATAAAGAACAACTGAGCAGGGTAGAATTTCTCAGCCTGGAGCAGAGACTGTGAGATGGGGAGGGATGCCTGACAGAGGTCTACAGTAGCATGTATGGCATAAAGAGGATAGACAACTACCAATGCCTCTTCATGTACAACTGAGAAAACTACATTAAATCAAATGAGTCAGAGACTGATTCAAAACAAACAAAAGATGCATTTCTTATCAGGAAAAGCAACAGACCTACCAAAGAAATGCCAACAGAAAGCTGGGGATATTGGGAAAAGTAGATCTCTGGTTTGATCCAGCACAGCCTTTCTGGTGTCTTTAACGATTGTAAACAAGAGGTATTTATCATATGTCTACATAGTACAAACTTTACCTGAATCCACTCCTGCTGTTTGACATCTCCTTTGTTAGTTTTGGCTTCAAAACCCTTTCCACCGTATTTCTGGTCTTCACTTATACACTTCACATGTTCCTTATAGTCATCACCCCTGAATATAGGAGATTTTTAACCACAGGTCACAGAAATGCTTCAGTCCTTTGACATACGCAATACTTATTTAATCAAAAAACTAAGTAATACATGACCTAAGTGGATCATTTAAACCTTATTACTGTCAACACTTATATGAGTAAAATCTAACATGCTTAAAATACATGCTTGTAAGACTGCTGACGTTTCTGTCATGCTACAGCCTTAAGTGAAAATTTCTGTCTTGAAGAATCAGATGCATCTTCAGTACACTGCAGCTGCTTTTCTCAGTGTCTCTATGACTTATACACACTTGTACCTATAACATATGCACAGCTATTAAGACATATCTGTGTTTTACTACTCACTGACATATTTTAAAATTAGAAAAGCTGGTAAAAAACATTTGCAAAAACTTAATTCCTAAATATGGATATACTAGTGTGGTAGCGAAGTTCTGACCAAAACGTAAAATGGCCACTCTCACTCTCTCTGCAATAGCAGAGTAACTAACAGCTGCTGATAATCAGAAGCTGAAAGCTTTGCCACTTATGCCTGTTTACAGTTGAGGTTTAATTGTCCTTGAGGTTCAAACTTTGATGATAACACTTGAATTTATATAAGCGTGTATAATTTTAAAATACAAATATTGATTATTCAGAAGCAGCCAAATTTAATTCTAGTATTCTAAATTCTAAAATCTCATATTTTGTGACAACTCCTGCAGAGCGAGCAAAGCTATTTCCCATCCTTTACCTACCAGAAATCCTTGCCACAATCCATGCAAGACAGGCACTGACAGTTTCTGCAGATGTTCACGTGCTTTTCAACCTGTGCTTTCTTCACAGCTTCTCCACACGAATTGCATGTGAAAACAACCATGTTGGCAAACAGTCAGGAGCTTCCAGGCAATGGACACAACCCTCTTCCTTCCCAAACAAGCACAATCCTAGAAATACAAGGAGGAGACCTTACACCTACGGTTCAAGAGAAACACCTGGATGGTCAAAGAGAAACACACCTGCACACCTGCCAACAGAGAGGGCGAGCAGTCTGGCCCTGCAGGTGCAGGAGCTCACCTCTCCTGGCACTCTGAGTGCAGGGTAGACCAATGAGCTGGGAACCAGTGACCCCTGTACCCACCACCCAACACAGGAACCAGCGACCCCTGTACCCACCACCCAACACAGGAACCAGTGAGCCCTGTACCCAGTGCCCAACCAGGGAACCAGTAACCCCTGTACCCACCACCCCAAACCAGGAACCGGCACCTACCAACCCGGGAACCCCTGTATCCATCACCCAACCCGGGAACCCCTGTATCCATCACCCAACCCGGGAACCCCTGTATCCACCACCCAACCTGGCGACCCGTAACCCCCATACCGCTCACCCCAACCCAGGAACCAGTAACCTCCAAGCCAGAAACCAGTAACCCGCGCACTACCACCACCCAACCCTGGAACCAGTGACCCCCGTACCCCCTCCCCAGCCCCGCCGATCCGCCTGGCAGGGGCAGTCCCGCTCCTTATCCCAGGGCCCATTCTTTATCCCAGGGGGACACCCCCGGCCCGCTCCCCCAGCAGACCCGAGCGGCGCCGCCGAGAGCTGGATCGTCCACGCGGGCGGGAAGTCCGGCGTGCCCGCCACCCGCGCTCCTCCTGCCGTGCCCTGCCGCCTGGTCCCGGTCCCTTTCCCGTTCCCGTTCCCTCTCCCCTCTCCCCCCTCCCCTCCCTCCCCTCTCCCCCTCCCTCACCCCCCGCCGCCCCGCGGCACGCGCCGCCGCGCTGTCCCCTCCGCCGCGCCGTCCCTGCGGGCCCCGCGCATGCGCCGCGCCCGCCCGGCGCGGCCCGGCCCGGCGGCACGGGACGGGAAGGGGCCGGGCAG
>JAWWTY010000123.1:61209320-61330910 GCA_035222235.1 Margarornis squamiger
CCCCTTCCCTGTTCCCCCCCCCCGTGTACCCGTCCCTGTTCCCCACCCCGTGTCCCCTTCCCTGTGCGACGCCCCGAGCCCGGGCCCAGATGGACGAGCCTTAATGGTGCTCGTACATGTGGAATTCCATCATAAAATGTGGCTGTGCCGCGGTGGCTCCCCGTGTTTGGGGATGTCCGCCTTTTCCCGCTGGGACACAGGCACCTCCTGGCTGGGAGGCAGCTCGCTGGGTGTCGAAGTGTTTGCAGGATGGAAGTAGCAATTATTTGGCAAATAGATGTGGTTTCTTTATTTTAAGGCCTGGTGAAAGACACGATAAGCATTAGTAAAGTACAGTGTAATAGCCCACGGTGTAATACAGCAGGAGGCCGTGAATCACAGGATAAACTAAAATGTGGAGCCTTTAGCACTCCTGAGAATTGAGAATGGGGAAGCCACTTTTGCATCATGTTTAACCCAAGGTAGTCTTTCTGCTTCATTCATTAGTTAGAAGACTAGAAGTTCTAATTGTCCTAATAGTTGGAATTATCACAAGTGTACAGGGAAAGAATGACATCTTTCTTCAAAAAATTGAAAATATAGAATTGAATGTAAACATGTTCTGTGGGAATGTATTTTCAACCTGTTCAAAGAAAGGATTTTTTTAGTTAGACATATTTTATTAAAAAATACCATATCAATGTATCTAATCAGATTCACATGGGAAACAGCTAGGATAGCAACAACTATGTCTTCAATAATACTAGTCCTGTGTTCTACCCTCTCAGTTTAGACAGTAAGGAAACTGAGGCTTTCCCCTATAGATGACATTGATTTTGCAGGCCTGATGTGTTTTTGTCTTAAAATCTAGTTCTTGTCAAAGTTGTCTAAAATGGGGTGTGATTTTTTGTGGTTATGGAGTTCAATTTATTGGCAACACCATTAGATTTTTGCAGAAGCTCTTTGCTCTAAGCAAAACTTCATTAAAATCATATTTCCTGTGTATATTGCTGTGCATGTAGTAGTGTGCAGTACTGTGACTCATCTTTAATCAGAAAAATGTCATTAAACCTCACATTGCAGGTGTAAAGTGTAGTCTGTTTCTTTTGGGAGCTAAAACAAATTGTGAAAATGTTCTTAATATTTGAAATTAATTTTGCAATTTAATATTTAAAATTCATCGTAGCATTTTATTTCATTGTAGGTAATTTAAATGATTTTCTAGCATGGACACTGTTGCTAGCCATAGTTGTCATCTTCTCCAGCAGCTACATGAACAGCGCATTCAGGGGCTTCTCTGTGACTGCATGCTGGTGGTAAAAGGTGTCTGCTTCAAAGCACACAAAAATGTACTAGCTGCTTTCAGTCAATATTTCAGGTATGTGATAAAAAATTCTTCTTTTTAGAAAGATAATTAAATGCTTTTAGTTGACATTTTCTTTGAAAAGGCTGTTTTTTTCTGGTAGTTGCAGAGTAAGTAACTACTGGGAGTATAATGAGGAAAGGGAAATTGTACACATAAATATGTGTCAAGTGTTCATACTATGCTGTTCAATTTTTGGGATTTTCTTGATCGTTATTTGCTTATAGTGCCTCATATAATGGATTCTGGCATGGACCTGCATTCAGTATTTCAGTAAGGAAAGATAACTGCTTAGGAGGAACATAGCAGAGTACATGACCAGGGCCAGATAAGGGTTATAACTGATGAAACATTATTCACTTCCGAATAATGTGACTTGTTTGACCAGTCATATATTCAAAATTAAAATTTACTATATAGGTTGTTATTGAATTTCTATTTAGAGCAGATTCTCAGAGACAACAACTGTGTTTTAAAGTGTACAGGTGACCCATTATGCCACACCACTGGTTTCTTTCCCTTCTGTACTGCCCTCAATTGATCCTCCAAATTTTGAGGGGTGCTGGATCTCCCAGCTTAGTGTTTTACATTAGTTATGACTAAGATGTTAGATCTGGCAGTTTTTAGACCTTGTTTTTTGAAACATCTCTAAAGCTTGACTACTAATTCTCATGTAAGAACATTTTGTTATGACCAGTGTCTCTTCTAGTGGTGTAATCCTGACAATGAGGTGCAATTATGGTCAAAGACTGAATTTTTTTAAGTAGTTAAAGAGAACTAAGCGCTCAACTCCTATTAAAATTCAATAGGATATAAATGGCTAATTAATTTAGACTCTCAACCTAGATCTGTTCATTATAGTACTGGTTTTAATTTAGATAGGATGGTCAATTTCTGAAAGAATTTAGATGTGGGCACTGGCTTCAGAGTAGCCTCTGTATTTATAAAGTTCAGGCATAGAGTCTCATTTCTTTAATATTCAGAGCTCATTGATATTATGCCTACCTTTAAACAAACCTGATTTGAGAGTTAGCCCACAAAGAGGAACCATCAAGTTTGGGGCATTTCCTGGTGTAGGAAAATAATTACATAGGAGTGACCTGACCCCATTTTTATGTTGTTTACTGTGAGAGTGTCAGGTTAGAGACTTAGGATTTTAATGGGAGAATGTGAAGTTCTTGATTGAGAAAGAGTACGAACCCACTTAATCTAGGACTGGTTGTGCATGTGAAGAGCTACAGCTCTAATGCTGAGAATACTTTACATCAAATAGTAAGAAGTTTTGCAAATTTGTCTTGTTTAATATTGCCGTGCTCTTGTGTATTTGTGGAGAGAGAGCTAATACTAAGAACTTCAGTGAGATTTACTGATAGAGTTTGAAGGACAAGCTCCATTGCCAGAAGAGCTTGTCTGACTTTGAGGTCCATCTTCTCCCTTTTATTAAAAGATTTCTCATGTACTCATTTATTTGTCATGATGAAAGGAGAAATGCCATTCTGAGTAACTCAGTTTTTGCAAATTGCCCATAAATATACCACTACACCTAATACGTGAAGAACAGTGGGTAGGAAACCACAAGGATAGGGTATTATTTCAAAACATTAAAAAATACAAAATTCAAGTTATGTAAAGAATCGTTTGATTTATACTTTCAGTGCACTAATGTAGGACTAATATATAAGACAAGTAATTGAACAGTTTTGAGACATTTTGAGACTGCAAAAATACAGCAATCTATGTAAGGCCTTAGAGTATAAATTGTTTCATACCAGACAGTCTGTTTGAGGTGTATGTGTGTTTTTCTTATTAAAGTGTCTGTGAATTATTTCTGTTTGCATTTGAGTATTTGCCTTATTTTATCAGGACCCTTTTCCAGAATTCTTCAGGCCAGAAGAATGATGTGTTTCACTTGGACATTAAAAATGTAGGTGGCATAGGCCAGATCTTGGATTTCATGTACACCTCTCACCTGGATCTAAGTCAGGACAATGTACAAGCTATGCTGGACATTGCACAGTGTCTCCAAGTGCAAAATGTGCTGAACATCTGCCACACCTTTCTAAAATCTTCTACAGCTGTAGAGCAAGCAGCCAGCATGCCTTGCAATAGTGTATTTTCACTGCAGAATACTTTGGCTACGGATGGCAGCTGTGCCAGTGATGGTTATGGGACAAACCTGTTGCATGAGTGCTCGTCTGACACACAAGCCAGTAAAGTCTTGGCTGACCACCATTCTCATGCGTCGCAGTCTGTTAATCTTCCTGCACCCTCTGGTGATGTACAGAAACAACCACAAGACTCCTTAGATGGTAACTGCACAGAGCTTCCATTTAAACAACCAAATTACTATTACAAACTACGCAACTTTTACAGTAAACAGTTCTACAAACAAAATGCTTGCTCTGATCATGAGAGAGGAACAGAACCATCCTTTTCTTACAACACATCAGCAGAAATAAACACAGTGGAGAATAATTCTTGCACTGCCAATCACTCTGAGTGTATTCTGGAAACCTCTGATCATTTACCATCAAACTTTCTAGTTCAGTCTCTGAATGAAGCTGCTCCAGAGCAAGACACAGAAAGCTCACTCATGCAGCCCACCAAAGAGATGCGGCTGAAAAAGGCAATACACCTCAAAAAGTTAAATTTTCTAAGATCTCAGAAATCTGCAGAGCAGCTGCCTGAGCCTAAACGGGATGACAGTAGAGTAACAGAAGTAATTGAACCCGTAAATGAAAGTACCACAGACATGACAAATGTTAGAGTTACTGATGAAAAAGAAGCTGAAGATTTAGTGAATTCTGAGAATTTTGAACAAACTGTTGAAATGGAAAGATCTCAAGGTCCTTTGGAACAAGAAGGACAATCACAGACTCCTCAGTCACAGAGACAATATACTTGTGAATTGTGTGGGAAGGCTTTCAAACATCCAAGCAATTTGGAGCTCCATAAAAGGTCTCATACAGGTACAGTTATCAGTTACTTGGTCTGCAGACCAAATATTTCAATTAAAGAGAATATCTTGCAGTGTCTCTCAGAGATGCTGGTTGAGGGTCTACTTTCAAAAGGTTGTGAGTTTGGTTTTGTTTGGTTTTTTTTAATGAATAATCATACAGGAATAAAGACTAACACTGAGTTTAGCTGAGAGTTGTAGAAAAAATTTCTCTTATGTTTCTGTTGTTTGGGGTGCTTTTTCAAAGAATGTTGTGTGAATTCAGTTAAAATGAAATTTCAATGAAAATTTTATTTTTGCCTTGCATTTAGATGAGTCATTTCTAGTCAGTTTGTCAGATGGCCTAACAATTCTAGCCAGATAACAATAAAAAGTGTAAATGAATAGATGATGCTACAAGTGTTGTAGAACACCTCAGCTCTCTCTGGTCATATATTCAGTGTAAGGTACAAGTAATTGGCATTTGGAGGTAATTTTTTTTAACCTGTAGTAGTATGCTTTGTAACAACTTTTATTGTGTTTACCTAGAGAGTAAGGCTCTTGCAGACAAATAGGCTGCAGAATGAATGGGAATTTTGAATTAATTTACTGTGTTTTAAAAACTAACAGGTGATATTTTTAAACCTGACATAGATTTATTTCTAAGTATCTTTTTATTCTAGTGAAAAACAAGACCTGGTTTAACTTTGAATTAATTAATTTGTCTGTTCAGTTTAACCAGCATCTTCTATTATTAGATATACTTTTTTTTAAAGAGCTTTTAAGAATTTTAGCTGGTTAGGTAATACTGTTGATTCAAAGTCAGAGATAGCATTATTCCTAATTAAGCTGTTGAATATTTCTTTTTTCCTGTATTAAATATACAAACACATCTCTCCTAATCTTGTCAAATAAACATCACTTTGGAAATGAGCATATATGTATTGGTACTTTGACAGTGAATATGAAACACTCTTAGCAGACATTGATTTATTTTGTTAATTGGTTCTTAGTATTAAAAGTTTATTTTTCCATGTTACTAGTAGAAAAAACTTCCCACAGCCTGAAAATATGAACATTTTGCATTAGCCTCCTGAAGATTTCAACTGTTATCTTTGACTACATTTGTATGTTCATGGGACTTTTACTTTTTTTTTTAGTTTGGTCTCCTGTGAAAGAGTTGCATATGTCTCTTTCCTAGATCCTCTCTTTGCCTTGTATTTTTTTGAATCTTATTATGTGATTTGAACTGAAATCATCAAATATAATTCAATATTCTAAAAATTTTAGGAAAATAGATGATCAGATGAAAGACAGAGCATCCAGGGAAGTCCTAGCTGAGGGAGAGACTGCAGTAACGTGAGCTTGTGCTGGAGTATCTATGAGGAAGAGACCCCAAGTTTCAGGAATTCCACACTGCATTTCATATACTGTCTTCTTCCAGTAGTTTTCAAAAATTCCAGATTTGAATGCTACTTAATGTGGCCTCAGCATTCTTCTATAGATGTGCTAAACAAGAAAAGTTTAAGAGCGTAAGTTTAACAAATAATCAGTGCATCAGAGGATGGAAAAACTGAGGCAAGACTATGACTAGAAATGCCCATTTGCTTCCCTGTTATTTTTGCGTCATGTTACTTTGTTTTTAAATATCCATCTAATGCAAAAGGAGTGGAAAATTGCAGTGGTAGTGAATAGGATGTTAATTTAGGAATACAGGGCACATCTGTATTGTTGATTTTAGATGCACTGGTAGTTAAGTAATGTAAGTGTATGCTGAAAACCATTTCTATTCATCTGCCACTTCAGAAAGCACAGCAGATTGCTAGCTAATCAATTTTTATTTAAAAACACTCGTTTTCTAGACCTAAGCAAAAGGGTTAGCAAGCATTTAACTATTACAGTGCCCACTGAAAGTCTTCCCAATCTGGTTTTGCTGAAGAGATGAAGTTACTGAAATGGATCTTTCACACTGAAAAACCTGTTTTTAACCCAAAAATGACAGTTCCTTCAACAGAAGTGCCATGGTGGTCTGGTTGTCAAGAAAAGGCATGTGTGAAATTCTCTCTCTGAACACTAGGAACTCGTAAAGAATTCACAGGTTTGCATGATTGCATTCATGAGTTTTCTCTGTGAAGGCAGCCATACTGTGTTCAACACAAGTTGTTGTACTGGGATGTCTGGCTGTTTTAATTGTATTGCTAGTGGATGTTTAAAGGAATCTCTAAACAGAGCTTACTGCATTGACCTTAGGACTGAATTTGACTTGACTGAATGTTGTAATTTGTTTTTATTATATCGACTTGTCTGAAAAAAAGGAAGCAAGTATATTTCTCTTATATAGTTCATACCTGTCCAAGAACATCCAATGTATTTGTTGTGGTTTTTTTAAAATATTTACAAGGAACCTCTCAAAGAAACACCCAAAACAAATCCAGCCCCATGGAAAGAACCCTTGGCAGGATAGAATACAAAAGGAGCAGAGTTACACTGTCATAATACATTGTTGATCCTCAACCTTTTCATTCTGAGCTTTGCTTGAGTAACTTGCCAGCATTCCATGCCTTAGTCGGTCCTGCTCCTCACCCTTGTGATCTCTTCAGGAACACCACTTCTGCCTTTCATGCCTCTCTCCTCTGGAGCTGATGCACCATTCCTTTGATCCCATTAGTGTACTTTATCATTGTCTCTTCTTGCACAGTGTTGAACAACAAGGATGCAACAGAGGACAGAAAACACAAACAGTCCAAGGGTTCAAAAGTAAAGTCCCCTGGATGTTTGTTTAAGCATTGTCTTAATTGTAGTTCAGTTACTACTTTTCCCAAGATTTCTCTACTACTGTTGATCCAGCCTCGCTCTTTGAGAAGATTCGTGTCCTCAGATAAAGTTTTTGGTTTAGTTTATTGACAGTTGTAGAATCATAGTATACTTTAGATTAGGTTGAATCTCTCGAGTTCATCCAGTCCAGTCCAGACACATCAAGTTAGATTGGGTTATTTTGCTCATGACCTTGTGTAGTCAAATTTTGAACATCTCTAAGGATGTGTAAGGACAGAGACTCTACAACCTCTCCAGGCAATCACTTGCAGTGTCTGACCACCCTCACGGGTAGAAGATTATTTTCTTATATCTAATCAGAATTTCTCATGTTTAAACTTGTGTCTGTCACTTCTCATCCTAAAACTGTGTACCAGGAATAGCCTGGATGCATCTGTCTTCCCATGTGTGCAGGCAGTAAGATTTCCTGTTTGTCTTTTCTTAAGGCTGCAGATACGTTCTCACCAGTGATAGGCAGAGAAGAATAATCTTCAGTTTACCAGCTGCACTCCTACTAACACACCCTGAGGTACAGGGAGGCTAATTGCTTCTGAGCAAGGGGCTACTTGATAAACCCAGTGGTTTGGAATTTTACACAAGTGCGAAATTGTTCTCCAAAAACTAATTTGATGTTTCTTTTCAAACAAAACTTTTGTTTTATCTCTGTCTTGGGGGGGAGAAAAATTCCCAACTCTTTGTACATCACTACAATTATAATGAGGCTGCATGCAGCCTACAGTAATAGTTTTGAGAAATTTCAGTTTCCAATTCCCTTCCTCCCCCTCTAGTCATTTCAGAGTGGATTCCTGTTCAGATACTTGTCTTTAGGTCTGCATAACTTTTTTTTTGTGTCTAGGTAATTTCTGCAGAAATTGACAGTAATGTTTTTTATCTTCCATTTCAAATTATCTTGATGCTTTGACAGTTGTCAGAATCCTTCCCAGTTGCTGCAGATCTGGCTCCCTGTTGGTTTCATTTATATCTGTGTTGTCGGTACCAGAATTTTTAGTGTTTTGCAAATTTAGAGCCATAATGAAATTAAGCTTCAGTGCTCTTTATAGTTGAGTTACTGGTTTCATAATTTTAATCTTTAATTGAATAAAAGCTTTTTTAAAACTGCCAGAAGATTTCAATTCTTCATTAAGTAGACAAAGTAGGTAAAGTCTCAAATTGTCAGATTAAGTGCAGAGTTGCTGTCTGTGAAGTGACATAACTGTATGTTTACTCTGTGTTTTAAAATCCAAAGAGAATTGCATTTAGTCCTTGATCCTAAAATATGTTGAAAGAACTTCATCTGTATATGGCATCAGTAAAGGAAAATGGAACCTCAACACCTCGATATGGTAGATGTTGTTGTAACACTTCCAAGGATGGAGGAAAAATACTGATACAGAGAATACTTGGTGGAAAAGAAGCCAAGAGGTGTTCTGTAAAGCCAGGAAAAACTTTAATTAAAAAAGTAAATAAAAATCTTTAGGCACATTTTTGAATCAGCATCAAGATGAAACACAATGTAAGATCTCTTTTTCCCTTTGGAAAAAAAAAATCACACGTATTTACACCAGTTTTGTTGCACTGTACCTGTGGGCCAGATTATATATGTCCTTTAAACGTCCAGTTAGAGTCATGAAAGATGATTAGATGTCTGACTGTCATTGAATTTAGTGGTATTTGAGCATTATTACTGTTTTAAAAATTCTAGAAGATGCACAGAGAATTTTATCAATACTGTAAAAACTAGGAAACCAAGAACTAAACAGACAAAAAAATCAACTTAATGAAATACCGTGGAGGAGAAAAAGTTATTATAAAAACATACTTGTCTTATATTGACAGCTAGAGAACTGAAGTATTGTGCAGTTACCTTCTGGATTGAGAGTCAAGTTATTTTGAAAAACTAAAGTGGGCTGCACTTGGTTTTTTGCTAAAGCTGTTCATATGTCTTTGGAGATTCAAGAATACCACTTTTGTATGTATAAATTCAGAACTTTGGAGAAAAATACTTGGGTTAATCTTCAAATAGATAGGAGGAGAATTTGAAGGCGAATGTAAGAGTGGCTGCATGTTCAGCAGAGGTGTATGGCACACATTGAAACTGGAACACAGAATCCTTTCAATGTGCTTCCCATCATTGTTGACCTTGCCATTTATTCTGTTCTTCCTGGTGTTATGATACAGCTTTCATATGGGGAAAAAAAGTATTTAAAAAAATTAAACCCCACAACCATTCATATGAAAACTCTTCTACTGACTTGTTTTGAATGATAAATTCTGTATCTGAGCAAGTCTGCCTTATAAGCTTAATGGTAAATGCTGTACTTCCCTCTTGAATTTCCCCTTAAATACATGGGTAAGTGTCCTTTTGGGGATATTTTTACTCTTATGTGTTTTAAAAGGAAGTGTACCAATTTAAAACATTTTTATTCTATTGCAACTATTAGAAGTTCTATGTTCTGTTTCTTCTTTTAGGTGAGAAACCTTTTGAATGTAACATTTGTGGGAAACACTTCTCACAGGTGGGAATATTTTATATATTATGGTACTTAGACTTGAAATGCATCTATGTGTTGATTCTAAAAAACTTGGGCTTAAGTCTATAGAGAGATATTTTTTTGTTCAATGGCAGACTTCACTTTAGGGATATATTATTAAAATGTTTTATTTGAAAATAATATGTTAAATGTTATAGTTTTCTTTGATGCATTTTGCACCTTTGATTCTGTCTGCTCTCAGTGGATGTGTTATGTCTTTTACCTTCAAATGAATGTTTAACAATCCAGAGCCACAACTATATTTGAAATACAGAGAATATTCATTTCCAAACTGTTCTTTTGCCTTATGCTTAGGGATATGTTGTGAATAGTATTCTTACAGCGTCCAAAAAAAGCACAGGTTTGAATTTTTTATGATGTTGTATTCATGATACAGTTTCATCTTCCTAAATGGCATAAATTATTAAGCAGATAAAAATCAGATAAAAAAAGTTCGTACCCATATAATTGGGCTTAGTTTCCTTCAGGGAGAACATCACAGTCTGTCTAAAGTGACAGAACTCAGCTGTGATTTAAAAAAAACCTCTTGTGAAATTCTCTACTTACATACAGAGTCTAAGCTTTAGCTGTCTTAATTTGCCCTCCAATGCTTGTTTTCTGTTCTGGGTACAGCACTTAATTTGTATTTCTACAAATTTGGTGCCTAGTTGTCTCACATTTCCAAAATAGCTATTTCTTTTCTGTTTTCTTGTTTGGAATGTGCATGTCTAAGTACAGGCGACAATAAACAGGTGCATTTATTTATACTAAAATTAAATAATTTTTGTTGAGCAGATTTGGTATTTCTTATGGGTCCTGGTTTAAGAATTAGAGTTATGTGCTCTTTGTCTACCTACCCACCACTGTTTGTGCTTCTCTTGTTTCATAGTCCACTAGTGGGATTTGTTTGACCCATGAATCTGATGCATTTGCATCCTCCACTTTGTTGCTTAATATGAATACAGGACTGCACACAGTGAACAGTACTGTTTCATCATGCTTATTGAGTCATTTTGAGCAAAACTGGATCTGGTTATTAGGCAAAGAAGTGCATTTTCATTCATTCTGATGGCCGAACTCCTAGATATTAAAAGCAAAACATGGATATTTCCAAATTCTATTAAAAGTACTTTTGGCACATAGCTTGGTATTCTGTACCACTGCTGTGGGAGAGAGGGACTAAAAAAGCTTCACACACTCAGAGTGTATGACAGACTCCTTATGCAACATGCTTTGCTCATCGGATATTGAAAAACGAACAGCCTTCCCCCCCCAAAAAAATAAAATAATTAATTAAGCACTCTGAAACAGCTTCCTTCCTTCCATGTTACCTCACTTGCCCAAAGCTATAGGTAGATATATATGGATGGACAATCCCAACATCAATCCCTACATGTCCAGCATACGAGCCACAGCGTTCACCTTGCGTGCTGCTCTGGTCATAAAGGGCTCTTGTGTGTTCATCAGAAACTTGCTTTTGAATCCTGCAAATAAGTAAGAGTCCACCTACCAGAAAGTAAGATGCAAGGATAATTGCTATCTACTTTTTACTTAAAAGACCATGTCTGATCTTGATCTTCTCCGTCTGCGGGCACAGAAGTAGAAACACTCTTGTTTAAGCCTTCATGTTCTGTGCTTTTGAGACAGTGCAGTCCTTGTGCCTGGTGGTATGTCTGCTCCTGCTGAATGTAATGATGTTCTCTGTGTTGGAATGTGGAGCAGAAAATGAAGGAAGTAGGGAAAATTGACATGGGAATTCATAGTTGGGAACAAATAGCCATAAATGTCTTTGATTTTTTTGAGAAAAAGGTTCCTTTTGTACTTCCAAGCCTGCATCTTCCCTTACTACTGGCACACACCCTTTTGTGATGTGAGCCTTCTCTGGCTGGTGATCCAGGATATCATGTTTTACCTCCTTCTGCAGAGCTTTTGGGTGTCCCTATGCTTAGGTTCTTTCCCTTTGAAAGCATGCCAGTTACAAATGGACTAAGTCTAGCATATCTCCTTAGTCTCCAAATTTGTGAGGGGTGTTATGCAACCAGAATGAGAATTCTTTTGAGCACTTTTTTTTACTTTCTCTGAAATGCTAGCAAAAATCCTCTTACATTTTTCATTGGCATGGCATGTGCTGCTTTAACCAAGGTTGTGTGCCAGCTTTAAAGGTTGAGAAGAATACAAGCTAATGTTTTCTTTTTGTCTTAGCACAGTTAATAACAAGCTTTGCCCTCAATAGGAGGGAATGACATAGGCTTGTAATAAATAAATTGATCTTCTTGCTGTTTTCTGTAAAATGTTTTTATTCCTGCTTAAAATTCCTGTATGGGAACTGTTTTAGAATAGCTGTTGCACTCCAAATTCATCCTTTGTCTTTATCCAGAATAACTTTCAAGTGCCCATGATATGGTTTGTTTTGTGATGTGGATAGAAGTAAAGGTTCTGTCTTTTGCATGTTTTTGCTCAAATGCACCACTGAATAAAGTCCCTTGTCTTTGCAAAGCAAAAATTATTCCATGCTTCTTCGTATCCTTCCTCAGACATAGGCGCCTAATGCCTCTCTTTGTATGGATTTCAGGATTATAAAGTTTGGCCTCAGAAAACAGTGGTTCAGTCACACTGTTCTCTGAAAAAATTTACAGGGGTTAGAGAGCTCTCTCAGGGTTCAAACATTGATACCTTTCATATTGTCCTCTGTCTCGGTTTGTGTGTGTCTGCAGTACATCAGTTCTGGTATATTATAAGCTCTGGTTACAGTGATGGATCATCACAGGTAATTTATTATCTAAAGAAGTGAGAAGAAATTACTGTGGGTCTTATTTTTGTTGTCTTACTGTGAATGAGGAGGACATGATAATCTTGGCATCCCAAATTTTCCTTTCTGATGGAGAGGACTTAATGTTCTTTAGTGTACTTAAGTAAAATCAAAGAGAACTGAAGGGTTAAAAACTGACTATAGAGATATGCACAGTTTAGGAACATCTGCAGCTCCTCTATCCAGAGTAGCTGTATCTTATGCTTTGAGAACTGGACTCTCAGTGAATTAGCCATTCAGAAGCACCAGTGGCTTTAAAAACATTTAAAAAATAGTTGGACTCCGTAGGAAGGTTTTATCTAGTCATTATCTGGTTTGCCTGCTAGACTAGCATGATTTTCATAGGATTGAGAGAGGACAGATATGTAATACATTAGTTACCAGTAATCCCATTCATTCATTTCTGTACTTCCTTTTCTGTTTTCTTTTGATATGAGTAAATATTTATAGGTTTGGAGCACTTAGCTCTGAGTATTTTATGGATTGAAAATGTTCACCCTATGCTTTTCTTTTCAACCTCCTGGTAGGTGAATTCAGACATCCTCGTGTAACAATATTTTATGTGTAGTACAGGGAAAATGAGACTAACATAAACTATATTATTAGTAAGTTTGCCACTGCATTCTAGATAGTGTAATTTTCATTTATAATTGGATCTATTTTCAACTAGCAGTCTTTATTTTCCCTTAGCATTTGATCCCAGGCTTCTCTTTTTATTTTTTTCCCTGTTCTCGTCAATGTATAATTGCATACATAAACAATTTGATCTTGAAGTCCATGGTAATCTGTCTTTACTAGGTAAGAATGCTTGAGTTCATACATGCTTTGTAGTCTTCACTGCCTTAGAAGTAGGAATAAAAAGCTAGTCGCATAGTTCCCATCATTGTTTTTTTTTATCTGTATACTACAATAGGGTAGTTGAATTTAAATGCTGAAATTACTGTCCCTTCAGGCAGGTAATCTCCAGACACATTTACGTCGGCATTCTGGTGAGAAGCCGTACATTTGTGAAATCTGTGGGAAAAGGTGAGTAGAATTGTTCACCTTAGTAAACTTAACATGATAAAATTTGGTCATGTTTTCTACTAATCTTCATGATAAAGTAAGGGCCAAGAGCTAAGGCAGCATGCTGCTCAAATTTGTTTAGAAGGCACTGGGTTTAAATGTGTACTGATAGGATTAAAATACAACAACGTCTGCAATTGTCCTGTTGCAAGTACATAGTAAGACAATCATATCACCATAGTTTGTGCTCTTCATTTTTTGTGTATTTGTATGTAGTTAAGAATATTTGTTATATTTTGAACAGTGTAAGTCAGAATAAATGATGTGATTTTGTACTTTCCCTCATATTTTTTTTGATTATTTGGTGATACAATTTTTTTTACATTTTAGAGAATTCTGAAGTATGGGAAACTGGCAGATTTGAGCAAAGCATTGAATAATTCTGCCTTCTGCTAGCTAGCAGGTGACAGAAAATAGGCAGAAATAGCATAAAATGCAGAATGAATTAGTAACATTAATAGTAAAAAGGTGTTTTTCATTGTTTTTCTAGCATAAATGTAATTGGACATTGCCAGTGTCAAAATTTTTTTCTTAAATGCATCCATTTATCTGTGTTTTAGATCTTAATCTTTATTCAGAATATCAGGCATTCATTATAGTCCATTTCTGCATGATACTCAGTTTAGGAAAATAATAGGTCTTATAATGACACTAATTGGGTTTCTGTATTGTGTTACAGATTTGCTGCTTCTGGTGATGTTCAGCGTCATATTATTATTCACTCTGGAGAAAAGCCTCATCTGTGTGATATCTGTGGCAGAGGTACGTAAGAGCCAAAGTTTCTTCCTCTGAAGTTTTTTGACTGAAATGTGAGGAGTCATTTTAATCTCAGGGTCTGTCATATTTTTCTAGGATTCAGTAACTTCAGTAATTTAAAGGAGCACAAGAAGACCCATACAGCAGACAAAGTATTCACTTGTGATGAATGTGGGAAGTCATTTAATATGCAACGAAAATTAGTAAAGCACAGAATTAGGCACACTGGAGAGAGACCATACAGCTGTTCAGCATGTGGTAAGATTTGCTGTGCATAGCTTGGTTGTATCTTTGCTTTTTAAATGATAAATAAAATTTCCTTTGTCTGAAGAATAACAATTAACCCAAATGGTTTCAAATTGAAATACTTTGTTGTGAAAGTTGTTCACAAAATCTTTTGGCTTGCATACTTCATAATTGTTCATTTGGTGGAACTCCTTTAGGTGTCATAAGTTTAAAAGAGAATTTCAGTTGTCGAATAAAGGAAATAAGAGGAATCAACATTGTATGTGTACATGTTTGCTAAAGGGCTACTGATATTAGCTGTTTCAAAAATATATTTATTTTCAGAGCAGTCCTTTCTGATGGAAAGTTAGATTTGACATCACTTGGATGTTGATGGGGTCTTTTTTTTCCCCCCAGTTGAATACTCTTTGGTTTTAACTGCATTCACCCATAGAGTTTGATAATAGCAACTTTTGTTACATTGCTTCAACCTCTGGAATAAAATCAAAACTTGATCAATGTTTTCAAAATCCGTTAGATAGACCATACTTCAAAGTGGTCTGAAAATGGCTCTTTGATCAATGATTCATCCTTCTATAACATAGTTCTCAGAAAAGACATTATCTATCTTGATCTCATATGTTACTTAGCATCCTGCATACTACTCATTTTTTTGCCCTTAAGTGCTATTTTAATTTCATTCATGTTCTAGGGAATCAGGTTTGGAGGAGGGTAGCTTCATATGTTAAGGTTCAGCTGCAGTATGTTTTATTTGCAATGTCCTGAGGCACCAGAAAAAGCCAGTATTGTCCAGATGTCTTGCATCAGGATGAGGAAATACAGACATGCGGGATATGAAAGTTTAAACAATCAGTTGAGTTGCTGTCATTAAAACAGGCTTGTTTTCTTCTACCCTTGTAGTGGTATTTTGAATATTTTTCATTTTAACCAAGTCATCTTGTACTGAGAAGGCAAAAATTGTGCAAAGAGGATCTGATCAAGCATTAAGAAATCATTCACATTCTGGAAAAATTCCAGATGTATTACTCCAGTAATTTGTAATCTTACCATTACTATTTAATGGCTGTTCTAAAAAGAAATTTGTGCTGTAAAATAAAAAGTATGAATCTGAAAATTGAGACTGCATTGCAGACTTACTGGGTGTTCATTTAATAAAGTTCATTTTTATTGGGATCCATCCTCACAAAATAAATGAGATAGAAATCACAAATAGGTACCAGCTTATTTCTACTATCTTAAAGAATGTGAGGTGTCTTAATCATGTAGCAGGTCTGTAAATTAATGCTCTCTTTTTCTTCTTGTTCTTCCACACTTTGCCATGGTTGAGCCTCAGACGCTTTTCTTTGCAGTGTGGTGACTGAGCTTATTTGAGTCTGGTTCTGAAGATAGGCAAACAGTTTAGTATTTTTTTGTATACTAATATTTGTAGCAATAAAAATTACAGTTCTCACTCATTCTTTGGCTAGAATGTAAAAAAAGGCTGCTGCATTATGTTAGCTCAAAGTTAACAAAAAAACTAACTTTGTCAGCTCTTTGAGAGTGATTCGCCGGTAATGAACAAACCATTTCTTTCTATGATGCAGCTCTCACTAGAAGAATATAATTAGTTTATCAGCATACTGTTTTTCCAGACAAATTAAATTGATAATTTAAAATTATTTTTTTTCTCCATGAAGATCGATGCAAACTGAGAGCACTCACAGCTTTCAAATACTAATGGATGTCTCCTGTCTCTGGAGACAAAAGCTAAACACATTGGAAAACACAAGTTAGAAAATCGGATCAAGAAGAAACAAGTTAATGGAATTGTAAAAGTAGATGCAACTTGTTTGAACCTGTTCTGGATAGACAAAAATGACCATGACTGGGACATGCCATACGTTATCGCTTGATATTTTCTCTAATTAAAACATGTTTATTCACTTATGTTAAGAACAAAATCTTAATCTATCACTTCTGTCTTGCAGGGAAATGTTTTGCAGGCTCAGGTGACCTGCGCAGACATGTGAGGACTCATACAGGAGAAAAACCCTACACTTGTGAGACTTGTAACAAATGCTTCACTCGCTCTGCTGTTCTGCGGCGGCACAAGAAAATGCACTGTAAGGCCTCTGAGGAAGGGCCAAACACACTCGATGAATTTACTCCAGGGATTGAAACTTCAGACCTTGACAAGTCTCAGAGTTCTGACTCTTTTGGCCAAGAAATGTCTGTTACATTGTTACCAGTGTCTGTTAAATTTCCCCTTCGTCCCCCTGGAAATTCCACTGACTTTGACAGTTCTGCAGATTCTTACTGTAAGTTGCGGTCAATGGTTCAACACCACGACTCGGCAAACCAGCAGAAACTCAGCGTGGATTCTGCTAAACTCCCGAAAGCTCAGACTCAGCAACCACCACCATATGCTTATGCAGATGTAGATGTGTCTTCCACAGAGGAACCCTTACAGTCGGATAATATTCCCATGATTCGCTCCTCCATGGTTAGCTTGGACAGCCACTGCAATGACCCGCTGGGCAGTCGAACATCATCTGCCACATACAAGAATAACGAAGGACCCTTCTTCTCCAGCATGACCCTCTGGGGTTTAGCAATGAAGACCTTGCAGAATGAAAGTGAACTGGAACAATGAGGGCTCAGGTGACTGTACCAAAACTTGTTAGAGGCATTTCATGCTCAAGTGATTGCAATTGCACTGCAGCATAGGGAGAGGAGAGCTAGTTTTTAAGCCAACTAGCTTGGATACTGGTAGGAATCAAGATAAGCATGCCCAGAACCCTGTGTAGGCTGCCTTTATTTACACTGCTTCTCAGCAAAGTTCAAAGCTACTTTTGGGGACCTTTGTTGTTCCGTGACTGCACTGTGTAGCTGATGTGTTGCCATGATTTACTAAAATTTGCCATTTACTAAATTTTCCATTTAACTGGGGATTTTTTACTTGATAATGGCGAAAAGGGTGGTCAATGTCTAATTTCATTATATGGGTACAATTCCAAGTATGGGTCTTCAGACCTGTGTGAGGGTGGAGGTATGGCAAGAGGAAAACACTTAACAAATCCCTAGTGAACCTGAGTTTCAGTAGTGGCTTTCTTACTAGTAGGGTCATTGGTTTACAGGACTTCAGTATTGTGACAGTAAATTGAAATGTTAAATACTGGATAATATTTGTGATAGTGCAAAGTAACTGTATATCTAGAAACTTTATTTTTTTACAATAAAAGCTTTTTTTAGTATTTTATAAACTATTTTGCACAGCAGATTATTTGTACAATGAAGGCCAAGATCAAGACATGCTAATAAAGGGAAGTTGTTTTACATTGTCTCTTAATTTCTCCATGTGTTTCATCTTTTTATGAAAGATTTTCAGTAACAGTGTCATTTATTCCAGGTATCTTTTCAATGCTAATGGGGATACCACTGCAAAAAGAGCTGCACTGTAAAAAATGCAATCCATACACCAGTACGTTGTCTTCTACTTCAGCAAATGAGTACAAAACATTCGCTATTTCATGGAATAAACAGACGTTACAGGATAGAAACTTTGCTTAGAGGCCTTTTTCTGCTTTGGTGCTTTGAATGGTTGCATTCATTCTCAGTGTAGATGTGTTGCAGCATTACATGCTGCCTCCTACAGACACGTGAGTTTTACTGGTCTCTCTCCAACCCATCAAAGTGTTGTGAAGCCCTACGCTGAAACTTTCCTTACATACTATAGTTTCTGAAGTGAAAATATCCTCATGCTCTTTTTTCTGAAGTTCATTCATAGGCTGGAAGGCCTGTCTGAAGCACATGCTTCTTATTTCCTATAAGGAGTCTCAGTGTTTGTAGGCTGAGAAGTAGGTTTGAATGTTTTGCAACAGCTAACAACATCTATTATCACCACTATTTTAATAACACTGCAGTTCCTCTGCTGAAAAAATTGTGTTTGTATAAAACTAACAGCTGGAACTGTCTAGTAATTAATATATAATGTCATATATTCCTGTTATTAGAAAATACACTGTCACTTGTAAAGTACAAAGATTCAACTCTGTTATGGTTGTCTAGTTCTTTGTAGAACAAGAATTGTTTTTGCCAGAACATGAATGTAGACCAGAGGTGACTTACAGTCCACTGCTTGCATGCTGTGGAAGTTCAAAGCTTGGAAAATACAGTATTTTTTCAGAATTTTAAAGTGCTCACCCCTTTCCTCCCACCCCCCAGGAATTCAAAACTAGCTGTTCTGTTTCTTGTGTTAATACCATATGCTACAATTTGTGGTTTCCTTTAGTTGGTCCCTGTGCCCTCCTGTTTTTAAGTGCTTTCAACCTGAGTTGAAATGGGAAAGAGTGTTGCTGCCCAGAGCATTGTAGCCTTCAAACAAAAGGGGCACCACATTACATTGTCTGTGCAAGTCTCAAAACATACACATTTCTCTCAATCATCATTTAATGTTATGAAAAACTTTTTTTTTCACTACACAGACCAGTTAAAAAAAAAAAATAATCCACATGCACTGGAGACCAAGTTGGGGTTTTTTTTTCACCTTTCCTTTCTTGTAGTGCATATATACTAGGAAGGTTAAGGACATCTCTCTTTTTCCAGCCCGTGAAGTCAAAACACAGAAGCTTTTGCAGCATATGTGTCTTAAAAGATGAAACAGGCAACACTTTTTATATGTGAAGCCTTAACTCTCCCCTCATTCATTGTCTTTTGCACTATTTGACATTGAACACTGCGGATCTTTCTGTGAATTATCCACGTGCTATCCAACAATCCAGGTATTATGGTTCTGTCCCTGACCACGTGTGCTCATGCTCACTCTCACTCCACTTTCCTTGCACTAGTGCCTAAGGCAAAATGTGGGTATCTGCCAGTCACTAGCTCTGTAGGCTTCCTCTTGTCAGAAACTATTTTTAAATTTATTTATCCCAAGAGAAAATAGAAATTTGATTCTGTTGCTTGGAAAGGACAAATTGCAATTTTTGAAGATCCTGCATTTTAGTTTCCTCTCGTTCTGCAGTGGTTTTGCTTTCTCTGGTGTATTTTGGAGTCACTATAGGATCAGTTTAAAACAAACCATGTTGCAACCTTTGTGCTCTTCTAACAGGGTGTTGGAGGTCTGTACACTGGTTTGGAGGAATGTGTAGGACTGTCTTAAAGTGAAAATGGCATTTTGAGATACTTGTAAGCACATAGATTGGATTGCAGGTATCAGGTGCTTTGTGCCAAGAGGACAGCTCTGTTGCACTAAGGAAAATTCCCCTTGCTTGGCAGTATTTCTTTCTGTGAGAGTGTTTCACACCAAAAACATGAAGGTCCTTAAACCTGCTACGAGACTGTGAATGCTGTTTGCAGTTTGGAGGGTTTGTTAAAACACCACATTGCAATGTGGCATCTTTGAGAAGGAAGTAGAGCAAAGACTGGTAGGAGGAAGCCGTCCCATCTGAGTTTGTGCACTGGAACCAGAAAACACAGGAGCTGCAGCACAAGGAGCACTAAGAACTCTTGTTTCTAGCTGGCTTGAAGGAAAATCTGAGAAAGAGGGAAAATTCAAAAGATTAGTGGATGAATAGAGTCAGATGGAAGAGAATGAATTTTTATGTATGGAGTAAGAAGTTTTGGATTAAGAAGCTCCATCCCTGCAGCCACTTTGCAGTGAGAGTATCACTGTCTGACTACAAGGAAACATACTTTGTTTTTGTGTTTCCAAAATCAAATACAGTGCATCATGTCAATTTAGTATTGCCTGAGCTTTCCTCAGTGAGATCTCAGTAGAAAATTACCTTGAAAGAGGATTTTTCTCTGTATCCTAATAATTTCCTGTGCCAACCAGCAGGTCTATAATGAAGAGTATGTTTGAGTGGGACTAGCAAATATAGTCTGATAATCCTAATGCTGCCATAAAGCTGGCCCAGCTGGAGAAAAGCAGCTACCCGATGACTTCAAAGAACAGGTGGAAACTGTGACACCCTTGCTGAGCCAGTAGTATTTTACAAGCAGCAGAAGCCCATCCATAGCCAGCACGCTGAGGGGGATGAATAAGTATCAGACCCTTGGCTAGTAGCAGAGACTGCTGAAGTGCCCTTATAGTTGAAGTATCTGGCCAACTATTGGGGAAAAAAAAAAGATTTTTGGGAAGAGTATGTAACCACGTAACCTGCCTGGCCTAGTAAAGCTGGAGAACTGCTAATTGTTATTTTTTGGAATAACTATCCTGCAGCTCAGAGCTGCTGTTCGTCTTGCAAACTTGAATCACTTTTGTTTACAAAAGATGCAGGTGACCGCTCAGGGCTTTGTTTGGGTTTGTTCAATGCAGACATATCTCTCATTTGACTACTGAACAATATTTTTGAAACATTACATTAGTGTTTAAACTTTTGAAGGCGTTACTGTGAGTTTTTCATCATTTAAGAGCATTAAACCTATAAGAAATGTAACCTGCCATTTTTATGTGGACATGTTTTCTGCATGTACATAGGAAAATGATACTTCATAGAATGACATTTAAGCTCAAATAACTCCCCCTAAAAAAAAATCCTCTGCTTCAGACTTATGATCTAGTTCAGTTAGAACTGAAAAAAGTTGTATAAGGAAAGAGAACTTGACTAGGAAGAATTTACCACTTTTTTATTACCTGTTGCCATTGAGCACATATAGTGTTTTTGTGGTCTGACGCTTCATCTGTTTTCTCTCATACTCCTTTTAAACCTGGCCTGCTAGATTTTTTGCAGTTTCTTGAATTTAAAGGTTGGGCTTTCGAATGGAGCACTTGTGCTTTGTGTCCATGGCTTCTTCAGCAACTCCAAACAGGCTTAAACTCCTGTTGATAATTTTACAGGGAAGTAATTGCTACACATGAAGTCTTCCCAAAACATCCAAGTGGCATATACAAGAGCAAGCCAAATTTAAGACAAAATCAGTGTGAAGCAAGTGGAACTGGCCCCATAGGCCATTTGCTTCTGGAATCCACTTTTTTCTTTCCTTGCATTGTCTTCCCCACTGTGGGTAGCTCCATTCATACGTGGACAGCTGCATTCAATTCTTGCTGCTCACTTCATGCCACTTACCCACCCCTCATAATCCAGACCAGAGGTTAACGTATTCAAGCTCAGTAAGGAAAAGTGTAGAGGCATATAGGTAAAGAGAGTCCCACATAATTGTGAAGCTTTATAAAAATGCCCAGTCTCCATGCTTTCTGGGGTGTGCTGGAGTTTTGGATATTTAGCTTTCCTGCTAAAGAGCTTGTTTGAGAAATAATGTGCAAAACAAACATGGCAAGAAATGCAGATGGCCTGGCTTGAACAGAAGACAAGAGAAAGCAAACAAACATGAGCTTTACAGAGAGATTTGAAGGAAGAAAATGTGATAGCTTGGGAAATGCATTCTGATGACAACTGAAGGGCCTTAGATGCAGCTATTTGGTCATTCAGTATGCTAATGACTTCAAAGTGACCTGCGCTCCACTGTGCCACAAATAGATTTCTTTGTATTGGTACACACAGGCTTGTGCTTTCTGGTCCATAGCCTTATTCATTAATCCTTACTGACATCTATTATTGAATTTGCCTTCTCTAAACAGTTGGTTTCCACCTCTGCTATTAAATCTCCATCCTAGCAAATAGATAAAACCTACCTTTAAAACACCACCTAGTGAAGACACAAGCTAGTGACTCAGACATTCTTTTTGCCTAAAGACAGTACCCCTACTGTTTAAATTTTTTTTTTCTTTTTCGTAGTTGATATTCACATGTGTGTTCAGATCTGACAACAGTTTTGTTCTCTTGGTGAGGGAATTTTTCCTGGAAGGTTACAAAAGCCCATTAACAGAAGTGCACAATGCAGTGCTGAGGAGCGTGCATGCATGAACTACAAGTCTGCCAGCTTTTTGTGAAGCTCTGCATGGGGCAGTATACTGAAATAAAGCCTTTCAGACCCTTTTAATGTAGTTCTGACCTTCCACTCTATATTAAACAGATGACTGGAACCAGAAAGATAGGTCATTGTGATTGCAGTTAATATTTGTAAGGACCAAAGCAGCTCTCAGCCTTTGAGGTAGAAGGGAATCATCTTAAGTGTGAAAATGTATCATCACAAGAATGGAGAGGATCAAAGGAAGGCCAGCTGGTGCTCGGACATCTTTTCATAACCTTTATTACAATGCTAGAATACACTAACCTCAATGGGAAGTCCATTCAGTTCATGTATTTCAAATAGATAATCTGTATTCTAGTGAAACAAAGAAGGCTAAAAAAGCCCTTTCTAAAAAGGGGGTGGTCGGCACAAATTGCCTATGATTTAATCATTTTGGTTTTCTAAAATCAGCTTAGCTTTTTCAATGCAAATATATGAATGTTTAACATGCTTATTTTAGAAGTGACTGAAAATTTGTAAAATTTAGGTACAGAGAGTTCAAGCTGATTTTACTGTGTTTTACTTGAAAAAAAGGCCTTCCCCATATTCACTTGCCATGCACAAAAAGTAAGACACAGTTATTTCAGGAAAAAAACTATACAGAACAACCATAAGCATCAAATCATCCAGGAGACATATATATGTGGAGCTGTGAAAAAGCCAAGATTAAGGCTGATTGGTTTTGTCAAACACCAAAATTTAAGTTTGGGCTTTCAGGGAACATCATACCAGTGTAATTAATTATGAAATTAGCAATATCAAAACAGAAAATCAATGAAGATTGCTGTTCATTGGTTGGTTGTTACAATAAATTCCTGTGCCCACAGGCTGAGGGCTGTGCTGTCAGATCCATGCTGAACAGATAGGGAAAAGCAGTGGGACTGAAGGTATAGACCAGAGGTGAGCACTTCTGTCATGGTATTTTTCAGATGGAACATCAAAGTTCAAACTCAAGTGTTAAATTGTTTAGTCATTGCTTTCAGATTTGGATTCCAGTCAGTCGCTTTCTGAATTTGTCCTCTGGATGCAGAATGGGGAGATTATCTCTTCTACTTGTTGAGCAGAGACTTATTTCCAACCAATTCTATTAAACTTTCTGTCTAAACATTGACACCAAAATCAGAATTGCATTATTTATGAAGTTAGGCCTTGACAGGAAATGCAGCAGTCAGTCTCTTAATATTGCAAAACACCCAATGGACAAAAGGATACTGCCTTTTCCTACCCAGAAAGTGAGGACAGACAGTCATTGCATCAACTGGGTAACAACTGCAGCCTGTGAAATGGGTCTGAGGGACACTGAAATTCTGGCAGCTTCAGGAGACACAACTTGAATTCAATTCAATTCAGAAATCATTAAAATAATTCCTAATTTCTAAAGCTCAGAAGAAAAGGTATTTAATTTCTTTTTCTCCAAGTAATTTGCATGTCAAATCTCTCTCCTTCACTCTCACACATGCTTCTCCCCCTCTCTCTCCTGTCAGTGATGTCTCTCTCAGCAGCTGTCTAGTCATGAATCACTCCCGTCATCTGAAGCATATTTTTAACACTTCTGGACGTGCTCTAAAAGCAAATGCTCTTAAGCAAACAATTTGCACTCTTTTTCCATACACTCCCTTCACTTCCCAAAACCTTCCATAATTATGACTTTAAAAGCTGGGTCACAGGGGAATCAGGTACTGGAAAATACAACCTTCTGTACTTGTGAGAGTATCATAATGTTACATCAAGTTCTCATGTAATGCAGGTCTTGTCTGACTTGCGGAAGTTGCCTGAAGCTTGAGAATTTCACTTCATTAAGATTCATATAAATGTTGCCTTTGGTTTGACCTGTTGTATTCTGCACCCTCTCAAGCCCAGACTTCAGTTTGAGTTTAGGAATTGAGCAGATAAAAAGAAAATCACTGTCAAAGCTTAGTTCAGCTGCTGTTACAGTAAAGTAGATCACATTATGCCATGGTTGCTTCAGAGCAGTTACTTTACAGCCTGAAATGGAAAACATAATCATGGAGCTGATAAATTATTTGTCTTGTAATCATGAATTTCAGAGCTACCAGAAGGATATTGACTGAAAAGGTTTTGATCTTAAAAGCTTTTCTGTTTTTCTTATCTATTCTTTTGCAGAAGTATGCCCAGCAGGGCCTTAGGGCACCAAGGATGTTTTCTAAGTGCCTGGAAGGACTTTGGAACCATCCAGTAACAAGTCAAAGAGTAAGAAAAGTGTATTGGCTTCTTCTGCCACTGGCTAGTAAGTGACTTTTCTGGTAATTTGAATATTTGCCAGGAATACAAATTTTTGAGCTCCAGCTCCAAATGATTACATTAGCAGATGGGCAAAACAGGAATCCTAATTGTGCCCAGCTGGAAAGAACTTCCTCTTTCCAAATAAAATGTGGTTTTTAAATACCTAGGACTAAGTTAGTTTTGATTTTTGTAAAGCCTAGAAGTGATAACCCTAAAGGATGCTTTTGTCTGAAGTCTTAATGAAAGTGTTATAGAAACTATAAGCCACATACTTCCACTTCATGTTTGCATCTGGAACTTTTCTTTCTTGCTACTTTTATGCCACATCCTTTTGTATTTTTTCAAGTGCTTAGAAGAGCCCTACTGTGACAAAACACTAAATAATAGTCAAAGTCTGGAACATTAAATGATACTATCTAATGTATTTCTAGTATGGAGTGCTGTCATATGTGGACTGTGATATGGATGAGCACCTTTAGTGCTCTGACTGTCCTGCATATATTATATCTTTCTTAATAACCTGATATTGTAGTGGAATCATCAGAGTTATCACGTCAGAAAGTTTTGTTTTAAACAAGAAAGCTTTGTCATTCACCATTAATAATATCACCACTATTCAGCAGCTTAATTATATGATTTGTGCTACTTGCTGTTCTCAAGATTAAATAAAACCTACCATTGAAAGGGATTAGGCCTTTTTATTGCAAGAGAAGCCTGACATATTGCAAGTACCTAGAAATCAGAAGACAAAAAGTATTTCAAAATATTTGTAGCCATCTGTAAATCACATTCATCATGTTTTATGATATACCCAAGTGATTTTTGAATGTGCGGTTTGTATCAAATAATAGGTTTCTTTATCTCTCCCTTATTCCTCTGTGAATTTAAACTGAGCGATTTATTTTCGCGTGCAAATCCGCAGAGCAGATGCATCCGATGCATTATCCCTAGTCAGTGGGATTGAGAGCCTGTTTGCCCGCCGGGTGGCAGTGAAAGCCCGAGCCACAGCGGGGATGGAACGGGCTGGGCTGGGCTGGGCTGGGCTGGGCTGCTCCGGCGCGGCTCCGGCGGACTCGGTGCCTTCCCACCGCACATGGACGCCCATCAGGCTGTGGCTTTATCGGTGGTGATAAACCTCATTCCTTTATGTTAGGAAGCGATAATGTGTTAAATGGTTTGTTATCCGCATCTCTAACAAACTGTAAGGAACTAATTTCTAGCCCTTGGGCATACCTGCAAACAGAGCTGGAGATTGCATTGCCTGCGATGTGTCTGTGCTTCAGTCTGTGGGTGTTGTGATGTGTGACATAAATATCATTAGTTTTATAATGTATTTTTATCTCTGTGTGCTTTGTGAGCGTGTGCTCCCTCCTCATGCCTGAATGCAGCTGTTTTTCTTGCTGCAAGTTGTCACACGAAACAAGCAGCTCCCTAGCACTCATGCAGTGGTCCCTTGGGAAATGCTCTGACCCCATGGCAGAGCTCTGTGGGCTCTCGGGACCTCTTTTAGCATTTCCTGATACTATTTTTTAAATAAGCTCTTAATCACTTTTTTCGTGTTAAGGGAGAATGCTCAGCACACTAAGTTTTAACGCTATTTTGAACTTACTGGTAACCATCTTTTGTCATTCTTCAGTTGTGTGATGCTCAGCTGACAACTCACCTGCCGCTTAGGAAGTTTTATTCCCCACTAGCTCTCCCTGCAGGACAAATGTTTTGGCTTCTACTTCTGGCAAGGATCTGAAAGTACTGCACAGCTGCATGCATTCAGGCTGAAGGGGCAGGGATGGCAGAAGCCAGTCAAAGCATCAACAGTGAGAAGTTGGCTGTGGTCAGATTAAGGTATGAGTGTTTGGAATTTGCACAATTGAAATTATTTAACAGCACCTTCTCCAGAATGGGAGGAAAATAGGTCAAAAATCAAGAGAAAAAAACTCAAAAATCAAGAAAAAAAAATCTGGAAGTGTTTCCTTTAAGAGTAAGAAAATATTCTCTTTAAAAATTTACAAAACCTAAACTGTAATAGCAAAGTGAAAAGTATGGATTTTGGCCCTTACACGTAGTTTCCAAGGATGTCCTGGGCTGGAGTTGCAATGTTTGGCTTTGTGATTTTGGCTGTACAGCTTAGTAATAGATGCAGATCAAATACTACCATTGGTTTTAAACCTACTTGCACATCTGGCAAGAATAAAGGTACCTGTAAGGTGTTACGAGTCAAAGAGTATGACTTTGTCAATACTGTAGCTTTACAAGTCAACTACATTTCATTGCTTCACTGCTGGTGGCGAGGGCTGTTACCACTAAAACTGGTATTGCCTTGTCATTGCTCCCTGTGCCAAGGCCAAACAGCAGATTGCCTGAACTGATAGAGGATGTGCACCTCCCTCTTGCTCCAACAGGGATTTTACTGCTGCAACATTTTCAACTCTGTTCAATAGTGTTTTTTCCAGGAGAATCTTACCTAAATGTCAATGTGTTTATTTACATGTTATTACTCTTTGAAAGCATCTTGCTTTCTGAGTGCATAGCAGCTGATAACCACATGCTTGTTTATTTGTATTTTAAATACTCAGCTCTACCAGAACTGTCAATTGCTTTATTAATAGGCAGTTTTGTAATAAAGATCTCTTAAAATACTGTTCTGCAAAACCTTTCTAAATGAACTTGAAACAATTCTTTTGTAGAAAGCAATTACTTTCCAAATATTTTTAATATTTTAGTACTAGTAGGGTCTCAGTAATTGGGTTTTCTTTAAGTAATCTGAGCAAATTATGTACATTGGATGTTAAGAATATTCAGGCTTTTTGTTAGATTTGTGAAAGCACTGAGATGTCTCAAAAAGACACTCTCCTGTACCTATCTATATTCAGAAATATGTAAAAATGTCACTAAATGTTGGCCTTCAGTTTACAGCAGATCTGGTCATTGGTGTTCCTTAGAGCTGGTGCATACAATGCATGTTGGCTTAGTTACACTACTGAAGAAATGCATGATCCATATTTGCTATCTCTTTGTAGTCAATATCATTATTTATATTCGGCATAAGAGTAATTTTTACCAAAAGAGAGGAGGAATAAATTAGGTCAGGATGTGATGTCTTTACAGAAATGGAATTGCCATTGTGTGACATGTCCTGTAGACATGATGACACTGCTTGTTTTTAAAAAAAAAAAACAACAAACAAATCATGTCCCGAAGTCACATCGTTGTAGCCTAAGCAAAAATCATGTTTTGAACAGGTTAAAATTCTCTGAAATTCCACCAGTTAATACACTGATCCTCCAGAAAAATGTCTTGCGTAAGAAAGTAATTTAAAAAGTCTCTAAGCATTGAGGTCACAACTTTTTTCCAAAAGCAAATATTAGAGACTTAGACTTACTGAAGCTCAGTATGATCTAGTTTAAGAAAAAATGTCTATATGGATTAAAAGTGCTTCCCCTGCAGTGGGGAGAAGGCAACCAGGCCCTGCTGCTGCTCCTTTTAAAATGTCTTCTAATATCCCTAGCTGCTTCTAATATCCTTAGGCTGGCAGGACAGCTCTTGTAATGGCTAATGTCTTCATTTAGTAGAACTGATAGATTCTTCCTCATCATTGCTGAATATTTCCTTATGCAGCACTCCTTTTAGACTTGCCAATAGTCAGCATCTACATATGATAATTGGAGACAGATGAAAACAAGAACGGACTACTGGGAAATGACAAAAATATCCACCTGCTCCTCTCTGTGCCCAGTGAATTGCTGCCTTATGATCCTATGACTATCTGCAAATTTTTCTTATAAGAGCCAGTTGGATGGAGTTCAGCTGAGCAAAATGCAGTTAGGTAGCTGGGAATCTACTGGAATATACCACTTTGGACTGTTCTGTAGGAATTAAAACCTTGAAATTCTAATTAAACTGCTACTGCTATGAATTAACTTGGTCATCTCAACACTGTTGAAGAATTGTCCTTTTCTGTCTCCCAAGCCTTGGGCCTGATTTGTTTTTCTTTGGAATTCAGATTTGTTTAGAGTGGGAAATAGAACAGGGAATTGTTAGTTCATCTTTGTCCAGTGCTTTGAAGATGTAAAATATTTTTGGAAACTGCTTGGTACAGTTGCCCATATTCTGCTCAGGGAAACCAATCCAACATTTGCTCTCCACAGCCTGCCCTTAGTGGGGTACTCAAGGAGATCTCTCATCCCTTCTGTTCCTACAGGGCAACTGGAGTTCTTTACTGCCAGTTCTGATTGAAGACACCAGTTTAAGAACCCAATTTATGAAGAGTGTTGAATGTGTTTGGCAGATTTCCTCAGCTGATGTACTTTAACATTCAGTGAGAACCCTGTCTTTCTGGAATTATTCCTCATTTCTTATTTTTATTTTCTGTTTTTCACTGTGTTTTCATTTTGACTAATTCTTTTTCAATTGTGCACCATATTTAAAATTCATAAGTACTAGATTTAGTTTTCTTAGCATGTAAGGTGCTTAATGCCCTCAACTGCAGTTTCCTAAAGTCACATAAGTAATTCAAATACAGCGATGACGATGCTGCACATTTTACAGAACACAAATAGGCTTTTATAGGTTCTTAGATCTCTTGCTGTGAAATACCAGTAATCCTGTGCTAGTCAATATCTGTGCTGTCTGGAAGTAGCTGGTCTTGGTTTTAATTTTTTTGGGTTTTTTTTCAGCTAGTAGAGATGGAATTATTCCTGTGGCAACCAGATCCTGCAGGGTTAATACTACTTCTTTGAAGTTACTACTGATACTGCTTGCTACATCTTTTTGTTGCCGTTTTTCAAAGTATCTTCTGTTGCATGGATTGTCACTTTAAAGGAATGCAAAATGGGTTACCAGGGTAGGAAAACCTCTGCTGTTTTAAAGCCATGATATAGCTCTAGTCTTACAAATGAGTGTGATATGCAGTGCACATAAAGTTGCACTGTGTATCATAGTTTTTGCTTTTATAGTTCTTAATAACAGACAAGTGTAAAACCCTTTTCATCCAGAATATAAAACTAATAATATTACATGTTAATAGCAATATATTTTTAAGCTAAGAGTAGCCTTCTGATATTAGTAAATTAGTTAGTTTTACTTCATTCATTGGGTTACTTTATTTCATATGGGAATGGTTCAAAGCTGCACCAGGGGAGGTTCAGACTGGACATTAGGAAGCATTTCTTTACCAAGAGGGTGGTCAAACACCGGAACAGGCTTCCCAGAGAGATGGTCAATGCCCCAAGCCTGTCAGTGTTTAAGAGACATTTGGACAATGCCCCTAATAGTGCACTTTAACTTTGCTCTTCCTTGAATAGGTCAGGCAGTTGGACTAGAAGATCATTTTAGGTTCATTTCAGCCAAAATAGTCTATTCCATTCCATTCCATTCCATTCCATTCCATTCCATTCCATTCCATTCCATTCCATTCCATTCCATTCCATTCCTATAATTGCTTTGCTCCACCCACCCTGAAAAATATGAAAATAGTAAGTGTAGTACCTTTTTTTTTCAGTAACATCTCTGTTTACAGTTTTGTTTTTCAGTGTGCCATATTTAAAGCTTTCATGGACAGCTGCTGCAGTTTAGACACCTAATTCTAATAATACATTACTTTCTAAAAGGCATAATTCATCCTTTCAATAAAAGTAGCTGGCTCATTCATTACTTGGCTTGCAGGCTCCCTCTTATTTTTCACTTGTTAGCAATCTGGAGTGAGCAGATGTTTTGTACATCCTCTTCTCTTTGTCTTTTGACATTTAGATATCTCTGTAAATAAGTATATTTAGGAGTCCTAAGAAACATACTATAGTCAATATATGTATTCCCTAGAGATTTTGGCTTCTCTGTCATCTGGCTGTTTTGAAAAACTTTTTCCATAATGCTACACCCCTTTCCATCCTTTTCAGCATTTCTTCTCATCACATCTTCAAATATAGAAAAGTTTTTAAAGTGCTGACCTAAATTATCACAAGTGATCTTTAATTTCCTATGCCTCAGGTTTTAAGTGCTCAGATTAAGAGAGAATCTTGACTGGCTGACTACCTTCCCTTTGCTTTCTCAAAGCCCATCACTTTCCCCACCACAGACTAAGATACCCCAAAATCACTTGGTGCTTTTGGCAATTTCAGTCAGTGGATATTGAAGTTAAAGTAACATTGTCTTAGAACTCCATCACAATTACAAATTGAATGAAAGAGCACAGACACAAAAGATACAGAGCTTTCAATTCACATGTACATTAGAAAATGTCTTTGCTTTTTTTTCCTCTGGCCAAGTTCTATTTGCAAACTGAAATACACCAAGATCAATGCCATGTGCGAAAACTAAAATGGCAGCTTTTGAAAATTTGCCCCATTAACCTGATGCATTTCTAATTACAGTAAGATATAAAAGCTTTTTTTCCTCATGCTATGTAGGATTTTGTCCTAACAGGGTTTTTTTAAAGCTACCCTGCTGTTAAAATAATTTAACTGCAGTGTTTGAGTATAATTTGTCCTATATTTCTTTTGCTTTCTCTGAGGAGTTACATAACTTTTTAATTTCTAATGAGGTTTCCTAAATATAAACTGTGGTGTTATATTATGCACCTCCTTTGGCTCCCAACCAATTAATTTGAAGTGGTTCAAGGCCAAAGAGAAGTCTAGGATCGCATTCTAGTATTCCTGGTGAAAGGCTTGTTTATGCACTTTTTAAATAAATGGTTTAGTGGTTAAGTCCAGCTCCTGTTGAAATTGATCTTATCCTTTAAATTCACGCAATACTCTAAATTAGTAGAGGATTGTTTAGGATAGCTACATGACCTTGAGTTGCTTAGATGCTGTTTAAAATCCATTTGTATAATAGCCAAAACATTATTGTGCTTTCCTAAATCAGGTAACTTGAGCCATTTAAATGACTGTTTAAATCATAAGCAGGATTAACCTGGGTGGAGATCAGTAAAAGATCAACCTCACTTTACCCCTAAAGCTGTGCTTCCTTGCCTTTAAGTATATCCTATCACTGCTGTCTCCCCAAGTCCCTCTGCCAGGCAGAGCTCACTCTGCCTCCTCATTGTCAGGACTGTCACTTTTCTCCCCCAGTTTAGCAAAGTGGTGGGTCAGATACCTGGGAATAACAGGAGGCCTGGAGAGCAATTCGTCTGTCTGTACTGATTCTCCTCTCCCTTCCTACCCTGGACCCAGAGCACTCATCTCCCTGCTGTATTTTGGCACCGTCTCTCCACTAAGAGATGAACCTGCAGGCCTACAGATGGTGTGAGGAGGTACAGGACATAATCTGCCTTGCAGCACAATTTATCCCTTCTGCTGCACCTGCAGGCTCAGAGCCCTGATTCTCAGAGCAAACCTTCTGGCTTTCACTGCCCTGTATTTTACAGGGGGCGTGTCACTGATGTTTGCATCACCATTTGAGAATTGCTGCTCTTGAGAGTCTGAGCGCTTAGAACTTCCTCTGTCTCAGCATTATTCCAATGTGTGGACTACCTTCTTTCAGACAAGTCTTGTTTAGATGTCTGTGTATGAATTCAGGATGATGAACATAAGGATGCCAGCCTTGAAAAATTGTTCGATATTTTAAAGAATTTCACAGCTTTCCAGTGACCGTTTCTCAATTTTCCCCAAAGAATAAATTCAGTGTCCTCCTTCTCAATAATTTTGGAAATAACAGATGTGCACTCTTCAGTATCAATACCTTTATTTCCATTTGACAATTTTACAATCTGACAGTAACTGACAATAACTGAAAATCACTATTTTTTCATGTTGCTCTTTTCTGTTATCAAGGTATCACTTTTGTTCATGCACAGGTTCACTATTCATTTATCCACTATCCATTTCAGTATGAATGTCACAATTCTGGAGTTGTTTACACATAAGCCTGTCGCATATACAAATCAGAGAAGAAAATCCTAAAGAAAAAGTTAAATTTTAGATTCATTTTTGTCCTGGTCTGGATTTACTGAGCAGAGAGGGGGACTAAAGGGGCTCTATAAACCTTAGCACTTCCTGGTGAGGTGAACTGCAGCTTGTACCGTGTGCAAGTAGCCATGCAGCTGGCTCTACCTATCTGGCTTCACCATGCACTTACATCTCCTTTGGTACATCACTTAATCCATATTTCCCTGTTGCTGACTAAGAGTTTAATATAATTTCTGAATATTATTGGCTTCTTAAAATGGACTGGAGAGAATGCTCTTCTTCCTTCGGTATTTGTAAATAACCTCAGATACCAGAGGGATTCCATCCTTTAGGATAAATAAACGGCTGGGACACTTGATGAAGAACAACAGGTAGTGCTGCTTTACTTCAGCAGTTTGTCCCATCTCATAAATGCTTACGTTGCACAAGCAATTGCAGCATTGCATTGCATCAGCACTGTCCTAATCCTGATTTGGAAACATCAACTGTTAACTTGACAAAGCATGACACATGGCATGTTGAAGTGTTCTCAGCTGCCCTAACACAACAAATTGTAATGGCTCCAGAAGAGCCATCTCAGTTGATTGTGTCGATAAACCACAGCCCACAAAGAAAAAGACATGTGGCCATCCTGAACAAAGCATAATCAAATCCCAAATAATAGATTAATTGTTGCAATTTTGGTACTCATTTTTAGAAAAAGTATTTTGCAGAAAAAAAATTCCTAGACCTTTTGTCTGTGATGAAGCAGAAGTCCAGCCCTATGGCACTTACCAGTTTACAACATTTCCTTAATTTCAATGTGTAGAGAGTGTGTGACAAGATTCACATTACTTCTTTTTTTTTTTCTTTTTCTTTTTTACTTTTTTTTTTTTTTTTTTTTTTTGTTGTTTTTCCCCTCCATTAGTTAGTTCATTGGGAAGAACTACATCTGCTTGATGGCAGTGCAAATTCTCTGCTTTCATAGTTAGGCTGATGATACACACAGTGAATTCTAACCTCAGAGAGACCATTAAGGTTTCAGAGTAAGTAAATCAGGGTACAATCTGACTTAATGAGACTAGCCACTAGGTCATCAATTCTGTGTGTTGGCTGCTTTTTCTGTTGCCCACACACCAGTCAAAACCCACAAGGAGCTATTGTGTTTCCTCAGAGATCACTAACACTAGATAAAGATTGCTGGTCATGACACTTCAGTGGCTCAGCAAGGATGTGTGTTACTTGTTAAGCACCTGGAACCCGAGTTACTCTGTAGAAGATAGAGGACAGTCCCCCAGATTGAAAACCCCCTGAATATCCACAGCAAAATGACCTACAGCAGGAGCCCTGGGGCAATGGGGTGTGTGCTAGTTTTGAGGACTATTTCTTTTCAAACATTCTCTAAGTTAATATATACCTTTTTGCATTGTTAAGACCTCCATTTCTGACTAGGAAGCATGCCAGTTTTCTTACTAAGTTACCTCACTTCTTTCTTCTAAAACCATCAGTAGCAAATTTTAGTTTGTTATTTGATATCAGAAATTAAAAATCCTCTTAACGGCTCATTTCACATACCTGGCAAATAAACTCACAGATATTTTTGTGTATGTAAACACAACGTTAGCTTTTTCCTTTTACATCATAATATATGGGTGAAATGGACTTAAAAAAAGGTAAGCTAAGTATTTATAGTTGTACTGAGAGGCAACAAGTACAGTATCTAGTTGCTTAACGAAAGGATTTTTCTGCAAAACTAGAGAACTGGGTAAGACTAGTTAGCATAAGTTCCTAAAAGGAAAAACTTATGCAAAAGGCAGATATCATTAAAGAAAGACACAGTGCCAAAGAGAAGAATAAATTCCTCTGTAGACAGGCTATTCAAAGTTCTCCTTTTCTCTGCAAGAGACACTAAAACAGAGTGCCCCATGAATGTGCTCACATAATTAAAAAAAATGCCTCACCTATCAACTGGGGAATTTACATCCATTCATCTTAATCTGATACTGATATTTCCTCAGGCACACACTTAATACAAAATTGCCCAAAGCTTTTGACCATCTTCAGCCAACAGAAGGGTTCAAATATAAAATCACAGAAGCTGGAGATGAAAGGATCTAGTTGCTCAATTTGTTAAACCATTTGCTGTGTTATTTGGGCTCCCTGTAGTATACTGTCAAATACACTTCTGATCATCACTTGGACTTTTGATGTCATTTGGATTCTGAATGACTTTGACTTCACATACACTCACCTATCCAGGGGTTCTGTTCAAGAACACTTGTAAGACAAAGGTTTTGCCAAAATTAAATAATTTGAGTGGTTTTTGTTTTCTGAGAAACCCATTCGTTTCCAATTACAGGTGCAATTTTCTATATAAAATGAAAAACTTTTTCTTCTACTTAACACACGCAAGTATGATTTATGAAATGTTACTCAGGTAAGACAAGCTTATTTTACACTTTATTTACTCAGGACAGAACGCTGATGGGAGAAATAAATGAGACAGACAGGATGATCCATAGTTGGAGACACAACTTGCTTTTATGCCACAGCCAGAAAGGGGCTCTGGGCCTCTGTCATTACAGACCATTGACCTCAGAAAAATGAAACACATGTTGGATTTGGGCAATTGGAACAAGCCACACAGAAGGGCTGCTCATGCTGTCATCTGTGAGGAGAGGTTGGTTGGTTTTGAAACATAAAACCGGCTCTAGGCTGAGCACCTGTCTGCCTCTTCTCTGAGAGCTGCCTACCATCCCAGGCACTTGTTGCATTGCCCACAGCGCTTTTCCCTCCACTGGCTGGAAAGCAATGCACCTGCAAGACTACAAGATGAGCATGCTGGTTGCCTTGGGTTAGAGGAGACAGCGCAGTGAATATGAATCACTTTTATTGTTTTTTTCCGCCCCGAGCCAGCCGAGCTGGTAAGATGTCCTCTCCCGCTCGGCGGCCAGGCTCCGCAATACGCCTTTGCCCTGAAGTGACGCGAGCGCCGGGCCCGATGCTCGCACTGCCCCCGCTCTGCGGCGGAGCGGGGACCGGGTGTCGGTCTCAGCATCCTCACAGCGCTCTCGCCCCTTCCCCGCGGGGCGGCTGGAGAGGGGAGAGCCGGGAATCACCCCTCCGTTCGGACTGGGGAGAACCAAGCATCATCCCCCGGTTCAGGGGCTGGAGTGGGGAGATCCGGGAATCACGCCCCGGTTCAGGGGCTGGAGAGGGCAAAGCCGGGAATCACGCCCCGGTTCAGGGGCTGGAGAGGGGAGATCCGGGCATCACCCCTCTGCTCGGGGGCTGGAGTGTGGAGAGCCGGGCATCACCCTCCGGTTCAGGGGCTGAAGAGGGCAGAGCCGTCCATCACCCTCCGGCTGGGGCGGCCAGCGCCCAGCCCCACCGGCGGACAAGGCGCGACCGGGGTCCCTCCTCGCCGCCGCCGCCGCGTTATTTATCGCAGTTCCCCCTCCCCAGGCACTGGCGCTGCCCTTGCCGGGGCTCCCCATGGCGGGGACTGCCCGGGGGCTGCCGAGCGGGGCAGAGCAGGGTAGGGCAGGGCGATGTCCCCGCTCCGCCGGCCCCGGCTGGCGCAGGGCACGGGCAGCCGCCACCCCCGCACCGAGAGGGCGGGGCGCGGGGGGCGGTGCGTCCCGTCCGGTCCCCCCCATCCCCATCATCCCCATCACCGCCTCCTCCTCCTCCACCTGCTGCCGCTGCGCCAGTCGCCGGCTGGGGGGAGCCGCCCGCCCGTCCGTCCATCCATCCATCCCCGCGGGGCCCCTTTGTGCTGCTGCTGCTGCTCCAGCGCTGCCTCAGCCCGGCGGCGGCTGCGACACGGCCCCGGCGCTGCGGCCGCCCAGAGCCCGCGGAGGGACAGCGGCCCCCCGGACCCCGCGGAGGGACAGCGGCCCCCCGACCCCGCGGAGGGACAGCCGCCCCCCGGACCCCGCGGAGGGACAGCCGCCCCCCCGACCCCGCTCCGCCATCGCTGTGCGGGCCGCGGCGGAACCACCGCCCGAGCAAGGGCCGGGAGCCGCGGCGGTGAGTGCGGCCGGCCGTGCCCTGGCCAGGGGATGGGAGGCCGGGAGGGGGCTGCGGGGACCCCCCGGCACGGCCACGGGCAGGGCAGGGCAGGGCGGTCGGAGCGCTGCGCATCCCGCGGGATGCGGGCGATGCCGCACCGGGCGGCGCGGGCAGCGCCGCTCGCATCTCCCTGCCGTGCCCGGCGCCTTAGGGTGATTTTTGTGTGTGTGTGTGCATCGTGGTGGGGGTTTTTTTGTTTTATTTTTTTTATTTTTTTGTTGAACTTTGATAGTAGAAGCTCTGGCCGCCGTTCGTACTTCGCAGAACGCTAAAGCCTAACCAAATCACAGTGGTCAACGCATAATTTATTTTTTTTATTTTTTTAAATTTTTTTTTCCATACGGTATTTCGGGCCCGCCGGGGAAAGGTCTGGTTTCTGATATTTTGCGTTTCTGTGCGTGTGTGCCTGTGTGTGCCAGCAGAAAATCCCTCTATCCTGGAAGAATGGTGAAACTGGGGAATAATTTCAGCGAGAAGAGCACAAAGCAGCCCCTTTTGGAGGATGGATTTGACACCATCCCCCTGATCACACCCCTGGATGTCAATCAGCTCCAGTTCCCACCTCCTGATAAGGTACAGTAGGCTTTAGTTTCCACCCTGGAGAATCACACCCAAATCACAGGCAAACAACAAAAGAATAGCTTATGTGTAACGAGCAGCGTGGAAACGGCGAGAAATTCGGGGTGGTTTGAGGCATGCTAGTTTCTTCCTGGTAAAAAAAAACCAAACAGTTATAACCTCATGAAAATCCAGTAATAGTGATTTGCATTAAAATACAGTGTGAAATGTTAGCAGTAAGCATATATAGATTTCAGTGCTGTGTATGAAACATACAAACGTACAAATGCAAGCTTCTCTATGCTGTATTGTCATCCTCCTTCCTATTCTGCATCTTTTTTGTTTGTTTGGGTTTTCTTTTTGTATTTATAAGATACTGTGTGTTCTCCGTGAATGATGTGAATTTTCTCTGTTCAGAAAATGCCCCTCTTTATTTCTCTACAAGATGGGCATGAGGAGACTGGCAACAGAGAGCACTTCCATCTTCCTGCTGTGCTTCACTAGGAAACTAACGCTAACCCCAGTCACGCTGAAATAGATGAGAACAGGCCATTGAGTTTTCTCCTTGGCAATTTATTTTGTTTGAGAACCTCCAAACAGGTGATTCAAATTCTCTATAGATGGAAGGGGACAGTCCAATAAGCTGCTTACAGCTTGAAAGGGAAATGTGCTTCCTGCATTCCTCATTACATGGCTTGATTATTAAGGATTTAACTTTAAAGATTTAAGAAGATGATGTGACAGCCTGTAAATATGTTTATTGTCCTCCCAACAAAGAATTCAGTGTTACTGAAGGTAAGACATACAGGAGTAGGATACCTTTCCAGGTTTTTCAGTATCCTTTTTTAATTTAATTAATTAGAATGCACATTTCTCACATGCATCTGGTAAAGAAAATTTTGTGGTCTTCATACAGTTTTTATTTTTGTCCTTTTATCTTCCACATGCTCAGTTCTACTTTTGAGTTAAACTGATAGCTGTACATTCCTCAAAGCTCAAAAAGATTCAGATAATCTTATCCAAGGATAAAGAATTTTAGCTTGTAAAATTTTCCTTGGTCGAGTGTTGCTTGTAGGCAATACAAATAAATTTGTGACCTCCATTTTAATTGCTATCAACACCATTCTGTGTTGTGTTTGGTGACCAGTTGGCAGGCATAAATGCAATAAACCATAACAGCTGTTGGAGAGCCCGAGGGTCCATTTTATGCCCTCAGTTACATGGGTGTAAATCTTGTAACTGAGGACAAAATCACACCCTAAGGCTTTAAAACAAGTTAAGCCTTACTGTGTCTGATGTGTCTGCCAACTGGTGACTGGATATAACCGATTACCAAGGACCAGTATCCAAAGGATTTTGTTGTGTTCCTGCATTGCTAAGCAGAAGTCTGAACTAGGGATCTGTATGGTAATAGGTTTAATCTGAGCAGAGCCTCTGTAGTGAGCTCAGGAGGTTCTGTGCTGGCCCTATTGCTCCTACTAGAATGGGGCAGAACTCCTTCCATCTTAATGGCATTTGCCTTGAACAAAAGCAAATATCCAGCTAGGCGAAAAGCTTAAAAAAAGGATTGATTGGTTCTTCTGCACTCCACTGTCTAATTGTGTATTAGCTTTCCTTTCTTATTGCAAACGTAGAGGGGAGAAATTAAAACCATGAATTTATTGGTCCTCCTGGTTTCCTCCTGTAAGCAGTTAGTCATGTCATTGTCTCTTCACTGGTTGCTACAGACTCAAAGGCAGGAGCAGAGCAACTGATGTGAAAAGAAGAAACAGTATTAAGGAAAGACTGACACACAGATCAAATTCTGAAGTATACAGACACTCATGTATAATGAATAGGAGTACATACCTCACATATCTATGCTTTTTATTCACTTACAAGGCTCCAGTATGGCAGTGAAGCATAACTTCTGGAAGAGTAGTGACTACAGCGCTAAGGATTTGATGATTTTGACAGTTTCTAAATTAAAGGAATGAAGTGATTTAAATTCATATTTAGCTATGTTAAACAAAAGAAGACATTACATAACCAAGCAGTTAGAACTGTACATTCAGTGTCAGCTGAATGTGATTTGAGTTGCCTGAGATTACGCAACATAAAGGGGGGAGGAATGTAAGTAATTGCTAAAAAGCATTTCAGAAATCTTCAGGCAGTTTACTTTTGTGATGCTGTTGGGCAGTTATAAAGTTAAATAGGTAATAACTACTGTCTTACTAATTATAGCTGAAAATAGGTAAAGTAGTTTCTAAACCTCTGTCTTGTACAAATATGTGTAATGCTGCCAAAGTGGACAATAATAAGCTTTAGTAAATTTATTGGTACTGAGTCTAGTATGGCTACACATTCTAGGTACCATTCAAGGAAGTGAGAAGAGGGGAATGCAAAGCTTGTAATTTCAATGCCTGGCTACCTGTAAGTGTCACAATCTTAATTTCAGAAAGATGTAAAGAGACTATGTACAGGGGCATGTAATGGCAGGGCAAGGGGGAATGGCTTCAGGCTGGCTCTAGGTTTAGTTTAGATATTAGAAAGAAGTTCTTTACTGTGAGGGTGGTGCAGCACTGGAACAGGTTGCCCAGAGAAGCTGTGGATGCCCCATCCCTGGAGGTGTTCAGGGCCAGACTGGATGGAGCTCTGAGCAACCTGGTCTAGTGGAAGGTGTCCCTGCCCTTGGAAATAGATGATCTTTAAGGTCACTTCCAACCCAGGCCATTCTGTGATTCTGTGGTAATGTATTTGCTATTAATACCACGGGCTGTGCTAAAGATAGAATTTGATTCTAAAAATCTAAAAGAGTAGATATTTATTCCTTGGAACAACAGAGAAAAGTGAGCAAATTGTAATAGCACTGTCAGTATGATGAACTGCACCCTGTCTCAAGAATGATACTCAGAAAAAGATCCTGAAAAATACAGAAGACAAAAATGAGGCAAATAGGTTAGGTATGTGAAAATTTTGTACAATTAGAATGCCTTGGAGAACACTAGAGGTTAGACTGACGTAATGAATACTTTGGGAATACAGGTAAGGTGCTAAATGGTGCACCTTGGGGCAGCAGTTCATAGCAAGGAATAAACTGAAGATGAGGAGCCTTGAGTGTTTGAAGAAATCTCATTAACATAAGGGTTCATGTGCATTTTGCTGCTTGCAGCTGATAAATCAGAAATTGGATGTTAGAAATTAGAGTGCCAATGGCTACAGTCTGTCACATAGTGAATAGCAACCAGATGGGATGTCACTTTTTTAAAACTCAAGATCCTGCCAATCAAACATAACATCTTGCAAGATTTCTATGGGCCCTCTTAAGTAATCTTCTCCTGTTGGTCTCCAGTTTGAAATCCATTAATGGGATTTCCTGAAGCAAATGGAGGTGACTGTTTTCAGACTATACAAAAAGAGAAGGTCCATGATTTGGATCTGACCTATGCTTGCCTACTGTTGGAGCACAGTATCACCACAGATGAAAAAATGGAAACTTTGTTGTATAACAAGTCTTTCTGTTGGTCCATCAAATCCACTTTGAGAGATAACTTTGTTACTGATTGATATGCCAAAAAAATAAATAAATTGATAGCTTTCAAAGAAAAATTACATGGGGGGAATATTATGCTAGATGTGCTTGTAAGTAGGTAAAAGAAGAGTTAAAGAATAATGAAGGTTTCTGTGGCTAGTTTCAGCTGACAGTTTTTTGATTTATTCTTTTTCTTAAAGGTTGTGGTCAAAACAAAAACAGAATATGAACCTGATCGCAAGAAGGGGAAGTTCCGTACTCCTAAAATAGCTGAATTCACAATCAGCATCACTGAAGGGGTTTCAGAAAGATTTAAGGTAAGCAATGCTTTCTGAAAATCTAAATAACTCGGTTGTGTTCACAGAAGTGCTTAAAATGAACTGGTGATTGTAGCCAGAACAGGCTATAACTGAGTGCCTGTTGTGGTTATAGCTGGACATGAGAAAAATAAATTCAATGTTTTAATAGTTCAGTATTTAGCAATTAGAAGCAAAATTAAATCTTGCAGCATTATTGCTTGTAATCCCTCACTGGCAGATGAATTCAGAAGGTGTTTCTGTCAGTGTGTGGGTTTCAGAACACGGCTGGCACTGGTGTATGTGGGCTGCACACAGGTATTGTTCTTGGCATGGATAAAGCTCCTGTTTGTGTTGAACAACAAGAACCACAAGAACATTTATTTTCTTTTTGACTTATTTATCACTGTGGCCAAACCATTCTCTTAAAAGCACTGTCATAGTCCATTATGTATTTTTTGTAGTTAAGTGTATGACTTGGCAGCTCAGGGATATATACCAGAGCTCTTTGCTATCAGTTTTCCTGGTCCAATTTAATCGCAAAGCTTGGTGACGACTTTTACTGTCAGTTCATAGTTCCACAAGAATCTGACTCAGATTTACTCTTTAGTGTCCACACCCATATTACTCCCTTCACTAGTCCCATAGGAAACCTGAGAGCTTAACTGGTGGAAGGATTGAATTGCCTTTACTCCTTCTCACTGGAGGATAGGTTTTCTTGCTCTCTGTAAGTAAAGCAAAGCAGAAAAGTTGGCACTTCAGCTCATGCATCCCTACCTGTTCTTTTAACAAAGGAAGACTGCAGCTTTTCAGTGTGTTTAATTGGCATCTTACCCAAGGATGCCAAAGCATTTTTAAACACTAGGCAACCACACTTCATTTGCAAGTACAAATACATTTGGAAAGTCTAACATTTACTATGAGGGAAAAGTGCAGAGCTTCAGTAAAGATGTGGATTCTCTTTATGTTACACGCTTCTAAACTGTTTGGATGATAGGAGTTTTAGGGCCCACCAGAGATGCTGATTCTGTTGTGCCTGAGCAGTGGTTCTGAAAGCTGCCTGGGCCCAAGCTGACCTTCAGAAGCGTATATACAGCTCTCAGTGGAATCAGAGCATGCTAAGCAAACAAAGTGAAGGCTCAAGGAGGGATTAGACTATATCTGGAAAGGAACTTTGCAGAGTGTTGCCATGAGAAATGTTTTAAGTGCCAGTTACCTGGTGGAGTCTTCAGCCACACAGTGAAGCATGTAGGTTCGTAGTAAGCTGTGTGGGGAACCACCCTGGATAGCTCAGAAGAGATGATATAGGGTGTGGAAGGGTTTTACTAAGGAGGTAAGAAACCTAGTTCCAGTTTTTCTATTCCCTGATTTGGGGCAAGGATGTCCTATCCCTCAGGAAAAATGCTACGTTCAGGCTGTCATTCTCTCTTTATCCTCCTGGCACTATAGTAGCAGTCCTGAGGAGTAATCCCCTTCCTCTCAGGCAGGGGTTGGGTAAATGCAAATGGACAGGTCAGACCAAGGAGAGCTTAATATCTGGCTGTCTCTGTGTGTATCCTGGTCACACGAAGGTGACTTGAAAATGCTTACTATGTTATAGAAGAGAAAGGGGAGAAAGTTTTTAGTTTGAGTACCCTTATAGGACTTTGGTTCCAAGCAGCTGTGCAGAACCTGTACCTGACGAATTTTGCACTTATGCTGTAGGGACTAAGGGATTTCATCGCTGGAACATTAAATTGAGATAAGCAAGGTTTTGGATATTTTAGTCACAGCTAAATGGTTTGGTCATTGCTTTGTAGATCTGGGGTTTTTCTGTCTTTGTTGGGAGAGCTGAGCAAATGAGAGCTTGCTGAAGAACAAATAAACAGCTTGTTGTGCTGCTGGGTAGTCTTTTCTAATTTGTATACCTGAACAGTTACAAGCCTGAGCATTTTTGCATTGCATTTTTGTATACTTTCGGATGGCATATTTAAGTAAAATATCCTTTAGATATTACTTTATGATGATCGCTCTGGGATTAATCTCATATTACAGGGTTGCTAGGTTTTGCTGCTAGGTAACTACTGCATTAGAGAGAGGTTTCAGTAAGATTTGGTATCTCTTGGGAATTGCAGGGTGATTCACGCTGTGGCTGAAAGTCTAGGCTTCTAAAGAAGTGTGTGGGGGTTGATCAATTAGGAAAATTGTGGTTCAGTTAATTGAAAACAATGTTCATGCAGAACATTCAGGTCCTAAAAATGTCCCTTAATCTCTATATAACAATTTTAGAATTGAATTATGCTGCTTGAAACATTTTAAAGAGAACTGACTGGTGCTCCAGCAGGGATGACTGTCATATTCACCACTCCCAGTAGTAAATATTAGATGAATAATTGATGACATTTCATAAATATGTAGATGAAAAGTACTGATTGTGTGAGGTTTTCTCCTGGGTCCTTATTAATTGTGAACTATCATGTTAACTGCTGCTGTTGATTCTGAGAGAGCAAAAAGATATTTGTTTGAAAATTAAATATTTGCTGTAATTATGAAATGCATTATTTAACTGGTGAGATACTGACTTTGGCTCATGTTCATGAAAAAGTTTCAGATGCCATTTTAATTACTTCAGTATTTTACATCACCCATGCACAAGCTTGCCACAAGACACAGCCCAAATGTTGTGCTAAAAATAAAGCAAGTCAGTCATATTTACAAATAATTCACATGTGTATGCTAGGATGTACTTCTTAAATAATGACAAAGCAGATTGCATTTTTGGGATTCAGCAGTGCAGATCATCTAAAGCTGTTCTTCTCAAGAAGTTATACATTATAACAAACGAAGCAATTCCAGCATGTGCATATGTCATGTAGATGGTTTTTTAGCACCTGGGTGAATAATCAATTATAAAATGTATTTTCTGCATTCAATCCACATTACCACAGTTATCACAACAGCGTTGAGAATGTTTACAAAGAAAACTGCAAGTTTAATTTTCCTCTATGAAGCCACATTCTGAATTCAAATCAGAATATATCAGAAGAATACGAAGATTTCCTGGTCCTGAGAACCCTGTTAATTTAGTTTTATGGCACTAACCAGATCAAGAAAGATGTGATTTTTCATTGAAGATTGTTTCTCACTGAGATGCAGAAGTCTTGCTTTTGTTCGTTGAACAGCGTAGGCTAATGTGGGGAGTTGGTTCTCCACAACTGGAAAGCAGCTTTGAATGAGGCAGATTTGTCTCTCCTGTAAATTGTCCACTGTACAGAGTAACACAACAAGGCTGGAAATGCCATTTCAAAGGACCCTTGTGAATCAGAACACAGGAGGAATCTATGGCAGAAGAAATTTGATGGTATGAGTCACCCAAGGCCAAACCTTTGCTTCTCCCATTGATAGAACAGTGTTTTTACAACCTCCAGGTGGATTTTGTAGCGGGATGTCTGTTCTGGAACCCACTGAATTGGGCTGCAGTGGACAGTTGTGTACAAACACACCAATCTAAAAAAAACATCTGTTGTAGCAAGGCATGACTTTTTTTTTCTGTCTTTTGGAAAAGCTCAATAAAGAACATTCAGAGGTATTTTGAAAGCAAACATTTATGTTTCCCAATAAATTTCAAGCCCTTAAATAAACCCAAGCTGTAGTATGCCTTCAGCCTTTTGGTTCTATTCAAAGGCAGTTCAGTTCTTCAGACTTTATCCTTGACATCTCTACATACATCTGACTGCAGAGCCAAAGCCTCCAGGTTATTTCTGTGGTAAGACCATACAGTGCAAGCCATGTGCTGTCAAGTAGCAAGCAGTTGTTGACATGTCTGCATGAGGTTATGGAAGAGGAATTGAGACTTCCTTTCAAGTTCAGTTCTCACAGTTTTACCTGGTCATTTTAAGACTGCAAAAATGTATGCAACATATATCTAACTGTTCCATATTTTTTCTATCTTAAAAGAAGCATCCTTCAAACATACTTCTGCCCCAAGACTTTTGTACCTCTTCTTAGTAATGCAAACAATTATTATTGCTGCAAAAATAATCACAGAGAAGGAAAATAGTTCTCCCTTTGTTCTCTGTGATTACTTTGTGTGTTGAACTGTGATTTGCTCCCACATTAAAAGTCTGCTAGGTGCATGAGATGTCAGCTGAGTCCTGTACAGGATATTACTTCCTTAAGTATATTGTGTGTCTGTCACTTTGGCTGGAAGAGCGACAGGTACTTACTGTCAGGAGTAGTTCTCCTTCTTCTTTAGAACTACTCACAGGATTAAAGTTGTTCACAAGTATAAGCATTTGGCAGGCTTTGAATTTTTCCTTTATTGCTTCAAATGAGAAAATAAAGGTGGTTCTTTTTTCAGTGTAACTGCTATTTTAAAATAATTGATGCAAGTAAAGGCACTGCGTGGCAACTGTCAACTTTTTTCTTTTTTTCTTTTTTTTTTCTTTTTTAGTATTTGGTACTCTCTGATATGGCATTGACAATCCTCCTGCTAAGTTTTTGGCTGAAAGGAATTTTTACAGTCAGAGCTGAAAGATTTAAGTAAAGTGCTCAACAGCAGCTTCCCTGCTATTAGTTGGGTGTCCTCTGCCATTGGGTCTATTAAAAATCCTTTTATTGGAACATAACCAGTGACACTGGTGACACTGAAGATGTTTTAGATCTCTCCAGATATATCACTTAAATAGCCTTTCCTCATCTGTAGTAACCTTATGCAGCCTTTCTCCTGACCTCAGTAATATTCTCTGGGTTTGTATGGGAAGGTAATAGGGTTTTTATTTTGGTGCCATAGGGTTTCTTGAACTGCTTCCTCAGATCTCTGTGGTTAAGAAACTAATACAGGGTGCCATGTGATGGAAGATGATGGGAACATTGTCATGAACAGCTGAGTTAAGTCACAGTGCTAGGATCTCAAGGCCACTGCTTTGTTAACTTGTTTTTGTCTAACAGTATGTCCCTCAGGTTTCATTAATCAACTCCCTTGCAAACTGGTCCTGTTGTCTTGCACTGTCGCTGTTAATAAGTGCTGATTCTGTAGCTTCTTTTCTGTTCCTGTCCTCATGAATCTATCTGCCTTTCTTGCTGCTTGTCCCAGTCATCTCCGGGTAAGCATCCAAGACAGTTCCCTTCTCCTCTTTGTCATCTCTGTTTGAGAAGGAGTCTTTTGACTGCTCCTGCTTTTTCTGTACAGCCTGCCCCAAAATTATCATCCTCTTTGAGCACAAAGGTTTGATGGGAATGTTCTGGTGAAGAAGTTGAGTTTAATAGATGGATACCAGTCACATAGCTAAACATGACATGTGATGTTAAAAATACTCTTCTTGAAACAAGGCACCTTATTTTTTGAAGTCACTGTTCATCTTTTGCATATATTCCCATCGCAAGTATGGGACATTGTACCAAGCTGTTCTGTGTAATTTGCATTGCTCTGTAAATGAATATGAGTCAAATGTTGCATATAAATATTCTTTTCTTTCTTTTATGTTGCCATTTCCTGCAAATTGAACATTTCTTAATGCTTGAGTGCATTGTTTCAGACACATTTTTCATGTAAACTTCCAGGGACAGGCTGAGGTAATAGCAAACAAGGATGTAATTTTGGAAAAAGCAGTGATAAGTGAAGAGCTGATTTTGGTGTTCTTCAGTGTGCTGGTAGAGGGCATTGTGCAGCTGGAGATGCAGGATTTTAATGGAGAGAGGTGAAATGGAGGTCACGGCCATTTGCAGGGAAGTCAGTGCAATGTTTCAAAAGTTCTTGTCTGTGGGATGTAGCCAGACACAGTCTATTGTAATTACAGTCCGTCTGCCTAAAATTCTCTTGTAGTTTAAATTCAGTAGCAATAATCTTAATTTCCTGTCCTAAGTGGTTGTACAGAGTTGCTGTATTTCACCCCAGAGGTCTTTGTATTTTGCTGGTGAGCAAAGCATAAATTGGTTGTAAATCACTTCATATGAAGGGTGTTCTGTGTCTGTATGTCTTCAGTCTTCTTCTTCAATGCTGGCACCAGGTCTGTGCCTTGCACTTTACAGACGCATCAGAAGTGAAAGTTACATTCCCAGGAGGCTGCAGTTGAAATAGATAATGCACAGATGAAGAGCAGACATGAGACGTGACCAAGTGCCAGTGATTGAGCAGTGAAAATTACTGCATATCTTGTTAGTTCCACTTTAGTTCCACTTCTCATAATAACGGGAATGCTTATACATGGGTTTGTGTGCTGATGGATGGAAGGCCTGGTGCAAAGCAGCACAGTACGAGCGGGGTAATGAAAGACTTTCAGATGAGAGGAGGAGGCATTAGAAAGGTGGGCGAGAAGGCAGGGGAGAAATGGATGGTACACAGGCTTTGGTGGGACAGTGGGATACAGGCAAAAGGAACAGAGCTGAGAGGAGCAAAAGGGGTAGACTTGTGCATGCCTTGAAACATGACTTGTAATTCATTCGGAAAGGGACAGGAACCAGGAAAGGGTGCGGAAAGAAGCACAACTGCACTGTTGGTGCAATTGATGAATATTGGTGTAATATTGTGGTTTGATTAAAAAGGGAGCCAAATATTAGTGGAGTAAAGAATGAGGAGACTGAAGTAGCCAGGCAGAGACAGTTCAGCTTGCGGTGTTTTGCAGCTGAGGCAGAGTAGGATGGACTGATGGGGATGATCTGGCAGATCTTACGGTAAAGGCCTTTTCGCAACCTGCTTACATGTTAGTGTAGTTGTCAGATATGGTGAGTTTCATTTGTTCAGCTAACTGTTTACAGAGTCTGTAGATAGGTTTTTTTGCTGTGGGTATGCTTAGTTCATTCATTAGTCATCTCTCATTTCGATTACTGTAATGGCTTCTGGCTAGACATTGTCCTTCTGCTCTTCACTTACAATCTATTAAAAAATCTGCCACATACATAATAGCTTGTCATCTTCTCTGTTCACTTAGTTTTGCTGCCAGATCCCCTTAAAATTAACTTTAAATGTCACACTCAAGATGAAAGCAAAGTCACACTTTGAGTTCCTAGTTAAAAAGAAATGGTTGTTTGTCCTATCTTTTAGTTATTTCCTGAAAAGTATTTTAAAAGCCCATCACTCTTGCAGCGTGACAGTCACCTTGTTGTTCTGCAGGATGTACATGGCAGTGAATGCTCATAGTAATTCACAAGACTTCTGCTTCCACTGCGTGGGGTCCTGCACTGCCAGCTGGCTACCACAAAGAGATTCAAGATTTCCTTCCAGAAGAAGGGGAGTGATGCTTGTGCACACACTGCATCCACTCCTGTCTTGAACAGAGGGAGAGAGCAAGTGGCTACTAGTGTGTTGGTAGGAAGAAGTGAATAACTTAAGGTTATATAGCAGGTGTGCAAAGTTGCTGTGGAAGAAAGCAATAAAATGGCAGCTATAGTGTTGCTTGTGGTCTAAAGAGTAGCTTGTTGTCTTCTGTCTTTCCAAACTTTTATTTCTGAAAGGCATCTGGTAGGGGATGGCTCAGACGGTGAGGCAGTGGGGTAGGGTTACTGACCAGGGAGAGAAGCTGACTGCAGTGAACATGGGGATCTGACAATTGTGGACCATCAGCGGTGGGTTACCATGAGAGGGAAGAAAAATGGCTGTTAGAAGAAAGATTTTTGAACCTTTAAGGGAGAAGTGAATTGGATTAACAGGTGATTGTGGTCACCTTGTAAAGAAATCCATCACTGAATTTCATCTGTGTCGTTTGCATCTGTGACTGTCCTTAAATAGAAGTTACTTGTATCCTGAAGGGTGGTAAGAAAAGGGAGCTTCTCTCTTAATAGGAAGGAGACAAGAGCTTACTTGATTAGGGATTTGCAAATGGAGTGTGATTGCAAGTCATTGAAGATAATGAGAGTAAAAATTTACATGTTAATACCAAAATTAGTAACATTAGGAAATACAGTAAGTGAGAGAGAAAGATTCTGTGAGAATTTTGAACCAGGAGCCCTGAGAGCTCTTCCCAGTGGGTTACTGTGTGGCAATGGAAGAATTTGTATGAGCAGTGAGAGATCACAGCTCCATGTTGGTTGCTGAAAACAGGTCTTAGCAAATCAGCTCGGAGGTTGTGGCTCTGCAACTTGCAAGGCTCCAGCAATCCAAACAGCACTGGGCTTTTGTTCTTTTTCAGAAAACAGTTGCTTTCCAGAACAGTTTTGGAGCTTTGAACAGAGTGATCCTGGAGTGATTGTGGAAATACAGTTTTTTTCTATTGCCTAATATTTAGTCTCAATTGCAAAATAGCTAGTTAGTGTGTTGTCTTGGTATGTTCCTGAGACCTCGTCTGTATGTCAGAATAGTTACAACTGGGAAACGATGTTATAATTCTACTACTTGCTGCTAGCAGAAAGGCGAGGAAGTGCAGTTAAAATGCTTTGAGATTTGAGAATATTTTTCAGAACATTTTAAAACTGTTTGCTCCTGTTTGTGGCAGAGACAAACGTGAGCTGAATTGATTTGTGCCATTGCGATTGTTCTGCTTGATGTCCATGTCCTGTGTGACAGGCCTGTACTTCTTAGGAGAGGAGCCTTTGGTGAAGGCTGGGTGGGATATATCTTGTGGGGCCTCAGCAATAATCCCATCTGGACTTTAGCTTTTCTATCCCAGCTTTCTAGCCTCTCTTTTCCCTGTCTTCTCTAAGGGAAAGAGCAGCCACTGTCAGAGCACAAAGAACATTCTAACATGCACTTGGAGTCAGTGGGAAATGAATGGCCCAAACCTGTGACTTGGGCAGGGCTCTGTGCGTGTTGTAGATCTGCTGGGCTGGGTGAGGGATGCTCCCTCTTTTCTGGTTCCTCCTCTTCCCATGCTGCCCAGCAGCTGTGGGAGCTCAGGAGAGAAGGCTTTGGGCCACGGCCCTGCAGGCAGAGTGGGCTGTGGACAGGATGTGGACATGGGGCAGGAGGTCCCAGAGCATCTGCATGCGGGTACAGGTTACCAGCAGGGTGGTAGGGAGGTGGAACAAGGAGTCCCAAGTGGGAACTGCAGGCTTAGGGGAGAAGGGTCAATTTTTCTAGAGCCTGGAATGCAAGTAAGATTTGTGGGGGGAAGAGAGAATGAGGCTCATTACAGTTGTGGGGAGGGGAAAACCCTGGAGGGTGGAATGCAGGGTTTGGGCCAAGCCAGAGTGTGAAGGACCTTGTACATGTGTGTGGGTGGGATGGTTGAGGAAGCACAGGAAGGAGCCCCAACCAACGCTAGGAATAAAGGGAGAAGCCTGATTAAAAATCTAGCAGAAGGGCTGAGGTAAGGGTGTAGCTTGGCTGGAATGGGGCTCTGTGTGTGTTGTTGTACATTATTAAATTGGGCCACAGAGAATAACCAGGAAGGAAAGTGGAAAATGTACTTTATCTCTTGGATTCATGCAGGACATACTGAGGCATGGTACGTACCTGTAAGCAGAAAACAGGAGGTTGGAAAAACAGAGTGATCTATCCACCTCAACTTTTGTGTTTGCAAATGAGTAATAAACTTGCAGAAAGACTAATTAGATATGAAGTTCATGTCAATGTGAAGTTTTCAGAGGCTGACTATGATTGATTTTATTTTTTTTCTAATCCAGTGACTTGAGAAACTGAACATGTTACTATTAACCAGAAAGGTCCTTTGCTCCATGTCTCATTTTGAATGGCATTGTTACATTAATATTTACATTTTTTTTGTTAAATTACTTTTTGATCTGCAGTTCTCCCTGCCTCTACTCTAGCTTTCCTATTTTTGCTTGTTTTCTATCAAAAATCCTTACAAAATCCTTGGCTTCGGCAACACACAATACTACCCAACCTTGTTTCAGCCAGGAACTTTAGCACTTGTTGTTGTCTGCCCATGATGAGGTTGGCTTCCACAGCATGAGAAGTCCCTGAAGTTCACACAGTTTGCAGTATTGCAAAGTCTGTTAGTTCACGGTTTATCATAAAGGGACTTCTTTTTACCAAGAGGCAAAGCTGCAATTTTTTGTTGTTGTTGCTTTCTCAAATACCAGATTATTCTTGTTTAAATTAATTAACTTGGTATGTCTAAGTTCTCTTTTTAGGACATGTATATAGCTGGCCTAGGCATCTTCTTTTAAAATTTAGCTAATTTTATACTTTAAGAAATTAATCGTATAATCCTATTTGTTTCTGTTTATTGTTGTTTCTTATGCTGTAGCATGTGTTGGCTTACTTTCTAACTTGCCAAAAAGAAAACTCATCTCAACCACTTTTACTGTGTAATCTTGAACTACTAGTTTGTCTATCAGTATTTTTTTCAGAGTAATAACATGCATCAGGGATACTCTCCCAGTAATTAATGCTATTTGCTTAGCTTGCACCTTCCACAAAAAAGGTCTGAATTAGAGAGCTTTGCAGTGTAACTGCTCAGCTAAAATTTTGTGCTTCTCTTGTCAATGATGTAATTCTAGAGGTAGTTCTGTCTCCTGTCACGCCTAAAAGGCTGAGAGGTACTGAAGGATATGGTGAAAAGCCATTCCAGGGAGTCTGTAATGGCTTATCTGTGAGCACTGAGGGAAGAGGTGCCACAGAGCTCCTCCAGGCTCGCCCAGTGTTGAACATGGATGTATTCCCCTATGGATCTGGCAGTGAACTACTCCCATACAGTCTCTGTGTGATGAAGTAGCACTGTTTCAACTTACAAATTTTGGAGCATTAAGCAACCAAGCACACAGACTACTGATGTAACTATCCATACATTCAGAGCAGGCACAACAAACTCTGATCCTAACCAGAGGTGGCAGACATTACTTTCTCCATGCCCTGAGTCACCCTTGTATTATCTGGATGACACCTGTGCTAACTTACTGTCACCTGACTCCATTCTCAGACAGGTACAGGGAAAACAAACGTGCTTATCAGCTGGCATAAACTAGACTTACATCATCCAAATACTGAAAAAACAGCAGACTCAAGCTGCCTTGTGTCCTGCTGGCCTCATGAGTGCCCTGAACAGAATGGCAATCAAAAAAAAGCCTTGCAGTACACAAGCAATGGGCCACTGACCAAATGATATGCTTTCTTCCCTGAGAAAGGGGAGGTAGGAAGTACTTATGTGCTGCTTCCCTGTTCTCCCTCAATAATTAAGCAGCTGGTTTTATCCTGTGCTTGATTTTACTGTAAAGTGCATTCACGGCTGGCTTCTGCTGCCTGCAGTAACGAGCAGCTGTATCATAAGCAGTGCATTGCTAACATAAGCATGTTTTATTTTTCTTTACAGGTAACTGTGCTGGTCCTTTTTGCCCTTGCATTCTTAACATGTGTTGTATTTCTGGTAGTCTACAAGGTTTACAAGTATGATCATACCTGTCCGGAAGGATTTGTTTTCAAGGTAAATTGCATACCCATTCTAGAAGAAAAGGAGAGTATGTAATATTCCATGTTGTTCTATGCATAACCTTGATTGTCATGCTGTACCACATAGAATTTTGTGATTTTCTTCATAGCTTAGTGTGCTTCCTGCTATGTTTCTTCTTAATTGATAATTGAAGTTGTACTGTTGCACAGTTTTAATAATGTTGTTATTTTGCTAATGCTTTAAATATTGAAAATATAGCAGAAGTCCAAACACTGGTGTCCTTCAGACTTACTTCATCTGCAGTTGTCCAGACAAAGCCCTCATTTATTGGTCATATGGTTTAATGTTGAATGTTCCTCCAAATTACTGTCTTGGGAAATAAGAGAATGATAAAACCTGGAGAAAAAAAATTCTGGAATATGTGTCAAACAGGAGAGTGATGTTCTCATTAAGAGTAATAGAGTTACCTTAGGGTTATTTTTGTAGGAAGAACTTCTTGTTCTAGAACAGTGACCTCCGAGCCCTGCTGCCACAGGCCAAGTGATGCCAAAAAGGGAAAACACATCTTTTGGAAAAAACACTGGTTCTAAACCAAAAGGGAGAGTGGGCTCACTTCATTTATGTGAGATGGTAGTGCTGGCTCCTCAGCTATGACCTGGGCTGAAAGTCAGAAAAGTAACATTGATTTCTCTGTTGTAAATTTAGTAGGGTTGAACTTGGCTGTAATTAGATAGAGAAAGTAGCAGTAATGATGGCAGCCTTGCCTCTAATTTTTTAGTAATATTTAGTCACATAATGAATCCTACAAGAATGTAGTCCAAAATTATAATCAGTGATGCCTTTCTGGATTAATTTCGCTTGAAACATTCAGTTGGTTACTACTTTCCCTTGGTTCAAGAGCAAAGGATACTGTGGTTAGAATACTTGGCTGTAACTCAGGAGAGCCAGCTTTTGGTTCTGCTGTTGGTTTTTTGTGTTGTCTTAGACAGGCAGTGAAACCCTTCTGTGCTCGTGTCTCATGGGAAAATAGCCCTCTTTCTTTGCCCCTAAGCTTTCTCTTGGCATTGAGCGATTTGGAATATGGACTGTACGTCCTTACCAAACCTGTCTTGATGTGATCCTGACTTGACAGGAACAGCCAGTTATGTGCTCCTATTTAAGTCTATCACAATCTTCTGCCTTCCTTTCATACCGTGTTGACCCCTCCTTTGAGCTGCAGCCTTCTGGCTTCTTCTGGTACTTCTGGCTAGTGTCACAAATGTTAAAGGGAAGAACAGTTCCTTAGCTCTATTTTAGTCACAGTGTGACCAGAGTCTGGTTGTTTCCTTAAGGTCCTGTGTTTGGGACAGAAGTTAGGCAGAACATTCCACAGCATGTGCTCTGTTGTTAAGGTGCAGCACATACACAGGGCTGTGGTAGGGTTACCCTCCCTGTGGTTTTTTGGAGGCTGTGTACAGCTGCTTGATTGCATGCCAGGAGACACAGCATCTTCGGTCATGTAACTCTTAAAAGAGTTTTACAGGATAAACATACTGGCAAATGACACAAGGCCTGACACTACCAATGCTGAGATAAATTTGTATTTGTTTGCCTGTGTATCTTTTCTGGCTAGAGTCCATGATAGGCCATGGCATAGCTTGTGCTAGGAGACATGAAGTCTGTCACCTTGTGAGCAGTGTCTCAGTGGACTGGCTTCATGCTTAGGTGGACTCAACAACATTCTCTGGCCTGGATGTCCCCAGGTTTTAGATGCTGATGTGATTTCCTGGTTAAGGGCAAAGGTGTCCCTGCCTCAGGAAGCCTGGTTCTGTAGGAATCTCTGCATTAAGGCTGACCTACCGCAGCTCTGAGTCAGACTCACTTTTGTCTGCTTTGATGCTGTCATACATGGAGCAGTTCCAAACATTTATGCTGTCCTACGCCTCCAGGGCTTGAAGGTGTGCTTAAAAAGGTGCTCATCTTCCTTTGTACAGCAGTCTTAATCTGCTCCAACCTTAATTCTGTGCTTGCTTAAGCTTTCTGAGACAGCCCTAGTACTGCTGCTGTGCAGATTGCTCCTCTGAGCACTCGTCGCTGCCTCTTGGTGAGACTCAAAACCTGAGTGCCCTCACATTCTGGAGGAATTTCTTCAGGGCTTCAGTACATTCTGTACTGTACCTGTTACCCTTTAGCTTTTTCTGCCAAAGCACCTGTGTTCTGTCAGACTCATGGACAGTACCATGAAGTCATTTCAGTGCACTGGGGACTGCACCATCAGCTATTAAATTGGGAATTACTGACCCAGCAAAGCTAACATGACAGAAGATACTATTTATAAGTGAATACCACTGGGGTCTTCCATGTCAAAGGAACAAAAGGAGTCATCTTAATTCAGCCAGATACAGACTGGCAACCAGGGTTTTCTCTGGCATCAAAGGCCATAACCCGTAACTAATTTTGGAAACTGAAGGACTAAAAGAAGAGACTGGCAACTCACTCTGGAGCATCCCACTTTCTCCTCACAGCCTTCTTACTTCTCTCACCTGGGAACCACAGAAACAAACAAAAAGGATGGAGAGAAATGTTTTGCATAGCTGAAAGTCTCAGGCAAGTGGCAGGATAACAATCAGGAGCAGTTCCCATCGCTCAGTCTCTGAGTGCTGAATGGCTTGCTTTGATTCGGAACTAAGCAAAGGGGCTGTCCTTGGGCAGAACACAAGAGGCAATGAGTAAAAAGGGAGGTTTTCCCATCTTTTCTAGAAGCATGAAATCCCAGGAGCAAAACTGCCATCAAGATGGAAACTGCAGTGTGTTTCTTTAAGCGCTTGTGTCAGATGTTGTACATGTTTGTGACTACAAAAAAAACAAACCCCCCACTATCAAAAAACTATTACTGAGTAATTTTTGCCTGTTATGAAGCAAAGGCAACAAAAGATTCCGTGGCATTTTTTAGGCTGTCAATAATCTTGGCCTGTCTTCAGCTCTAATAATTATACTTGCTTGAATTTCCTTGGCAGATTTCATCAGCTCAAAGAATTATGTTCCTTCCCCCATTTTAAATATTTAGAATTGTGACTACATCCCATGACTGGGTGAAGTAATCACTACAAATATGTCTACAAATAGTCATAAATGACTTCTTAGTCATTTATCACATCAGCTGTAGTGTCAGTTATCCCAGATAAAGCATGGGTAATGCTTCTAGAAGATGGCATGGTGATGTAATGGGCACATGAATCAAATAACCTGATTCCACACTCCTGGATTATGTTTTTATAAATCTAGGTCCCAGTCTTGCAGCTGGCCTATACAACAGCTATGACCATGGGAAAACCTCCGTTGAGTTAAACAGTGCTGAATGGGCACAGGTGCTGCTTAGTCAGGGTTAAATCCCCTCTGCTTTGTTGTGCTGCTTCACCAAAACCATGAGGGAAGGTTTGCCCCAGCTGCTGCCTTGACAAAAGATAACAAATAGAGAGAACCTGGGCCGATGTGGTAACTTGGGGCACTCTTGCAAGTTTGACACACTTCAAGGCTTCTGTCACGCTGGTAGGTTCGAGCCTGTGAGGTGTTGACTCCGTGGGAGGGCTGTTAGTTTTGTGACAGTGAGGCTTCTTTGAGCCATCAAATGTGCTGTGTTGATTGAATTCCCCAGGGGCAGGCAGGTTCGTGAGACTACCTGTGGGCCTGTTGTTTTGGCAAGTCTTCCTTTCTTCTTTCATACCCTTTGATGCCTTTTTTTCACACTAACAAGTTTAGAATGCAAAATTTGTATTAAGCCAAGACTGCTACATCTTCCTCCATTTTGTGCTGTATGATTTTAACCCTCTGAAACTGTTGTTATTGGTGCTTATTTATGCCACTTTTTTTTTTTTTTTTGTGGACAAGGACAAAAGTCAACTCACAAGTAAATGTGGACAACGTGGAGGTAGCATCTGGTCCTAAGACGCATGGAATTTCTGCATGTGTTTTTGTGCTAAGAAATTTCCAGTATTAAATTTCATTTGCTGAGCTGTAGAAGAACAGGAGCAGTTTAGAGTTGCTGTGCTGTTTATTATAAATTTTAGTCCTCTAGTGCTGGAAGTGGGAAGACTGAACAGCCTATTTCTTTTTAAAACAGCTGGAGTAGAAATGATTAAACTTACTTTTCCTCAAGCTGCAGCTACTCACAGCTTACAGAGAGTCAGTTCACTTGCTCAGGTGACTGTCCCCACACACTGAGGTATCAAGCAAGGCTGTCTGGACTGTCCAGTGTGGAAAGAGGACCTGCAAAGAGACCCTATGACCTTCTGGGGAAAAACCTGGGGTGTCACAGTGTCTGTCCAAGTAATTTTTTCCTTCAGTTCAACCAACTGCTCTGTAGGCTCTTACTGCACCATTGCTGGAACAGTTGCTAGATACCTGCAACAAACACACTGCGCAGGCCCATTCACTTTGGGTTTTAAGATGACAGCAAAATTTGTATCTTACTAAGTATTTAACTCTCTAAATCACTATTTCACTTTCCAAAGCTTTGAGCATCCAGCAGGTTCTATGCAGTGCTCTTGCACTCTTGGGAAATGAAAGTAATGTAGTCCCACACTTACAGAGAGCTTTTTAAAAGCCTGCTGCTGGCTACAACTTTCTGATGATGAGTGATTTATTTTGTATGTTTGTACACACTTGCACATACGCTTGGCCACCCCCAATGTTTTCCCAGCATGTCTTAGTTACTGGGCTGTAAAAGTATTCATACCTTGGCACCAATATATCTGTATCAATTTCCATCCCTCAGACTGCAAACACCATAGTAAATTGCCTGAAGTTAATCTAATGGTAAGATACAGACAGCTGTAGTTGTAAACCAAACAGTTGGAACTAAGTGGGCAGGAAAAAACAGTGAAATATGGCTGGAACTAGAGACTGAAAACTTAAAAAAATAATTTTAGGCAAGCACGTTTCTTGTACGTTAATTATTCTGGCATATAAACCCAGATTGGACTTCCTGGCAAATGCACAAGTAGTTTAAGGATTGCAGGGAAGAACATTCTGAACACAGTAGGACAACACTGTCGTTAATTGCTGTATGTTGCATCTCGACTTGCAGAATATGACTGTTGGCTTGGACTGAAAGGAAAAGGACGAAAAAAAACCCCTAATCTGATTTTGCTGTGTGTGTGGCTGTATCTGTAATCTAAGAGATGGATTTTCTTTTCAGAATAATCAGTGCATTCCAGCTGGGTTGGAAAACTACTACTCTGAACAAGACTCCAGCGCTCGAGGGAAATTTTACACAGTCATAAACCACTACAACCTGGCCAAACAAACCATCACGCGCTCTGTGTCCCCGTGGATGACAGTACTGTCAGAAGAGAAACTGTCTGAACAGGAGACTGAAGCTGCTGAGAAATCAGCTTAGTATGATAAGCTAATTATTTAAAATATGTCATTTGAAGGTAACTAAGGGACTTCAAGGAACTTTTCATTGAATATAATTATGGATAAGTTAGAGGTTACTCATGTTTATGGTGCAATTGCTTCTGTTTGCTGATACTGCTTTGAAAAAAAAAAAAAAAAACCGAAACAAAAACCAAAATAAAAACTTGCTGCAGAACATTCATGGGCATAACTCCAGGTGCATATCAGCATTGCTGTAGAGCTTTGACACCATTTTCAATGTTAAAAAAAATTCCAATGTTAGAGATATGTTCTTGCAGTTTATTGGATACTGATAGATTTTACCACTGGATTTTCAGGGCTTGGACCTTAGATAAATCATGAGTTCTGTTGTCTGAGCAGATACTTAATTTATTAAGTTTTTTAATTCCTTGTCATTTTGCAAACTGAAACACCCCAGCCATAACTAGAGTGATCTCTTGTTTAGCTGAAAGCTGTAAGTAATCTTTAGTTTGGGCTCAAGCAAGAATGATAGTCAGCACCTATGTCGGGGGCGTAATGTAATGACTTGTATGGAGAAAGAAACTGTCAGGTCGGATTTTTCCTTACATTTTCTTTACTGTTGTTTATTTGTAAGTGATAATGAAGTTTTCTGCAACAAGGCATGCTTAATGTTTTCTTATTGCTGTCAACAGGATTTAACTGCATTTTCACTGTGGCTTTAGCATCTTGGTAAGGATGGATGTGCACTGAAACACAAACTAGATAGACATGGAAAAACACAGACAGTTTTAGTGGTGGGTGTTGAGAACAGTGTAACGACTATACAGTTCAGGATGTTCTAATGAGAAATGACATATGATGATCTTTTGATCATACTTCAAGAGTACATGTAGTCTACTATGTCATTTGTTGGATACAGCTGAGGGAGTAATATGTCTAAATTTTCTCTTGTATTACGTTCACATGTTCCCTTTTGATTTATTAGAAAGAGCTTTCTGTTTATGTATGGTTTGCAGTTTGATACTTTTTAAAACACAGAGCATCACAAGTAAAACAGTAGCAAATTAGATACCACAACTGGCTGTTTTAAAGCTACATGTGAAACAGAGTGAAGAGTAGAACTGTTTGTGTATGGCTTGGGAGGGGAAAAGACGTAGAAGAACATAGTGTTGTGGATGCACGTTAAAATTCCATTGTAATTACAAACTTACCTATTCTTTGTGTGAAATCATGTTTTCATTTTTATTATAAATCTTAAATATACATTACAAAAAGACGTTAATTTAACATACAAAATAAGTGTGTGAAGCATCTGGGCAAGCAAGTCACCTTTTTATTCATGTTACTTTAAGGGGACAAGCGTTAGTGGACATGTCAAAAGTTCCTCTTTTTTTGGTAGAGTCTATTAAAAAACTGAAGGCAAAACATCAGTATGGGCTGTTTCTCAACAAAAACGATCAGCTCTACTTCTGTTTTTCTCAGTAGAACTGCTTTATCAAAGCCTTTCATCCCAATACGGTAAAAATAACCATGAGTCAGTGCTCTAGGCTTGATACAAAATGTGCATCACACAGTGCAGCTGTAAAAGGCTGTTTATTAAGTCATCATGGTATGTGGAATGCATCAAAAGCAATAAATTTTGTGCCAATTTTTTCTTTGCCTTTAAAAATACCAAGCTTATGTTAAGGTTTTCAACACATACCATGTTTGTAATTTTTAACAGGCATCTGCTTTATTGAATGTAATTAATTCACATGTAACTTTTGACATTTTCACTTTGCAGAGTAAAGAATAAGAATGATGCTGCTTGTTGCATATAATGTATAGAAATATACATTTCAGAAAAGATAATGAAAACACATTTCATATCAACATATTTACAGAGGACATTCAGATTTTACAGGATGGAAAGATCTGTTCCCCAGGACAGTCTTACATAGAAATGATTCATGATACATCTCCTCCCCTTAAATTTAGGATAATAAAAATTTTAATGCACAAGTAAATACTCATGAGAAACAACTTCTTTTTCTCCTTGTAACAACAAATAATAAAAATTAGTAAGCCTTAGATCTAGGAGAAACAGATTGCTTATGCTTCTTGAAGTCAAAACCATTTTTCCTCTGATTTAACAGGAGGGAGTTTATTGATTCTTAGCTACAGTTGGTTGTTCAAGACTTTTAAGTTAACAAATTGCTCCTGGTTTTAGTACTTTGAAGAGTTTGACTTTAATACTGTCTATTCTTTGGCTTTGTTCCAGCATCCCAGAACATGTTTCACTGCACAATCTGTGTTGTATTCTCTCTTTTCACCTAGAAGTAAAGCTCTTTAGTTCACTCCTTATCATGATTGCTATTATTCAATCTAGCTGATTTCTGAGTCAAGTAGTTTCTAAGAATTAGAAGTAGAGGTCATACATGTGCAAAGTGATCACTGTGTACTGAAGTGGTAAATAAACGCCTGAGACAGTGTAGATGCTTTTGCACAGTAACAGTTTTCTCTTGCTCTGGGATGGGAGCTGGACTTTCAGCATCACAGATGGGTGGCTGTGACAAACCCGTATTGTTATTTTTTTCTTCCTCTAGCTCTGCTCCAGCTTGTAGCTTTCTTCCCAGCTCTTTCAAAGAGCTCTGAAGGATTAAGTGTAGCTTTATGTTTAACAAAAGGATTTAAAATGAATGCAATCAGCTCTCTCTGAACTAATGGATATATGTAAACCCTTATTTATTGGAAAATATTTCCATTATAGAAGTATTAAAAAGCATAAAATATGTAGGTATGCTGTATACCCCACTCAGTTGAAAAAAAAGTCAGAAGTTTTACAAATAGAGCATGTAGACAGTAGTATGTTTAATTAGTTATCATACCAGTCCAGGAAAAGCAAGGAAAATGAACACATCACAAGGAAGAATAGGATCCATACTCTAAATCCAGCATTGTTTTTGATGGCCTGTGAAGAAAAGGTTATCCCTGTTACCATCACCAGTAAACATACAGAATTTCAACAATGGCAACCCAGGATGCCTCTTAGTGGCATCACCCTACCCTCCCACAAGAGAAGTAACATAATTTGCCCTTAATTTAGGTGCATACAGGTCAGGTAGGCTGTACCTTTTTCAATTTGTCAAACTGAAGTCACACTCAAAATCTTCAAATCAGACATTTTTTAAAAAAAAAATTAAAATCCTGAGATCCCAGGCAATGGAACGCAAAACGTTTAAGAGCTACATGAAAAAGTACATGCTTCAAGGTTAGTTTCAAGTTCCAAAAGTGAAATTCCATGATTAGAAGTAATCAGGCCTTCATCTTTCTAATAAACATCTGACTTAAACAAATGAAAACCCAGTAAAACCAAACAAATTCCCCTGATGCCTATGGAGGTTGATTTAGGACAGTGAGTCACATATTTCAGTCTCATTGCAAGTATTTTTCTAGGATTCTCCTTCCCAGAATTGAGAGCAGCATATACCAGGGGACTTGGTTTTTTATCTCATTTTTCAGATTTACAGATGGAAGACTTTTTTTTTTACATTATATAAACCTTAATGTAAGTGACAAAGTTTTGTAGTTAGTACCTTCCTCTACTGTTTCTCAGTGTGGCTTAGGGAACTTCAGTTTAGGAAATTTCAGTTACAGAAAGAAAACTTCCTTCTAATTAGTAAGACAGTGGAAGAGATCTGTTTACTAGGAACATGTGAGAAGCTGTTCACAGTGGTAAAGAGTCTCTTCTGCTAATGCTCAGCATTTAACTCTAGTTTCAACCATTTCAGCACTGTCTCTTATTCATAGTCTGCAATTTCTGCCCCCTCTCTACTTTTTTTTTTTAAACCAGCTTCACAGGTGCTTAATGCAAGCCAGGTGACCTTCACGTTTAAAAAACTGATGAGGCCAAGTAGATTTCTGCAGACCTGTGTAGCAATTCAAATCGTGGTTAGCAAGTGAGAACCTCAGCTAACTTGTACAGTTTTCCCAAACCCAGGTCCTACCCCAACACCCACTGCACTGGTCCTGTGTGTGGAAGCTCTCATGTGCTGTTTAAAGTAACACTTGGGAAAAAACTGAAAGCTAAGAGAAACAAGGGAGTTTAAAACAAAACTTTGAGACATTACCTCTCTTATGTCTTCATTGCCTTCTTTGATATTCTCTGTTGCACCCACAACTAATTGATGGATATTGTCAATATCAGTTTCCTGTTTAAAAAAGAAATTAAATTGAGAAACAGTAATGAATGTTAGGGAAAAAAAAACACTTCCAAGAACTTGGGGAACAAGCAGAACTCTAAAATAAAATAAAATCTGGTATTACTAACATTTTTGTTTCATTGATGCAAAGGTATAGATTAATTACAATTAAGTTGTAATTTCTTTATCTGTCGTTTTATGAGCCTGAATGGAGACCACCAAGATCAGTAGGAAGTCTCCCATTTATCCAGAATCAAATCTAACCTGTCTGATACTTCCCAGCTCTTTTGTAAGAGGTGCCACCGTTTCCAGAAACGATGCCATTAAATAACATTTAACAGGACACCAGTTCTGAGGTAGGGGGATCATTCTAAAACATATGCTGTGTTTTCCACTCCCAGTACATACTAATAAGTAACAACAGTAAATACGTTGATTTTGAATTTGAAAAACAAACACAAATCTTTTCCTTGACATTTGTGTCAAAGATTCATTAATCTTATGTTTACACGTTGCACGCAACCAAGACCAAAATACCCCCAACAAAATATTCAAGCTGTATTTGCTGCTGCAGTATTAAAATATACTAACCTGCTGCAAGACTTTCTCGGTGAATATCTCTTGTAATCTGGAGATTTCCACCACTTTTCCTTCAATTTGTCTTGACAAAGAACAGAAATACTCCATTAGAAACTAAGTGCAAATGTGTCTTGCTGCTGCACGTTCAGACTATCCAGCCTGGAAAGTGGCTGTTCAGGAGGCCACTGTTTTGTCAGCTCTCACTGGGGCAGCAGTAGCCTGTGATCAGGGCTTGGCCAGTTCCTGGTTGGAAGACAACCAGTCCATAGAGAAGCCCTGGGAAAGCACCACCTGGCAGCACTCAGCAAGCTGCCTTCACTGCCAGGGTTTCACCTGTCTCATCTCCTGTAACAACATCCATGGTGGGCCCTAAGCAGTTGATTTTGACATACACTCTCTATGTGCTACTGTGATGTGTGGAATTCACCTTGCCTAGGACTAATAATTCAAAAGTCAATTTCTAGCTTGAGTAGCTGTTCAGGTGTCGGGCACAGCAGGGGAGAGTGAACAGCACTGCCACTACACACACACAGGTCTCCACACAAGGTCAGCGATGGCAGCTCCCCCACTGCTGTCTGTGTATGCAGCGGACAACAGGATATGAATGGGAAACTTAGTATTTTAAAATTTGGGGAAGGGAGAAAGTAAACCTTCCAAATTTAACCAGTACTATTCTGGATAGTTTGTATGACCCTCAGAACCATTCTTTACACTGTGGTACAGAACATGGTTCCTTCCCTGGGCACTCCTGCTTCATCCCACACCACTCCAGTTGGTTCAGACAGGTGTCCTGCAGCCAGTACACTCTGCAGGTGTTGTCCAGGTTATGGGACCAACATGTGCCCCAGTCTGCTGAGTAACATAAAATTGTACCTGACTTCATCGAAGAGATTGTTCATTTCACCAACAAGTCTCTGGTTCTCCTGTTCGAACTGGAAAAAGGGAGGAAATGACATATATGAGTTCACATGTCTGGACTCAGGGACCTTTCTTAAGGTCCACTGTGATCAACCAATTCCCACTCTTGCTTGCCATCCGTTAAAGTATGTCTCAACCGAAACAAAGTTACTCAAGTTACTCTGCAGTAAGGAAGAACAGAGTGGATGAATCTGTGCTTTTCATATTATTTTAGAAATTTGAGTGGAGAAAGCTTTCATGCTTGTGAAAGCCTGTGATTCTCCTCATGCCATTTCTGCACTGTCCTTCACATTCATGTAGTGCCTGTGGAATGAAGCGTAGGAGCCTTTAGATTTTGCTGCAATACAAAAAACTTTAACATCTAGTACTTCATATTTTACAAATGCATTGGCTTTAATTATTCCAGAAGAGCGCTTCCATTTAAAAATTCATGAGTAATCAATGAAACATTTAAATATATTGTTAGCACTACGTTGTCAAATACAGGCATAAATAGGCTTTATACAGGAAAACAAGCTTTGACTTTCCAAGTGTATCTGACTGTTCAGTAATTTAGGACTCATTATAGAACAAGTGACCATGCAGCAGATATGATGACACGATTTGCAGAAACAAAATCTGCAGCCAAAATACTGGAGAGAAGGGTATCCCATGTCACAGTGGAGCTTGTTAGAAACCATGTGATGAGGGCTGTTTTAGCATGAGAACACACAGAGCTGAGACTTTAATTTCAAGATGCCTGTATGGAGTTTGGAATTGGGTCTGAAAGCTGAGGGAGGCCTGCAGCTTGTGCTCCCTGCCCACAGCCACTCTTGGGAGCTCTGCAGCCTGTTCCAACCAAAAGAGTCCTGCTATCAGAGACAGCGGAGCCCTTCCTATCAGAAGGGTCATAGGCCCAATTTTGGAGGTGGGTGGGGAAGCTTATTCAAGGTATTCTAGCAATTTTCGAGGTGGACCTTTGTGATATGGACACAACTGACGGGGTTTCTGTGCTTTTCTCACAAAACTGGGAAAGACCTGGTCTATGCAGTCATACAGAAAGAGCACACAGGATACACATTTCTGCTGGAAACATTACCTGCTACGTGCCTCTGGCAAACCCAAGTGATACATGTGAGTGCCAGAAAGCAGGATTCAGAATGCAAAGACTTGGGACACTGGAGCTGTGCAAGACAGCAAGCCCTGTTCCAGTTCAGTTAATCTCCCCATTTTGAACTAGCCTACGTAACACACTGGGACTTACGCATAATTCAATCACATTGCAGTTTCATTAGCAGTGAAAGTGCAGAAGTCCTCTCAGCCACCTGGCAAGGACTCATTATCCTTCTGAAGGCAGAGCAGTGTGTTGTCAAAGATGGAAATGCCAACAGAGCAGCACTGCTTACAGCTCTGACCTGGTTTTCAGTCGGTGCAACACAAATTGCTCACTATCTGAGCACATGCCCAACGATCAAGCTGGCAAGAAAAGGAGGCATTGCCCAAAGACAGTAAGGATTTGAAAAATACAGTCCTGGGCAAAAAGCGAAAGAAGGAACGAGGGGGAAAAGGTCTGAATCCCAAAGCATTATGGTTACAGCAGGGGTTGTGTTAGAACAGTGAAAGGCAAATGGGCACTTTGCTTTCAGAGCAGTGCTGCTGATTAAGGACTTGATACTTCAAAGTAGTTTAACCAACAGCACAGTCGTGAAGATGCAAACTGAAAATTAGTGGCTATGACAAGACATTTCACCTGACTCCTCGCTCCTCTCACAGAGCCATTCTGTAGGAGTATATACATTTACACAGTCACATTTGCTGAGATCTTTGGCTCCCCACTGTGACATCCCCACCATGACCCAATTGTGCCACTAGCATCTCCACCCCAGGTCTTGGTAAGATCTCATACAGCTTGTGCAACACCTTGTGTGTGTTGCTTCAGATGCTGATGTGGGCATCCCCTGAAATGATCCAGAATGTTCCAGCTGAAACTTCTACCATATCAAATACTAAGACAGAGAAGAATAAAGTGTGCATACTACTGAGGGTGCAAATGACCTAGTGAAAATCATTTGTGAAATGATTCAATGCAGCCAAAGGAATTTGTCCTGCTCCTCTCTCTCTCCCTATGTACATAGTCCTAAGCAAGTGCTGCTGCTCGTCTGATTTCACAGTATTTTAGCTCAGTAACCACTTCTTGAGTTTTTTGATAGACAGTAAACTAAATCCCACCACAGGACCAGACGAGAAAGGACTGGCTTAAGGGAGAGTAAAGAGCAGGAGCTGAGCAAGGCTTCTGCACTGCCACAGAGCAACCCAGAAAAGAAACTGAGAAAAGGCAAGGCACTTTTCATAGACTTCACCTTTACTCCCTCCCTCACCCCCCACACCACTGCCACTTGTTCCCCACACTTTCTGCTGTAACCTTTTTCATCTTGCTTCAGGCCCATCAGAGCCTCAGAGAAACAGTACCTGACACTCTGTAAGCAGCATATTAAATGTCAAGCTGCATGACTTAAGGTGAAGTTGTTACTGTTAAAAATCAGAAATTTGCAGATTTAATCTCACAGAAGCGAGTGTAAAACGACCAGTATGTGTTTGAAGAAAGGTAACAGTGAATCTCACAGAAAAAGTCTTCTGACATGGGCAATTTATGTCATGAAGAATAAAGAAAAATTACTTTTTTTATTTCTTTTAACATACAGATTTCTTTTTCTACTGAAGGTTCACTGTCTACGTGATTGGCAAGAACAGCTTTCTCTCTTCAGTTAAAGGATTCCAGAGAATCTAACAGGAGGGTTATTAGGCACTGTCACCTTCTCTGTGGAGTAGAGGCCTCAGGGAGAGCACCCATGAGCTGAGGGGGAATGGAGCAATATACTGCACAGTTTCCTGAAGTTCCACTATTTCCACTCTGAAGATCCAATGGTTTTATTAAATAATACCACTGTTGCAAGTCACTGCTGTCTGTAGTGTCTCTTCCTAGAGAGCAGAACATTTTTTAAAATATAATTGCCTTAAATACAGTGATATTTACTTCACAGTCGTAAATGGCTAAAGGTGTTTCATCACTGCACTCCTTTATGTTCACACCACTGTATGTCTGGTTTTGGTGGAGTCACCTCACAACAAAGCCAAGGAACAGAGCAATGAAACAGAGCCATGAGATCTAGCACTGTGATGTCTGCTTGCTCCTTGAGTGACTAAGTGGGGCCACCATGCTGTAATTGTTTTTCTGACTTCTGTAAGGATAAGTATTTCTGTACAAACATTCAACATCAGAAATTCCCTATTTTGCTGCATTAGTAAAACTGAAATGGCAACTAATTTAAAAGAAAAAATTTTAATAAAGAAACAGTGGATGATTTTAATCCCTTACAAATAGCACAAATCCACTTGAGAAAGCATTCTTTATAAAGTCCCTTTGATACTTAAAACCCTCCACTGGCACAGATTGCCTTTTAAACTGCTAAATTATCTTTGCAACTTGAAATCATGACTGATGGAGTGCTTGGCACAGACAGCAGTTAAGATATGCTAAAACAGTCAACTGAACAAAGGGTTAGAGCACTGAATACATCATACACCAGTGCGTCACAAAGGGATTTACATGATGGGAACCTAAAACCAAGCTCTGACCATCAGTATAGCTCAATGATTATTGAAGTAGCTTCTTTTATGCCAGTGAAATATTCTGTTACCAAAGTATAGTAGAAAGTGACATATGGCTAAAAATCTAATGCATAAAAGAAGTAATCACCACTCCTTTTCGTTATCCCATGAAAGAAGTCATTAGATATGCTGTTCCTGAATTTAACACAAAATCAACCAACCGAAAAAAGACGAAGTCAGAGAAAAGTAGGTATTTTCACAACTCTAAACACCAGAACCAGATTTTTTCCCACTCGATGCAATCACAAGACATCTGCTCACAATATCTATAAAAACCATTAATACACCTGTACTCAGTCATAAACTGAATTTTTTTGTGCAAATCATGCAAAAGCGTGCAAACATTTCGAACAATGTCAGCCTCTCTCCTGAGGGTAAAATACCAATAGAAATTGCTGCTGTAGCAATATGATAGGGCTTTAATTCATTATTTTATCTACAGGAAAGATCACAAACTCATGATTGAGATTTCTTAAGTATGATTTAACCAACCAATTTAAAACCAAACACAGCAGTGTATACACTGTTACCCACCCTCCTTATAGAACCGTTTATGATGGAAAAAACCTTTAAGATAAAGTCAAACTATTAACCCAGTACCAAGGCCACCACTAAACCATATCCCTAAGCGCCATGTCTACCTGTCTTTTAAATCCTCCAGGGATGGTGGCTCCACCACTTCCCTGGGCAGCCTGTGTCAGTGCTTGACAACCTTTTCAGTGAAGAAATTTTTCCAAAGATCCAATCTAAACTTCCCCTGGGGTAACTTGAGTTCATTTCCTCTTGTCCTGTCGCTTGTTACTTGGGAGAAAAGACTGACCCCCACCTGGCTACAACCTCCTTGAAGGCAGTTGTAGGGAGCAATAACATCTCCTCTGAGCCTCCTTTTCTCCAGGCTAAACAATGTCAGCTCCCTCAGTCACTCACTGTAGGACTTGTGCTCCAGCCCCTTCACCAGCTCCACTGGCCTTCTCTGGACATGCTCCAGCACCTCAGTGTCCTTTTTGCAGTGAAGGGCCCAAAACTGAACATAGGATTCAAGGTCCTTTTCCAATGGGCAGCTTCCCAGTCACTCTTCCCCCAGCCTGTAGCACTGCCTGGGGTTGTGACACAAGGGCCAGACCTGACACTTGGCCTTGATGAACCTCATACAACTGACCTCAGCCCATTGATCCAGCCTGTCTTGATCCCACTGCAGACCCTTCCTACTCTCCAGTACATCAATACTCCTGCTCAACTTGGTGTCATTTGAGAACTGACAGAGGCTGCACTCAATCGTCACGTCCAGGTAATTGATAAAGATATTAAACAGGCCCCAGTAGTAAGCCCTGGGGGACACCATTACTGACTGGCCAACACCTGGATTTAACTCAATTCATCACCACTCTCTTGGCCTGGACATCCAAACTGTTTTTACACAGCAAACAGTGCACCTCTCCAAGCCATGAGCAGCCAGTTTCTCCAGAAGAATGCTGTGGAAAATTATGTCAAAGGCTTTACTAAGGTCCAGGCAGATACATCCACTAGGTGGGTCGAGTCACCTAGTCACAGAAGTAGATCAAGCTGGTCAAGCAGGATCTGCCTTTCAAGAACCCATGCTGTCTGGGCCTGATCCCCTGGGTGTCCTACCAGTGTTGTGTGATGTCACTCAAGATGATCTGCTCCATGACCTTCCCCAGCACCAAGATCAGGCTGACAAGGCCATAGTTCCCCAGATCCTCCTTCCAGTCCCTCCGGGCTGATGGTGTAACATTTGCTAACCTCCAGTCAATTCAGACCCCTCCAGTTACCCAGGACTGCTGGTAAATGATGCTGATTAAGTGCCTCAGTGAGCACTTAAGCCAGTGTTCTCAGTACCCTTGGATGGATCCTATCCAACCCCATGAACTTCTGTGTGTCTAAGTGGCAAAGCAGGTCAGTGATCATTTCCCCCTTCATTTAGGGGGGCTTCATTCTGCTTCCCGTCCCTCTCTTCCAGCTCAGGGGCTGGATACCTGAGAACAACTGGTCTTACTATTTAAGACTGGGGCAAAGAAGATATTAGGTACCTCAGCCTTGTCCTCAGCCTTTGTTACTGTTTCCCTCTGCATCCACTAAAGGATGGAGATTGTCCTTAGCCCTTCTTCTGTTGCCAACGTATTTCTAAAAACATTTTTTATTATTCTCTACTGCAGTAGCCAAATTAAGGTCTAGTGGGGCTTTGGCCCTTCTAATTTTCTCCCTTCATAACTTTAACCTCTCACTGCATAACCTAAAAATCCTGAGCAGTGAAAAAAGCATTCCACATTCAAATGCTCAAATTATACTCTAGTTACACCTACACTTACACCTTGGACACAGATTTACCTGAAAATTAGAATAATGGATCTAGTGAATTTAAAGTCTTTTAGGTGTGAAATTACATAGAATTCAACTTTTACTAATAAAGGTCAACCCTTAGGTGTAAGTTTCCTCAAAAAGGCACTGAAAGAGCAGTTTTGCTGTGGAATAGTCACCACACACATTCCTAGTGTTTGTAAATCAACTAATTATAGTGTTCTTAAAACAAAATAACAACCATAAATAAAAAAATATCTGTTCACAGAGCAGTGGTTTGCTCAGCTCTGAGCATCTACACATTGTGGCAACATTTACATTTGAAATCTGCTGTGCACACAGATATATTGCACAAATATACAACTCCGTTTAGTCTGATAACTTCAATAATAGGCAATCAAATCCAACATTAAAAAATTACCTGACAAGAAATGACCCTCATTGGGGAGGGCCAAGGGAAGGGTGTTGTAGTGGTACCTTCCCTTTGTACGCTTTTTCCAATTCTGGATTTTAATATCAGTACTAAACTCCAAATAAAGAGTGTTCATAGCAAAACCAAATTTTAAATGCAAATTCACACATGGAAATTTAAGAGCAAACTATGACATAAGAGCCATAATATTTCAGCATATTTATATATATATATATATATATATATATATAATTTCAAAGTATGTTATTTTTATTTTGGTAGGATTTTGATCTTCTACTCCTCTAAAAAGACTAGTAAATTTGTCTCTCTTTCCCACAGAGCAGACTGATAAACATAAAGCTGAGATCTGAAGTTTCCAGCACAAGTCATTTTCATTTTAATCACGGCACTGACATAAAAGCACTGTTATATACTATAAATTTTCTTGAAAACTATAGGCAGAACTGTGTAAGCTAAGAGTAAGGAAATATTATAGTCTGTCTGAGCTAATTTTTTTTTAGTTTGGAGCATTATGGTGATTTTTATGCCCATTTTCACAGGTTGTTCAACTCCTTAAAGCACAAAAGATTAAATCAATGTAAAACCAGTAAACTAACTAAATAAATAAAAAAAGCATAGCACAGGAGAGCTCTGAACGGGTAAAGAATAATAATAGATTTTTTAAAAATGTGTGTGTTGGTTCCCCTCTAGGAAGAGCTGTTCGAATGCCTAATAAGCAGTTTCAGCTTGGAGATTTAGGAGTCCTAATCCTTCAAATCATTGAACTATGAACATAGATTTTTCTCTTATCTGGGGCATTACTCTGAAAAGTATAAAGGTATGATAGGATTTCATTAAAAAGAAATGTATTTATACCCAAAGCACCATGAGAAGGGATGTAACATGTTTAAAACAGAATTACAGTGTGAGGCCTAGAAAACACAACCCTCATTCACCAGTCACTCAGAAGGCCCTGTCAGAGCCACCACCTTGGAAGCCTGTTTCCCTCTGTTCCTCTGGAAGCAAAGGGGCCTAATCGTACTGTGCCTAAAGACAGGAGAATGAAAGACAGGAGAATTCTCTTTTAAAAAGAAAACAGAAAGCAGGAGTAAGCCTTTAGATTTCAGACCGGCGCTCAAGAACATTATGTGAGAGCACACAGAGCAGCCTCTGAAGAAACTTTTCTCTTTAGCAAACCAAACCATAATTACGTACAACTTACTCATCTCTGACTGGAAGAGTGATGCATATCATATCTGGGAACACTTCTAATCACTGCCAAGGAAGCTTCACAAACTCATCCTGCAGCAGCCCTTTCCCTTAGTAAAGCTCACTCTTCTGAAATCTGCACAGCTACTAACTGAAATCAGTTTTGTGTTTATATAAACCCAAGGCAATATGTGCTTATGGAGAGAGGTTTTCTAAGAATTTTGAGCTATGCTCAAAATGATAAATTTTAGGAATATCAAAAAATCTGACAGGTTGTCAGCAATCATGCCCATGCCAGAAATTTTCTACTCTATCAGTTCAACTGTAAGCAGAATTGAATCAATCAATATATAAACATGCTGATAACACGGAAATGCAAAAAAGTAAAAATTAATGAAATTCTGTTGTGACAGACAGCTTGCAGCTACACCTTCTAGGAAACCAAGCTGATTTTGATAATAAAAAAAAAAAAAGAAAGAAAATGAAAGGTAACTTCATAGTTATATTTAAATAGTACAACTATTTGTGTTCTAAAAACAGTCTGAAAAAAAAAGGGCCAACACTTTGTCCTTTCAGAAGTTTCATGATGCTTCTTCTGATGTTGCCTTAACTTCTATTGTTTCTTGACTAAAAAGAGCAACTAACACTTGCCATTTTAAAAAAACTATTTTAATTTCAATTGTTGAAAATTCGTTGTATAATTTCATGTCTCCATGTAAGTATTTTGTAGCAATTTTAAATATTAGCTGCTACTGGAAGAATCAGGAAGACACATGCAAAAGGTGTACCTTGTTATGGCATTATTCTGCACAAAATGAATGTTAAAAATTAATTTGAGTGAATATGTACCCTTTTTTTAACACATACAAATACAGAAAATACGATAAAATGCACAGGAAGAGAAAAGATAAACTTACCATTTGTATTTCTTCAGGTGACAGTTCATCTTCACCTCTGCCGTCCCCCCATAATCCAAGGTTACTTTGGGCATCAGGAAGATTCCTGTCTGTAAAAGAACCACCGAACACTTGAGACAATACAGGGTACTGAACAGTAAAGTGAAAATAATTTTTCAGCCATGTTAGACTGCTGATGAAATTGTTGTATCTCCTTTGTCATTAACTGAGATTCACCCTATATTTACAGCACAAAATTACACTGATAAACTTCAACATCTGAATTGGGCCAAAAGTCTAAATGCATGTTTAATTTTGTGAACTACAAAATTAACATACTGATAGTGAAGGATGTAAAACAAGTCACAATGCACTAAGTTTTTAGGGTATAAAATACTGTAGCAGTTCCCTTTTAACAGACAAAACCACACAATTTTCAAAATAACAGTCTACATGCAAACTATTATCTTCCAATGAGACTTAACAAAACCACCAGCTACTCATTCCAAAAACTAAAAAAAGAATTTCAAAGAAGTTTTGTGCAAAGTTCACAGGACAAACTCAATTTCCTCATGCTGTTCAAACTTCCTGTAACAGCTCAAATCCTGCACCACATCGTGCAAGGGGTCTTCCTGCATGTAACAGGAATCATCTCCAATCCCACAAATTAACCATAACACATCAAAGCTGCTTCATCCATTTCAGTTGTACTTCCCCTTTGATTAAAGCCAATCATCTGCATAAATCTTTGCAGGAGTCAGGCATAGATCTTGAACGGCTATTTCTGGGATATTCTTTTCTGGAAGATTTAATTTTAGGCTTAATTATATGCTTCTGATTAGATAGATGAAGAAGTTAGAATGGGGAAGAAAAGAAACTATGCTAGAGGAATCTACTGTTTCTGAAGCTTTCTTAGCATCAGTGTTTAAAAACCTCATGGTAAGACTGCACCCTTGAGAGGGCCTCTCTTCTCTCCACTGGCTGTGACAGTTTTACAAACTCAAAGGAGATTTGCACCACTCCACTATGGATCAACACTGAACCTTCTTCGTCTTATGAGATGCAGGTTACAAATTAAAATACAGAAAAATGTAGGTTTTACTTTTTCATACATACAGGCTTCCTATTTATCCCAGTCAACTTTTTCATGTATTTATGAGTATTTTAATTTATTTTGTTATAACCTCCTACCTCCTAAACCTAATTTTTTTCAATTGCATAAGCAGCACTGATGCATCACCATTCAGATACTAACTTGTCTTGGGAAGCCTCTGAAAGGAATAGTCCTATTTATAAACGCATATATGAAAAGGGTTATAGGGAGAAGTTTAACCTTTTATCCTTCATAATAGTATTTGTGAAAACTCTTGAATAATAAATATTGCAAAAGAGTATTGTTGTGCATGTCTCCTTTATAAATGGATTTTTTTGGCTTCCCAACAACCAAACCAAGATGCACAAACAATGGCAATGTTACAAATGAACAATGTGGATAAGGAATATAATACATGTTTTTTTAAAAATAAAACCCCAAAATAGATCAGTTTTTTCTTTTGAGTAATAAGAAATAAACCCAAGAATATCTTTAAAGATTGTTTAGAAAACAGTCAACTATTTTTTACCATGGGGTATCATCAGTATTTCAAGTCTATTTCACAGAAGCACAGAACTTACTTGTTTAGGTAATCAATGTATTTACATTTTATCAAAATTATAATAAATTATATACCATATTCAAACAAAATAAAATAATTCATTTATGGAGAAAAAAAAAATCCTATTTTATCCCAGAGGAACCAATTACTTTCAGGCACTGTCAGCACTGTTAAAAAACCAGCACCTGTATCCAATGTGATTGCTAATAAGCAAATATACTTATGGTAAGTGGTAAGCAAGAAACATGCATCTCCCCCGGGGTTCCTCCTGTTACTGTGGTATGTTTTGGACTCTGTAGCTTTCACAGAGCTCACAATGCCTTTCTGCAACTCAGCTAGTGAAAGCCAAACTACATTTCTGTTTCAGAATGAGAAGTAGTTAACTCATGATGGAGATACGAAATAATCATCCAATCCTCTGAAGCCTTTTCCACGCTGAAAGGAGACAGCTGCTAAGCTTGCGGACTACTTCAAAAGCTACTCATTATTTACATTTATTTCCATAAACTGTCAAATTTGTAATATGCAAATAAATACTGCCAGCATATAAAAGCAATCTCCAGAGAGACTATTTTCCTACCATGAGGCATGTCCACTATAATTCTAATGTAAACAGGTGCTTTGCCTCAAAACAAAAGTAATCACATTTTGTTTCTGTTCCTGTCAAAAAAAACCCAGACAAAACCCAAGTTGTGCTTCAGCACACCAAACAGGACATTCAGCTGTTCATCATAATGTTCAAATTAAGGACAGGACCACAAGCTGCTCTCAGAAGTATCTTTACAGAGAGATTTAAGACAAGGGACCCAGGCATGCTGAAGATGGCTAAATTATAAAAACAACTTATCACCATTCTCTAAAACACCAACATCCTGAGAATGAAATAGTTTATTCTTTAAATGTTATAGTTTCTCCAGTTTCTCAACAATTTGAAAAGTTACTTGGAAAACAAATAAAAATCAAAGGCTGTAAAATTTAAACTGAGCTTCTGGTTTCCCAGTCACCTCGTTCATGTTATTTTCATGCTTCAACAACCACCTACAAGCGAAGTTACAAGGCTGATTGCTAAAAGCAGCAGCAACCAGCACTTACCCTTATGTGAGGAATCACAGGCTGTGTGCATTTACAAACTGTTTCAGACAGATTTGTTTTGATACACAAGTTCCATAATTTTCTCAAAGTCTAGTCAGCAATCCCTCCTAAGTATTGCATCAACATCACCTGTGTGGCAGGACCCCTACTTTCTCACAAAAATTAAAGCATAAACACATAAAAGTGAAAACTGTAGTAATCAAAACTAACATGTAATAAACAAAGCCGCATTTCTATCTATTGCGGTGGTTCGCTGTGTCCAAGGCAACCAAAGAACAGTATTTTCCATGGTGTGGTGCAGATTTTTGATGCTTAAAATTGTAATGACACTATGTGGTGGGAGCACACACTTCCAGAGGTTGTGGGGACATTTGATAACAAGGAAAGAGCACAAGGCAATGAAGATGCTACTGTGCTGCTGCTTCTCTGGTGGCACTAGCTCACAGCTGCAGAACACTGATAACATGTTAAGGTGAAACTCATCTATATGCCTGTGTGCTGCATCACTTATGACAGACTTTATTATAAAAAGGTAGTAACCATGAGAAATGGCACATAATCAAAACTCGTACTTCTTACAATAAATTCAGTGTCGGGGGAAAAAAAAGACACACTGATGGGGCTGCAGAAGTACAAACTGGTTAGGAAGATAAGCAATGACATATCAGAAAATAAAACCGTTCACATACTGTGTGATAATTTAGTATTAGAGTCTTCATCCAGAAGTGGAGTACCCACTTCACATGAATCCACTCTCTGTATGGTTCTGGAGTCACCAAGCAGAGGAACTTCACTCTTTTAATAAAAATCACTAAAGAAACAACAACCGTTTATCAAAATAATATGGCCAACCATTGCATTTATTCCATCTTGATGAACTATTGTCCCAATGTAACATAATTAAAAGAAAAAAATTCCTGCTGTAAATCACAGAGGACCTTGGTTTCCTCTAGACAGCTCAAACAGGAGAACCAGGGACAGCAACACCAGAATCACAGAAACAGGACTCCTCTTTAGGCATGAAACCTGAAACGATCTGCTTAGTGATGGTACTCCAAAAGGCTCTCTGTTCCAAAGCTCTGCCAGCGTACACATCCCAGGACAGACTGAAATGCCTAAGAGAAGGACTTGGCCTCGGAGGCAGGAACCAAGCAATCAGAAACAATGTTCACAAATCCTGTCAAGAACTGCAGCATCTGAAATGACCCCAGGGTCAGAGGATACTGCTTTGGACTTCTGATTATCTCCTGCCCACTGAAAGATGAGATGCAACCCTCTAGGCAGGGAAGCTAAATGCTGTGGAGAAGAAATCCCCGGAACTTCTGGATCTGACCAGCCAGCAACCTCCCCTCTGTGAGCATATTCTACCTTCAAGTTCCTACTGAAGAAGTGTCCAACTCAAGGTCTCTGTGCTTAGAAACCAGAGAATGTTTCCAGAAAGAAAGCTGTTGAATTACTTTCTACTAACCTGCCATCAGTGAAAGGAATATGAAAAAAAAATCAGACATTTCAGAAGATATGATATTGACAAAAATAAATGAAAATGAAAGAGTTTGCACAGGGCTTGTTAAGAGGATGAGGAATTCAGCAAAACATAAGACTTGTTTAGCTGCCATATCAAAACGTTTGAGATTCTGCTTCTTCAGTCTCACCTTATGCTTCACAAAAGCCTGATCAGCTCAAGGAAGACAAATATAGAAAAGATTCAAGTCACAGCAATTGGCCCTCCTAACGCAAAGGAAGTGCTGTTGACCAGACAGACCTTGCCACAAAAAGTAAAATATAACTACCTTTTATTCTTACCTTTACTTTCCTCAGCAGAAAGTTTTTCTTCAGAATCATCTAAAGGATTCAGTGAAGATTTTTCAGAGGAAAGAGGTGATTTGGAAACATTGCTCTGCTCAGGCTCAAGTCTGGACCTAGAAGCACAAGAGCCTACAATTCAACTGATACTACACAGGTAAATTTCTCTGAAATGAGGTCAATCACAGATTACTAAATTCAATACTTTAACTCTTGCAAACTTCACATTAAAGATATTCTAGTCAAGATACAAAACGTACTGAGTAACTTTCACTGAAATATTATTATAAAGGCAAAGAAAGCACAAACAGTATTCCTGGACAAAACACACCACATGCTTAGAGTTGAGGAGAATATTGAAGGCTAGAGCATAAAAATACAGACATTTTATTAAACCTCCTTTCTAAAACTCAGCATATTAAAATATTAATTAAAAAAAAAAAATTGGTTGTACTGAAAAATTCTTTTTAGTAGCAATGGCCAACACTACCTCTTTATTTTTCAAGTAATAATTGTAATTTTATTTTCAATTATGATAGAGGAAAAGTAAGAAAATACAACAAAATTATCTTTTTTTAGACTACATCTAAGTCCCTATTATGTAATTTTAGTACAAAGGCAATGCAAAATATGAGAAGCTTATTCTATGATTATATATTAAGTACTTGTCAAGTGTTTCAGAGAGGCACCAAAAAAAAAGATGAAAATTAGTAGCAACATATTTTTTTCCAGTAAATTTCTGTGGTTTACTGTTGTCTACAACGAACTCTGACTGCTACATAGCAGATAGTTAAATGCTTATCAATTATGCTGTTAGAGAAGGTAAACAACCAAAAAAACCAAAAAGCAATGGACTGAATCACCTGCTGTGCCACCTTCATCACTTCCTTCCCTCTCAAATATAATCAACAGTTAATCTTATTATGATCTGCAATTCTCCCCTGTGCCTAACAGAAGGTGATGCATTTTGTATTTCTTTCCTTCTCTGATTTGTGTCTAAATTCTAACCCATAATTAGAAAATTCTGAGAAAAACAGAATACAATGTATTAGTCATCACTGAGTGACTGTTATTTAATAAGAAAAACCAGTATCCGGGAACCTTTCTTAGTTATAAAACCTCTGCAAGTACTGGGCTCTTGGCAATTTTACAAAAAAGAAGAACTTCTTCTCTCATTTCCTCCCTCTCAAGTCCCAAATTTGCCTAATAATAAGGAAAAAATACTTATCTAGATGTCTATGTGGTTCAAATAATAGTTCTGAGACTAATAAATTAAACACCAATTCCCCAGCTAACAAAAATATCAGCTCGACTTTAATAATTGCATACATAGTTCACAAAATATTCTAATGGGAAAAGAAGTTTAAAATTGAAATGAAATACAATCTTGAATACCAATAAACATAAAAATTGAAAATCACAACCAAGCACCTTTACAGAAAAAAATGCTTGTGTTTCTGTTTCTCAGCTTTTCTTTATGGGGAACTAGTCCTAACTGGCAGAACTTTTTCATCAAAAAATATGAGTTAATACATAAAGGCAACTTCTGTTAAAAAAATTATAATACCCAGGCAATTTGTTGAAGAGCTTAGGATGGTTATCAGTATGAAAGGAAACTCGATGAAATAAATTTCTACTGCAAACCTGTCTGATATGCACATATTCTAAATTGACTAAACTTCAGGAAAGAAGAGCTGCACTAGAATTAATTTACTTCTAAAGAAACATTTTCCTTTATTGTTTGTTGTCCTTTGCACAGTATGCTAATGTAGGAAACTTCCAATTTAAAATGAACAGTGTTTGGGATGCATTGTTTAAAGAATGCCTAGTTCCTTTAAGTGAAGGTACACATTCTTATCACATAAAGTGTCTGCTGAAATCCTTGGGGAAATTACAGATTAACTATACTATTTTTCTTCAAGTCATATTAAAGATTGGGTTATGCCCTGTGATTTATTTAAATTGAATTTTAATTTAAATGACAATTTGGCCATTATATCACATCTGCAATGCACACAGACTCCACCTGGTCAACATCTGTTTTCTAATTCTTACATCCACGAAGAGAGGCAGAGGTACCCTCCAACACTGCATAAAAGGAATGCACCTTCTGAGTTACTTCTTAATGCCTTATTGCTCTTCAGTTAAGTGGTATTCTAACTTTTGAAATAATGCATCAAATTGAGTTGCTTTCTCTGTTTAGTCATCTGAGAAATCCTGAACCTGGTATTTCACATGGAAACAATAACATAAGAGTACAACAAACAGAAGAGCTGGTATATTTGTTAGCTGATGCTATGACTGCAGGACACACATCCGTCTTTGAAGTTCTTTCATGTGAATGATACTGATAAGGTTATGTATTTTTACACATGAAAAATATCACACAGTTTGTTTCTGTATAGTTTTTTTCTGAAAAGTTATGGGAGTTACAAAAATACTGATGCCTTACTTTTCTCTCATTACTTCTTTCCAAATTTCAGAACTGATAAGGCATATTTTGTTTTCTTGGTTTTGACTTGTACTACTATTTATGTCTCAGGAGGATATATTTGAGTGAATATAATTGTGTTTAATTATGCTGAATCATTCTGAATAAAATATACTTATGGACTTTTCAAAACATCTCTCTGTTTTCAACGTAACTATAACTGATCAAGCCAAACACCAAACTGATAAACTAGCATCAAGTCTTGGAAAAATGCTCAAAAACTTATTTATTGATGTGCATGTTCTAGAATTTGTTATTTTTACATTATAGATAATGGACCTTGAGGTTAGTATTCAAATAATGCAGATTGAGAAGACATGGAAAGCCTTTTAGGTATTAAATAAATTGCAAACCTCATTCTCGCAACTGGGAGTTTGCAGAAAAAAAACCTGAAGAAGCATGGGGTTTGAAATATAACTGAAAAAAAAAAATCCCACCAGACCAAAAAGCCAGCAAGCACATAATCTCTAACTTCTCCTAGACATTTTCAGTTCCACATGAGCAGCTTTAACATATGCCACTGTAGGAAGTGGAAACTCTTGTTTCAGTTCAGAAGTTACATTCTAGTTTTTTATTTTCATCATGTTTCTACTTTCCATGAACACCCACCATCTCAAGTAGCATTTACTAACAACATAGTCACTTGCTTTAGCAGAAAGACAGGGGCTTAAAAAAAACTAAAAAAAAACAAAACAAAAAAAGACAGAAAGTAAAACAGGAAAGAAAAGTGACCACCTCTTGTACCTAAAGATGGGATCCTAAATAGCATCTTTGAGACATATTACCAATGCAGGATTTTGTTCTAAATAATTTTGTTCAGAGTATTACTTAATGGGACACATAAAAATATTTTAATGCATTTATAAAAGTCAAATAGGTTTATTAACCCACATTTCACTGATTTGGTGCTTTAATCCTTTACCTGCATAAGAAGTACAACACTATATTGGCAGTCTGTAAAAGAGCCCTGGAATGCACCTGCTGACAGCAAAAGATGCTCATCCAACCACAGATTTCCATTAAAACAATCTCCTTAGAATCTAGCCATGACTAACAGTTTTGTTGAATGTCCTACAAGCAAAAGGCACAGTTAACCAATTTTGTCACTACTCACAGTCTCTTCTTATCTATCACTCGCTTAACTCGGATGGCTCTTTGTTCAGAATACAGCTTGCACACTCCTGTTCAAGACAGCAGTAAACAAAATTTCAGGTTAGAAGAGCAAGATTCCTTTCTTAGAAAATGCAATCACCCATTTTTAACCATGCAACAAATACAAAGTACTTTTTAAGTAATCTTCAATGAAGTCCAAGACAGCTGTTCTGTGCTCCTTTACCTGAGCAGACTGGACACCCTTGTGTGCTGAAATACAAAAGAAAGATATAAGACAATCTTTTAACTTTTGAATGAATTTCACAACAGTTTGCACTTTCAGTTGATATGCAAGCTATAATCAAAAGCCTATTCACATTTTATATATGTTATATATTAGTATTTATTTTAAACATAGCTATATTTAAATACAGGTTCTCTAAAACAGCAAGTCATTACAACAAATCAAAAACTGAAACCAACTTGTATCTTACAGTATTTTTATATATGCCATAGAGTTATATTATGTCAATTAAATTTCTGAACAGGAATAGGTGTCACCTAGCTAAGTAGAGCAAAGCAGATCTAGAGATTTAATTTGTTTAAAATTCTGTCTCTACAGCTTTCACAAGATAGTGTAGTAAAGGTATGACCCTATATTCAAGATGTCAAAAATGCTGCTAATTTACCAGGACTCTCGTAAAATTATTTAATTATCTCAAACTTGGAAATATTATACCTGTAATACCTTACAGGTGGACAAGCTAGAAAGAGACAACCACTGAATTTAGAGAACTTTGATTTAGGTCTCTGTGCCACACTGATGAATTACTACTCAAGTAGTAAATATTTAAGACTCTTTTTTACACTTTTTGAACAAATAAATAAAATGTTCTGGCTTCTCTTTCTACTAACATTAAAGAAAATAAAGTACAATACACAGCCAACATGATTACACCGATGCAAACAGAAACGGAATGAGACTTCACCCATTTCTTTCTAAAAGTGTTTCAGATACACCATGCAACACTTAGCATTACATTAGCCTTTATCAATAACCAGGAAAAGACATGTAAGAGCTGCTTAGTTTACCTTCTGTTCTCAGCTGATGAATGGCATCGGCACATGTTCTCATAAACACTTGAGCATCTTGATCTATCTGATCACGCTCCGTGTCCGTCATCCTCACATACTCGGACATAATATGGCTGAGAAACAAGATAAACTCATGACTTACGAAGTCCCAAGATAAAACTCACAAGTACATATCTTAGACCTTCTTCCCACTCACCATCTTCACAAAAACTTTTCTGCAACACTGATTTTCACAGAACTATTAAAAAGTACAATAACTATGACTGATCAAAATACCACTTCTAATAAAGTTTTTTTTAATTTTTTAAAACACTTTTACTAGTAAAGTATGTAAAAAAGCAATATATCTTATCATCTTGTACATAATCAAATACTGATCAGATAATGAGAAAATACAACTGGAAAATATTTATTCCAATGAAGTGCATTTCAATTCTAAAAACATGGAAATAATTAAGATAAAGGAATAGCTCAAATACTAAAGAAGTACAATAAAAAGGACCTTGTTTTACTAAATATATTTTCATTATCCTAAATTCAGAGCTTAATTTTTCAAGTGGCTGTACTGTGAAATCTGTGAATTCAAACTAGAGTAAGAATACTGGAAAATAATGCACATTTTAAATACCAAGCTGATTGTAATATTTATTAAAACCTGTTCCCGTTTTAATTTATATTTTAGACTATACATTATGCATTTAGTATTTTCTAATGGTATTAATATATCTTTTTCTTAATAAATTAATAAAAAGAGAGGCCTGTCCTTCAAATATTAACACACTGTAGACAATCACCAGAAAAGTATACTGTATAAAGGTTTTTAATAGTGTTTCTACAGCCATAGGATGATAAAAGTTTGCTACATCAGCTTATCCTATGTTCACCCTGAGTTTCCTGATGATACAGTGATCACAGCTATTATATCTGCTTTTTTAAAAAAGAAAACCTTAACTTCTAAAAATATTAAATTGAAATGCAGATATATGTGAAAATTTCACCATGTATAATGCAGTTATATTAATGCAGCAATACAAGTAAAAAGAAAGGATCTTCAATTTGCAAAACTAGCCTGATTAAGACCCTTAGAGATCTCTTACACACTTCACTGCAATAATGCCAAAGCTCACCCGTATCTGCTGCAATCCCTGCCACAGGAATGCCCACAAGCAGTTCACACAACCCCACCTCATCAACCCTCATCACATACAAATGCATCGGTTCCTGCCTGCATCATCAATGTAAGCATGAGTCTCCCAGATCTCTTCCACAACGTTTTAAGTGTACTCTAATTTGCAAAACTAGCCTGATAGTTCCCTGAGTATTATACCAAAATCTTTCATTTCCATCCACTATGACTGGATGTGCATCAAAAACCAACATGTGGTTCATCTGGCTTGAGAATTAGTTTCTGCTTACTGGCCAGCTAGTACACAAGCACAGATTAGCACGCAAACATTAGGACAAATTAATCAGAAGTAGTATTCTATAGTTTACATGTTTGTTTCCAACACTGTCACGTATTTCACATCTAAATACTAGGGCTTTTTATCCCTTTCGGGTAAAACTATTCTATGTGCCATAAAATTATTTTTTACTACTTACAGCAAACCAGCCATATATAATGTTTCCATTTATTTTTTACTAGCTGAATTGCTCTCCTTTGGTCAGAACTGATGGGTTTCATAAATCTGTGGCAAAATCCCTATCACAGCTGTAATCAGTGATCTTCTAAGATATAACTACAATTTGCACTTTCTGAGAAAGTAACTTCTGAATGATTAAAGATTTGAAGTTGCCTGATTTTGGAAGTATCTGATAGAGGGGTTTTCCCCAACCTTGCTAAGATCACATATTAGCAGTTAAAAATGCAACATAATTCAAAATGTTAAATATATTACGACAGACCTCTCCTCTATCCCCTTTGCACAGCTTGTATAGATGAGTTTTTTTTGTTAATTATCTGTGACAGAGGCATTTGTAAAGCCAGACAACGTATTCCTATATCCACCTTGACACAGGCTCAGACAGAAGGGAACCACTAAGATCATCTGCTACAGAATAATGCGTAACATCCTTCAGTCAGCTCCACCTAGAGAGTTACTTGAGCGTGTTAGGGCACACAGAGTCAGATGGAAAATGAGGATGGAGTAACAGCTTCATGACAGCCCTCTGATGAAGCAAAAAAACAACATGCTTCTATTTCAGATTAGAATAATAAATTCTGGCTGGTCTGCTACTGAACAGGGTATCTAATGTTCTTGTCTTTATATGTCTGTGTTCCTGTAACCTGCCCAGCTTTGTGGTATTTGCAGAGTTATATGTTTTCCATACACTTTTTAACATTACAGGGTAAAAGAAAGAGTAAAAAATGCAAACCAGGATTTTCTCCTAAATCAGACTTAGAATTAAATACAAAAAAACCTGCCTCAGGCATACTTCATTTTTTACAACAGTAAAAACTACCACTAGTGTTAACTAGTGGTAATGTAGTGATACGCTGAGGATAATTGCAACAGCTTCAACACTGGGAAACAAGTTGTTAAGTTACTTCTCCTAGTTGCTAATACAAAAATAGGGTAGATCAAATTCTTAAATAGGAGTTTCACAGCTTCAAAGCTAGCAAAATACAGCTTAATCCAGTAAACAAGAAATAGAATACTTTTCCTTTTATAACTGCTTACAGCTTATATAGCATCTGGTACCAGTGCTTTTGAATATGAGCTGATCAAGCGACTCAGAGGCAAGGATACCTGAAACCCAACCTCCTTGGGAAGGCAAGAATGGAGTCATACAATCATATCCCATTATGTCAAAACACATATGGCATCCACTAGTACTAACAGGGTACTGAAGTCCTCATTGCACTCCCCAGTAAATCTGCACATGGAGATTATACTGAAAATCCATTTAATCGCCATGCTCTAACCTTACCGGAAAAAGAACCATTCATTAAAATAAAACAGGCCAAAGAAAAACAAAACCACATCAAAACATCAAACAAAAATTAACAGAACAGAAAAAAAAAATCCAGCCATGTCTTAAATGTCACAGATACCAATACTTGCTCAGAAAAGCAGTAGCAGTATCACAGCAATGGACTGATCCATCACTAAATCAAGACAGGCCAAACAAACCAGGTTTTTCTGAAGCAATCGGAATAATTAGCTGACATGCACTGGATAATGCATGAAGAAAAAGAAGAGAGAAAGAAGGAAAACAAATTCCTTTGGACTGTTATCCTAATCAATATGAGAAAACTTCATAAGAAACTTGGGCTGGAAGGCAACTTGGTATATTTGTGATTTTTAAGATGGTGGGTGAAGAGTACAAGGAAGACAGTTACCATCAAGTGGGCAGACTTCATTAGTCTAGAAAATTCAGTAGGTTAAATTACAAAAAAATGGAAACCTAAAAAGGAACAGAAAAGAATTCAGATGAACTAGTACTTCTCATATAGAAATTACATTATGGTAATTTGCAATTCTGCCCTTGATGAAAAGGAAGAGGAGGCAATACAGTGGGAGATCAACTCAGCTACTTCATAAGCTCTTCACTGAGCTCAAACAGAAAAAGCAGAATATAGAAAGTGCAAATTAGTTCTGATTGCTGTTGACAAGTCTAAAGGAATACAGTCCGTAGGGACACAATCAGAAAAGTGTCAAGTACAGGATTACAATTTACAACTGGTAAGAGATGCCAGTGATAACAAGAGACTGCTCTGCAAACATTATTGTGAGAAACACCTAAGAATGTGATGCTGGCTCATTACTCAGCAGAGAAATAAAATATACACAGAGTATGAATAAATTCTAGATGTTTATTGCCTTTTTTTTTTTTTTGGCATTAACTTTCATCACTGAGGTCACTTAAGAACTGCAGTTATAATTCCCTTTAGCTTACTGCTTCTAAATCATCTGGGCCCAATTTAGTACCTATGTAATTTTAAAGAGATCGTAATACTTTGTTGATATTTTCATCAACAATAACAATTGTCAGACAATAGATGAACAAGCTGCTGAGTGAATGAGTGTATGAGAAAGAGAGCTATGGGAATGAGGTTGTAGCACAAGCGTACCTGAAGGTGCAGTGGCTCCTGAGATAACGCTGAAGGTAAATTTTGATGAAGTATATATCCCTTCTATCTTTGTGACAAAGGTGTGCTCCTGAATGGAACTAACCAACTTCCAAAAAAGCCCAGGGTGTATGCACATTCATACAGTGTGCAGAAACAGGAGACCAAACCCTGGAATAAAATAGGAAATGCATCAAATGAAGGGATGCATTCTCTCTGCCAAGAACTAGGAGAGAATAAGCAAATGACAGCTTGACGGAAAAAATGAAGTTTAGGAGCTATCTTTAAAAATAATAGGGTTACAGGATAAAAAGCAAAAAAAAGGCAGAAGACTTACAGATCACTCAGTCTAGAAAAATATAAGAGTAAGTAAGTAATATTTAAGCACTTAGGAAAGAACAAAAAGATTATCAGTAGGCAAGATGTTTCAGGACTACCCCATAGGCAGTGTAATTTACTTCTGGGATGCAATAACAGGCCTTATGGATGGATGACAAGCAATCACTGCTATATTTTAGTATGGCTTTTGTTACCATCTCACATAACGTTCCCATAAGCTACCAGTGAATAAATGAGTTAAAAGAAACAAGCACCATATGAATGTGAACCTATAAAGTTGAACTTGGGAGTAGTTATATACCAACACAAGAAGGACACACTGAGCTGTGTTCCACAGGGTTTTGTCACAAATCTGATGCTATTTAATACTTCCACAAACAACTCAGCAGAATGGAGTATATACTTACTAAACCTGCGGAGACATAAAGTTAAGCAAACTGTATCAAGAGAACAAGATTTCAGTTCAAAACAATACTGCCAACCTGCAGAAATGACATGATGAATTCCAATAAGGAATGGTCGGAGGCTCTTTGTTGCAGTAGGAACATCTGAATCCACAGAGAATGGGGAAAAACTGATTAGGGAACAGTTCTTCAGAAAGTCATCTGGGATCATATTAGATCATAAACCAAACATAACAACATGTTGTTGCATAAAAAGTCATCATTACAATGGGATGCATAAATGCAGAATAATGAAAGGCAATCTTTCCTCTACCCTTAGCTTTGGGCAAGGCCTCAGCTACAGTTTTGTTTTATTTCACCACCTCACTGCAACACTAACTGGGACAGGAGTGGAGAGGTACAGTCAAATATCAAAGAGAACACATAAGAAAACCCAAATATACTAAAATTATTAGTTCTAAAAGAGAATGAGAAAAAACAAAAATAAGTTACCATAAAAAAATTATTCTAGTAGCATGGATAAAGAAACAGAAAGAAGCAGAGTGAGGATATGAAATCTCCACTTAAAGAAATATTTAAAAGCAAGGAAAGCACTAGTAATTGTCTTTTTGGATGTGTCAGCCATCTTTCTTCCAGCCTGTTTTGCTGGCAAAGCACAAAGGAGCAGAGCTGATGGAGGTGTTATGTCAGCTTTTGGAATTAGTAACTCTTTCTGCTGGTGCATAAAATATTTTCTGCTTACTAATTCAATAAAGCCAACAAATCAAGAAGAAAAACTTGATTTTCCTCCAACAATGTATTAGAAAAAGAGAGAAGCAATAAGCAGAAATACATCAGTTCTTGAGTATCAAAATGCACTGTTTTAGTAGAGATGCCCAAGTTACCACCTGCAGATCCCCAAAAGCAGGTAAGTATAGGCACATTTGTATAACCTTAGCTGCAAATACAGCAGACATTTTAAAACTTCTTCCCTTTGGGCATCTAGTATCTTTTATTGTTTGATTTCTTACTTTACAAAGTTTTGTGCATTTTCATTTACTGCCCTTTTCCATCTAAATCCTGTTTGACATAAATCCAAGGTAAAAGCTTGTCTACTCAAATGACAAAACATTCCAGAACAACCCCGGTAAAACATATTTTTTAATTCTGTGTGGAAGCACCAGCTTCTAGAACAGGCAGTACAGGCAAACCTGAATTAGCATTTTCAGTTTTGTAAAACACTGCTGAGAAATTCCAGAGTGCTACTACAAAAGATTACTACTTCTGAAATTTGATACATGAGATTAGTGCAATTTAAAAAGAACAGATGAATAATTTTAAAATAATTTCCTGGAGAACTGGAAAATACTATATACTCCTCCGGGAATAAAGTCTCTACAGACGATCTACATGTTTTGCTATCTCAGTATAACAAACAAAGCCTTGCTTCTTGTAAAAATGTGATTAAGTCTAGACAATAAAGCAGCCTGGCATTGTACAGGAGTCAGTAAAACAGTATTTTTAGAGTCCTTAAAAGCTGCTTCTTTTCTTTTATTGTTAAACACAAGGAAATGCTCTCCACAAAACACTCTGCAAGCATTCAATGATTTTTTTATTTTTTTTTTTAAGTGGCAAATGATGTAACTGATTTATTGCCTTTAGACAGATAAATGCCAGGGCAGGAGGGATAATTACTGGGCACCAATATTATTTTTTAAGACAGAAAGATAATTCGTTCAGAATTTTTTCAAAGTATATTATTTGCAACGGAAAGGCTCAAACACTTAATTACACAGAAGGGCCACAGGAGCATGGAATGAAGACACACTAGAAGCTACTCATCCAGGCTTTCCCATGGAAAAAGTATCATTTCTACTTAGAAGCCATCTACACCACACTGATCCACTATGTAAATATCTTTGCAGTTACCAAACACAACAGAATTAGATGTCTTATAATCCTAGATGGGAAGCTCTTCTCTCAAACATTGCCCTTTTACATATGAGGTGTTCTGTGATCAGAACTTGGAATTCCCTCAATCCCCTTCCAGTGCCTGATTAAAACAGCAGGAATAACTACTGGTCTTTAAACTGTCTAAACACTGAAAGATCCTTCAGAGAAACTGCAAGTTGTGAAGGAATCCCAAGAGGACCATTTCAAATTCCCCAATGTTAGGGCACTACAGCTAGTTCCTTAAACTGTATTTAACACAAACAAACTGTCTTGGTGGTTCAACGATTAAAAACATGAAGGAGCTGATGATGAAAAGAAAGACACACGTTGTTCATAGATGAGATATCAGATAAGTTACCAAAGACTGAAAACAGGATCTCACACAGCACAGTGTAAAAAGCAATGCAAGAATGCATTATAACAAATGGACTGAGAGGAAGAATATAGAGAAAGTATAGCAATCAATATACTAAAAATGGGAAGGTAAGTAACAATCCTCATCAGAAAGGAATGAAAACATACATGTAAGAGGAAGCAAATAAACCCTGATAGAAGATAGAGGTGCAGCGGGCTGTAACACAGCAAGCTTAGATCAGTGCATCAGTAATTTTATGTCTTTTGTCATTTACATATTTTATAGATAATAGTCAAGAAGAAAGAAGGTGAATAAGCAATCTTGAGGGGTTTTGGCTCAATTTAGGTGTTTCACGTTCAATATTTAAAGTTTGATAAAACAGGTCAGGTCCTTGGTTTCAAATAACCCTTCTTCCAGTTGACTTTCTCATTGCTAAAAATTTTCTTCTAAAAATGAATTAAAGACATCCCTTTTGTAGCATAATATTTTATGCATGCCAAAAATAAAAACTCCATTATTAAAGAATTTATAGTCTGCAAAAAGTAAGGTCAAAGAAGCAATCAAAAACCTGGATGTAACACATTATGAAGAAGTTTTAAAAGGCATACAATAATTCCACTTAGTAACTCAAAAGTTCAATTCTATCAACACATTGTGCTAGTTGGAAATACAAATAACATGACTGACAAAATACAGAGTAGTCATATTTCATGAACAAAATTATACCTTCAATATAAATTCAAGCACAGCCTTTTAGTATCAAATTGCTCAAAAACTGTTCCCATTACTTAAGTAGTGAAAAGTCACTGAAACTGTTGTTTGAATGAGTGAGGCACTTGCTAAGACTGTAAGACTGACAGTATGGATGCTGTGATGCTCTTTGCATCAACAAAGTAGAACTGCATAAGCAATCTAGTATGGAATTTGACAGTACTACTTATTTGAAGTTTGATCACTAAGAACAGAATCAATGGCAATCACGTATGAGATTTTCAGGATTATTTATGGTTTAATAAAGGAAATGACTCTTCTTTCCTCTCCTTAATAAATACCTGAGGGTGGGTGGGTGGAGGGGGGCGGGTGTGCACAGCACTGAGAATTATCATGATAACTTGTTACAATAGCGTTTACAAAAAGAACATTAAAAACTTTTAAAAATTGCATTAACTTGGACACATTTTTCCTCCTCTAATCACTTTCATTTTATGCACATTACTGTTAATACAAACGGTACCCAAAATTTAACTGCCTCTGACTGCTCTTACTGCAGGTATTTCCAGTTTCTCAGCCTCTCCATTCACATGAATTTTTCACACAGTAAACCCAGTTATTTCAGTATTAAATAGCTAGCTCCACCTAGTGTTGTTCATGACCTACTCCAACAGGCACTGAAAAGCAGGGAGCCAGTCCTAAGGCATAGCTGTACACTGCTACTTCTGCTTGCTGCTTGGAAACACAGTCCCTCATCCACCTCACACACAGAACCAACACCCCTGACCTTCATTTTCACCAGCACTATGAATAGTTTCCACGGCCTCCCACTTATAAAATCTTCCCTCTTTTTTTTTTTTTTTTGTTTCATTTTTGAAACAACAAAATACGGCTTTTAAAACCTAGGGGAGACAAAAATGGGTGCCAGCAGTCTTCTAGTAACTTACTTAGCAACACACTTCTATTCCACTGATTGGGTAGCATTGGTATTGCTGTGACAGATCCTTTCAGGCCTAGAAGTTGTTTCTCAGAAAGACTGTTCCTCCAATATATGGACTGAGCCTAAGGAACAGCAGATGGTTCATCTCTTCTATTGTCTTCTGCTGGGGATTGGATATTTGTCTGGATAACAATTCTATTTGGTATCTGTGAAGCTTTCAACCCAAGACGACCTCAGGTTGCATTTTCTCTACCTTGATCGAAGGAAACGCTCAGTTTTAGTCAGGGATGTGGCAGAATCGCAATGCAAACAGGGATGACTCACTAAGTTTGCAAAGTTTCAGTAAGAAGCAAGTTTTACATTTCTCAAATGATATGATTGTTCGTACTCAGTTCACCAAAATAAAAATTGCAGTAACATTTAGCTCTTATGATAACTTGATTTATTATCTGCAGACACTATTTTTTTCTTAATAACACCAACCTATAAACTTGCATTTTAATCTTCTAAAAATTCTACTGCCCAAGCTGTCAGCACTAAGCAGATACAGCAGTTTCAAATGTTTCCCAATGGCTGAAGAGAATCAAAACTTTATTCACACAGTAACTACCAGAGATGAAGGCTATAGTTTTTGTCACAGAAAAACAATCTTGTGCTACTGTACCCTGACACCTTACCCTCACTGGTGTCCTCCATCTGGAATTTGCATTCCAGAGTCTGAAGAGTCTGCATCATTCTCCTCCAGGACCTGCATACTTTGTGGCACCAGGTAGGTTTAGTGTCACAGGTGAAAGGGGAAACCTGGATCACTGAATCTAGTTCCCTGTTGTCTCAGGAACCACTTCAGAAACTTACTCTGCAGCTCCTTAAAAGATGTGGGACTCAGACTGCCAGGTTTTGTTTCAGAACTCACTCCACTCCTAAAAGCCAGAAATCATCTTCAAATTCTGAGTCTCATTTTATTCAGGCACTTTGTCTTCATGTGACAGCACTATTCTTCATCTTATAGTAGATTACAGTAAGCCAATTAATAAACTCTGTTTTGGTTTTACTCATTATGCCTATAGGTTTTTAAGCTGTTCCTTTTATAAATCTTTAGATAAATAAATAAATCATATAAACACAATGCACACTTACCTGTAAGCATTAATGTAATCCTTTCTGTGTTGTAGAAGAAAATCTTTCAGCTTTCCAATATGAGAAATCTAAATGAATAGAAATCATAATTAAAATTTCAGATATCTGATTATTTTGTCTGAAGTTCAGTATTCTACACTTCAAACATGAATTTGTAAAATTATTTACTCTGTAATTAAATAGAATAATGAAGTTTAGTCTTTTATACTAGAATTTTCACATTTTCCAAGCAATCAATACATAAAAATAATCTCAAAAAGATCTGCTGTATGAAGGTTCAGCTCAGAGAAAAGTAGTAAAAATACATGTCTTCTATCCAAAAAGCATGAACTAAATGCTAAGTACAACTACAACATTAAAAATATTAAGTATGGTAACACAAAACATTATCTAAATTGCCAATTCAGAATTTAATGTACACTTTGAAAATAAATTCATTTTAGGAGACTACATAAGAAATTTTTAAACTCTCTACTGATGAGATATAATATAAATAGTTAAATTTAGTTATTAGAACTTGTAGGGCAAAGGTGTTGTCCCTCTCTTTTCTATTTTTGCCATAATACAGGGACCAGTTTGTACACAAACTGAAGTAACATCTCTATCATCTAATAATCAATAGCAGGTTTTGCCAGAGCATATGTCCCAATCAAATTTCTGCTTCTGGATTACCACCTCACTGTGGATAACTTTTACTGTAAATCACTTTATTTTCTTTTTTAAGAAATCCTTACAAAGAGCCTTCAGAAAGATCAAAGAAAAGAAAAATCTGAAGAATTTTTGTAAACTTTAGTCTGATTTAAAAGACTTGGTGTAGCATAAGATGCTGCTTATTTTGGAAAATGGCGGAACTACAGAAATGTAACTTCATTTGCCAGAGAAATGAGATGATTACCAATATGACTTCCTTGGCAGGTCTTGAAGAAGACATGATGGGGAGGGAGAAGAAGCGAGGTGAATTCTACACATTAATGGTATACACTTTCAGAAAGATCCAGGAGGAACCTTTCTAAAGCATATTCTTAAATATTCATCAAGCACTCAGTGTAAAAAGGCATGCAAGGAATTTTACAAAACAAAAGTTGGTTTAGTTTACAAATGCAATAAATGTGGTTTACTCCACATATCTGGGAAAAAGCATCAAAAGCTGTTCAGGTCTTAAAATCCTATTTTCATGCAAATGTTCCTTGTAATTAAATTAACAGAAAACAACAGAGAAGGAACATAGAATAGTTTGGATAAATAGAAGATTAATTCCTCCAATTATTTTTTTTTTCAAAAGATCAGCAGCTTTTTGGAAAAAAAAAGAGGAAAAAAAATGTAGTTATAAGACCACAGTGATTCATACAACTCAAAATAACTGTTCCCTTGTGCAAATAAATATGCATCCATTTCCCTATTATTATTTGCTTCATTTCATTTTTACTATAACTCATCACACTGGATACGAATTTTCCCAATTCCCATGTTTCAAGTTTTCTGTGTGGTTAACAGCACAGGGAATATCATCCCATTCACAGCAAACTGAGTTCTGTCAGTACCTCCAATAGATCTGAAGCTTCCTAAAGTGTTAGCACCATCATACACAGTAAGAAGGGAAATACTGCAATCACTACAAGACCAATGAGGCACAAAGAGTAAGCTAAACCATCCTACAGATGTTCCTTCTCATTGCCACTTGAACTTATTACTTGTACAGTTATCTCTTCCTCAGCTCAGACTTGGTATGTCATCAAATTTGTTGAATAGGTAAATTAAGCTTGACTGTGAAAGCAAAACATCTAAAGCAGTCATACAGTGTTTCAGAGGAACAATATTACTTAATAGGCAGAAAGAAAGTACTAGAGAGGACAAAACAGAAATGTAAATTAAGAAACACTAAACTAGAAAATAATTATCAAATTTTTCTAAGCAATAAATCTTAATATTACTGCAAGAGCTACAATTTAGGAGTGATTAACAAGCAGAAAGAATCAGAATGACAAGCAAGAACACTGTCTTACAGTAATTAATTCATCTAGTCACAAAGAGCATTCTATTTAGGCTAAAATTGTCATCGTGTGTTTGAATTGCACTGACCCCACTTTGCCTCTCCTTCATTTGTAAAGCTATTTTCATGAATTTAGAATGACACCATTATGCCCATACTCACATCAAGCTCTTAGTTCCCAAGATTTGCATTAGAAGTGAGACTTCTTGTTCTACTTTCCCTCAAATTCTAACAGCATCTTCTGTGATCCTGCACTGCTAATATTTCTCTTTTGCCTTTTCTTACAGTGTACTACTGGCATAGCTTTGAATTCTGTTTGTCATTACCATATCAACAAAATTAAACAATTTTTATGAAAGAGGTCTCACTAGCACTAAAAGGAATGTGAATTTTATCCAAAGTAAAAAAAAATAAAAAATTGGGGTTTTCTTGTACAATGCTTCATCTTCTGCAGACACAAAATATCCCTGATTATACAGATATAAATCTTGAAGATATCTCCTAGGCCATCAACCTGCAATTATTCTGAGGTTATCAGAGGCACACCATATACTCTACAAAGTTACCAAGCTCCAGCATAAAAATAATAAAGGTTTCTCCCTATTACAACTGAATGGCATTATTAGAATCCTACTGCTCTTATTACAAATAAGGACTGTCTAATTTTCAGGTTTACTGATTACCAACTTCTATCCATCTAGTCTTGCTTCAAAATAGTCCTTTCCCTTAAAAGCTCTGATTCCTTGTATGTATGTTTGACTTTACTGTCAATAACTTTATCTTTCTCTGACTTTTGTACCCCAGACAAATTAGCTTCTCAGAAACAGTTCTAAAGTTGCTTCACCCACAGCTTTCCTTGGCATTTGTTCTAGTTTGCATCCATCCATTTCCAACGCAGATGATTAGAAAAGCATTCACTGACAGTAGTTACTTTGTAACTCAGCTGGAAACAGCTTTTCTTCCACCATTTTCATTCCTCAGGTTCAAGCTTATTCTTTGTTTCAGTCTGAGGAAACTCACTCCTGAATTTCCTTCTCTCCACAATTCCAAGGCCCCAGAGCCATTCAGTAGTATATCACGCTCCTCCCTCTCCTTCCTCTCAGCATTTCCTCATCACTAAATTTTACCAATCTGTCTTACTCTGCGACTGACTTTTAAACTCATCTTGTTCTTGCTTTAGGGAATGCAAAAAGTCCCATTAACCTCTCTTCAGCCCAACACTTCTTTCACTGCAGAGGCATTGCTTCTGCTTGTTCATCTTATGCAATTAATATTTCCTCTGGTAATCTTCTCTACACTTAGAGCTGGCACTTTATCAGACACTTTGCCATCAGATTCCAGGTAATCTTAACCAAGAAAAGGCAGATCTTCTTAAAGCATCAGGTTGGTTGGACACATTCTATTTTTAGTAAGAAAGCAAGTTATACTTGACTGTATCTTTTTTTCTATTTGTCCTTTTCCCCTAAAACTATTTTCTAAATCCTAGACCACTTCTGAGTCAGGTCCTGCTGATACCATTATCAGCAGTTTCCTTTCGCTGACCTAATTATAGGCATTAAATTTGCTTCCCTCTGACCAAATGGTACCATCTTCAACTCAATTTATTTTCATTAAAAATATCTGACATGAGAACCTGGTACTTCTCAAATCCACTGTGTCTGAACTCATCCCAAAGATTACCCGATAACCACAATTTGACTGCATTCAAGTTCTGAGATTTTCCAATTTTCAATTCCATGCTCTTGTTCCTAGTACATATATTGCTTTTATCCTGCTGGTCCATGGCTTTTTCCTTATTGTCCTGAGTCCATACTTAAGCTATTTTTGATCTATACTCCAGTTGCATGACAAATCCACTTTTTTTCCTACTTCTCTTTTTATTAAAATAGCCAAAGAATATTTTACCTTTCAGGGGGTTTTAATACCATTAGATAACTCCCTGTGAATTTGGCCAAAACTGACTTTATAATAAATTCTTCTCTTCTGTAACGGTTTTCTTGGCCAGTCTCTCTCATTCCCCCTGCTTTTCAATGCCTTTGGGATTATTTTTTGTTATCTTCTCTAATTAATCTTTCGAGTAGATATAGAAGAATTTTAAATCCCACTTGCATTTCAGCACATCCATGTTTTGTAACTCCATTTACCCACCCATCATACCTGCAACTTTCTATTTGCTGCTCATGCATGCTTTCAAAAGGTGTACCACTACCTGACACACCCATCGAAAGGACAGATAGTAGCAATTTGAAGAAGCCCAAACACATCTGAGTACTGGCCTCTTGTCACGGCTCTCATTCTTTGCATCTTGAAATTAGCTTTCTTTGAAAGTCTGAAGCCAAGAAATAAGCCTCTCCTTCAATCTGAAATAAAGAAATTATTTCCTTTTTCCCCCAAAGGGACAGGAAAGCTTAGAGAAAGGCCCTTCACAGTTGCAACACTGTTGCACTACATTAAGACTAAACTTATCTTACAGGAAAGAACGCTACTGAATTTCATGATAACAGATTTTTATGAGAATCAGGAGAATGAAATACCCTTCCTCACAATATTGCCAGCACCTGTTACATTGTTATAGCAACAGCATCCTCTTGAGCTTCTGTTCACTATCAGAATAGGAAGGGTTATATTCCTTCTGACAATGAAGACCAGTTATGAAACTCCTAACTTTCCCTCTTCTCCTCCCATTTCCAATGGCACTCCCCTTGAGGGTCAATATCATACCCCAAAACATTGAAATTACTTTTTTTAATTACTCTTCCAGAAACGGGGCTTATAGTACCTAAACCCAAATACAAAGAATCAAGTTCTTTCATTTCAGCTTCACAAGTACCTGGATACACAGAAGGGAGAGCAGAAGCTGAATAGCACCAGTAGGGAATCTCCTACAAGATGCATCTGCCATGTGTTGAGGTGCGTTAAATTACGACTTAAGAAATTCAACATGATAACCTCCTAAGCTCAGGTACTGAATCTGAAGACTCCAGGTGTTACTTAAAAACTCCCAAGTGTAGTTCTGATCATGAAAACCCAACTGATTCTCTACTGTGAAGCAGCAGCAGTTTTCTACTCTGTGGCAACAAAAGCATCAGCATTGTGCAAGTGAAAAACATCATAAATTCACATTAAAGCCCGTAACGTGACTTTTTCAAAGTTACTTTATGTTCCAGTTTGCACTTTATCTTCATTGTAAACTATCTCTTTAACATATATATCTGTGTTTTGTTGCCAATATAGATTTTTTAAACAACTCTTATTAAAATATAAAAGCAAATTTTGCATCTAATGCAGGTCTAACACAAAAAGAAGCTGTGAATGGCTGCCATCTGCTACCACAGGTGGCATGCACAGCTCTATTTATACTTGGGGCCTGCACTAGAAATGGTAGATGTTCCTCTATTTAGAGATTTTTCTAATGATTTCAAAGCAGGCTATGTCATTAAATAAGATGAGAAACAGGAAAGCACTCCCTCTGAAGCAGCATCTTGAGGAGACGCAGAGGCTTTAGAATGAAGCTGCTGACTGCACTTCCTTCAGTCTCTTAGCAATACATACAGCATTTCTTTCCACTCCCAACAAAGAATTGATCACTCATGAAACAGTAGGTTCCAATTTGCATACGTTTAACCCACTGCAAGAAGCAGCAGCATTGTTTACGATTAAAATGATTGGAGTAGGTTCCCGTGACATATTGTAGGGAGAATTCAACCGTGCTGAATAGTCATTTTCATTGAACAAATATAGCGTTTTATCAAATTTTCTCTTCCATCCGAACAATAAGCAGCTATTTCCTACCATATAAAATTGACTGTTACACTTCGCGCTATGTTGCCGCTCTGAATTTTTTAAAAGGTGCACTTTGTTAAAGGAAACTTTAAAAACACTTAAAATCAAAACATAATAGAAAGGCTTTTGTAAAAGTCATGAGAGACATGGTATTTACTGTTGATTCAGCAGCACTGACAAGCACTGCTGATTGAAGTGCCTTATTAACCCTAAAAACAGGAGAAAAAAGCTAAACAAAATTTTATATTTAATTCTTCAACATGGTTAAAAAGCTTTATCTCCAATGTCTTACCTAAATAGATTCCATCTACAGATTCATGAAAAGGTGACTATATTCTACAATCCCCTCTACAAAAAGTGGAAAATTTAATTTGCTATAACACAAATATCTAGACACCTATCATGTTTACAATTCCAGACATATAGTCGACCCAAACATACCCACTACCTATTTCAGAAGAAACTCAGAATTTCAGTACAGTAGCAGGCAGTGTACAGGGACTGCATGTTTCTGACCCAGGAAAGTACAGTCTCAGTACCAGGAGGTGGTACAGTAATTGCTGTAAGAACATAAACTTGTTTTTCCAATGTTTAAACGATATTAACAAAAAAATCTCAAACAAACAAGAACAAAAAAGCAAACCAAACCAAACCAAAAAAAAAAAAAACCAAAGAGGAAATTTTCCATGGTTAGTGCATGCAAGGAAGGCAAGTATTTTCAGAAATCTGGAATAAACCCCAAACAGAATGGATACTATAAACACAATTTATAATAAATAAATTTTAAAATTAAGAGCTTGAGCTCTTGCCTAAACTATTACAGCTGGGAAAAACTAGTTAGAAAACCTTTGATGCAGAAATTACTTCTATACAGAAGTTTTCAAGTACAAACTACCTTTGATTAGACAGGATTATGAACTTTATAAAAATACAACACAGAAAAGGCCAGGTCCCACACAGCTTCCTTCTAGGTTACATTTTAAGCACTGTCAGCACATTGAATCAACACAAGCTCCTGCTGGATGTTACTAAGACAAGATTTTTGTTCTTAAAATATTACTTGGATTCGACATTTCAGAAATTGGAACCTTCAAAAGACGAAATTACGTTATTCCCTGGTCCAATGACATGCAACAGAGACTAAACCAATTCAATTCAACCAAAGTTTAAGTCAGGAGCTGAAGCTCTGAATTTAACAGCGTGACGACTTCCAGGTTCTTTAAAGACGTTTGGCCGGTGACTTCCCAGCAGGCCATGAGGTGGTGCTGTCCCCCCAGAATTCACGACAGAGGCACACTCGCTGCTTCCAAATGTCAACCCGCCAGTTTTCAGCTGATTTGTCTCTTGAGGGGATACATTTGGTTTAGGTTTCCCTAGCAAACGTGAAAATTTCTAAAATAGGTCACGCAGATCAATTGCTCTCGTAATCTGAGACCCAAAAGAGCAAATAATACCCAAACTGTGGCGTGGGGGTGGCCCGGAGCTGGAAGCAGGGAGCAGGAGGCGAGGAGACAGCCAGCCTGGCTACCTCTAATCTCAGGAAAATTGTGACTTTGTTCAGTTTCTGCTTTACATCAGCATATTTGTTACAGCAGCAGCAAAGGGCAGAGAAACATTTTAATTGCATTTTATTAGTAGTCTTGCATTCAGAGCAAAGGAATTAACCAAGAATTGAAGGCCACATTAATGTGTGGTACATGGGATAAAAACATTCAGAACTGAATTAACTGAATTAAAAGCCATGAAGACTGAGGCAGTTTGAATCTTCAAGGTAAAGATGGTGCAAAACTTTTAAAATATTTTTTAAATGTTTAATTTAAAATTATCAGTATATTTTCTGATTTAAAATAACACAACTTTTTTCCCCCCCAAATGTAAAATGAAAAGATTTTAAGGAATCACTGCGGAAGTTTGCATTAGCCATTGTGAAATATTGGAAATTAAAACCTGCCTGAAGAATACTACAGGCAGTATTCTGTGCCCATTAACAAACTGATTAAGAAACCTCTGAACTTCAGTAAGAAGCAAAGCCAATTTCCTGACACCTGGTCTGGAGCAGAAAATACTTCATTTTGTTTAATATCAGACTGTCAAAAAGGAAGAAGCAAAAAAGCACTGTCTTATACACTATATTAAAAAAAAAAATCAGCTCTAAACTTTTAAATTACCTTTACTTAAAGTATTTTTATATATACTGCCTTTGGTTCAAAAACTGTCTCATTAATTTATGCTATTATCAGTTCACACCAAACTACTTTGCCTCTAAAGTGCACCTTAGATCTGCATTTGGTTACTTTATTTTTTATTCACTATTATACAAAACAGAAAATTTGGTAGTAAATAAATCACTATCAGCCTAAAAGCTTCATCTTATTATGCTTTTCCTCAGAAGTAATCCAGAGTCAGGATAAGATTTGGACAAATGTACAATGAAGAGATTATTTTGTGAATTTTGTGACACAACTTCAAACATGACTCTTCAAGACTCTTCTAAAAAGAGGAAGCAAAATAAAGATCTAAGAGCTCAAAAGCTCCAGTTCCCCAACTGACCACAATAAAGACTGAAAGTATCCAGTATTATCACTGGATGAAGGCTTTACTGGCGTGTTATTTGGGGATGAGGTTGCTGCATGTTTTAAAATGTGCACAGTATCTAGAGCAAACTCCAATTGTATAGAAAAATTACTTTGAAACCACTGAATGAAATCATCCTAAAATATATTGTATATTCCTAAAACCATTTTAATGCTTTGTACTTCAGGCATTTATAAATAGAGGGGGGAAAAAGATCTTTTTTTATTGGATAATTACTTACAAACACTGATTTTCAACTCTGAACCAGAAAAATGCAAATACACACAGAATTCAAGACAGAGGTCGAAGTTAATTTTGTCACTGTTTTCTTAGGTCTTACGGGGACACACTGGTTTGATACCATCATATACAGAATGACATCTAAATATTCTGAAAATCGTCTGTAGAGAGTCAACAGAAACATGAGGTGACCTCCTGAAAAAATTAACAGTAGGCTTTCTACAATGTAACATCATGGTAAATGGTTTTAGTAACCAGTTTTCATTTATTCTCCATGGCAACAAATACATTCAATTAAAAAAAACAAAAAAAAGAGCAGAACATCTGATTTTAATAAAACTTACTATTTCTCATTTTCTTGTTTACTGTCCAACTCTAATCATAACTTTATATTTTTACATGATCATCGAAAACCTCATAGAGTAAAATATAAACCCCACAACAATTGTGGGGAATGTTTTGGTTGAGAGATAAAAGGAAATTGGTCAAAATACATATTTGCAATAATTGGCCTTTAACATTGCTGTTCAAAATGGTCCATTTACAAGCTTTCAGTAACTGCATTCAGTGTTTTCCTGTAAGCAGTATTTTTTTTGTCCCTTGTTCTCACAGTCTGAACTTCTTTAGTACCACATTTTCTGGACTCAAAGAAGTTTTATGATATAGAGATTTCCAGTCTCATTTAACAGATACACAGGAATAAAAGGTTACTCTTTCTGATCATCATTATGAAATTCAGAATCCAAGTTTTTGTAGTGCAATTCACAGAGCTTCATCTGCATGTGCTTCACGTTGTGACTAAGGCAAATGTGCTCCAGCATAAGGCATCACAGAGCACCAGAGCAGCTGAGCCTGTGGCATGAGCTGTGCCACTGCCATGCTCTGCTGGAGGCGCAGCCAGAGCCGAGCCTCCCTCACACTCCTCTACCAAACTCTCCCCCACACTCCTCTACCAGACTCTCCCCATTCCAAGTTCTACATTTTCTGCATACTTACACTTCGACACTTGTACACTGACAGAGCACAAACTGTCACAGCACTTACTCTGTCCCAAAATCCTACCACTCTATCAGGTACCATTCAGAGGGGCAAGCACCATTCTGTTTCTCTGTCCAAGTATTTTTCTGGATTTTCATCACTGGTACAATAATGTTCTTAGTGCAAAAATCCTTTTATTGTGTTTCAACACCTTCATTTCTATTATGCAGACTAAATATTACTTTAGCAGTTGCTCTAGAATTCATACCAAGTAAGTTTCTCCCCCACTAAAACACTGGACTGGACCAAGAAAATGCTCAGTCAAAAATTAGATATTTATGAATCTTTATGTAAAGAACATGTATAGATCAGACACAAAAGCAATAAATAAACATACTGGAAATAAGCTAACTCTGTACACATTAAGATTTTAATCCAAGTACTTCATGGTATCAGCAAAAAATTAGACAAAGGGCCCTTTCTGCCCCCTCTTCTCATATAACAGGAAACCCCAAGACCTGGATCCTCTGCCCTAAGGAGCAGGAACTTACTGGGCCCTGGTAACCGTAATTCCTTACATGGCTGATGTGGAGTGACGCACTGATAGAGGCTGCTCACACCTTCAGTAAATCCAGAGAGAGTTTCTCAAGCAGGCACAATGATCTCCGTGCTGCTTCACTTCAAATGGTCTACTTTGCTGCCTTTTCTGAGCAAGCCACTACTCCTCTGTTACAGCACCTTGGAAGTAGAACTATGCAAAAACTATCCTTCCTCCATCCCTGGGTATCCACTGGTCCTTATAAACAGCAAACTGAGGTGAGGAAAAAAATAATAGCAAAGAAAAAGAACAGTCCTTCTAATCGGACCAGACAGGGATACTAACAGCCAGTATGAAATCCAGTCTTATAATATTACTCCATTCCTTTCACCCTGTCAACTTTCTAAGAAATAAAAGTGTCTTATAAAATGGTAATTAAGGCAAACCATGACAGGTTCTAGACTCTACAGCAAGGGTAAGAAGTTTATCAGAGCACAAGTGGGACTAAAAGCATCACCGAAAAAAAGCACCTTACTTGGTCCCCACTCCAGAATCTTCTGATGTGACCAAAGTCTAAGAGAACAATCCCTTCCTTTAGAGCACATCACCCTCCCCTATTTCCATTAACTACCAAATGACCATTAGCTTCCCAAGGTAATGTATGAAGCCTGGAAAAAAATCTCTGGACCCCAGCATTTGTTCACCACAAGATGCTATTCATGCTGGTTTTGATCTGCCTAGGGGTATCTGCCAACTGGTCTGCCTATGAAAGAAAGCCCCCACCATGGGGGAAAGTAATTTCTACTTGAAAAAAATCCAGTAGGTAGTCACAGAGAAATTTCTCCCAAGAAAGTGCTTGCAAAATTCATCAGAAGGAAGCTTTAGCTGTAACTGAAAGGGAAATCAATGCTGTTCTTTTGCATTTGAGTAATTCTGACAATTCAAAAGTATATGTTCAATCAGTGAAAGCAGAAACTCCTGACAAGATTTCAAGTTGTGAATTAAGGCACTTTTCTCACTTTTTCTCAGCCATGAAAAGTAAGATTTTTTTAAATGTCCACTTCCTGTAATTTTCATAATTTTAGAGTATAATTATTTTTACATTTTTATGATGCCTTTGGGGTATCATTACAAATATTTCTTAAGGATTTAAACTTACAAAAATAAAATTAAGTAATAGCTACTTTTAAGGAGAGACTGTCAGTCCTGTTTTGAATAAACAATCCCTTTTAAAGGCAATCTTGAGATTTATATCCGCTGTAACCATAGAAATTAATCTTGAGTTTAAACAAAATAGAGTAAAACATAATTTATTTAATGAAAATCAGAACAGTGCTATTGCAAATGAAAGTTGGGTTTTTGTTTCTTCATTCAACAGACAGTTTTGTATGCAGTCTTAAGATTTCACTTGATGGGCTACTTCTTACAACTTAATCATACTCATTTAACCAATTTGAACAAAACATTCAGATTTCTGAGTATTTTAATTTTACTTGCTATAGATGTCAATCAGTAAAAAAAAAAAAAAGGTTAAGGACTTTGCAGATTTAAAAAGCTGCAGTTAAATATACCAAAGATGTTCAATGATAAGAGCAATCATGAGAAACTGCTATGACATTGCGAGGAGAACAAGAAAAATTTTTGTGAGTTTCTCATATAAAAAGTTTGGGAATAGCAAAGAAGAATAAAAAAACACAAACAGAGAAACATTTTCGTTTGTCAGCATAGCTAAAAAATAATGACATTATGTTCAGAAAAAAACAGTGGTTCCCATAGACTGAGTATTTACAAGCTGGCATGAAACATTCCAGCACGCTGACCCTCAACAACAATCATAACGCATAAAGAACTTCAAGGTTAAAATAATTAAGTATTTATAGGTCAGTTAAGTAGGAGTTAAAACAGCAACAGCATTTGCTGTATTTTCAAAAAGCGAGGAAAAAGATTTGAAGTTCACATGAGGAAACATTGATACGCTTCATAATATAACATCAAAACAAAAGACACAGCCCAAAACCTAATTCACATTACAATAGATTGAAATAGTTTCCTGTGGGAAACTTTATCAAAAGAAATACAACCTCACATAATTTCTCCAATTCCTGTATGTATTATGATAAACTATTTTGTGGCACTTGCAGCTGTTACACTACCTGTATATAAGGCCACCTTCTAAGCCTCCCTTGATCATATCGAGAGGAAATTATCAGATCATATAAGAAAAATAATGAAGTTCAGCCTTATTTATAATTAGGAAGCTAAACTTTGAACTCTACTCTAAACCCAGCTATTCTATCTATTATACAATGACAGGTACATTACCAAGGAAGAGAAAGAGAAAATTAAGCTGCTTAAAAGCCAGAAGTTTCTAATAAGAGAGTAACTGTTCATAAGCCAGAGCACCAGCTCTGAAGTCCTCAAGAAATACAAGCTTCTGGTCCCCTCTTCCCACCTCTTAGTATGTAAAAGAGAATGTTCTAGGACACTCAGCCAAACCAAGGCTCAGACGGACATAACAAACCTTCGCTTGTAATACAAACAGGGAAGAAGAGACTCAACGAAGTGAACTGTGCAATGCCATACATGACAACCCAAAATACAACAGTCCATTCCTGTCTGTTACCTAACTTGCCTGTTTCCTGTAATAGGTTACCTCTCCCTGCAATGTATTACTCATTTCTAAAAGCATTAGATCTATTTCTAGTAAGTTTCAAATTTATAGGAACGCACAACTTCACATAGTAGGTAGGTTTTTGATGGTACACATCCACAGAAGACGCACCATGTATAAACAGGGAGAGAAGAGAGAAACCAAAAAAAAATAAGGCAAAATCAAGATATGCAAGAATAGGAAATAAAAGGATTGGCTGAAATAAAAGGAAACAGCATCTGCACGGAGACACACCACCACTGTATACTGCTGCATTAAGTCTGAGGTTTCAGTCAGCAGTCAACTCCAAAGGCCTCCAAGAGGAGAGTGCTGCAAACTACAGCATTATCTTCATGGCTGCTCTGTAAAGGAATGCAGTCTCCATTCTGGAATTACCAAGTTCCAGCCAGCTGTGAGACAATCTTAGGAAGCAAGATGGTGAAACACACACTGACACATGCTTATTGACAGATTTCTGTTCACAACCACTTTGCAGTGAGAGCACATGTCAGCTATCCAGCACCTAAGCACACTGAGAGGAGATCACATTAACTACCAGAGTGATGAAAGAGATTGTGCTTATTCTGTAAACTCTGGTGAATCAGAAGAGCTTCAGAAGTCAAAAATCTATTAAACACTATTTTACAAAATTAATTTGAGTTCATATTTTACTTGAAATACTCTACTAGAAAGAATAAAACAGGGACTACTTCCCTTTCTCCTATTTTTTAAGATATATTTTGTAGGCAACATCACAGTTTTTCACATTTCAAAGATGTTATCATTTTCAGAGCCCTTGCTTTTCACAACTTATTGCTAATCTGGGTATGGGCATTGCTGTAGCACATAGGGCAAGAAGGAACCATCAAGTAACCAATACACCATTGTGTCAACAGTAAACCCGTACCAACTGTTACCAAGTTCATAGATTAAGCTGCAGGAGTTACTAAGAAGCTTTGTGTTAAGATTCAGTGTCCATCAAACAGTTTCACTGTATCTCATCTACCTGTCCACAATGAAGAAATCAGCATTACCTCTGTCTTTTGACATAACAGCTAGATTCCCCACTTTAGGCTGCAGCTGCTAAATCCTACTGCCTTGTGTGGGGAAATAAAATAACAACTGGATGGAAAGCACTCATGTTTCAGCAGACAAGCAGATGGAGAAACTGGAGTGCCTCTTGTGAGATGGATACTGGTTTGTACACAGTTTTCACTCAAGGTTAGAGTAAAATGCTACTGCAATTTGCCACACAATGTTTCACAGCTCTTACCTGAATTACGTGAACAGTCTCTCATGTCAAGGACAGAAGTAATATTACCTTTTCCAGTTTCTGTTTGGGTTACAAACATCTGATTTAACAGACATCATACCACTGCTCCACAGTTCTGCTCTGTGTTACACGAGTCAGTATTACTGAAATATATTTCATCAGTATTTCAATATTCTGCTCACGCACTGCATGAATTTAGGAAGAAAGGAAAACAGGAGGTACCTCCTTGCTGAGGAGCTCTCTCTCTAGCAACTTTAAGATGAAATTGTTAAGGCTACGAACCACGATTAAAACATGAAAACTTAATACTGGGAAGAGAATTTACCATACAGAGATTAGTTCAGATTACGTGGTAAACATCAAGCAGATATGTGACTGTACAAGTAGATGGAACAGGAGCTGGTAAAGCTCACTGGGGCACAGGGGCAGAAAAAAATAAGAGAAACACCAAAAAGTGAAGGAAGGGAAAAATTTAAGATGGAAGAGAGAATAAAAACAGAAGCAGAAGGGCATGGCCTGAGGTAAAGAATGAAAAAGACCACAAAACATTGTAAGCTATACCCAAGCTAAAGCAATAATTATAACTTCAGTGCAAATGAGAGATGTCTCAAATACACAAGACCTATCACGCACTTGGAAGAATGGGACCCTTATTTAGGGTAATAAGATAAAACAAAAACACAAAACAAAAACCAAACAAGAAAAAACCCAAACAAAAAACCCAAACACATTTAATGGGAGAAGAAACAACCTCCAAACTAATTATCAGATCACTTAGGATGTAAAATATTCTCCTTGAAAGTGTTCAAAACAGCCTAAACAAAACACTGTATGCTATATATATATGCTAGCAAAGAAAGGGATAACCTGACCTCATGTTTTAATAGCACACTTTACTCCTGGGCACACCAGCATTAGAACCAGAGCATCCCAAAACTACAATTTTTCTCCACAGAAACACAAAACCTGTAGCTCTAATGCCATTTCAAATGCCTGCAGCTCTAATGCCATTCCAATGAAAAGACATATTGCTGAACACACTGTATAGCAGCAGTGCTAACATTTAAAGGCAGGATATCTAAACCAGTTGGAAGATATTTTTTCTTTTTTTTTTTGTCCTTTTGAATGTTCTTCAGTCCCCTTAATAACAATTCAAATGTTGTTCCTGCAATAAGCAACTCAAGTGTCTGTCTGACTACAGCATCAATAAGCATGAAAGAGACAAAAATTACTAAGGATAGAAAAACAAAGGGAAGGAAAATAAAACCCACTGGCTAAATATAAAGTTTTACTCATGTAACTCTGTTTAGTTCTATCTAGTTGCACTGTACCAAATTAGCTGAACAGTGACTTTTTATGAAGCTTAAGTAACTCAAGATGATTTTTCTTTTATTTAAACTGACTTGAGGAACTTGCAGCATAGTTTTAATGACTGCATGCATTTTTTATTGCTTAATTAGTAGCCATTATTCATACTAATTAATGATATGAATAAAGTAAATAAAAGGAAAAAGCTCAAAAAGCAAGAGCTGGATAAGACAGGAAAAAAAAAGACAAAGGAAAAATTATTTACACAGATTAAGCTTCAAACAGACTACACTTTTAATTTTTTGTCTTATACCACAAATTAGATAGAAACAAGAAAAAAGTCTTCCTTCTGCTGCAGAAAGACAATTGACTAGATACTTGTGGGTAACTAAATTATCCTACATGTAGTTAATAGTGTCTTACCATTTAAATAAACAAGTGTCTAATTCTGTAATGTATAGAAAATCGGTGGAAAATCAGGATATAAATATCTTACCAAAGGAATCAAATGGAGTCCAAAGGAAGAAGAAAATACCAACAATAAGAAATCAGTGACACTAAAATTGTGAGAGATTTCAATAGAGAAGTATGACAAAATATGAGAGAGCCAGAAATAAAAGCTGCACACTGTCAAAAAAAGTAAGAGTGGGAAGGAACAAAGGAGAAGCCAAAAGAAAACTACTTCTTTTACACAAGTGACACAGAAGAAAATGGGGTGACTTCTGAAGAGCCTCAATTTTAGTCCAAAGTCAGTTCGAGGGATTATAATATAGTTAATGTTCTCTCTACATTTAAAAATGATCCTACAAGGAAAAGTAAATGCATTTACTTGAGGCAACTAAAAGAAACATGCTCTACGCCTGGTCTGGAGCATGTCTCTGAGGCAGTGGACACGTACAATTATAAGAGCTGACTGAAGTTATCTGGTTTGAAAACAGCCAACACACAAATACTCACTGAAGCACAAAGAAGAAATACTTTCACTTTTAAAATTTCCCTTTCCATTAAACTGAAAACACAGGGTTTGTTGTCTTTTTTGGTTTTTTTTTTCTTTTTTTTTTAAATAATACTATTTTTCTCTTACACTACAAATATAAAGCATATGCAAAGCACACAGCAGAAAATCTGTCAGGCGGTGTCAGCCTTTATCTAATGAGCAAAGAGGTAGAATTGAACCAACCAACCTTCACTTGGGACAAACAGTTGATGTGATCATGAAAAATTTTGGGAGAGACTACAAACCAGTAATTTTTCCTATAAAACAATTTTTGTCTATTGCAGCAGGCACTGCTCTTAACAGTTACTGCTAGTAGCCTTTGACTTTGGGGTCAGGATGTCACTACAGCTCAGAATTAACATTACCTAGATCAGAATAAACACAGTGCAAAATCTAGACTTCTCATGCAGACTACAGGTACTGCCTTAGTTTATTCTCAGAACACACTCATTTTAGCTGTTAGTCTAAAATGCTTTCATTTCTGAAGTTCTGTGCAACACTGAAGCTCTATAAAATGTAACCTAGCCCAAGAAACAGATCCAGCATCCTGGATGTAGTAGTCTTTTCCTAGGAAGCTATAGCACAATTTTATTAAAAATTCTGAAACTTATATCCACCATCCCTACTTTCAATTACAAAGTCTGGTAGTACACAGAATGGCAACACTAACTTTACTAGAATTTCTAGGTCAATTTTATTTCTTATGGCCATTATGGTAAGGAAGAGGGGAAAAAAGTGCCAGGGGCCTTACTGGAAGCACTCTGTATTTTTAGACAGCAATTTCTACGATAAGTCTACTAAACCAAATACAATTGTACAACAGATTATGACATTCACCATTAGCAACAGCTGACACGTCTTCTTGGCTCCCAATGCAGAGATAAGGCAGGGAGAAAAAAAGAAGTTCTGAGGGCTTTTGTAAATAGGATTTTGATGAAGGACTGCAATTGAAAATTGGATTTCCTGACTTCTCAGTGCATGACAGTTCTTCCTTTCTGAGAGAAAAAATACTGACATTACATACCAAAACCTACTACATTTCCTGATCATATGCTATTACAAATTTTGCTTTAAAATTATGATTATGAAAATAATTTTATATATTTCCATATTACCTCTCCAGAACAGCATTATTCATTCAGAAAACTACAACATACTAAAACCCAAACCAAATCAACCAAAAGCCAAAAACACCCAGAAGACAAACAGTATTCTTCCCCTGTTTACAAAATATAGAGACAAAATACATTCCATGCAATCGCTTGGGCCTCAGCTTTACAGTCAACGCAACATTCATTAGATCCTTTTTTTCCTCAAGTGTTACAAGGAAAACCAATTAAACTTCAAAAGACTTGTGCTTGTCATGTCAAATTTACTACTCATTGGAACAGTGTGCCTTATTCAGCAAATATGTGTTGACTTGGAAGTCATCATGAACCACATTCTTAACTAATTATAGCAACTTCTACATAATACTGATTACTATTAAGAATAAGTAAGTTAAACTAAATGCAGCAATTATCATAGCCTTCACTTACCAATAGATGCCATTCCATCAAAAGCACACTGCAGAATTGAAAAGTTAAAGCATTTTTTCTGTCCATAATCATTGCTTCTCTGCTGCTACCCAAGACCAGTCTTGTGCATTAGGACTGGTTTCTGCAAACTACACACATCTTTGTTGGAAAGAACACTTGTCAAAAGAAGGCTGCACATAACTGCTGCATAAGGAATAAGAATATCATGTTCGCAGTGTTATGTCAGACAGGGAACACAGCACAACATACTTCTCAGCAGTAAGTGTATTATGTGGTTTGTTTTGCTTGTGGGATAATATCAAAAGATGCCTGGGCATCAAGTTGGTGGTCAGTGATAACGTACACTAACTGCTACAACTTGTAGCTGGAAATGTATTATTGAACACTGTTCACAAGGCTGAATGGATAGTTTGTTTGTTCTAACTGAAATAAATTAATAAAACAGTTGAAAGCCAACTTTCAGCATAGTTTCTAATCTGTGTCAACCACAAGTAATACTGCAGTCAGATAGTCTGGGGTTCATTTTTCTAAGAGTAAAAAAACTTCAAAGGCGGGTGTTTTAATCCAAACATTAAAGATATAGATATAAGCACAGACATTAAATCACATCATTTCACTCATATTGTTTCATAATTTCATTATAGCAATTTTAAATATTCAAAATACCTGTTTAACCCACTTTTTAAAATGCAGAATTATCCAGTAAACCATTAAAACTTGGAGTCATTTTATTAACTTCACTGGGATAAAAATGTAGTCATAAACACTAAGTCAACATGTAAAAACCTTCATGATCTAGCAACTAGGTAGCAAAATAAATCCTTTAAAAACTATCAAACGATGCTAAAAATAAAATTAGATATAAATTCAAGTTTTAGACTGTGGTCAATTGAGGTCTAGACAAAACCCTGTGTTTGTTCACTGCCTAGTCTCCAGTCTGCTCTAAGTTTGAAAAGGTAATTGAACTCAGTCTATAATTACTGGATTAGATACAGATGGGCTCTGTACATTTCAGGGGAGGAAAGAACTGTTTTGATTCATTTTATGATTGCCTGTAAGGTCAAACTTTTCAAAATGTACTTTCATCTGTTAAATGGTTTCTCAAAGTCCCAGGGGGACATCTTCAATAACTGATGTTTTAAGCAATTTGGGTCTATCAGATCCAGTCTTTGAATGTAATACGCTGTCCATTTTCTAGAATTATAAATGTGCATGTAGGTTAATTGCTACAACTCAAACAGATTTTCAAAACTACACTTTTTTAGAAAATCACAAGTTTTACTCAACAACTGCTATGCATAAATATTTGCGGAATTATTATAGTTTAGGGTACAGAGTATCTTTGGAAATACAAATAAGTAACACAAATTAGAAATGTCCTTACTCATAATTCCTTTCCATTTGGAGAATGTTCTCTTAGCACCCAAATGAACAATGTTTGAATAGTCCCAACTAAATCAGTTCACTTCTTGCAAAACAAAACAAACAAACAAAACTGAAAAAAAAAAGAAAAACAAAGAGAAATGTATCTTAATACAAAATCCCAATGAGCACTTGAGAAAACTTCTTTTTCCATAATCTCTTATTTGAGCCTTCATCCTCACTCTCACTCAAGACAAAATATAGAACAATGAGTTAGCATTAAACTTTCACTCTCCTAAGAATTTTTTGCAAAGTATTTTCTTCAATTAAATCAACCATAACTCTACAGCTGGTTTCAGTAGAACCAGGATTTCATCTTGCTTAGTTAACAATTCAAGTGCTCCGCAAAGGGTATCTAGCTCTGCTCGCAGTTAGAAACTCAGAGCTACCGTAATGGCAATTGAAAGCAGAAAACACACCATGCAATCGAAAAGCAATATAATAGTTCAGTTCATAGTCTTAAAATTGTAGGAAACTTAATTCCAAACAACTTATTATTCAAGAGTTTCACTTTTTTTTGTACTACAACAATCTTCTTGCTTACAAAATTCCAAAAGGAAAGCGTTTTTTTGTTACATTACATTTGTGTTTAATCAACAACAATATCTCACCAGCAACAGCCTCAGTCAAAAAAGTTATCTTTGCAGGATCAGACATCTATAGAGCTGTTCTGACAGAGAGTCAGTATTCAAGCACCGGTAATAAGGATAATTGGAACTATGTTAATATAATCTCTCTCTGTCTCCAAGCAGGCTAATGAAAAAGCAAGTTCTCATGTAGTTTCCATGATTAACACTTTATTCATATTATTTCAAAGTCTTCCACATAAGGGACAAAACCTGAAGGCAGCTCCCACCATCACAAAGCCCCAGCAGAAAGACGCAATAAAATGACACTTATTTATTTGTATGCCTGCTCGGACAGATCATGCCCATCATCATCAGGCTGCACAGAATTTCTACCACAACTTGCAAGTCTCACTGAAAGAAGAAACTTCTGCTGCATTTTAAGAACTGATTGATACAAATCAGTTTGTTCAAAATGTTCAATAAAATGCTGGCAAACAGACAATGGGTTTTTGATAGAAGCTCTTTTTTAACCATAAATCATCAGGAACAACCACGTATAAACAAATGGAACAAGCATGCAATTTTACTCAAAAGATAAAATCCATGTATTATTTGCATTATCTTCCTTCCCACATCTCTAATGGATGCTTTTAAATGTATTTCTTTAAAACTGAAATAATACTCATATTAGAGTTTACATGGGGTGAATATGCTTAATACAATAAAGTAAGTCTTCATCTTTATTTAAGAGCTATATACAAAAGGCTTCTTCTCCTACATTGTAAGCAAAAGAAAGCTTCCTTTAAGAAATGCATGTCTTATTTTCCCTACAAAATAGAATTATTATAATAAGTATTTCAAGTGTTTTGTGTGAACCACTCCTGAAACCACTCTAATTTTTTAGACAATGAATAGTGAAGAAATGGTAAAGTAGCTAAATAGCAAGGACACAACACCATGAATTCTGTATGCTGTAAACCAATTAATTATCTCTGATATCTTTTCCTTTTTTCTTCTCCTTCATATTTTCACAATCTCTAATAAGTATTTTCTTGTATTTGCTGAACAGTCCTTTACATCATATTCAGAACTGTAAGAAACAGTATCTGAGCTCTCATTAGTATTTCCCATCAACACTTTAATGGATTCCACAATGAGCTAAAAATCTTGGGAACTGGAAATATCATCATCAAGAAAAACAAAGTGTATTCTTACAATAAGCTAGTCTCACTCACATGATGGTGTACCATTGTGTCCTTATAAAAATCTTCAAAAAACAAAGAAAGCAGATCTCCAGTTCATGTACATGAAACTGAGTCAGTATGCAGACTACAGCAGTGCAACGTTATTTAATCTGAGACACCTCACAAGAGTTAATGATTCCTTCAGTAATTTAAAAAAAAATAAAAATCACTTAACTACCTTCATACATAATTCATCCTCTGAAATTTCTGAGGAAGAAATCTGACCAAAAAAATACCCAACAACAACAAAAAAACCCAACATTGAAAAGTGTTTGCTTATTCCACAGTGACAAACTTCTGTGGTATATTAAGTACCCTGCAAAGTCTAATATAGCTACTTTATTTTAGAAATACTTTAGCATGTTGTTTCCTATGAGTTCATTTATTATTAAAAATGAAGAGAGAACATTCACACATTCGCACAGTCCGAGGTCAGACCGATCAGAGCCACAGGTCACTGGAGCAGTAGTCTGGGATCTGAAAAGCCAGTATCCAATTCCTTGCTTTGGTATGAAGCAGTGTCCCATATGTAAAAAGGAATTCCTGATCCATCCTTACACATTAACTCCTGCATTGCTTGTTGAGTACTGTATTTTGAAATACATGCACTCGACTTAAGTATTTCAAGTGATGCGTTATCTACCAAAACAAGGACCAGCTGAATCACACCTCAAATAACATGCGCTACTTGCAGGACTGTATCTTATTTTGCTGTTTCATAAGATCCATGAAGAAATCAGAGACCTTTTTTTCTTGTGATGATGTAACCCAGCAAAATAAGATCAAAGGATTTCTCACCATAAAGTAAATTTTTCAGACTTCAGATAATTTTTGTAACTCTATTATAAAAACCAACCAAATGAAAAACAACAGCGCAACCTCCCACCATAATCACACTTCTGGAAAAGGTTGACATCAGAACTGGACAGAACATTCTCTCATTTCAGTAGTGCTAAACACTTTTCCTTTAATAGATAATTCGCTCTATATTTCATTTCTAAACTTACATCTTTTTAAAACTTCAGTTCCTTTACTTTGGTATTGACTTCCATGTGCAATATTTCTTTGGAGCCAAAGAATCCAAATTATGCCCTACCGCATCCACAGCCAGAATCAGTAACTTCCCTGCTTACACATGCAAAGGTAATATTATGCCCAAGAATCTTTGCATACATGTAATAATTTTTCTGTATGGTTGAATGAGCCATGCCTCAATTTAAGCTCACACAAAAGAATGCTTTCTTTTGAATATCACAGCAGAAACTACAGTATGCATCACATTGTCCAGCTGGGTCGATCCAAGGAAAATAACATATAACAAAGATAACTGAAGAAAGCAGAATTTTAAATTAATCAAAATTTGTAGCTGTCACTTGAAAACTAGTATGCAACAAGGTTCTGAAAGAGTATCTCAAGAACACACACATCTGTTTAATATTACAAGCCAACTGTCAACATCCTAAGTGAAGTTTTAATTTAATATTTTTTTCTTTCTTGATGTTTTACCTTTAGTCAATGCCTTGTGAGAGTATCGGCTTTCTATAAGAAACTGTTACATATAAAGAAATGTTATTGTAGCATGTTTATAAAATCATAGTTCGAGAACTTTTTATTTTTCTAAGGCCTGACCACAACTTAATTATCTGCAGGACATTCCAAGCTCACAATTGCAAGCTCCAGTTCCCAAGCAATTTTGAACAATATCTACTGTACAGGACATACAGCACTGCAAATACCACAACATGGTAGTGTTTCCAGAAGTCCCCATTAGAGCCTTTAGACATGGTTTTTATTTTCAATAAATATTTGTTTCTCTACTAATCATTAAATGGTTTTCATCACCTTTACATGTTTGTCTTTCACATGTCAGCTTGCTATCACTCCTTATGTTTAATATAAGTGACCTAGTCATAAAAAAGACATGTATAACATGCCTTACACTATATATAAAGAGTTCTAAGACTAAACACTATGTTCTTCTACAGCTCACACAATGTTTTCCTTCTTTTTCAGTAAAGAGTTAAGAGGAAGAAAAAACTTTGGAGGCCTTATTTTTTTTTCCTCCCATAAAATCATAAAAAATTCACTGAATGACCACAATAGAATTCTAATGAGAATATTAGAATAATATTTCTTATTAGAGGTCTAATAAACCTAGGATCCAAGACCCCTTTTCTTATTTTCAACCATAAACCAAGACAACATTTAAGAGCTTCTGGATATCCTCACAGAACCTCCAGCAACCTTCGCTTGAAACCCATTTCACACTTCCTACCCAGCTGAGACATGAATAGGTGGGAAACATCAGTCAGTTGCATCTTGTACTACAGAAATGAAATATTCAATTTAGAATCAGTGAGACTACATCCACATTCAAAACCATTTAAAAGTCAATCAAAAAAGGAAATATCCAGAGGGAAATGTCAAGCAATCCATTAACAGTGGAAAAGCAAAGACTGAAAGGAATCTGGATTACATTTAATTCTATCTGGTTTTTGTTTTGTTTGTTTTTCAACTGCTGGACAATACCTACAGAAATGGCATAGACGTACTTTTGAGTAGATGCAGCACGTCCACTTTTCTACAGCTCTCACCACCCTCTATCAAAAGGGAAGGCAGAGTTAGAATGAAAGGGTAAAAAGGGACAACAAACACCTGCTCACTATGAAATGTCATGTTTTGGCACACAGAAAGCTTTGACACACCGCCCTGAAGTCAGGAAACTTATATTTTCAAGAAAGTATCCATCATTTAACATTCTATGCAATTATATCACAGTAATATTTTCAATAATAAAGAACATTTTCCTCAAATTGCTGGAAATGATTCATACCTCCAATTTTCACCCTTTAATTGCTCTCATGCTGCAGCTATTGTGCCAGGTTTTAATATTTCCATTCTGAAAAATATTTTTAAGTATAGTGGACTGACGTTTCAAAGAAAGAGCACATAATTACAAAATCTTTCAATGAAAAATTATATCCTTTTGTCTATGGTGAAACACAGAAAAACATAATCCGCTCATTACCAACAATCACAAGTAATCAGCTCAGCATTAGAGCAATAACTAATCCTGATGACCAAAACCAACCTCGATTAGCAAAAATACAAGTGTGAGTACCATTCATTGAAAGCAATGGTACGTAACCAATTTTGGGGAGAAGTTGCAAAACCTTTATGTTTTGAAGTAGCTGTTCCCTGGGATTAGAATTAAACTTTCATTTTTTTTTGCTGATCACACATACGAAGCACAACTAGCATTCTAAATAACAATATCTCTCAATTTTATTAATATTTCAATAACTTCAGAGTTCAAAGCAATTAACATGTGTGATGACTCAGAAAATCTGTTTGATAATGGCCACACAGAAGAAAACTCCTTAGTCCAACTCTCGATTTAGCAGAAGATAACAAAAGAAGTTAGATTTCAAATGTCCAAGAACATCCCTCTCGACCTAAGTGAAGAAGCAGGATAACGATATACACAGAAAATGAGAACTGCAGGATGGTGAGAAGACTTCTCCTCTGGGCTGCTGCCACCAAACTTCTTCTATCTTCAAAAATAAGCACAGGAGGATAATCAGAACCTTAAAGTTACTAATTTCCATGGAAATTAGCTTTATTTTGACCTCACTGCTAATACTTGAAAAAATAAACCCCAACAGTTAAATCTCTTAACAAATCACCCTGATATTCTTTTGAGTCTGCTTATTTTTATGTTCGTTTCTGTCCCAAACAAGAGATTGCATTTCAAAACACACAAAAACAGAGCCCAAAGCTTGTAGCAATGACAGTGTATCAAAGTACGAAAAATAATGAGCTGCTCTTGCTCCAAAAGCTTTGATAAAGAATTCATAGAAACAGTAAAAAGTTTAAATGCAGCAATTAAATCCACTAACCTGAAAATGTTAAATTTCAGCCTCATTCTCCCTTCTTCCATTTCCTTTCTAGTTCCTATTTGATGTATTTTATCATAACTTCCATATAATTTCCTGATATTCATTCTTTTTATTTTTTTAACTCCTATTCCTACCTCTAATGTTAGACTGTCTCTTCTCCAACCTACATAATTCCATTTTCTTCCAGCTATGCCTGCTCACTTTCTATTGTCTTTCTTTTCGACTGTATCTCTCCGCCTTCTCAGACCACTCAAGCCCCACCACACAGTCCCTAGCCCACCTTTCTCCTACAGAGGTCATGCTAACGTGCACTGTGTTTAAGAAAAGAAGGAAGCTACCTATGATAAACCTCAGCTTTCTTCCACTTCCATATGCTCTATAAACTTCCACAAATGTTATCCTTATTTGTGGCAGGATGACAGAGCAAGAACTCAGAAGAGATGTTGGCTTAATGGACAACCACAGTCAGGAAAGAGTTCATAGTGACCAGCTACATGATATAACAATTCCTCCAACAACCCCAAGCCAGAAAAGAACCTCCCACAACCAGCCTGGAAGGAGGTGAGGTGAGGACGAAGACAACATCCTCAAAAGGGGAACTGCAGCCTTATATACTTTTGGACGCCTCAGCACCACATGAGGTCCAGTTAGTCAAAACAAAATTAACAGGCAACTAAGGAAAATTGTCTCCCAAGCCAACTTTCGATCCTGTTGTTCAGAAAATAATTCCCATGGAGTTAAGAATGTACTTTAAAACAAACAAACAAAGCAGCAGGGGACAATGACAGAAATTTGAACAGACGTTTCCCAAATGTAAGAGTTCATAACTTTTCCCTCAAGGCCAACCTACGCTCTCACCACTTTTTCTGATACGAGTTTTGCTAAAATCAGAAGCATTACATGGGGAACATCAGTGATTTGGCATTTAATCCTAATGCATTGAACAAGGTCAGCATTTAATTCTTCCCCAAAATTATTTTTTTAAAAAATCTTTACTCTGCTATTTCCTTAACCAGCTTTTTAAGTGTTTCTCCTCTACTAATTAAAATTATCAACTTCTTTTCCCTTTCATCTCTCAGACTAAATGCCTTCTCTAACAAGTATGACAGAAATGAGAAGTAAAAACAATAAATGTTCATAATTAAAAACTAACATTAACCATAATTTGCACAGGGAAAGAGATAAATTTGAAATATTAGACAGCAGTACACTGTAATTCCCTATTTGAAAAAGTGTAATTCAAAATTATATTTTCTGCCTACAACATGGGGGAGGGAAACCCATGTGCACGTAAATGAGTACAAAACGCAGCATCATTGGTGAATTTTGGGGGAAAGAGTGACTGTTCATAACTGTATATGAAAGAAGTCAGAATTAATCCTAATGACCTCAGCTGTGGGCTCAATTTATTAGAACTTACCTCTCATTAAAAGTTAAGAACTGAACTGAAATATCACTCGCTGTCCAAAATTTGGCACAGTCATTAATTTCTAATAAAGACTATAATTGGCTACACCACAAGCAGTATATTTCCCCTGCATCCAAATATTCTCTCATGGGAGTTATTCTTATGTAATCATTAGAGTCAAAACGATCATATAAACTAACCTTATTAAACCAGGTTATAATTTTTCAGTTTGAGTATAAAACCAAAACCATTAAAGCAACAATTTCAACCATTCTTGGCCATTTCCCTCATAGCACTGGTTAGTATCAGCTATTCAATCACAACAGAAGCAGTTCACTACATGACCATGCAGTCTTTGATGCTCTGCCTGTGTTCTGTCACACACTTTAACAATATCACTCTTGGATATGGAAGTTTTAAGGATTAATCCCCTTTCAGGTCTATGTTAGACCTGGCAAATACATGTCCTATCCCATAAAAGTTAATATAGAAAACTGGCTATTTCTTTATTTTTGATATTTCTCAGTCTCAGATATAATGTGATTCATTCTGGAGTCACCAACCTGAACTTGACTCAGAACCAGCAGCAAAATAATTACTGTATGTTCCAATAAAACATTTAATACTTGGCATTTTTATTTTTATATACCTTTTACTTTTAGAACAAAGATGGTGTTACTCCCTGCATCAGCACATTGGTACCTCCCAAGAACCAGTTACTATATATCCGAAAATAGTAGGCCGTGGAAAAGCCTGTGGACCTCCCAGTCAGTAAGTCAACTCTTTTTCTTACTATATTAAAATCATATTAAGCACAAGGAATCCTCTGTTTGAAATCTAGATCTCTAGATTTCATATACTAAATATTTTTCAAACTTCTTTATATTTCCAAATCCCTAGAAATTTTCCAGTAAGGGTGTAGACTTGTCTTTCTCTATGAGTACTGTGTATGTTACACAATTTCAGTGGCTGAATGTTATTCTTGCTATCTCTTCAAACAATCCTGAATAGTCTGAAAGGGATCAGAAAGTATATATGTTTAAAAACACTCACTTTAATTGTCCTATGTCAACAATTATATCATGCTATTCAAGGTGGTCTTCTATAGTCAATTTGGGGGATCGACTACTGGTTTGGGCATTCCCTGTGCTTTTTTAGGTTTTATTAATGCAGTGACAGTGGCAATGATGAAGCCATTGTAAACACCACATACAAACACTCCTACCTTTCCTTCTCCTATGGGAATGCTCTAAATACAAAACTCTGCAAAGACCTGCAGGAAGATCCTACACTTGGGACCAAGGACAAAACATCAGCTCTCCATCTCTCTCCTAACAGCATTCCTATTTCGAATTATCCCATGGGCTGCATTCCAAACAATGAAATACGTTGGACTTTCACAGGTAAGCATGAAGGGCTGTTTTGCCCAGAGTATGTAAAATAAATAAATAAATAAGGCACCACTACCCTACGGGTAACCAAAGTAGTGTACTACAAAAGTCAGATGGCTTTGAAATTAAAAGGTTTGCTTAAAATTTATATTCAATATCATTTGTTCTGGCTTTCATAAGAACTAGTTTTGGAGACAGGTTTTATGTGGGGATTTTTCCTCCTCATTACACATTTGTACAGAGCAGCTGAACATATTTTTTATGTGAATATTGGCCTATCGTAGCCATTTTTTTTTTTGGAAGAATCAGTTAATCATCCTACAGAATCCATACACAGAGCTTATATGAATAACAGATGTTGCAGCCTCATGAATCTGGCATCCTTATGCATTCAACAGCTTCAAACATAGACATTTGATCATTCTGAAATTTTGCATTTAAAGACTTAGAAGCATTTAACCTTTCAATTTTTCCAGTCTCAAGGATACATTTTCAGATATGCCTGGTATTGCTTTTGAAGAATTCATGCTCCAACACTTCATTTTTTAGCTTTTTGCAAAACCTTTAAGAAGAAGAGACTCTCCCACAGCAAAACCAGAGTTTTTATTCATGGCTGCAATCAAGCCCACCATGAAATTCTGTTTGACCATTAATTTATATTTATTTCTGTTCATAGGCTGTATAAGCCTTGATTCCATTTCTCCAACACATATTGAACAGTCATCAGTGATAAAAGGTTCTCATTCCTTTGATATTTTCAGCTACCTAAGAAGCATATTTGATAGGTAATACTCCCAATAGCTCATACTTGCCATAAAAAAAATAACAGGGAAGGCTTAAATCATCATTTTTCCTAATATTGTCCTAAAACAAACTCAAATGACAAACACTTTCCAAAACTGACAATCTCTTAAAATATCCAAAATAACAGATTTAAGACATTATAAAGCTTTGAATTAGTGTCACACAGCCCCTGAACTACTTATGTTTGTCACTGAGCACTAACTGCAAGCCCATTTTTTCTTTTTACTTAAATACTTCTGCTCTAATCCTTAAAATTCTTCAATCATTTAGCTTAATCCCAAATCTGACACCATACCAAGGAACAAATACACTGGACTTGTGCGGCAAGGTTTTGGTGGGGCAGGGGCTACAGAGTGGTTTCTGTAAGGAGCTGCCAGGAGCTTCCCCCATGTCTGACAGAGCAAACACCAGCCAGCTCCAAAATGGACCCATCACTTGCCAAGGTTGAGCCCAACAGCAGAAGTGGTTGTGCCTCTGGGATAACAGAGTTAAGAAGGCAGTGAAAGGGTTGCTGCACAACAGTAACTACAGCTGGAAAGAGGAGGGAAAATATGTGAGAGGAACAACTATGCAGACCCCAAAGTCAGTCAGAAGAAGAGGGAGGAGGTGCTCCAGGCGCTGGAGCAGAGATGCCCCTGTTACCCACAGTGCAGCCCATGGTGAGTCACCCTGTCCACCTCCAGCCCGTGGAGGTCCACAGTGGAACAGAGATCCACCTGCAGCCCAGGGAGGACCCCACACTGGAGCAGGTGGATGCCCAAAGGCAGCTGTGACCTCATGGGAAATTCACACAGTCTTCTGGCAGAACATGAGGCCCAGTGGAGAGAGGTTTGCTGGTAGTACTTGGGACTGCATGGGGGACCCACTTGGGAGCAGCCTGTTCCTGAAAGACTGCATCCCATGGGAGGGACCCATGCTGGAGCAGTTCACAAAGAAGTGCAGCCCATGGAAAGGACTTGCATTGGAGAAGTTCATGGAGGACTATCTCCTGTGGGAGGAACGCCATGCTGGAGCAAGGGAAGGGTATGAGGAGTCCTCCCCTGCAGAGGAAGGAGCAGCAGAGACATTGTGTGATGAACTGACTGCAGACCCCATTCCACGTCCCCCTGTGCCACTGGTGAGGTGGAGATAGAGAATCAGGAGTGAAGCTCAGCCAGGAAGAAGAGAGGGGTGGGGGAAAGGTGTTATTAAAATTTTGGTTTATTTCTCATTATCCTATTCTGATTTGATTGGTAATAAATTAAATTAATTTCCCCAATTAGAGTTGCTTTTGCCCATGACAATAACTACTGAGAGATCTTTCCCTGTCCTTACAACCCATGAGCTTTACATTCTGTTTTCTTTACCCTGTCCAGCTGAGAAGGACAGTGATAGAGCAGCTTTGATGGGCACCTGGCATCAAGTCAGGAGCAACCTGCCAAAACTACATAAGCCTGTAAAAGTATGGTGAAATGCAAACTTAAATATCCCTGTATACCACATTTAAAATAGCCATGTCACTGTAAAGTCTAAGAGAAAAAAAAAATGTTGCTTTTGTTTTAATTCTACAAAAAGCACTAACATAATGAATTCTATCAATCTTTTATATATTGCAAGCAATGGAAACTCTGTCACTGTTACTGTAGCTTTCCTCTAGGGAATTCCTCAACTATCATTTCTTACTTGGTCCTAGTCAATATGCAACCAGTGAAGAGGTAGAGAGATGCCAAAAACATTAACCATACATAAAGCATAAGTCATCTTACATTACATATCAGACAAGCCAATGGTCGTACAACGCAGATGACAGACCAAAAAAAACCCAAAGCAAATAAACAGTGATGGATCAACGTCAGGGCAAAGAAAATCTTTTCAACAGTTCACAGCCATAACACTCATCTTCAATTTATATGGATCAGTTTTGTCACAGATTAACAACATCACCAGCAACACCAGCCCCTGCAACTAACATTAGCATGGTTATAGATGACCTTGTAACATCCTTGCGTTAACAACTTAGTCTCAAATACAAAAACCTTCATCAGCTTCCCAGAGACTGCAGCAACACTGTATACCTGTATACGTCAAAAAATACAAATTAATACAGAATGTTGAAGCATTTTCTTGTGATTAACGTAAAATACTAATAGCA
>JAWWTY010000123.1:61331010-61416998 GCA_035222235.1 Margarornis squamiger
CTGTATACGTCAAAAAATACAAATTAATACAGAATGTTGAAGCATTTTCTTGTGATTAACGTAAAATACTAATAGCACACAGATATCCTTCCATCTCTAAATGAGCTTCCTCACACAATATCAATTCAAGTCAAAACTCTTCTATTCTATATTCTCTATGCCTACTTCAACCCACCTGAAAAAACACACTGAGAATGTAAAACAGGACTTAATCTCCCAAGTGCAATGAAACTTTACCATAAATACAGAAGCCCGCTTGTAGGATCACTGTTACAATTTTGTCAGCTTCTTCTACAAATGCTAAACACCTTCAATCTCCATCTTAAACATCACATCGAGACTGTACATAATGAAAACAAAACCAAAAAGTCTCCACAGTCCTCAAATCCTGCAGTAAAACTCACAGTCTTTCAGGAGCAGAAAAGAGAAGAAGAATATACATGTATGATAGATTTACATCACTTAATACAGTTCAGCCAAGTGCTCAAACACATTAATAACGTGACACAAAACCTCCATGGGATGGAGTAGAAAGGAGATCTCTGATCCTACAGCTGTGTTGCCACCCCAGGCAGGGATGAGCAGCTCCCAGTCCCACACTCCAGCTCTGCTGCAGGGGCTGGCTGCTGCTCCGGGAGCTTGGTGCACAAGTGGCACCAACACAGCTCTACCTGCAAGACGCTACACAAACCCACCCAGAATGTTACACTGAAAGGAGTAATTCTGTGTATAGACTCTGTATATTTCACTATTTTCATATGTGCATGTCAAATGGGGAACTTCCACTAAGGACTTTGGGCTTGTCAAGTGTGGAGGGGCAACCTCATTGCTCTCTAGTTTCCTGTGGAAGAGATGCGAAGAAGATGCCAATCTTTTTCTCTGGTACCCAAGGACAGGACACATAGGAGTGGTTCAAAGTTATGCCTGGGGAGGTTTAGGCTGAATATTAAGAAGCATTTCTCTACCAAGAGGGTGGTCAAACACCATAACAGAGAGGGTTGATGCCCCAAGCCTGTCAATGTTTAAGAGGCATTTGGACAATGCCCTTAATAATGAGCTTTAACTTTTGCACAGCCCTGAAATGGTCAGGCAGTTGGACTAGATCATGGCTGGAGGTCCCTTCTAACTGAAATATTCTATTCTGTGACCAAACAAGGCGTAGAGAAAGTGGTGACTACATGTAGCTTGTTCAGGGTCTCAGTTGTTTTCCTATATGAATTCTGACCACTTCATTACAAGCTTTACAGACACTACTAGTTACCCATCTGATATGTTCCTCAGATTAAAAAACGAACAAAAAACCTGTATATACACAAGAAGAATTCACTAGCTTTTGGGGAGTTTTTAAAAAAGAAATATGTTAAAGAACTAATACACATCACAGATTACATTTGCAAGCCAAATTGCATAGTCTTGGCAGAAGCAGTTAAATTTTTAAATGCAAGGCTACAAAGTATTTGAAAGAGGGTGTGACACGTACATAATCAAACTGGTGAAACAAGCAGTTAAAATCATAATACATTTTACTATAAAGCTTATTCTTCTAGCTGCAGTTTCAATGTTTTATTCACACAATAAAATGGTGGTCTGGTGTATTGCTGGCTCACTGTCACAAAGTCACAAAGGAGTTACAGAGCAAGGCCAATCCATCTCACTCCTTCTCACTGATCAGCATGTCAACAGACACCATGCTTCAGCAACACATTTTTAGCTTTCACTTCTTCTCCAAAGTCACTGTTTATATAAGTACAATTAATTAAACCCATTCTCCCTCTACAGAGATTCAGCTCACCCACACTGGCATCAGCTGTTTGCTTCACCTAAAGCTCCTGCAATTAAACAAGATACTTTTATGCACATCTTTATCCTTTTCTCTGTTGTCTGGACAATGCATCAAGGAAACTCCGAAAGGGTGAGGAGTTCAGAGACAAGACTGGGGTCTCCAGGAAACAGTATCTGTGAATAGGGGAAAACCAAAGGACCAAGGCAGGAGGAAAAGGACATGGCTCTAGCACAGCATCGCCACACAGGACTGTGGTGGGGCAATGAGAAGATGAAGCCACAGATAGGCTTGATTATGAACAGAACTTTAAGAAAGCAAAAACTGGGAGGAAGCAAAACCAAGGGAGACCTGGTCATAGGAAGAGAAGAAGGAGCAAAGACCAGGAAGGAGGAAAAGGTGGGCATGAACCTAGTCTGAGGCTGTAAGTTATGAAATATAGACTGAAACTGAGAAGGAGGAATTGAAGTGCAGAGAAAACACTAGTGGCAATGGGGCAGAAGCTAAAAAGCTTCAGAGGGAACAGAGAGAAATCTGTGTCTATAAGAGTATCTCGAACGGAATACAAAATCTTAGATTTCCTTGGGTTTCCTCTGCTACCACAAATAACTGTGAAACACTTTGGTAATGCATCCAAACACCACTTACTGCTAAATCCTTAGTAAGTAACAACCTACCCTCAGCAGCAGTCCAAGTGCTGCAGTTCTGAATGGCAGATTTAAAAGTTGCAAACTTGTTGATGAAGATAAAAGCCAACATGATGTCTTGTGACAAAATTTCAATCTTTTTTAGAATTCTAAGAATGTACAAACACATATAAATTGTATAAAAAATTAAAAACTCTGCCCTCTTCTGCCTGGGATAAATCTGAATAAGCCTGTCCTCTCTAACACCGCAGAATGCCTTTAGCTGAAATCAGAAAAAATGCACTGGGGTGGAAAAAAGATGTATACCTTATGGACAAAGATCATGAATGTGGTTTTATGGACAGATACCTCCTATCACAGAACTCCCAGCTAACAAGTCATATATCAACTTTTTGTAATGGCTAATAATTATATGTTCATTTAACAGGTATCCAACTTGACACCCTCTGCTTAGGCCTCTAAACAATCACTGAGCCGCTGAACATCAAGTGTTATAAAAGACATCAGTTTTTAAGTACTCTCTCTCTCAGAACTGGGAAACGTACAAAGAGCACAGAAACATGAATTAATATCTGTTCTTGAAAACTAAATCACTGCTAAGTCGGAAAATGACAGGACAAGATAACTTGTGCATTCTTCATTTAGTCCTAAAATGGCATATGCATTCTGCAAGCCTGTCTCCTCAGAGGTTGTATTAAGCAGTCTTTTTCTCTTATTTTTTTCAAAATACAGTCCAGTTTCTTATTAATTACGTTATTCAAACCCTGCCTTTGCCTCAGTATGGAGGAAAACAATCTGCAACCAAGCTGTTTACACAGAACGACTGAGGGCTGTTACTAACGCCAGTCAGCTTTCAGCTCTGTTATTCCTTAGCTTTTCAGTGCTTGTCTTGCCCAGTCTTAAAACGTTCCGGCTACCTTTGCAACATTTAATTTGCCTCGGACTCGCATTTTACAGCCATACAGTGTGGCCGGGGGGGTGGGGGGGGCAACCGAGCTAAACGGGAGAAGGCAAGGGAGCGGCATTGCAAACGCTGAGGGACACGTGTGCTGCGGGAGCGCTCTCCTGTCCTACGTGGCAGCCGGCCTGAGGAACACCCGTGAGCGGCCCGAAGGCACGGCCCGCAGGCAGCAGGAACCGCAGCCCCGGCGGGAGGGGCCGCGACCCGCCGAGTCCCCCCGGAGGAGCCGCCCGAGCGGAGAACGCGGGCCCCGGGCGGGCTCGGAGCCGCCCCGGCCGCCACAGCAGCGCCGGGCCGCGGCTCTCCCAGCCCTGCCGTGTGGGAAAGCGCTGCCCCGGGGCTCTCCGCGGGCGCCTCCGGCAGCGCCGGGCGCGGCGGGGCGGGCCGGGAGCGCGGCCTCCCCTCCTTCCCCATCCCTGCCCGCGGGGCCGCACTCACCACCTCCCGGGCGCGGCCGGTGAAGTCGCTCTTGGGGCGGGCGGCGCCCCGCTTGAGCAGCTCGTCCCTGCCGGCGTCGCCCGCCGCCACCCCCAGCGCCTTGTTGCGGGTCTTCACGGTCTTGACGCTGGCCTTGAAGAGCAGGGTGATGTCCACCGCCATGGCGGCCGCCGGTGCGCCGCGCGCACGGCCCCGCGCAACGCGGCCCCGCGAGCAGCGTTCCGGGCTGCGGGGAGGGACGGGGAGGGACGGGGAGGGAGGGGACGGGCGGGGCGGGGGCGGCGCTCACGGTCCCGGTCCCGATCCCGATCTCGGTCCCGATCCCCATCCCGTCGGGAAGCGCTCCTGCCCGCGGGAAGACCCGCCGGGCCGGGCCGGGCCGAGCCGAGCCGAGCCGAGCCGAGCCGAGCCGAGCCGAGCCGAGCCGAGCCGGGGTGCCGCCGCGGGAAGGGGAGCCGCGTCTTGGCAGAGCTCGGGGCCGCAGGCAGAGCCCGCCGGTGTGCGGGGCTCGGGCACTTTGTCACGGCAGGCGGGTTGGTTAGAGCTGAGAAACGCGAGTTAGCAGGTCCGTGCTGGGTCTGCGGCCTGACTGCCCCAGGGAATGGCCACGCGTGTGAGCAGGCACTGATCTCTGCGGGGAACGGCCTGAAGGTGTGCCAGGGCGGGTTTAGGATAGATATCAGGGAAAGGTTTCTCACCCAGAGGGTGGCTGGGCACTGAACAGGCTCCCCAGGGCAGTGGCCTCAGCACCAAGCCTGGCAGAGTTCAAAGAGTGTTTGGAAGATGCTCAGAGGCACACGGTGTGACTCCTGGGGACAGCCCTGTGCAGGATCCGTGTGGGTCCCTCCCAACTCAGCATATTCTGTAATTCCGTGATTCTGTTTATGTCCCGTGATCACATATCTCTGAGCTGTGTAGGTGGAGCAGCCCTGTTTCACCTGGAAGGTGCAGCAAGGATTTCTTCTGCACCAGAAGGCCGATCTCTGAGGTCCTCTGTGGCCATCCTGCACTGGGACAGTGTCACACCGGTACCTGCAAGATATACCACGCTGTTTGTAATCTGATTCTAAAGAAAGCTTTGTGAAATAGCCTTTGTTATCAAGGCAACTTTATTGCCATGTTCTGTGCAGTAGATTAGCTATGTGAAATTGCGTGGCACACAGGGGAAAAACTTTTGACCAAATAACTAGCAGTGGATTTTACATATATGTATAAAATATAAATATATATCAATACAAATACAAATAAATGTATGTGTGTGTGTGTGTGTGTGCGCCATCCAATGCTCTGGGATCCAGCAGACACCATGTAGTTTTTAACTGTCCTTTCACTGACCAGAAGCACATTCCCCGAGACAGTCTCCAAAGAACACAATTTCAAAATCCTACCTCGCCTCAGCGGACTGGAACTTAATCAACCACAACTATTTTTCCTATCTCTTCCAGGGTATCAGGCTTTCTTCTCTTGTTGATTACTGTTCTGTTTTCAGTTCAATTCCCATCAGCTCAGCCTTGGCTATATATTAGTGGTTCCCTTACAGTTATATTGTAATTAGTACTCATTCATACTTTGTTATTACTGTTCTATTTAAAATTGTCCTTTTATTGTGGTACGGATATGTATTTCTAATTAAAGGAATTGACTGTTTTAAGTCCCTGTCCTCGGTGCTGGATTTACCATGGGAATATATTTAAGGTATTAAAAAAGTGGACAACAAAGGAGATTAAACTTGTCCCTCCACGAATGCCAGCAGTATTTGAATGAACCCTGAGCCAAATGTTTTGCTCTTTCAAGATTAAGAAATTCAGTACAAACATACTTCGGCAAAGGACGTGTTTAATAAAGCTGCATGAAACTCACACATAGTAAATTAGATACTTTGAGTTATGTTTTCTAAAATTGGTGGGAGTTTTTTTGTTGTTTGTTTGTTAGTATGACCAAAACCAAAGCAAACACATCTAATAAAATTCCAAGAATATCTTGATCACATGGACACCCTTCACTCTTAAAATTTCTTAAATACACTGCTGAGTCATGTTCATGAATGCTACATGTTAGGATGGTTTTCACGTGCTGTGGTTCTGCTGGTAAACTTATAACTCATTACACAAACGTGTGATTTCCCAGGCACTTGCACAGGTAACTTTTTATCAATAGAAATAAGAAGCTCACAACTTGGCCCACAGTAGTATGCTCCCAAAAGTGTAGGTGACAGCATTAACCTCTGGTTTTGTGCACATTCAACTATATAAATTGTTCCAATATTGAATGAAGCAAGCAATCTACACTCCCTTGAAGTATTGCCATTTAAGTGGCCATTGGATAAAAATCTACAGAGTTTTTCCTACTAGAGTGCTGCTTTTTTGGATTTAAACTGTAGAAATATGAAAGCTATTTTGAAATTCTGAACTTCACATTCTCTTCCTACTTTTAGAAAAAAACAACTTGTTGGTGCCCATGCAAAGTAATAGTTTAATAATTTTCTAATGAAATTTAAGTTATTTAAAATAACTGGAATATTCTATACATTTTTGGATGAAAAAAGAAACTACAGTTCATTGACGCAAAGTAAATTTTAACAGACATACTATAGTTTACCTCCTAACTTTGCAAAGATAGATGCACATACTAAACTACTGTGAGTACTCCTTCTGAGGTCAGTGGAACCACACAAGGCACACACAGTTAAGCACATACCACTTTCACTGGATCAGGACCTTACCTTGAAATTTTGTTGGGGAACAAGACCAAGCCTTCATTTCTGCTTATTTATTTGTGCTTTACATATGTGACCAATAGTTACTGAAAAAATGCCCCAAAACAGTAATATTACACAACCAATTTTGAACCTCAAAAGTCTTAAAACTTCCATTTGGGCCCAGGGAAATAAACACAGATATATTTTAAAAGGAACAGAGTATTAAAATTCCGTGTAGCTGATCTCATCTGTCAGAAATAGACTGAACAGTTAATCTGGCAAAGGGAAAAGTTAAAGTACCTTTTGAATGTGAAGGTTGCTCAGGTGGTCTAACTCGTTAGGTATATAATACCCAGGGCCTCTGCTGTAGAGATAAATAGATAGCTTTGAAGATTACAACTGCTTTAAAATCAGTTGTTAGGAACTGGTGCCCAGAGCTTTTATTTGAACTTGATCCCAGCTTCCTGTATACAGTAACTGCATCTACTCAGTAGTTATTTGCACTTCCACAGTCACCTTCTTTTGAAAGCTTAAGGCTTACTTTGGATCAGATAGGTTTCAATACTATGTGCTGGAGCTTCCTGTAATTGCTAAGAAGACTAATCTTGAAATTTAAGATTTTAAGGTTGGAGTGAAATTCCAAAAACGCACACAAAGGACTACAGTCCCACCACAAGCAGTGCAGGTAAATCAGTAAGACCACATGCACTGTGCACTCTGTTGTGCCTCAGCAGGAGCATGTTTGGACGAGAAGAAGTTAGGACTTTACAAACTACAACAGCTTTGTGTGCGGTGTGAGAGCAGCCTGTTGTTCATCAGGTCTTGCTGTACCTTCTTAACAGGCACACCTAGTAAAATGTCCTGGGCAAACCTGCCAGTGAAAAGGACTTGATGTTTCCCTGTGGTTGTCAATCAGTGTGCCCAATAAAGAGGGGCCAGTGGGGTTCCTCTCCACCAAGAGACAGGTAACTCCTCAAATTGTAATTTCCTTTGGTTTGAGGAGTAAACAAAAGGGATAGAGCTCCTGAACATCTTCCCTTCCAATGTTGCAAAGGTCCATATTTGGCACAGACAGTAGAAAATTACATGATTTCAAATTTTTTACATTTTATATTTTTACTGGCATAACCCCATCAACTTTCTTTATGTGATGGCAGTGTTGCAAACTGAACAAAATATCAAAAGGAAGGCAATTTGTTTGCAGAGCACATTTATAATCAAGACAAATCAAAAAGGGAGAAACTGTATTTGGTGACAGTTTAAACTTTTAAGCCAACAGTGTGCATGCTTATTGGCTTACACTCAAAGTAAATACAACTTGGTGGATGTGTAAAGAAATCTCTGGTGTTTAAAAGTAGAACTGGAAGACAATACAACCTGTACAAAGGAAGTATGGTCACGGTATACATTGAAACAAAGTTTTGCAGAAAAAATGGATATGAACTGCATAGATATAAGCAGCTTGTATTGTCTGTGGCAACAAATATTGGCTGCTAGAAAGCAGTGCAATTGGTAGTAACATCAAGGTTCTGTTATTCTTCTTGGAACTAGAAAATTTACACCAAAAATGGTTCAAAAATAGAAACCCTTCATGTAAAATATATTTTTGCCTTAAAACAGGTTTGTATATATGATGTCTAACAATAGAAATTTTTAGAAAAAAATTATAGTTTGATTTTCCAATTGTTCAGAAGCATATTTCATTTAAAAGGAGGTCAGATATAAAACCATCCTTTAGCTGGAATATAAATCCTAACATGATATATGCTATCCAGATTGCATCACCAAAGTTGTGTGTGTGTGTGAGTGTTCAATTCAATTAAGTTTAAACTATTGAAGTTTAAAGAGCTGGCTACTGCATGCAAGAGCAATCATCAGGAGTGCTGATTCTTCCTCATGTAAATGAAAACACTGTCCCTGCCTTTGGACACTGTATGTAAAAAGCAGGCAAAATTCCAAATGAGAAAGAAAATTGTAGGTCTTCATCAGAAAAAAAATTACCTGATAGACAAGGTTTTATAAGAAAGAAATACTTGGGTTATTATTTTCCAAAGCAACGAACTTCAGAGGGTACAATCTTCTTTTGTTTGCCTGCAACTCAAGTTGTACACCTGTTTATCCTACAAAGCTTTGACTCTTATAACACAATGTATATCAGGAGTTTTTTGACCACCATATCACTACTGCTTCTTCTCTGATCCAACAGCAGCAGTAGTTACAGCAAATGAATTTTAAGGGTTGTGAAAATATATGTGGCAATAACCCACATGAGACAGAGTGAGCCCTTTGAACACTCTCTAAATGACAATGATGAATGTTAAGAGGCTAAGCTCAGGAATGTTCAGGTGTACATTCACAACCTAGTTTTCTGCCACAAGCTTCCCTGAGTAGATGAACCCCTATAAACTGAGCAGCAGTCAACACAAAGAAATCAATGCAGACTTGTTACATGCATAATTTAATATAGGTAGTGAAGAAAATTAATATTGCTAACAACTACACTTGTGGCTATCACCCTATGTGGCCTTAGAAATGGGATACAATGAGCACAAACCAGAGAGGCCTGAATTTTGCACACCCCTGCCCACAATACTGAATGCAAGACAATTTGGCTTGAAAATATTTATGCAATGAATGCTGTATATATGGGAAGCTTACACTGTCCCACAAGCTCAGAGTTGCTGGCAGTGAGCAGAGATAAAAGAATGTATGCAAGAGATCCTTTAGAAATTCTCCTTGAAAAATAATGTTGATATTCCCACTGCGAAAAGAGTAGGAGAGAGGTTACAAAAACCCATTTTTCTGGAACTATCCTACTATGAAGTCTGAAAAGCAGCATAGACACAGCTGTTCGCCATAATTTAGACCAGATTCAATTTTTTCAATGTTCATGGTTTTAGGAGTGAAACCAACCTAGCTACGCTCTAAAATTCCAACCCCTTTAAAAAATAGATTAAAAAACCACACTTATGAAATATTAAGATGACCATCAGTCATTGGACACAACACAGAGCATACTAATGTCATGTATTAAGGAGGAACTGTATTTAAATGTGATCTTCCATTGATTCTATATTAACAACATGCAAAAGTGATGGTAGGGCGGCCCTGACCAGAGGATGGGTAGAACAAAAATGTGAAAAGGGTAGAAAAATTAAAATGTAAAAGGAACCTATTTAAAGAATTATTGTAAAGGAGAAGAGGGAAGGAAAAGGGAAGAGCTTCTCTGAAGTTATTTACAGACAATGATATAGGAAAGGAGTTGTGAAATCTGGACAATTTTTGTTCAATTTTCTCATAAGAAACTCAAATCCTGCTGTGTACATAACAAACCATCCAACATGATGCTTGAATGGCCTTGAATTTATGTTATTATGTGTGCTTTAAAAGTAAAAGATGAAAAGTCAAACTGGAATTTTAATTCTGTTTCAATTGATGTAAACTTCAATGACCAACTGATACGCCAGGGAAACAAAGTCCTAGTGCCTGAGTGCTTCCCACATTTATAGGGTCAGAAATAACAATAAGCCATATCAAAGACATTTCCGTTGTTGGGATTTGAATCAGGCCCAGCATACGTCACTAGAGATCCTACAAAGCCTTTGCCAAACCCACAAAGGACTGGAGTAATTCCATAGCTCCATTTGGACATTTCTGAGGTTAGGCAATGGCTCACTATCTGGTGGATATCATGCAGATCAGCAGTAGAGTGGCTTGTCACAGTGGCTTTCACAATAACTAAAGCACCAATAAAGGTACTAAATTAATTGACATTGCAGTACTCAGAACTATGTTATCTTTAGTTCTATTACTTATGACTTCAAGTTTGTGTATATTCTCGCAATATTTGCCTAGTTTTGTTACAGATAAGCTCCCTGGACCTTTTCATGACTGAGTTGCACAAAGCACTACTGTGGGTACAAGGGAAGGGATGGGACCAAATAACTTGTGGAAGGAAGGGTAGAAAGGTACTGCAACAGCTCTGGCTTATATTGGTTTATTCTGTCAGTGAATAGACACAAAAAAACAAAACCAGCAGAAATAAAGCAAAACAGAGTAGCCTTACAGAGAAAAATCCACAAAGCCAGTGAAAGAAGCATAGAAATACCATGTTTGACTCTGTCTTTGCCTATCTTGGTAGAAGCATAGTTAAACTAGATGTAAATAGGTGTTAGAGCACTTTTGGCGTGTTTGCAGCCTGCATAGTAGTGCTCTATAGAGATCCCTGAGCTGGCTCCAAGCAGACTGGCATGACCACTGTGTACTGGTGCCCTGAATGGTTTCTGCCAAAGTGTAATCATATCCCCTTAGACTTTCAGCTTAGACTTGTACAAAGGCATTATTATTGCAATACAGAAGGTAGCTTACCTGACAGGGTCTTAGAGCCAGCTTGTTTTTTCCTGTTGATGACTGAGAGTCAGGGACCTGGCTTTCTTGGTCATCTCTCTTTTCCAACGGATGAATCTCCAGTTTAGAGCAAAAATATTTCCTTTTAGTCCCTAAGGGGAAAATAAGGAAGGAATCAATACTCCTTAGCTCTAAACAATCTCAAAATCGGTACACAATCTCAGGTCATTCCCTAGTCACCTCTACAGCCATTAGCCCTTTTGGCAAAGTGTGCCATTCATTCTAAGGGACATCTGTGGTGGGTGAGGTGCATCTTCTTGTTGCAGTGTCTATTTTACAATATAGTTTAGACTAGACCTTCATCTCAGATTGGACATCTTTGGAGATTAGATGAATATAATCTTTCTTATCATGGTGTTTTCTGTGATAAAAATTGAATATACCAAAATGAAATGATTCAATACTTCCTTGAGAACACTGGAGGGAGCTCACAGAAAGAGACAGGAAAAAAAGAGAAAAGGTGACAGAGAAGTTGCTCGAGTTATATGAAAAATTCTGTGAATATTTACCCTTATAGATTGTGTTTCATTTTGATACATATACAAGTGTAAGAAAGAACTATTTTTGTTTATATTAAATTCTGGTAATTTTTCTCTGTATGGTGGCATCATTGTGACTTTCTATTTTGAACATATTTACTTACAAAACATGCTTAACAGGCCTTTTTTTTTTCATTTAAATTGATGTTTATTTGAGTTCTCTTGTTTCTGTTCACTTGGCTGCATTCTCTGCAGTTTGATATTTAATCTAAAATGAGGGAAAGGGACTTTGGCAAACTGTAGTTATACATCCCCTAGGAAAATGCCATCATCTTCAGTGAACATAATATAATGAGGAGGTGTCCTATTACATAATTGAGGAGGCATTGTCTTTTATATGCATTCTGGTTCATTTTTCACACTAAATTAATCTTAATAAGCATCTGCTTTGAGTAAAGAGAGTTTTGTGATATTTCAACCATGACCTCTCTGAAAGTCCAAATTATTTTACTTTATGTTTCAGACTGGAGTATTCTTTTGAAACATTTCCCTTTACTATATGATAATCAGTATGTTAACATGAGCTGATTAATCCCATCAGTCTAACGCTGATACCGTGGCTCTTGTGCCCTTTCCCTAATAAACTTATGGCTGCAAAAACTAGCTTCTTAAATGAATTCAGGGCAATCCTGCAGACTGTGGAGGTCAAATTTGATGACCACAGTGGTTCCCTCTGGCATATAATCTATGAATTTATAACTCAGACTGGAAGAAATACAAATAACTGTATAATAACAGCAGTAACTGAAGAAATAAAACTAGCTGCTTCTAAGACAGAGCTTGATATATTTATGAAATGGTTACATGAACTGGTTGCCTGCAATAGCTGGAGCAAGGACTTGGTGGCCCTGCAGTCCCTTCCAGAACTATTTTACTGTGTTTGAATTGCTCATCAGCTTGCTCTCATTTTAAATATTTGTTTTAAAACAGTTTTTGATACAGTTACTAGGATAACAAATTAAAGATGGATTTTAGCTTTTTAAAGAAAGGCTCTCTTTCATTTCAGATGACAGACTGAATTGAGGCCTATGAATAATGCTTGTGTTGACCTGCCAGAATATGTCTTCACAGCAATGAATTCTCAAATACCCAGGCTGAGCTTATTCATTTTGAAGTCAATGGGAGGGAAGGCAATACAGCCCAGTGCTGAATCAGGCTGCATTTTAGCATGAGTGATCATATACTGTATTTGCTTTAAAAAAAAAAATTAAGAAAATACTTTGCAAAAACCACATTTGATTTTCAGTGTGTGACTTTTGCTATAGAGTTTTTATGCCCAAAATTCTACTGCCGTATGGCTTGTTTTAAAGAAAATATTCAAAATGTGATGCAGAGTTACAGAGTTACAGTTCTTTCTGCCCTAGTAGTTTGTAAGATTTGACAGAGTTGTAACTCAGGGAAGATCTGGGCTGAATGAATATGGGAAATGGAGTCATTTCCAAGAAAAGTAGGAAGTGGGTTAAGTAATTTATTCAGTAACACATTGAGGATCTGGTCCAATTAAAATAATGGGTAAAATTTACACTGTCTCAGAGGGAATGAATACAATGCATTTTAAAAGCAAGCTTCTTACTTGCTCTGGAGATATATCTCAGATGAGTCTAGAGGAGATTCACATTCCTTTTTGTCATTACCCATTTCATGGCTCCTTTAAATAGGATTGAGATTGGGAAAAGGATTATACACATCATGTCTTGACTAAATTTAATCCCCAATAACTATTCTAACTACCTTCATTTCTTCCTGTGCTTTCCATTACTTATGCTGTTCCTAGATCTTACTACCCCTGATGTGTTTTCCTCGAGATGTACTTGCCTTCCACTAATGGGTGACTAGCTCCTAGTATGTTTTGCTGCCTAATGGAAAGATTTATGGAATTTTGTGGGCATTTGTGAAACACTTAGAACTACTTGTTTGAAAAAGAGCTTGGAGTTGCTGGTTTAAATTCATAATCACTTGAAATATCAATACATATACTAAAAGTTTAAAGCAAGAGCATATTTAGTCTACATTCTTTATTCTCCTCCTCTCTCACTCTAACAAGATTTTAAAGTATTTCTTTTATTAAAGGGTAATATTTATTGTATTGCTTCTATTTCTTTGTCTGCTTGTTGGCGAAGCACCGGCAGATTGCTTACATAGAACAAGAAGCAAAGGCACACAGCCTCAGGATGCAGTTACATGGTCTCTTAAGGTAATGTAAGTTCAGGCTGGTGCTGAAAGACCCGTCCTGCCTGTTGCCGGCCCTGGCAGCCTGTGCCCATGTGCTGTCATTACCACTTGTGTGGCTGCCCAGTCAAGCAGATCGCCTTGCATTTTCTGTAGGTTTATATTTCCATCAGATTGGCTTGCTCATGACCATGAGTGCCAGCATATTTAATGCATCAAGAGTGCATAACCAGAGGCAACTGGGAGGTTAGGACTTGGTTTTTCAGCAATGACCCCAAGTAAGAGTGACATAAACTGATGGAGAAACCATGCCTGTGGTTTTTAAAGATGACTGGTGATTATGGCTGCCTCTGTTTCTGGGTATCTAATTTAAGATATTTTTAGAACATGTGAAATTAAAAATCCTTTGGTAACCACATACCTTTAAGGTTCTCAAACTGAGCTCACACACACACACAAATAATTTCTGAAAATCATATCTACAGTTCTTTTTCTTAGGGATTTATATCTAGGGAAATCTTTCAGACATGGACCTTGTGGTTGTTACCTTTACAAAGTTGAGCATCAAACCCCCCATCATTATCACCCTGAGATGCAATAATACAAATACAAGATAACAAAATAACAGCAAATTCATATTCTAAGGTTAGTGTCAACTGAGTGGATTTCAAAGATACATTAAAAGTCCCATTTGTTTTGTTTTGGTTTATGAAAAAAAGCTAAAAAATTCCTTGCAGTGGATCATGTCATATCGATTTTACCTACAATCCAAACTTTGAATCAAGGTTACTTGAGCGGGTATCATGCAACACCAAACCCATTTATTCATTGTCCCTTTTCCTTTCCAACCCACAGTTGTTTGCAACATACATGCTTAAACTTGCAACAGTAATTCATATGTCAACACATTCCCATTAACTAATCACAAATTATCAACCTCAGTTCTGTAGGTCTGACTAGAGGTAAATTTTCCCTTTGTCCAACACACTTTAGAGCTCAGATGGAGATTTTGAATGTGATTGTAAGTGATAAGATAGGTAATGATAGCAATATTTTGTGCTTGAAAGGGCATTTTTAGATTTCCATGCTTGTGAATACATTTGTGTAGAACTAAATTACTATGAAACTACAGTGTGCGTATAATCCAATGCATATGCATATGGGGTTATTCAGTGATTTTAAAAAACATGTTTAGCAACCTTATTGCATAACAATTAACTTGAATCATATGAACTATTAATGTGTAAGTTAAGAGGATTTTAAAGGAATATTACCTGTAGGAGAAATATAACTGGATTAGAATTTGCCTTGGAGAATAATATTACTTTAGTATGGGCAGGGTTGTCTCTTCCATCTGATCCCCCAGCTAAGAAGGAAAGTGAAGTGCCTTCACATACAGCTCAAAACCACTTCCCAAAAGTTCTTATTGAGCATTATTAGAGAAGTCTGGCTCTCTGGGCTGCTTTAGGGACAGAGATGAACGGGACTTATGTCTGTAGGGAACAAGCCCGCAGCCTCTATGCATGGAAAACTCTTGTGTTATTCACAGCTGCCACTGAGGGAACTCAGCAGAGCTGAGTTTGTTTGACTACCACAAGACTGAGAGCACAGTGCTGGCAGACAGTCATATGTGTTTTCAGCTTTGTGAATTCAGGAACCTTAGGTAACCTGTCTGATCGCTGGCAACTTACGAGCACTGGTGGACACGTGTCTCTGAAGCCCACTTATTCAGCAACATGTTTTCTTTCTCGTGCTCTTTACCAAAAGAAATAAACTAACTTCTTATTGTGAATTCAGTTTTAAATAGTGTTAGGTTGAGCTAATTACTGCTATTAATTATAGCAGAGAGCTTGAAGACATAGGTTTCTTCTATATGAGCGTACAGCAAATATTGCTAGACATCACTTGCTAGAGAATGCTGCCTCAAAACAAAACTCCTATTCAGACAGCTCTAAAACCTTTCTACTGGCACATCTGTGATCTTCATACATGAACTTAAAAAAAAAAAAAAAAAGAAAGAAAAAAGTTTCTCTTTTTTGCCATTTCATATACAAAAGATTGCAAAAGATTGCACTTTTCAGACTGACTTAAAGACAGGAAGCAAGGCAGATGTAAAACTGGTACAGAAAAATGAAAATATGATTGGTTTTATCTGAAAGAGGCTTCATTTTGTTGGTTTTTAGAAGGCAGAATAATCTTGCTTTTAATTTCAAAGGGTTAGTTTGCATTTATAAGATTTTCTGTTTCTCATTCGGTTTATTGCAATAATTCCTTATTTGCATGACAGGTTTTACAAGCAAAAGTTTTACCTATAAAATATTAAAACCTGACAGCTTCTTATTCAAACAGTGTCAAATCCTGAACCCACTTGTTCAGCTTTTTCACCACCTTTCACTAAAAATCTAAATACAGATTTGCGTTCAAAATAGCTTTACATTGTTAAATTGAAATTGCTAAACATGTTAACCTACCCATTTATATGTATTCATTTATTTAATTTATACTTTGAAATCAAGTCGATGTAATCCTGTGGATTCCCAGTCTTATTGAGATGATTTTGAAGCAATGTCCACAGTCAACTCTTGTCAAAATTTTGCTAAATTGTTAAGGGATTGCTAAATCAAAGCAACCCTTTTATATTGAGCCAGTCATATTAGCAAAAACATGGTCATAGCCTATTTGTTCACACTTGACTGAATTTATGACAGCTTAGCTATTTTAAAAAGAAAATGTCTTTATGATAATATAACTGCATCCAGACTAAGGAATTAAGGTAATGTCATTTTTCTCTTTTTTGTTTGCTGGTTTGTTTGTTTGTTGCTGGTTTTTTTACAAATCATTGATTTGGTCAAATTGTTGGGTGCAAAAATCAAGTGTAGATCAGACCTCAGATCGTGCTCTTATTAGCAAACCAAACACTGGTTTTGTTTTTGTTGCTGACGTTGTTTGTTTTCATTGCTGTCTGAATGAGCCTTTTATGGTCTCTGGCTCTGCCTGGCTGACTGCATTCGATTGTATTTAATTACATTTACTCAGTAGTTTTAGCTGGGATCCCCGGCCATTACCTATCAAGTCCAATCGCTATTATTTAAATCCAATGACTCAGAATCAGAGAATTTATCTTTTACACAGTTATTGCCTAAACATCCAGCATAAACATGCAGAGATTTGGAGGACTTGTTCTGACTGTGTTGATTAAAGGCAAAGAGCAAGATGGATGGAGTCAGTTGTGATCAGCAGGCTACAGCGTCCTGCTGTGCTCCAGTCTCTGCCATTGTGCCGGGCTCTGGGTACCAGACTTGCCATGGTCCTCTCAGGTCTAAAAGGAAAGCTGGCTTTGTTTGCCTGTAAGCATCTGCAAACTGTTCTGACACATGATCTACCCTCTCAGCAAGGCCACTCATTAGGCTGATTATCACTTCAAAGTTTGTATTATCATCCATCTCTAAAGGCAATTAGGAATGGGTGGCTTTGAGTATCAGACACTGGGTGACACTAAGTGACTCATCTTTATTGATTCTTTTGTGAGCAGAGACAGTGATTGAGATGATAGGATTGCAGCCTACCTGCCCCTTTGACTGGTAAATACTGAAGAAAAACGGTGTGTAATTAACTGACAGTTAATATAGGTTCTGTTTAGTGTTCAGAAAGCACAATAGTGGAAGCTGCCCAAAAGGAACAAAGTAATGAAACTCCTTTGACAAGTTAAACTCTAAAGCCAACTGTGTAATTATCTGACAGTTAAAGGGGGGAGGGGAGGGCCGGGTTCAGTATTTATGAGACCAAAGGAATTCCTGCGCCTGAACAATGGGGACAGATACTGACAATAATCATAACAGCTACACAAAATATTTGTTTGTGCAAGTCTGCCGTTCAAGTGAATAATGACCGGTTTAGGGGTCAGAAGAAGCTCTGCCATTCCATACCGCCGGTGCTCCAGCTTCCCGGGGCTGGTGCGCGGGGCTGGGGCTGGGAATGGGGCTGGAGATGGAGCTGGACCAGGGACTGGGGCCGGGGCTGGGGTTGGAGCTGGGGCTGCAGCTGGGGCTGGAAATGGGGCTAGGAGTGTGGCTGGAGCGGGGGCTGAGGCTGGAGCGGGGGTTGGAGCTGGGGCTGGAGCTGGGGCCGGGGATGGGACTGGGGCTAGGACTGATACTGGAACTGGGGCTGAGGCTGAGGCTGGAGCTGGGGTTGGAGTTGGGGCTGAGGCTGGGGCTGGGGTTGGAGCTGGGGCTGAGGCTGGGGCTGGGGTTGGAGCTGGGGCTGAGGCTGAGCTGGGCTCGGCGCTGCCGGGGCGACGGAACGTAAATCAGATTAGCGAAGCCACTGCTGAGAAAGTCAGACTGGCCAGTGCAGTCTGGTCCGCACGAAGAAAGGTATTGGCATGAAAACTTGATCCACCCTGGCTGGCATTCATATGTAATGTTGTCCCACTAACAAACTCTTCATTTTTCCAGCACAATTATAAACATTCCTTTTTATACAAGCCTTATACAGAACAAGTCGATGAACACAGAAGCAATTTAGGGTCACACTTACTGGTCCTCTGCTGCAACACGATAAACTGTTTTCCACGAATACACTACACTCTCCCACGATGCAATGATCCCTGTAGGAGCAGCCTGCCTGGCAGCACTGTGAAATCTTATGCGTAAGAGTCACAGTAAAGAAGGAAGAAAAGGTCCAATTCATGTTCGAATGTGACCCATACCATTTTGGAAAAGGATATACTCTGTCATTTTTCTCCTGGAGGTGTTAAGAGAGAGCTACTGACTTAAAGTTCACAAAAAGGGAGTCCTATTACTGAAATGAACCCTCTGGTAGGTACTGAAATTCTAAAGATACAATCAGGGTTTGCTGTTGAAAATGTAAGGCTACTATCATGGGGTTTCAGGTTAGGTCCTTTCAGTGTCTTTAGGGTGGCGTTTTTTGGACTGAGGGCTGTTTAATATTACTTGTGATGTTGTCACCCTGGGAGTATGGGAGCTTCTTTTTTAATTTCGTATAAATTCTCAATAATTAAGTAATGCTTTATATGTTTTTGTGAACTGAGGACCGCAAAGCGCACCTCAGACTAAATAAGTCTGAAAATGTCTCCATGAGATGGGCAGAAAAGGGAAATATGACAGCTTTGCAAATTTTGAAAAGTATATGCATATACAGCATATAAATGCAGACAAAGTAGCTTGTTGACAAAACACTGCTACACGTGTTCCTTTCCTCTTCTGTTCTGTTGACTTTCCATTGACCTTTTCTAACAGAGAAACACTTGGGGACACACAGCAACTTGAGACTAAGACTTCTCATTTTGAGCTGTCTCTCATGTAAATAACTTCCCTACAGCTAGCACTGATCGTATATTGCTGGACATGCTCACATTATCTTTGGAGTTTGTGGAGTTTTGAGCAAAGAAAGAAATAGGATGATTTTGGGAACTGTGAGCTTAGGGAAGGTAACTCAGTGGAGAATTCAGTGAAATGGGGTGGTTGAATCATAAAGCAATATCAGTATCCTGTGGCAGTGGGAGACCAGCAAAACTGTGTGGACAGAGGCAGGTTATCTACTTTTAGTCAACATAATAAATAACGAACTGAATATGGTATGGCGGGAAAATCTTAGATGTATCATCAGAGTACTAGGCAAACACAAGGAAAATATTGCAATATTGGACATGGTTTTTCTGAAACTTCTGCAGAAGGAGAATATTGTACCAAATTTGGATACTTGTTCTATCAAAGGAAAATACTGGCAGGGTAGGAGCATGGAAAACAGCTATAAAGATTTGTGTGAAAGTCTAAAAATCCTAATCTATTTAATTTATCTAAAGGAAGCTTAAGACCATTCAAAATCATCCATTTAGCTGGGAGATTTTAATCTGTCAGACAAATACTTAACAAGAATCAACATCTGGAAATTGAAACTGGCAAATTCAGAATAAAAATAAATCATACATCTTAGAAAATGTACCACTGAAAGAGGTTACACAAGATTGCAAGGTTACACAGGGGTATTGTGACTTGGGTTTTGGTTTTAAATTGGCAAGTCTGTCTTAATTAAGAAATAGACTGGAAGAAATAGAAGAAGGATGACATGACAAAATTATCCAGCTTGGAGAATGCAGGGGCATTAACAAGATAACTGTATTTTTCCCCTCTGCTTTTATATCTATGGGAGGGTAAAAAGGAGCCAAGGAGAGAGTGAGAAGTGGGAAAGATGCATATACTAGCAGCTTGCAGATGCTGCTGGAGCACAACAGATCTCTAGATTCCTGGCCCTGATGCTGTTGGCCTGCTGTGCCTTTGGCAAGTCATGATATCTTGCCAGGTTTTTAATACCCCAGCCATTATTTGATTATCTTATCTACTTGAAATGAAGTCATAAGATAGCACTGCTTCTGAAAACAAAACATACAGGTATTACTGCAATACAGAAACAGAATGACAGAGGACTTTAACATGGTTAGTGTCTCAGATCCAGATCACATCCCAGTCAGGCTTCCGAGTCTTCTTGCAATAAATGTAGGATGAATTTCAAAAACTCGCACTCATGCAACAGTTAAAATTAATCAGGACGAAAAATGCAGAGTATAACAAAGTAATAGCAGCCTTTGGAAGAACTGTCAGCAGGCAACAGTGTGACAAAGGAAGTGAACTATGTTAGTTTTAATTGTGTTAGAATCTTTTATTCTTCCCAAGGCATTTTCTTGTGTTACAATAAGAGACATTTCAAATTCACATGGTATAAAGAATTTCCTTTGGACATGCTGTTATAGCTACTCTTTTCCACAAAGTACACAGAAAAGTCAGACAAGAGGAAGAGAAAACTTCAAGGATAATGTTTGCTAATTTATTTTGACCTCCACTACTCATTTGTAAGTGCATTCTACTTTCTCTTTCACTTTTACCTTCTTTCCAATTTAATCTGATCCAAACAAATTATACAGAAACAGTCATTTTCATTTGAGTCTTGTTCACTGAGATACTTAGCAAACAATCAACTGACGAACAAGATAAGGACAGCAAAAGAAAGCTAAGCTTTTGTTTAGATAGTGGGATCACAGATAAAGACCTAAGCAGGCCTGCACAGACTCAAGAACCAGTGATATTATCTTTTAAGCTGTAGCACTGTAGTTGTATTTACTTGCTATACATACCCATAAAGCCTAATTTAAAAATAATTTTAAATATACACAATCCAAACTTGGTTTTTTGTTCTCCTTTTGGCTGAAATTTAGAGAGGTAGTCTGAAAAGTTTATTATTTGCTTTTGAGCCTTCATGATTATAGTCTGGAAAAAGCAAAGCAAAAAGAAAAAAAAAAAAAGAAAAAAGAAAGCATCATGTGAGCTGAAAGGATAACAAAAAAGAAAAAAAGAAAAAACAAAAAGTGAAAGTTATAATATGGAAGCCACTCCTCTCATTAGGACTCAGTGGTGTTGGAGAGCTGGTATTACGACTATAAATGTAGTACCAGTTCTATGGATAAAAACACCAACATATGAGATATGCTTTGCATTTGAGCCAAATATTTCAAAGCACTTAATGAGCATTAGTAAAAAAAGCCTCATCACTTTCCTGTGGAGTAGGTTGGAAGGATTAAGCCCTCCTTGCGGATGGGCAAACTGAGTTACAAAGTGTTCAGGTGAGTGCGGGAGATGAAGCAGTAGGTCCTGCAGAGTAGAGAATGGAAACCTGGCCTTCTCACACATGCCTTTGTTCCCTAACCACAGGACCTCTACTTCTTGTACAACAGTTGGCGTAAAGTAATAGTCCCTAGATGAAACCCATAGAAAATTGCAACCTCTGAAGATATTTCTTCACTACCTTTAACAAGCACTGCAGTCACACATGATTGTTTTGGAAAAAAAGCATGCTCTCATCTAAAATACACTGAAAACTGTAAGGATTCACTTACTCTGTGAGAAAATACATGTGTACAATTAGAATATGACCAAATATTTAACTTGATGAATGAAACAAATGTTTCATTTGATGAGTATGAGCTTCACTAGCAGGTTTTGCTGAGAAGATACATTTAAATGTTCTGTTGAACATATATACAATATGAATTTACAAAAACTGTTGCTGTAATATATGCATTATTAGAAGTATATCCTCGAATGATATTTAAATATGGATCTAAGATTTTTTTTTTTAAATATGGGGAACTTAAAACTTGAGCCTACAGTTTCTCCCTGTCAGAGAAATAGGTTTCTAATGAATTTTTGTTGAGATGGCTTTGTATATCTTAGAAGTTGTTTCTTCCCTTTATTTTGTGTCATACAGAAGTTTTAAACCACCACTTAGATAATCATCCCTCTGCAATGAGAAAGCTGAATTTTCCTACAGACAATCTAAATAGTGGATATACATGGCAGGAATTATACTGATAGAAGCCTTATGCTGACAGCAAACACCCCTCAAAGAGTAGAACAATCTCAGCCAAGGTACTGTCTGTGGACACAGGTGTTCGATGTTTTTTAAAGAACTCTGAAAAGTGATGTGCTTGTCTACTCTACCTGCTCAGATCAAAGCAGAAGCAAGCATAAAACTTTCCCAAAGTTTTGTGCCACAAAACTTGAGGATGGAAATGTAAAATTTGACTGCTGGGAAGCAGATTGGTGTAACTGACCAATATGACACAAATACAGAGGGGAATAAGGTGTGAATTTGATGCAGTGGAGTGACAGAAATTAACAAAGGGATTTGACAGTGGATAAACACTGTAGCAGCCATGTTTTGAATGGGCAGATCATATTAGCTGGGAACAGGAAAGGAAGAGGAGGAGCAATTGGGCATTAGAAAAGCCAAACATCAAGCAAGGAAGGGAAGGGAAACGTGAGCCACCAGAAAAAGTCACGCTGTGGAAATATTAGAGGGAAAGCAATAATGTATTTTATCTGTAGTTTGGAAGTTTGAAATGAAGGACAGGGATAAGCTGAGGAAGAAATTTAATGTCAAAACAAAGCAAAAAGAATCTTAAATGGGATCTAGATTCAGCTCCAGGTTTCACACATCCTCTACTCTGGAGTTTTGGCTCAGCTTACAAAGGGAGGAGCCATTCAAGACAGGGTTCAGATTCATTCACACTAAAGATGCAAGGTTTTGGTTTGACACCATCTTAAAAGAAAACCCTATATAAACCAGCTTGGAGTTAGGTCTATATAGAAGCCAAAATATAGAGTATTATGGTGATTGATACTTGTTTGGGAGTCAAATTTGTTCTGCATGAAAAAGCCAGGGAAAGGGTTCCTCTTCTCTGATTCACTGAACAGAAGGTAATTGAAAGATCTCTTTATGGCAGGATTTACAACCCCTGAGCCTCAGTCGTTTTGAGCTAAATAATAATGCATTTGCATCGTAAGTGTATCTAATTTGAATTTCGCTTCCTGCCTAAACACTTTGAAAAGATGCATGCCTTGAGGTGTCTGCCTGAATAAAATTCCTGTGGAACTGAGGCTAACAAATAAAGTATGTCGTGGTGTGTTAGAATCTGCTCTGCCCCAGAGAATAGCTCCCCTGATAAACTGTCTGATTTATAATGACAACTGCTCCCACTGTTGTATACAAGTATACCTTACAGTAATGGGGAATTAAAGAGGCTTTCATGTGAAGCAAATATTTAGCTTTGAAGTCAGTGGGAGCTGAGAGAGCCCAGCACCTCACAGGATTAGTCCCTTGGGAATTAACCTTTTCACCTTACTATAGAAGAAGGATGAAATTTTAAGACAGGATTTTAATGGTGTGAGCATACTAAGTAATAGGAAGGATGAGAATTCATAACAGTGATTTACCTTCAACAAGCACTGTGATAGTTCTATAAGCCTGCATGACTTTCTCAGCACCTTATCCCTGCTAAGACTTACATAGAATTGGTTCTCAATAGAGAGTGTAGTCTATGCTACTTTGTGTCATAAGTTTGGTCATGCAATATATATAAGAGATTCAGGAAGGGACTTTATGTTTTAAGTTGCTCTGTTAACTAACCCATTAGCACCGCATCAATTGTGCAACGGCAAGAACAGTTTTTATGTTTTCCTGTGAGAGAATTTCCATCTGCTTTTTGCTTTCTGTTCACTGAGTTAACAAAAGTGACCGTGGAAATTCAACTCATTCTGCAGTTTCTCAGTCAGAAATGAATACATTTTTTTTCCAGGTATTCTTTTGTTGATGATGATATTAAAACTGACTTTTAAATTGGCTGTTGTGAAACAAACAGAATCTGCCATTGAGGGAAAAGACAAACTGCTTATAATTAGTTCTGGCAGCTGGAGGATGGCACTCCTGCTGTTTCTGCTGCTGGCACTGTCAAGTACATCGTGTCACAATGCATGAATTATCTGAGGTCAGCTCTTCAACACACCCAAATTGCTACCAATTATTAATTAATTAGTATCGTTATGGGACTGCCTTGAGGGCTTTATCAGTCCCCTTGAAACAAATAAAGTGACTAAGAAAGAAAAGGAGGGAGAAGTGATTATTGCTGAGTAAAAAAAGGTAATTCTAAGGACAACCTCATATGAGTAATCTTGAAAAATACTTACTGCTGCCCAAGTGATCTCCAGTTCCCTCCTCATCATCTCCAAATGCCTTTGAGTTGAATGGAAATATAAATCACCTGTTGCATTACTAACATTTTGCTATTTAAACATTATTGTCCAACTGTGTTGTTTTTATTATATCTTTCTTCACTTGCTCTTCCTCTGAAGGCTTCACCTGCCATACTAGGAGCTGTGACTTGTAAGATGTATAGTTACAATGCTAAATAGTGCTATAGCTAACATTTTGTCATTTGTCCTCTGAAATGAACTGAAGAACTTAATACTGCAAACCTTCCAATGCAATGCAAAAGTTAAATTACTTAGAATGGGATTTAAAAGCACAAATGCAATGAAGGGGGCAGAAAGATGCAGTTCTTATCTGGTGATTACAGGTTAAGAATGAGTGAGACAGAAGGTCACTAATTCTACCTATGTGCCAATTTAGGAGTCAAAGTCCCTATTTATGAAAAAATCCCCACCATCAGCACATCAGAGTTGCAGTCATTGTAACTGTGCACAAATACCTATCTAATGCACATGCCTCCTGCAGTGACATCTGGTTTTGCAGAATAAAGGATGTGCAAACTTTATTAGATTGTGATAACTTAGTACCATCTAAGTTTTCCAGAAGTCTCCAGTCACTGTAAAGTGCTAATTATAAAATGTCTAAAAATACAAGATGATGATGACTAAAAATATAGTGAGTCAGGTGATACGGGACCAGAGAAAAAGCAGAGACTCTGTGGTTATATGCTGGTTGTATGGTCTCTCTCTACAGAAAAGTCTGTCTGATAAAATGTCCATCAACTGATGTAGAACGAAGAAGAGAAAAGCATACTTACTTGAAAGATATTACTAAGGGGCCAGCAGATAGTTCTTTAGCTCAAGAGGCCAATGTATTTTTAGGAAATAAACACCTGAATTTTGCAGTCTAAACCACAAAAAAGAGACATTTGTAACTCTTAATTTTCTTTCTAGATCATTCATCACTGGAATATCAGAGGACCAGTGCTTCAGAAAACCGAGCACCCGCCTAGACAGGTAAGTATACCCACTAGGGAAGTGAGATTTACATTTCCAATGTTCTTAGCATACAGCAGATCCCAGGGTAGATCTTTATGGGGGGGGATTTTCTTCTGTCAAGTGGTGCTTAGTGATGCTGAAGTCTTGAAAATCAGACACTTATTTTGGCACAAAAAGTGTTCATGTCTTCCTAAAACACTCCCTAAGAACCTCAGTTCCACATTTGGGAATAAGTAATTAAGCAACTAAAGCAATGCAGTAAGTGACTGTCCTCTCTGGTTTTAAGTCTGCTTTTTGCATGTTTTGCCACAGAACTTCAATGACATGTCTGTGCTATTTTGCCTTAAATATTTTCCAGAAACATTTCATGGAAATAGGGGAACATAAATAAGGGAAAAGAGCTAATCTCAGTCATAATTGATTTAAACCATGGCTGTTCATTATTGTTTCAAAACAGCTGTCTCAGGGAAGCTTTTAAAAATATATTGCTACTATTATATGTAATTACTGTAATTGTATTTTGAGTCCATAATGAAGTGAGGAGGATTATCAACACATACTCTTTCTTCAAATACATCACAATCATGATGAGTGTAGTCATAAACAAAGAATGCCAAAGAAGAAGGGAGATGAGTGTTCTGCAGAGAAAAAGAGAAAAAAAGCAGTTTTTCAACTGAGAAAAGAGCATTTCCTGGGTGGATCCCAGTTCTGTGAAAATTGGGTCTAGTTTATTCTGGCCCTACAAAATGGGGCTGCTCTTATGCATACAATACTGAAAACGTCAACCTCACTATTTATTCCTTCCATCCCCAAATCTACCTCCTACGCTGATTAATAATTTAATGATTACTTTTTACCTTGAATGATGTTTTGCTTAGAAAGGCTAGTAAGAATTGAGTCAGGACTTCAGCATAAAGCCTGCTGAAGACAGCAAGTGAAAGGGCCTAATATATAATTTTGCCATTCTTCTATCCAGTTTTGCTTTTCTACTTTTCAACTTAATTGCTGTTCAGTCATGGTTGTACTCTAGGATGCCTTTCCAGGGAGCAGTTAGACTTGCAAATGTGTAATTTGACCTATTAAGAATTATATCACCTGAGACATTTCATTGCAAAGAAATGTCCAAATGGTTGTATCTATAGTCTTATAAAACAGTATCTTTTATAACAAATGAATTAGTTATTCTAAAGAACATATACTTTCTGTGCTGGATTTTGATTTCTTCTGAAATACATGTGTGAGCAGTTCAGAAGCAGTATCGACCATCAGCAAAATTGCACTGTCCTTGGTTCATATGCGCATATTAGACAAAAAACAGTAGATGTCTCTGATAATTGGTGACATCAGCCTTGAAACTGCAATGTCAGCACAGTCTTGCCAAATAACCTCCAGAAACAGGCAAGCTTTCCCCTGCATGAGCTATATCTGATCTTCAGTATGATAAAGTGAATCTAAAACTATTCTTTCCAATGCTTTCAGTGGAAGAATACATTCTCTTGTGAGTTTACCCACAACACAAAGGGCTTTTCTACAAGTATCTGTTGTCCAAAAGTCTGAAAGAAAGTTTCATTATTTTGTGACAAACACCACAAGAGAATGAAGATCTTTTTTTTGTGAATTTTTGTAGTGTTTGAACATTCATAATAAACTATTCTGAATAGGATTATCATCTGTGCTTTATGTTCTAATGTCTTATACCAAGAGTGCAGACAACTCCATTAGTCCTTTCTGTGAATTAGGATTCCTTTACCTGAGATTCCCATTGTTTAGCTCTTGAACCATCTAATCTTTATGCCTACTTTTGGGAGATGTTTTGACAACAGCCTTTGGACACCAGTGTGATGCAGTATCTGCCAAACTGCACGTCACAGTGATCATGTTTGCATGAGGACACTCAGGGCATTAGGATTTATGGCAAATTCCTTTAGACAAATGTAGACTAAGTAAAAAGGCTTATGACATTCCTGTGTTTTTGATGTGGCACATCAGGCATGGTTTGTCTTTTCAAGCACTGTGTACATTGTACCACAAGCAACAGATCCAGACATGAGAGGTAAACTGCTACTGATAAGACCAATATTAGATTACTTTCAGAGGAGACATAGGGGGAAACATACTTCATGTCCTGATTTATTTTTTTTTCTGCATTGGATACAATGAAGCCAACACATTAGTTCTTAACAGAACAATATAAAATCTGCCTTTTACCTTAAGAAAAGACCTTTCACCAAAACCACCCAAAATGAGAGGAAATTAAAAATATGTGGTAGCTTTCAGAAATAGTAACTAATTAAAACAGCATTTTATTTCAGGGTTCTTTTCACCTTTACAAGGTCTATGCCATGTGGTTTGGGGCCTCAAATTAGGTTTCATGAAGTTGGTTTATGAAAGACAATAGGAATGAAAATATTGCCATAATCTCTGTTTATTAGAAAGGGAAATGTTTTGCATTTGAGCATTCCCTTACAGTGGTGTTAGTTCAGCTAACCCTCTATGAGTGCCTGAGAACCAGACCATGAACCCAGCCAGAAAACAGCTATAAAAACCAGTAACATGGACCTCTCTGTTTTCCATTTGCCTTCAACTCCAGTGGAAGTTAATAATAAGAAAATTCTATTAAAAAATGTTTTGGACCCAATTCTGTTTGGCAATTTGTGTCTCCTGGTACAGGCATATACTAAATTGTACCTTCCCCAAAATTTTCAGACCACAGTTACTCTACAGAAGCTCATGAAACAATTTTCATGCTGCAGACTAGGGGCCAGGAATGTACACTTTAGGGTGTGCATGATCTTGTTTGTCACAGCTCTATGGAGTCTTTATATTAGAAGGACTTGGGCTGCTGGAGAATGAGTCTGTGCTTGGCCACACTGGGTAGATGGTTATCCCTACAGCTGCTCCTGTCAGCTGTGCCTGGTGAGCTCACTGCTCTCACAGAGATGGCCTAAAATGGCATCACCACACTGAGAGCTGGGACTTCACTTCTTTGAGGCCTTTTGTGCTCTTTTTTGGTGTCTACAGACCAGGAGATTATTAAAAAAGGTCTGCAACTGTGCCCCAAACTGCTGTACAGAGACTGAAACATTTGTGTTCTTTTTTCCCCTTCACATTGATAAAGTTAATTTGGAATGGAAAACATGGAGTCCAGATATATTTCCTGAGTAGTTATGATGATACAAGGACTCATTAATAGAACTGTCCCATTTTCTTACCACAATGTTTCTTTCTATCAGAAAGTGTCGTTTTGTTGATCACAGTGGCATTTTTAAATGAGAAAATGTTTGATTTAAAGTTTTTATATTTCAATTAGAAACATTTTACATTTTCTTTTAGGAAAAAAAAACAAAACCCAAACCCTAATATTATTTCCTGAAAAAAAAAATCCAGTTGCTAGAAACGTATAGATTTTTTTCCTTGTAAATACATGAACTGACAATGTATAAATACATGAATGTTGACAACCTCCCTATAAACATTTATCCTTTTCTTATTTACACTGTCATACAAAAGTATTGGAATGGACAGCTCTTAAATATGAAAAAGGCTCAACAATGAAGACTCAGATACATTTCTGAAATGCCAATGAGATGAAATGGAACCACATCCTGTGGGGCTTCTCTGGGTAGTAATGACTGCAAAACTTTGAGAGGACGTGTCCCAATTAATTAACCTCTTTCACCAGCTTCCTTTTGTTTGGTGCAAGTTGCCATATGGAACTTCTAAACTCTTCCCCGACCATGAGAGGAAAATTGTATGCTGCTATTTTTAACTCAAAGGTAAATCAGACTGTTTTTTGAAATGATTCTTTCCAGTCCTGTTCATTAACAAAATGCACCTCTCAGTCATGAAGTTCAAAATGATTCTCTATTGACAACAAAATGTAGTGCATTTTACAGGTGAACCAGACTGATCAAAATAAAAATGTCTGATTCTCCTGGGTTTTTTTTCCACAAAGCCCAAAGTGAATCAATTATTTTCTTAAAAAAAGTAAATACATTATAATGATGTGCCACCAGAGGTTTTCTTAGAGGATTTTTAAAATCCTTTGAATTTTCACTTGTCCCATTTTTCCCTGACTGGAAATTTTATCTTTTGACTAGTGTTCTGTCAGTCTTGTCCCTGTCTCAGCCAAAATGCAAAACAATCTGTAAGTCACGCGAGAGCAAACCTGTTTGAGCCCTAGGGCCTGATGGCCTCCCTGCTGAAGTCAGTGAGAGCCTGTTAATTGATTTCAAAGGGAGCTGGATGAAGTCCCAGTGTCAGATATAACTGTTTGGAGAGTTTTGTGGGGATATGGTCTGGATAAGCAGCTAAACATTTGATTCATTATCTGAACGCAATTGAATTGCCAATGCAGAAGGTTCATCCATCATTTCTTTCTGCTTTCCAAGTTCAGAGCTCAGGGATTTATCTGCTCCTCTTTCATCAGTGAATCACATTACTAACATGACTACTTCAAGCAACGCAGAAGCAGAACTCTCCCCAGCACTTTTAGTGAAGTCACTTGTAATAGAATAGATAGAGCATACTGGTAAAGGAGTGCCGAGCACATCTGACAAAAAAAGATCCACTGACTCTTTTCCTCTGGTTTAGCTGAACAGAGTCTGTGCTGTCCAATATCACCCCAGCAGTCTTGGCTTCAGACAGTCCCTAGTCTGAATCCTTTGGAGTCTATAAAAGTTCAGACTACTAAGTTGTAAATTTTTACTCCAGATTTCAGCATTTATACACAAGAGTTTTCCTAATAGAGGAAATTCTGAACTCTATTGACTCATTTTTAGTTGCTAGATGAACGAAGGACTATGTTTAAATTACACACTTTGTAATTTCTGATGAACTTTATGTGCTTAAAGCACTTTAACCACCTTTAACCACAACAGGATTACACATGAGGATCTGTTTCAACTTCAGAGCTCAAGGGTCTTTAGGGACTGGGAACTCTGGAGTCTTTTGGGTTGGACAAACCAACAATCAAGTTAGGCCACAGACCACTGCCCCATCTCCCTACCTTCAAAGCATATGTGGTGCTCTCACACTGCAATTTCCTCCTCCATAATCTCACAATGACAGCGTAGCCATGGGACTTTTTCTTTCTTTTCTTTCCCTGTTCTTGATGCCTCTTTCAGCTTTAAGGCTGCTACACAGTTGTCAGAAGTCTGGCTTCCGTGCTCTGAAGGGAGACAGATACTGATAAATTTCCTTTTGATCTCTGCTCTGCAAAACCACTCAGTCAGAAAAAAATAGAGGGGTCTGTGTGTGTAGGGGTTGGAGGATGTGAAAGGCAAAAAGCACCCTCTCATGCCAGAGTGAGTATAACTCCCACTTCACATTGGATCTGAAAGATGAATATAAAGAGTTTTGTATACATTTTGCAAATCAGGACAATGCACTGTAACAAAATGAAGCCAATGAGTAAAATGGGGGTAATGATACTGATCTCCTTTCTAAAGTGCTCTGAGATCAGTTGATGAAAAGAACTGTACAAGAGCTAGGTATTATTATAGTTAGATCACTGCAATTGCTTTTCTCAAAAACCTTATCTTTTTGTTGCATATTCATCAAGATCAGTGTTGAAAGGTTACAGTTTATAACAACTACTTTGTTATACTCCAAATGAGCCTGAAAAAGAACTTCTGCTTTCATGGGACTGCAGAAATTTGCACGTATCATTTGAGGACGCATATGTACAGCTGTAGCAGGTGTCCCCTCAACTTTCTGTATCTGCCCCGACCTAAGGCTGAAATGAAGGCAATGCTCCAGTGATCTGAACACTGTCAAGAACACAGTATAAAAAACACAAAATGTTAACCTTGATTATGCATAGACAGACTGAACTTGGTGGGCACAGTCCAGGAGCCATAGCACTGCATTAGGTAGAACTGTTCCCAAAAGACTACACCTGCCTCTCAGCAAATGTGACAGCTGAGACACCACATTGCAGTGACACAGATAACCAGCTTTCTAATAGCGGGCTTGTAAGCATCTGTCCCAGTAGCAGGGCAGGGGACACTCATGTCTGTTGTGTATATTCCTATGTTCCTTTACTCAATGGATCTCAGCATTGGTAGAACTGACTCTGATTTGTCAGAACTAGCAAAGGAGTAAAACTTCCAAGGGAATAAAAAAGCTGAAATGATAATGCTCCAACAGGATTACTAGAGCAGCAAAGGGCATCTCAACATGAACTAAGATTCAGGGAAAATGACACAAAGTATTGACGTAAATCCCAAATTAGCTTTTTTTACACCCACAGTAACAAGACTGCTACTGGGAGACAGGAATTGCATGCAGGGCACGTACATACATTAAAAAAAAATTAGAATTGTAAGTGCAAAGAAAAAACTAAGGCAGTTGAGAAGTAGTTTTCCTGACAGAAAATTTTATAATTTTTAACATATCACCATATATTAGACTTTATAAAATAGCTTGTAGTAATAATGTGCTAATAAAAAATGACAACAAAATACTAGCTATGGAATGTGTGCGAAAAACTAACACAGCTCTTACATCGGGTTTAACAAGGCCTGTACTACATTATTTACAGTTTGTAATAAAGTCTGTGATGTGCGTTTTATTTGTGTCACCACAAAATCACATGAAGTAACCACATAGCCACAACTCCATCTTCCAAATGCACACAAACAGCAAAGCCTACAGCTACATGCAAAGGTTCTGGTTGGGTTTCTGACAGGTTCTGAAACAGAGCACAGTGAGTGTTAGTAAAGTACGTCCCACAAGATTTTTCTATCTTACTACATGAAGAAAATATTTTTCTTACAGATTTAAGAGGGAGATGCCTCAGTATAAATGTTGCATTTCCAGTCATCTGTGAAAAATCTTTTATGTTTTTCAGTGAAACAGTTTTTCCAGAGGTTTACAAAGCCAAAACACAAAAGCAGTTTTATTATCTGTTAGGATTTTACCGACCATGTAGCAAAATTCATAATAAATGCATCTGCTTACAGTTATTGAAAGAAACCTCTGTTTAACTGATGCATTACTGGGACATAGATGAACTTGCTGCTTGTTTGTAATACTTGTAAGAGGTCATTCAACCTCTTCATGTAGACAAGCAGGAGTTTCCAGATTCAAAACAGAACTCCAAATCAAAATAGTGAAGCAGTTTTGCTTAGCTGACACATGCATGGATATAAGTGTGTGTAGAAGAGGCTTCAAACTGAAAAGTGGAGCAAAGCTCAGTAATGACTGAAGGCATGAAAAGAACTAATGCTCGTATATGCCATAGGAGAAGTCCAGAGTGGGTACTGTTGGTTGGGTACTGACTTGGGGATGCATTATTTCTGGTAGCTTGAACCCTGATGTTTTAACAAAAAAGTTAATTTCTTACTTGGAAATAACCCTCCTCAGAAATAAATAAAAAGAAACATCAAAGAATATTTACCCCATCAATTTCTCCATTCAATGGGAATAACCTAAGAGATCTCAAAATATGGCTAGTTGTTCAGATCAAAAAGAGTAACCATATGTTTCTCACTATTGCTAATTACAAAGAAGAGTAAATTACTGGGAAAGACCTTAAATTTGAACAACTCCAATAAAAATAAAAGCTGGTTTATTAAAAATGATGAGTGTTTAGGTGCAGCTGAAATTCAGTTAAGGCTTTAGGGTACGGCTGTTATTACTGAATTCAAGTGGTGCCTTAGTCACGGACTGAAGACTCCACTGTGGGAAGAGTTCTATGAAGAATGGATAAAAGCCATAGTGCTGCCTCAAAAATCATCTGAAGATAAGACAAAGGAACAGATGCAGACAAAAGAGTACAGGGAAACTAGGCAATCTTAGACTAATTTAGCAAAAGTAATGATAAAGATGTCTGCAGGCCAATAATCTAGCATTTGTCTGATTATCCACAGATATCAAGGAAAGAGAATTCTGACTGTGAAGGAGTCGTGTCCTGCCGATGTTTGTCAATAGCTCCTCCCAAGTGTAATGTACAAAGTGGGAAAAGGAATGGAAATTCTTCTTTTAAAATTCATTAGTATAAACTGCTGAGAGCACCATTATGTTCCTATTAATACCTGTGAGCCAATAATTGAAAATGAGTGAGGGATACTAAGCAGGATAAGGATCTGTGGTCCAAAAGTTTAAAAAGACTTCAGCAATCATCGATTTGCTAGAATACAAATGTTGGTCCTGGATGGAACCAGAGGAGAGAAGTTCACTTTTTCTTTCAATGAACGTGTAAAGTAGAAAATAAGTAGGGCAATTGTAGAGACAAGGGTGGGGAGGTGACTGTGGGATAAACTGAAGCAGGATTGTACTAAAAGGGAAAGTGACAAAAGCTATAGGAAGAGTAATGAATAAAATTGAAGAGTGAGATGAGATGGGATGGGACTGCTGCAGAAAGCAGAGCTCTGAGAAGAAGAGAGCCACTACAGCATCTCTGCCTCAAGGGAAAAGGAAAACTCGGGAAAAGAGAAAGCAAGAGAAAACAAGACAAAGCAGAAGCCTTTGCTGATTTTCTCTCCAAATATGCCAGTGAGATGCCATCTGAGGAGAGAGATAAATGGATACAGGAATATGGGAAGCTTAAGGAGTGAGTCAGGGATGTGGGAAAAGTTACTGGGATTAAGCAGATTTGCTCTGAACAATGTTACATAGGGAAATGGCAAAATTGGAGGAGAAAACACATCTATGGTGCAGGAAGGCATCCAGGCCACCAAGTGTTGGCCTGTCTTCCTGTGCTGTGCAAGATCAGGAAGAGAGGAAGGGAACAATGGGAGTGAGTTAGAGTTCTGCTGTCAGAGAAGGCATAAAAATGAAATGAAGGGTGGGAGACAGGGAATAACAGAGGCAGGAATTATCAGATCAGAGAGAGAAAGGAACACAGTGTGAGGCAGAGCTGGTTTCCTGTGAGTTTGCTAGTCAGGCTTACAGATTGTTCTGGCCTCAGCTCAAGAAGTGCTTCATTTCTGTGAAGCTAACAACACAGTCCTATCATGCAATCAGTCAGACCTTTAATTATTTTTCCCTGGACACCAGCTCTCAGGCATGACTTCTGTGCCACCTTTAAGAGGTCAAAGTTAAAGAACAATAGTTTGGTAAACGGCCATTTGACACTCTGCCTGATCTAAAAATGTATCAAGTAAAACAGTTGAGCTTAAATTTGGAAGCAAAATTCTTTCTTACTTCAAAACATTTTAGAAACACTGAAGAGAGAACATGCTTTAATAATAAACAGATAATTAAAGCCACTTGAAATGCATGTATGTGTTTTATTAGTGACTAAAATCAATGGTATGTTGCAATTTAGTTATGCGGGCTGATTTAGTATCATGTTATGTACCAGTTACATATACATGTGCTACAGGCTTAGTCATAAAAGTGTGGAATGCACCACTAACAAATTCAATTTTTCTGCCCTTAACTACTCACAAAACTCCTCTTCTTCTAAAGGGAAACCACACAACATCTCTTATAAAGGGCTCAGTCAAAAGGAAAGCCAAAATAAAGACAGTCCTTAACGGCCCACTGGGCCCTCACTAAAACTATGTATTTTGGGGCAAAAACAAAGAAAAGGAAAAGGAGTTAGGGAAGTTCACCCCCATCCTTAGAAGAAACTGCTGTTCTTAACGGAGTTCAAATATTGCAATGAGATATCCATGTCATTTGGAAAAGCTGAATGTGTGAGTGTCTAAGAAAATGCTGACAGTTATTTTTTCTGTCATTCTGGTTAAAGAAGCAAAGCACATGTCTGGCTCAGTAGTACATTAAGGGTTTTACTCTTTAGCTTTGTATTGAAAATTATACTTTCAAGCAACTCATTTATTAGGGCAGACATCTGAAGAAATAGGTCTTTCTTTGGAAAGCAATGTCACTCATGCCAAGAAAATTAAAGCATAGACCTTTTCACAGATACAAGCCCAAATGCCTAACCTTGGCCTGCAGCCCTGGGTATCCTTCAGCTGCCACGCTGCCTCATGGGAATTGTAGCTTGAGTGATTTGAGCCTGGTACTCCACTGGCTGAACTTCCATTACAAATGTCCTTGAATGCCCTGTGTCAGACAGTTCCTTTGACACCTTGCACAGTGAGCCAGTGGGGAGATGTGACCTCTCTACATCAGGGAACCCTGACTTCAGAAGAGAGTAAGACCTCTGAATTTTAGCTCTGCAGAAGTGTTATGGTGAACGTATGCTAACATCAAACTGATCCCAAAATGAAATATACGGCTAGAGGAGACCTCATAGGTGTCAGAATACTCTTCCAACAGCATTTCATGGAAAGGCACTGCACAGCTCATCAAACTTCGTGTATAATCAAATACTTACATTAAAATAGAATCTTTATTCTACAGCGATTGCACACTGGTCACAGGCCCCATCTTTCCCCTTAGAACACATTTCTCCATGGGAGAAACCAAGCTGTAAGCTCATGAGCAGTATGTGAAAGAAGAATGACTTTTATTTGGATTTAAAATGTATTTTTAAGTTAGAAATGTATTGGCTATGAGAAATAAATTGCATAGGGCCAGAGTCACTATGGAAACTAGTCATCTAGCTGCTTTCCACTTTTGGTGGAAACTAATCCAGAGCTACCCATGCATTTGAAAATCTATGCTGTCATTGGTTATTAAAAGTTTGCAATGAAATTGGTCTACACACTTCAGTTAATTCTGACCCTCATTGTGCAAAAATTTGTATTGACCTGAAAAATGTCAGACCTGCTCTCCTAAATTATTATAGTAACTAAGCTTATATTAGTAAAAGTTTGCACCCTTTCAACGACATAAATTTTTAAATATCATAATTAATTTAAATATATTTAGTAGATTTCTTTTATAGGTAAGGTGTTATATTTACTAAAATTCACCTAAATTGAGGTCTCCTTAAAAACATATAGGTGGTATGTCTGAAGATGTTTATAAATCATGCTTTGATGTGACAAATATGGACACTTTTCCTGTAAGTATAGCCACCATTGAGGCACAACAGCACAAAGTAGGGCACAAGGATAGTCAAAACTTAAAATATTTAGATTTAACATATACTAGTGTGTGAGATGTGCTAACAAGACAGAGTGTAAATAGAGCCTTTTTTTAGCTTTACCCTGCTCAAAGTGTCTGAACTTAATCTCACAAGAAAGTTGTGAGGAAACTCAGAGCCTGCAGCATCCAGGGGGAAAAGAATTAACACAAGTTGTTAAAACTGCATTATAAACTTTGTATTGCTGGTTTACTGCTTATTTAGGTGAAGGAAGAAGTGCCCTAAGCACCAAAAAGATTTGACAATCCCTTGTGAAGAAGTTGGAGTGTAACCTGTGTTAACATTGGATCCTTTCAAAACGTCAGTATTATTGCTCTGTTTTTAAAGGGTTAGGTTTTGTTTTGTCCTTGAAATAATCATGTTTCAGGGTATGCCAGGAGTAATGTAACAATGACACATCTTTGTCAGTCCTTTTTTTAAAGGTGTAAATAAATGTGTTACAGTGAAAGTGCATTTCACACACTTCAGAAGTTTATAGAGTTTTGAGGACTGATCAAGTTAGGCTTGTCATTCAGTTTGGTGTTTGGTGCTGAAATCAAGGAATTCACTTAGAAGTTTTGTTTAGGCAGCTTTTAGCAAAATTTTAACAAGCATTTTGCAAGGCATCAGCCATGTGAAAGGTTGAATCCTGGAGTATCCCACCTTTCTGCTCTTCAGTGCTTTCCCTGTCAGTTTCTGGGACATAATGGATACCAGTAAGAGAGATAAGGAAAGGCATCTCCTATCTCACAGCAGAAAAAGGTGAGACAACCAGTAGTTAGAATCTAAACCTATGTTACAAGAAAGCCCACATCATGCACTGCCTGAGAGACAAAGGACTGGAATATAAGGCAGTGGAGACTGTCCTCCAGCTCAAGAAACGCCTACTGTACACAATCTCCCCTCTCTTTGCCAGTGACAACATGGAAGAAGAATTACAGAAGCACCCTCTAGCCTGTACCAAGCAATATCAAAACACCTACACTAACAGTTTAATCTAACTTAACTCATTTTTTTCTGAGGCAGTATGAACATGATTCTTTCCTCTGGCAGAGCTCTGGGGCAGTAGTCCTAAAGGTCATGGCCAAAGAAAGCCAAAAAGGAGCATTTTCAGCCCATCCTACTGTATCCATGCCTGCCTCAGGCTTCTAAATCCCACATGAATGATTCCATCTGCTTCTACTGAGGTGGATCTTCTCAGTCTTTTTTATAGGAGCTGTTTAAAAAAAATTAAAAATTACTAGATATAAATACTGAGCATTATTCTCTCATATCCCAGATACTGACTAATCTAATGTGGGTTATCTTCCTTTTCCTCTGGACAAGAATCACACCTTCATTAGACCTGGTGCAAATATCCCACTGAGAAATTTTGATTTTGACTGACATTGATTGAAAATGACTTGACAAGAAATCCCTGATGAACTCTAGTTGTCACATTTGCTTTGCAGGCACTGAGGATTCATAATTATTCAAAAGCAGAGAAGCTCACAGGCTGCTTTCAGGACTCTGCCAGACGATAATTTTTCAAATTATTTTTCTAACAACAAAATGAACTGAACTTCACACTCTTTCTCAGTACACCTTCTACTAAATTACCCCAGTGGTAAACAAGTTACTATGAATTAATAAGATATGAAACTCCCAAATTATCTTAAATGGAATTTATACTACCAAATTGAGGTGCACTATGGAGCCTGTAAAATCCACACAATAATTAGGGCTTTCCTTTATATAGACTACCTTACAAACCTAAGGTGATGAACAACAGTATGAACTAGAGTGTGTATTTGGAAATCAGAACACTGAAGCTGGAAGAGTTTTACACTAGCAATGCAAGAGAAGAAACAAGAATTGCAGAGCTTGTAGGGTTAACTCAAGTGTTAAAAGTTGGAGAAATTTGAAAAAGACTCTTTAAAATTATGATCCCTAGTAGTAGTTTTTGAAAAAGCAGTAATTCCCCATCACTTGTGGCATGGAAATGAAAAGATAGAAAATAATAGTATCAAATGTAAATTAAATTGACTTTATAACTTATGATTACTATTCTGGGAAAATACTTCCAAAGATTCTACTAGTTAGACTAACATCCACTAGTATTTGAATCAAAGTGCATTTTAATAATAATGTACATATGTATAACCATCATAGTAAAATAAGTTTGTATTTGAAAACACTGATTAACAGTTTGACATGTGAAGTGCCACAGTGGTTGATACAGTTCTGTTTATATTTCACGCCAAAGAAAATTTGTTAGACTAAGTTGCCATGTTTTTTGCATCTGGATTTTATGATGTTTGTCTTTGTAATGGCTGTATATAGAACTGATTCCAGTACTTGAGATTCTGGCTAAATTTAATTAGCTTAAGTGCTTAGAAGATGAAAGTTTATTTGCTTTATACTGGATTAAAGTGTAAGTAGCAAAGGTAGCATGAACAGACTGTGTAAGTTACCTCCAGCTATTCAAGTTCTGGAGATCTACATACCAGCAAAGGACAGTGGTGGCCAGGAAGTCTAGGGATGTTTGAATTTATTAAATTTGCTCTAAGAAAACATCAAATACATTCATGGACTAAAAAGGTTAAGTGAAACCACAACTTGCATAACTATTTGTCTGATCATATTTCTTCTCAGAAATGTTATCACATATGCATATAATACATTGGTTCTTCCAGCTTGAACACCATTATAGGTGCATAAACATACTGTTTCTTTCACCTTCTGCAACGAAGAAGTCAGCGTAATTCTCACTATCATAAGCACTGAAGGGTAAGAAGAGGGAAATGTACAGGTGTTTACTGGCATTACAGTCCAGTGATTTATATGAACCATTAGAGAAGGAAAGCACACATCACAAAACTGATTGTGAAGACCCAGACACTGGAAAACTAATTTTGCTTTTTATGAATCATATGTTAAAGTGATAAATTAAAATAAGATTAAAATGATCAGAATGCCAAAGCAGTTCCACATGGGAAAGTTTGGTGTTGATTGTTAGATATGGAAAATATACAAGAAGATAAAACCCCAGCCTTATAGGCGGAGACTACTGGCAGATGGAACACTTATCTCTTTGAAAGAGATAAACATGCATGCTTGGATGCCTGGATTCATGTAAAACACACAGTATCTGGAAATTGCTTTGAATTCTCTGTAGTGCTATTAAATCTTAGCTTATTTATACTTTTGAGGTTTCTTTCACCCCACTTTGATAGTGGAGTAACCTGCAACTTTTGCACCATACCAACTGACAGGGGATGTGACTGCCAGAACTCCCTGGTTTGTTCTCTTTCTGAGCCTTTACAGAGACTTCTTTTTTCCATTGAGACAGAAAGGTGCTATTGCTCAAAATCAAGACTTTTCTTCCTTTGACACAATTCTGTTGTGTTTTTTCTTTTAATCTGGAATTGAATGCTAAAAATATGTGAACATAGATACAGAAGCTGTTACATTTTTACAGATTCGACATCTCAATTTTCGAGGAATGCGATGAAAAAAAGTAGACAAGATTCTATTCATGATGGAAGTCAGAAGATTTTTTAGCTTTTAAAACAACCATGTATTTTTATCAACACCAATTATATTTTGAGCAAGATTCTAACAAAGAAAAATAACAATAATAATTTAAAAAATGATGGTAAAATATGCTAAAGTGTATTTTTATACAACTTATTTTTTATGGAATTTTGTGTGTGTGTGTGTGTGTGTGCGTGTGTGTAATTGCAGCAACTATGCTTAAGAATGTGGAAGTATAAGTCCTTTGCCTTCTTAAGCTGCATAAAAAAATACATGTTTCCTCTGCTTTGACACTTAGGGTATATCTACACCAATAAATAAAACAGTCCCCATTGTTAAGTGGTATGACACAGCTCACATCTTTATGGTTAAATTCTCTTAGTATCAGGAAGCCATATCCAAGCTATGTGGTCACTGTCCCAGAGGAAGTTTGGGAGATGGTTTTTATTGGCCCAGGCCAAAACTTTCCCAGGGATTATGCTAATAGTTTAACATCATGGCTGATCATATGTGCCTGCAGTGTGGGTTCACAAACACAGACACAGTTCTGTAGTTTTCATTGTGAAATGAATGAATACTCACATATTTGTAAATCCTCTGTGGATTCAGCAAAGTCAGCTGAAAATAGTTAATTTAACTGTTTAAAAATTAAGAAATATAATGTTAAGCCTCTGGGTGTTATGTTGCACTGCAGATCAAGAGGTATGGATACCCAGGTTGCTCCTAATTTTTCTCCACTATTCATATTTTAAAGCTATTTTAGAGTGTGTTCTCAGAAGATGAAAGAAGCTGGGTAGTGTCTTGCATATTTTCTGTGGTTACTATGGGTAGTAATCTTCTGTGCTTCGTTAAATTAATGGCAGCAGGGCAACCTCATTAAGCACTTTCAAGCTCCATGTTTTTCCAAGAACTGTTTCACAATGAACATCATGAGAGCTCATGAAGATGAAAGGTCCCACAACATTATTGTTTCATATGTGAAAAATGGGAAGGAGCTCAGATGCTTGGAGCTAAAGGTAGCTCATTGCATCAAATACCTTTCTGTGGCTTGTGCAAAAGAGAATCTGCAGGTAAACTTACAGTTTGTTGTATTATACCCCTCTCTCCAGTTGCTGTAGAGAACATAAGGAATAACTTGTGATCAAGCATTTTCCAATATGTGACCACATCACTTACAAAATGCTGACCCCTGGCTTGGAGGCTGCTGAAATCTGTGAGAGTGAATGCTGCACATCCCCAGGTTTCTCTAAGGAGGAAAAAAGAAAATCAGAGTTTACTGTTTCATGGAGAGGATGAAGGAGTTCATAGTAAGCATAAATAGTACAAACACTAGTGATGAAATGCATGCCTTGTAGGAATCAATGTGAAATGGACTCTTAAAGAGTCAGGATTTCATCTTAGACATTTTTTTCATTAAGACATTTCTGTCTTATTTTTTTGTTCACAACAGTTACTGATTTCTTACCCTATTTTCTGAACAATTATATTATGAGAGAGCTACTGTACTTATTATCTGTACCCTTGGAAAGCATTATTTATATTTTTAAAAAATGCAGGAGGTTTTGCTTTTTTTTCAATACTGGCATTTGCCTAGTTTTCACAGGTTGTCACAGGAAGCAGAAGATAAGAAGTATTGAAATAACTGTATGAAAGGACTACCCTTTAAAATGACTGAGGATGATAATTATATTCACTAGATGGGCTTAATTTGCAGGTTTTGCAAAGCAGATATTTGACTGAAAATTAAAGACCTATTTTAGCTGCAAGCAACAACCAGAAGTGAAGAGGGTGCAGTAGAGTGGAAGGTGAAGTCTCTCTGTCCCCTGCAGAGGTTGAGGTTACAAGATATATCATAGGTAACTAGGAGGAAGGTCCTGAGAAGGTGTGAAGTAAGAGAAATAAAACTTCTACACTAAGGGATCACAAACCTATGCCTCACGTTTAATGGAAAGAAGGAAGAAATATATGGTGTAAAAATTGCTTGTACATCCTACAAAAATATATCATGAAGCTGTTGGCCTGTAATCCACGTTTTGTGTACAACTGAGTCCCTTGAGTATTTATGTTATGCTGTGGATTTATGCACAGCATTTTCTTTTAGCAGAACAGAATTTGTCTAAGCTTGTAAAAAATGGCACTTTTCTTACCAAGCACATATAATATTTCCTTTCAGAAGCTAATTAGAGACACATTTTATTTGAATCAACAGACCTAAACCAGAAATCATCTTCAGAATGGTGTGTAATATTTATAGATATTCAGAATAATGACTATAACAGCATAGCAAGGAAAACACTCGCTGAAAATTATCCTAGCAGAATAGAATCATAGAATCATAGAATGGTCTGGTTTGGAAGTGACTGTAAAGATCATCCAGTTCCAACTCCCCTGGCATGGCCATGGACACCTTCAACTAGACCAGGCTGCTCAGAGGCCCGTCCAACCTGGCCTTGAACATCTCCAGGGACAGGTCAGCTACAATAGCTATTGTAGTTATTTCTGCACAGAATATGAACTTTAAAAGCATAAAACTGGTAACATACATAAAAATATGTAACAAATTTAGAACACAGATGGTATTTTATCCTTCTTTGTGTTTTAGCTCTAAACCTGATATCCACTGTGGCCTGGGTGCAGTCTCACATCTCATGTTTGCTTTGAGACTATTTAGGAATGAACTACCAAAGGGACTGTACCAACCATTTCTTAGTCCCTCCCTGCTTGTACCTTAATATTTCTGCCTATGCCAGCTCTAGCATTAAGATACCCGAATATTTTTATTTTTTCTTTAATCCAGTGGTTGGATTTGCTGATACTTCAAAGCAGTTTGGTTGTACTTAGGGTACCTGGGCCAGGTACACCTAGATGAAACATCTGGGATTATGTGAGAACACATTATCACCAGCATGGAGGTTGCTATAGGGCTTTTGGCAGTATCTCCTTTCTGATAAAGCATTTGTAAGACTGGGATCTGAGGTTTGTTGTACTTAAAGCTCTGCAAACTTCCTCCAGAGTGACTGGTCACATTCCCTTCTCTGAACATTTGGGTTTTTTCTCTTCTTTGACAACTCTAGAAGAGTATGAGATGGTTCAGTGAACTGACACAAGAGAAAATTATTCTTTTTTTTCTTTTGGTGGATTACTTTTCCACCAGAATAACAAACTGTACTAATTCACACTTAGATCACTTGGTTGTTAGGTCCAAGGCAAGTGACATGGCAGGGAGCTTATGAAAAAACCAATGCAAGAGCAGAACAACCCCATTTGAGAGCTGCAAGTGGAGTTTCATGAGATTAGATGTAACTTCAAACTAAACTCTCAGCTCACAGTGAATAAGTGCATGTTATTTAATTTCAGCCTTATGTACTCACTTCCTGGCACTGTAGACAAACATCTCAAATTATGTTTTCTTGATAATTTCAAAATATTAGAACACATTCAAATAAATGCCTGATGATTTTACCACCCATTCTTAGGTTTATATTACCACAATTGCTCTTAACTATGAGTGCAGTTAACACTGATTTTTTTTCTTTAGAGCAGCAAATGGAAACTTCAATCAAGGAGACAGGCTAGATGCTGTATGCACAGGGAGTTTACCATGAAGATAAGATTGAATAAAATAGCAGATTATATGGTCCCTTTAGACTGCAGTCTTTGAAGTCTCTCCTTCTTAGAAAGTGTTTGCAAAAGCTGTGGATCTTCATTACAGAAGGCATGGAGACTACAAAACTATTTACTGATCTATAAGGAAGATGAAAATAGCATGCTCTGGCAAAAAAAAAAATTCGGTAGAAGAATTCTTCTGCAGAAGAAGTTCAGTCTATCAGGGAGAATGTCTTTATAAAGAGATTTTTAACTAGTATTAAAAAATTGACCAAACTGGATTATACTAACATGTCATATTGGTTTTCCCATTTGGTTTTCACCAAATAAGTCCTCATATACATATGTATTGGTTGTCTAGTTAGAGGTGAGAAGTGGTAGTTCACTACAGAAAGCAGAAAGAAACAGCTTCTTAAACTACTTGCTTAACCTATTATTAGTTTAAGTTCTAAGAGTAATTCAATCTTACAGACTTGACTTGGCTTTGAAAATGCAAACTTTTTATGAGAAATGGTTTAAGAGGTGCTCATTTTTAGGAAGTAGCTGCTCAGCTGAGAAATTTGGCAGGCTCTGTGATGACTCCAAGGCTATTTAAGGCAAAATCACACCAGCAGGCTAGTTGAAGTCTCTAGAAAGGAGGAAGCTTTAAACTTATCCATTTGTCTGTTATTTGAAACAGAATATAATTGTTCATACAAGCATAGCTACAGAGGAGAGATGGATCAGGAAACTAGTGTGTATGGCCTCTCAGCAGTTAGGGCTTACATCCCTGATCCAACAAGAAAATGCAGCTCCCAAATGCTTGGGCCGTGGCTCTGCTCCACTGCCATTGCAACTGCTACAGCCTCATGTGATCAGCTTCTGACTGCAGCTCTTCCTTGCCTCCCTTAGCAATTTGTGAATGTCTCTAGCTTAATCATCTCATGGACTGTATATAGTAACAAAGAAAATCAACAGGGTTTCTTTGAAGTCAGAGCATTTGTTGAAGATAAAAGCCAGGTAGAAAAGGCCGTACGGAGCTAACCTCACAAACACAGCAGTGTAGGAAGCATCCTGGAGTGTAGTGTTCTGCAGGCTTAGGGAAGTTGGAAGAAACAGTGCATCCTCCATGACGTTTTAGGAAAGCATAGCTATAGATTCATAGCTAGGTAGCTGTGACTGCAATAAAGCATCTGAGGTAGATGGAATTTATTGCATAAAAAGACTGTACTTCTTCTCTGGCTACACCGGAAGTCTGGGTTAGTGGTGCAGACTAGACTCCTAACCTTTAGGCAGCTATATTTAGGTAAGATAAATCCCATCTGCAGCTTCTCACTTTCTCCAGGGAGCTGAGTGAGGTTGCTAAGCTGGGGGTAAATTCATAGCCCTTTTGAAGTGACGAGAAAAGCTTTTGAGTACATGAGCTTCAACTAAGTAAAACAAACAGAATTATTCAATGGCTACTCCATTTTTTACTGCACAGTAACTAAATGATAGTTATACATGTAAAATAGCTAATAACTATGAAGCTAGTAATTAAAACAAGCTCAGCTACCAGTTCAGAATAATTATCATATTACTGTCTGCTTTTTAGGTCAATTTTAATTTTCAAATTCTTGCATTCTAGGGATATATTTTATGCTTTAGTATCACTCTGAGAGCTTTCTCAGTGACTACAAATAATTGTAAGCTTAATGGAAAGCATCTATTTATAAACAAAGTATTAATTTTAATACTCTTTTATGAATGCCTGAATAATTGTCCTGGATGGACTAGAAACTGCCTGAAGGCAGTGACAATCTTGGTCTCAGACAGGGCTTTGCCACATGGAGTATTGAAAAGTCTCAAGTTTTAGGTATAATCACTTGCTCAGCCATATTATGTGCCTCTGCTAGCTTATTCAACACCAAACGTCCCAAAAACTAACTCCCAGTGTACAGTTAAAGGAAGCAATACACACATCATGGAAAACTCTTGCAGAAACTGTAAGAGTAGAGTCATATCGTAGCTTAGAGTACACTATATTTTTTTTACATAATCCAAAAAGAAGGGCTTCAAACATTAGTTAACTCAAAAAATGCTGAAGGGAAGAGAGAAGGAGCAGCATGAACCGAGCAAATTGTTATTCACGTAGTCATTTCTCTTCCTTCTACACAATTACTTGTAAAATACTTCTGCCAAAATTAAATACTTCCTATATATGTCAGTGAATTTTATTTCCTTATTTAGATCTTGACTGATTTTTCCCATTCCCTCTATAATGCTGAGATACAGCTTGGCTTTCTTTTTTGACTTAGCCCTCATTCAGCAAAGCATTAAAGTAGGCATTACAATCTACTTCACATCAGGATGTAGATGCTACCATTCATCTAAATTTTACTGGATTGAGGCTGAATTTCCCCTTTCAAAGTAATGGGACCGCAGAGAGTAAGATACCATTGTCACAGTGTGGCACAGACTGGGTCACACTGAATTACCAACTGCATTGACAATGGTTATGACAAAAAGGAAATCTATATGCTGTTATTTCTAAAAGATTTTTGCTAATGGCTGTCATTTTCATCATCATTTTCTTTAATGGGAGACAGTGTTCTGTTGTTCCAAGTACTGCCACAGCCTCCAGAGGGCTTGCCAGTGATTGCCCTCCCGGTTCACGTCACATGTCTGGCTGCCAGCCTGCAATCACCGCTCTTGACTGCAGCAGGACCTGAGAGCACGGGTGCGTGAGTTAAGCCTTACATTTTCCTGCAGTTTACTCTGACTCCACAAATGCAGGTATTGCTACAGCATAACAGCTCTAGATTGCCAGGTTTTGATACACACACACACACAAAAAGTGTTTCTATGACAGTTTTACACATAAATCTTTGAATGATTTGTCCTAAAAGTTCTACCTTTAATTTACCACGTTTTCAAAGCGCAGTGCTGGTCATTAGTCATTCAACATTGACAACAAACAAGGATAGCATTCACAATCATAACATGCAAAACACGCACTCTTAGTGTTTTTTTTGTTCATGATCCCATTCTTTAAACAGCACCCCACTGATTTGTAGGTATCTTAGCTTTCAAACACATTCCAAACCTCAGGCTGTTGGTAACCTTTTATCTCTGTTCTTATCAACCTTTACTATGGAGTGGCTTCAAGAACTAGATATCACAATCAAAGGGTGGTGCTTCTCCATAGATTTTGATCAAAGGCTTTTATTGACAAACCAATTTGTAGCAACATATGGAAAACTAACCTATTTAGACCATAGGCAAGGTAATTCTAAGACAAAGGCATATGTGAACTGCAATTTTGCCAGCAGTAACTTACTTTCTGCTTTCAGAGTTGTGTTTAATAATATACACCATGTGATTAAATTTCAATATCATTGCAATAATGGGAAAGTTAAAAAAAAAATCAATGGGAAGAACTGTTTTAAAGTACTTAAAAGCAGATATTCATACTATACAGGAAGATATACCTACTGAGCTATAAATCTCATAAATTTCCATGTATATCCTACTGCTAGGGTATTAAATTCAACTGAAGCAAAGTATTTTCTAACATGCTGTATAAATCTCTTGAAAAATGAGTTTTCCCATTAATCTAGGCACATAGCTACCAGTTTTAGAAATCAATTACTTGGTATGCCCTCATAAAAAGCTAAATTAAGACAGCGTTAAAACCAAGAAAACAATTAATTCAAGGAATAATATTGTACAGATTTGTTTCAATTACATCAAGGTCAAAGCTGTAAAACATCATTAAACTTAAAAGAAATACATTCATTCAGATAATCAATGAAGATTAAAGCTCTTAAACATTTTTAACTCTGTGGTAATTGTATGATTATAATTAAACCATTTTATATTTGTGGTTCTGCATTAGATTATACTTCATTTTTAAAAGCACATGAGTTTCCCCAATCCTATGTTTTCTCTACTTGTGATATCACTGAAGGGCAGAGTTAAAGTTATTTAGGTGCCAGACTGCCCTAGTCTTAATGTGTTTGGATTACCATTAAGTGTAACCAGACTCAAAGAAAACACTGACACAAATGCTAAATTTCTTGAAGCACCAACCAGTTTTAAACAAATTATGGGCTAAATAATGTATTCACCTGGAGACTTAAAAAGACTGACCCTGCACTCCAAAATTGTATTGTAAGTACAGGGTGGATTTGGTGGATAACACATTCTCTGCTTTGGGCTCACAGCGACCGGGCCCTCCCGGCAGAGGGACAGCCAGCTTCCCTATGGCTGCAACAGCACCCACATGCCCTGACCTAGACGGGTTATTGCACAGGGACACACAGGGAATCCCATGCTACTGAACATCACCAAAGTCTCCCTGTTTGCTTCAGGGACTCCAGGCTAGGCCTGTGAGCAGAGATAGTCATTTGTCAAAGGGTTGTACATTCTACACAGAAGAACAGACAAAATGCAAGGAGAATTCCCACCAACATTTTACAGAAGGAAGCTGCCTCCAGGATTTCCTTGTCACCAGTGCTCCCCTGCTTACACTGGCCTGTAGGCCCCTACGAAATCAACATTCCTGTTGGCATGAAGTGCAGATTAGCAACATGAAACTTGGGCAAAATGGCACAGGAAACACCTTCTGTGAGGCAAAGCTTTCCGAGGGCAAGCTGCTGGTTGCCTATGGAAAGGAAAAAAAGGGCTGTCCAGCAAGTTGCAATATGAAGCTTTGTGGCCAATGAAACACCTGCAAGAAAAGCAGTTTCTTTATACCACAATGCATACATGTATTTATTCATTATTTTAACTAAGTCTTTTGGCATTATTGCATGGTGGTCTCTCTTTCCCAAATGTGAGGGATTGTTTATTCCACTGGCAAAATGTTTAGCAGAGCATAACTTCTTCCCCAGTCAGCTTCCACATAACTCCATTGAAGTGATGTCCAGACTTCTCAAGCTCTTGTTTTGCATTATACTCTGCATCTTGTTTTGTTTCTTTCTGGGTTAACGCTTGTATATTGCCCTTTGATTTACAAAGCAGTACACTTCCAAACTGCAATTTCTTACAGTCCAACTGACTGTTAGACTTGACAGAAGTTGTGATCATCTTCTGCCAAACATTAAAAGAAGTATGAATGAAATCAGAGAATGAAATGAAAACTATGGAGAAAGAGTGAGCTTATAAGGCAATATCTAATGAAAAGAATATAGAGAGATAAATGGGAGATAAAATCTCTTTCTCAACTCCTTACTAGTTTGCAGTTTTTACAGCAATTACAATGTTTTAGAAATTCCTGATTAAACCTTTTTGCCAAAGAGTAAAACCCCAGTTTGCAGTGGCTTATGAAAATAATTTCAATTGTTATTACCAGACTTTAATTGCACCAATATGCTTTTCACTGCTTAAAAAGGCCTTTGTTCTTTACAAATAGTGATACAAAGGTAACAGCAATACTTCAGTGGCTTTTACTGCTTGGATGCAAAGTAGGAGTCCTTAAGCTTTAAAAATCTTTTCTCTCAGAGATACCATCTTTTGCCTGGAGCTAAAGGAATTAGGGGATATTTACATGATTTAAGGCTAATTTTATAGCATATTATGTTCCCTCTCTGCCATGGAATCAAATACTAGAGGATTTGATTTTAAAAAAATGTAAATATGGGTAAAATGTAATAAAACTATTGCTTGTATGGGAAACCTCCATGTTAATCTGAAAGAAATATGCAATATTGAAATTGTGTAACTTGGTGGTCAGCAACAGGAAAAACAACAATAGCTGTGGGAAGATAAGTACACATGATAATGCATACATAATTCATACTAGAAACTTGGAATAAAGCCAGGAATTACATTTTAGCTTTGAAACTTCATTGTTTAGGTGACAGGGAAAAAGAAAATAGTCATAAAAACATTATGATAGATATTAATGAAATATTAGAAAAATCTGATAAATATAGCTGTTTAATCAAAACAACTAAACTCATAATTTCTAAAGATAGTTACCAAATCAAGTATTACACCTATGAATTCCAGAAAACTTCAGCAACATTTTGGTGATGGAAAATGTGCAATTGCAGAGGAGGAACAGTTGTTGCTTTTCTCTGAAGATAGTGTTTAGCTCGAGGGAATTGTGGAGTAAGACCAGGCTGCCAATACATAGAACCACTGGGAGATGTGGATAGAAAATAAGGGAATTTACTAAAAAAGAAAAAAAAGACAGTTACAGATCTTTGAGAATAAAACCCTGTGATAAATGTTTGGACCAGTTAGAGAGAGCAATGTGTGGAGCGAATTATTGAACAAGGGACTGTGGGAGGTCTATGAAGAGCCAAATGCAGTGAATGGAGTGAAATCCCAGTGACCTGAGTGGGCAGAGTATGTGGTTAGGATGATGGAAGACAGAACAGTGAGGCTTATTTTGGACAGCCATCATTAGTAGTTTCAGTCCTCAGGCCAATGAAGAACAAGGAAAGATAATATTGAGTAAGACCTAATTGCTCGTAATATGAATCAACATCAAAGGGAAAAATATGCATTTGGCTAAAAGAGGTAGAAGAAAATCTGCCAAAGACATTTTTGGGTCTACAGAGCTGAGGGATAATAGCACACAGATTCTAGGAAATTTCATGTGATTTCTCCCATCTTTAGTTTTGGAATGAATTAACAGTTTGGCTTCACTCTTTCTAGAACTTCTTAAAGAACATTTTGAGGAAGACAGTAATGAAATGGCTAGTGGTTGTCTATTCAGAGCTGGACTCTGCCATGAGTACTTAGGAATGAAGCAGGGAGGGGATTGCTTTACTTGTTTACTTGTTGCATGTACAGACACAGGGCTCATTTTGTGACAAATAAACCATTCTACGCTAGCATAAATAGCAAAAGGATGCCTCAGCTTTCAAATCCTGTTATGACTGTCCCCAACTTTTTAATAAGAAGAATCATGTAAGTGATCACGTGACCCAACAGGGAACATTTGGGTCTGAGTCCTGTAAAACTCCACTATTAAGAGCAGGATTTTTTTTTTCCTTAATATAGTGGGACAGACCATACTTGCAGAGGAATTGACATGAATGAGAATTTCCAAGAGTGAAGACCAGTAAGAGAATCTTGTTGAAAGACTGAAATATAAGTCTTACTGGTCCTTAGTCGAAACACTAATTAAAATGAATGGAAGATCAGTTTAAAAATTGCTGCGACCTGAAACATATCTGCTTTGTATGCATTTTCTCAGAATTTCATCACAAGCAGGCATTCTTCAAATAGTTAGAAGCTGAAAAATGAAATGACATCTTGCAGCTGATAACATGGAGCAGTTTCTTGTTTTAACTCTAGATTTGTCTGTCTAGTTACAAGTCTCCCAACATGTGGTGGTTGTCTCCTATTCATTCCAACCAAACTCCTATTTTTCTCGTGTACTTATATGATGAAGTAAAGGATTTTGTAACTTCTGTGGCAGAAAATTTTGCAAAAGTAGTGTTTTATTGCAAAACCAGTTGCACGTACTTGCTTTTCCAAATGAGACCAGTACATGACCAATAGTGCCACCAGCATCTAAATGAGCAAGTTTGCATCAGAGTAGTTTGTGGATCAGATTTTAAACAAACCTCAAGTATGCAAGCTATAAAAACATGTGCCAAAGCACCTCTTACTTCTGGTTTAAAATTCTTGTACTTAATATTAATGCTTTCAAGCCACTGGCAGTAAACCTTTAACAAAATATACTGCACTTTCTGAGAGGTCAGGTTTTCAGGCAAAATGTGAAGTTGACACTATTCATATGCAATTTCTGAGCTGAGGTTTGAACAGCAACAGAACCTGTTATATACACTTCTTTTCTTTAGTGAAACTCACACATTTGACTTTTCTATGAATACCACCCTTAACGCCTTGTAATCTATGCTTGCCTTTCAACAAAATATTCTTTCACATTTGTCATTTGTCTGCTTTGCAGTTCTACAACAATTTTATTGTAAAATATAGAATACACTTGAAGATGCAAGTATTTTGCATCGCCAAAGCACAGCTGAGATTTCTCTGTAAGCAAAAGAGTTGTCAGAACCTCAGGATTCCTTCTACATCAGCAAAACATTTTTGCACAATGAAAGTTATTATTTTACAAAAACCTTTACCTGGTACTCAATTCTGTCTTTACATTCAAAGTTGGGCTATGCAGTACAGTCTTTAAAATGTCATTAGCATTGCTTCAAGCGACCTGCCAACTAAAACGCAGATTTCTCTGCTCCCACTGCCGAGCACGAACCTGCCGTTTTCAGAACAAACACAAGAGGGGGCGTTTAGATGATGTTGTGTCCATTCTTTAAATGCTTCTCTATAAGCTCTGAGCAAAACACTAGGAATGAGTAATGTATTTCTAGTTTTTGAATCTCTCACACAAGTTCTACCAGTGTCATCTCAAAACTTCTCAATTCAATGACACCATTTTTACTTTGATGCATGATACTGTAATTAATTTCCTCTGCAAGAAAACTGATGCAGTGCAATGTATATTTAATTTTACTTCACACCCACAGTACAGGCACATACACATGCACCAGATCTTCATGAACCTTGAGACAAGGCTCCTAATTTCACAGCCCACAAATGAAAACAAACAAGCAGTTAAATCATTGCACACCCCATTTACATTGACTGAACAATTTTTCTTCTCAACTCAAACCACTTTCCTTCCATCACCCGCAACCCACACACTCCCACCTTAGTTCAGAGCCACCAGCACATAGCCTTGTACTTAAAAAACATGTATTGGTTATAAGTTCCTATGTTACAATGATTAGTCTAGGGTTAGTGTGGCTTTCATGAATTACACATTAAGTAATTCTGCATGTGTTTTCCTGCTGGGATGGTTAAGGAAGTGAGACACAGTGAAAAATGGTAGCTGTAAGCTGTATTTCTCTAATATTCATGGAAATGTCTGAATGGCTGATCTATACTTAAGTGATTTTTTCTACCTTTGTTATGAATTTTTTATGAGGAAATTGCAGAATTGAACATGCTAAAGTGCTTTGCTGTGTTACACTTATGGATGAAGTTCTGGCTGCTGTTTGGTTGGCCAGGATGTGAGTGGAGATATATGGCCTGTAGAGGAGGCAATAGAAACCAAGGGGAGGGTCCAATTCATGCAGTATGGTGGGAGAGACACAGAACTGCTTCTTGTCTTTTTACAGGATATATACTCCAGCCACTGCATCTGAATTTTATTTAAGGGGTTCTGCTGTCCTTGGATTTTCTTGAGTGGAAAAAAGTGATTATTTTAAAAGTGATGTAGCTCTGCTGACAATTATCTACCACAAAACTATTGTCACTGATGAGCAGTTCTCTAAGTCATGTGTCTTTGGAGTCCTCTCTTTCCATTACCAGATTTTCTTGAAAATGCCTCCAGGTCTGCTTTCTTCCTTCCTCCTTATGGTTTTGAAAATTACAGGGAATAGCTGCATTTCCAAACCATGAGATATTGCTATGGCTTGTTACAAGTCAGACTGTGGCTCTGGCCCATTGTGAGATACAGCACAAGAGAGGATCATGCACTGACCTGCAGTCAGGCAGTTTGCTATGCTGTGGGATTCCTTACTTCTAAGTGACTTTACTTACCAAATGTATTTGGTTACTGGTAGCAGAAAGCACTACACCTATACAAACAACCTATGTCTCGTTTGATGTAGTGGATGTGGAAGGTTACATGTGTGTACTGGGTGTGCAAGAAATTCATGGTCATGACTGATTTGGTTTGGCTTTGTGCACTGGTTTCTTGCAAACTTGGGCTGATCACAGTCCTGAGAAGCATGCACTCATCTTCAGCAATGATGCAGTGGCTGACTTTTGCTCATTCATGTACCCTTCAGATGCATGTAGGGGTGACAAGGATTGCCTAGAAGCAGTGACAGCAAGATGAGACTAGTAATGACATTGGCAGTATGAGTGCTTGTAAGGAACTGGTCAAGCATGAAAATGAAAGATGAGTAATGAACAGGTGAACAGACTACACTGAGGAACCTCACTTCAAAATTAGTCAGGTTTCTGCAATAGAATGTGGAAATTAATCAAGCATGCACTAGGCTTCTACCCTACTAGAGCAAAAGCAGGTAAAGGAAACAGCCTAAGGATGTTAGAATTTTGCTGTATAATCTACAGTTGTAAATGATCATAATTAGTACAACTTTTCCTTTAAAACCTTTAGCATCTTTTGCTGTTAGAATCAAGATTCTGGACCTGATTCACTACAGTTGCCCTTTTGCAACATCAGTTTTTCTAAAACTATTAAAAATATTCCAAATGTTCTGTTTTCTCTCATAATGTATAAACTCTGACCCAGCATTTTACATCAATATCTCTGTACACATAACTTAGGACAAAAACAGGCTAAAATCTCTTTACTGAATAAAATAAGTGTTTTAAGTAGTGCTTCTTGGCCCAGAAGAAATTATAGCACACAAATTATCCAGAAAATTGTTCTGAAACTCTTTATCTCTCCATGTATATTTTTATACTGTGACTTGGACAGAAGCATCCTAAGTTGTCAACTGCCTAATTCTCCTCATCAAATACAATCTTTGGCTGATACAGGAAGGTCAGAATATTCTCACAGATTCAAATATTTTTCCAAAAATAAAGACTCTAAAATGAAAGCCAAGGTCATGCAGTAGGTCAGAATAATTTTCAGGTAAACTGATGGTTTCTTACACTTTTCTTCCCACTTTAACCACTTGTACACTTTTGTTGAAATTCCAGGTTTTCAGCTCATAGCTATACTTAGAAAGTCTATCAAACCCAGCACTTGCTTAACAAATTGTTGAATTTTGACAGCAACTTCCCTATGTACTTGATAGCTGTTTCTACTTCTGAATAAGATCCCCCTGATCTTATTGTAGCTTGTGATCCTAGCATTTCATCCCCCCTTTGCCTTGGGCTTTTTGGGTGAAAAGGCATACTAAATTGCTGTCCAATACCTTTTCAAAGTCACTAAAATTTCTCTTTAGATGTATTTTTAAGAGCTACAGGAGTGTCACACACAGCAAAGATGTTTCAACAGTTGAGAGAGTGGGAATAAGCCATAAGACAAAACCAAACTTTTCAATACAAAATGGAAATTTTTAAAAAGGGTCACCTGAGATCCTCCTTTTGCTTCTTTTTCTAAGTTGCCTGTATTAAGCATATTGTCTAAACCCGTGTTGTTCTTTTGGGTAAATAAACGGCTTTGTCTAAAGTGTAAGGCACTAGTAAAGCATTCTTTCCCCTTGTATGACCTGAAATGATGACATGATGCTTGCAGAGCATTCAAAGCTAGACAGTTCTGAACAAAGCAGACATTTGAGGAAACAGCATGTGCTGTGAATATTTGGACTGGTAAATATAATAACAAACACTGCAGGCAAAGTTGGTAGAAAAGGAAAATAAATTAATCTGTCCTCAGTGTAGTCCGGAGGTGGCTCAGCTATGGAGCTCTGCAGTCACACAGCCTTGCTGTGGCAGTTGGTGGTGAAGTTGTCACACTGAAGGGACTGCAGCTGTGCTGAGACAGTTACCAGACTGCATGCTCCCAACAGGAGTTGTTCTAGTCTGCAAAATGTCTCTAGTTATACTTCATATGGTCAGATTCTGAGTGGAGGATATTTCTTAATCATGACTTTTTTCCTCCCCCTCAGGTTCACAGCCAGCAAATTCCTCATTCACATCAACAGGAAACATTCCTTCCAACTGTGGATATTCATTCAGATCAGCCTACAGGAACAGAGTCTTCAGCTGGACAAAACACACTTAAGCTTCTTTGAAGTACCACAGTCTGAAAAATTCTTTTCATTTGATTACATAAAATAGTTGTCTCTTCCAACAGCACAATAGCAGAGGAAGCTTTGTGGTATGGAGGTGCTGTTGGATCCAAGTCTGATGTTTAGATAATTTCTTCTGCTTATTTAATAATAGACACAGTTGAATCAGTTCTTTGCCTCGTTAACTTTTCTTTGACAAAATTTACTTGACATACTTTGCTTAGTGTTGTGCTTTGCCTCTCGTATAAACTTTTATTTTGCGCTCCTCAAGGGTTTTATGAGTTTGGGACCTTAAAGCAAGCACATTTACAACTGAATCCTTCCATTGCAACACTGCTGGTCTTAGTTTTTATACCTTCAGTTTTAATTTCCTCTGAATGTCTCATATGGCTGGATACTAGATCCTATTGAAACTGTTCTTTTACAGAGGAGGGGCAGACTAGGGGATCTACAAATCCTATCTCACTTAAAAATGTACCTACATTTGAAAGCATGTGCATGTATGGGCAATATCTTGAGGATGGTCTTAATTTATTCATGAGTATCGTGCATTACAAGTAAGTACTCAATGTCAGTAAGCAATTTTTCCAGTGAAGTCCATGGAATTGTTTGGTGTGTAGGAAATTATAACAGAGTTTTTGTTAGTTTGCATGCCAGGGTCAATGTGGTGAAGATGGACACTTTTCTTCTGCATAGTATACCTATGTAATCCTGAGTTCTATCAGCTATGACAGAATGGCATTGTGAACCACAATTAATTTCCTTTACAATAGTGTGGATAACTTCACGGCTCATTAGACTGATGATTTCATTCTGAATTGTTGGACTTGTGTAATCTTGTTTTCTCTTCAGCTAGCTTCCCAGGGTCTCATTGTCATTGCTGTGAAGCTTCAGTAATTCAATAAAATTCTCCTCATCAATCTGATGGCCATGAATTACCAAGCCTTGTCTACTCTAGTAATGTACGGTGAGTATTATTTTATACAGTGAGCAAAACTGATATCCCATCTGACATTTCAGCTGGCTTTATCCTTCAGACATGCTGGAAAATGTGATATGTAATATTCCAATCAAACAAAAACAATTTGGTGACAATTTAAACAAGTTATTGACCAGGAAGCATAGGTGAATAGTGGGACTTTGGCACTGAAGTGGATTTCTCTTCCTCTCCTTCACTGCTACTGACTCAATTCCTTGTGCTGCTGCTTTTGGTAAACTCAGTGTCAAGTGGTACATCTGTGGCTTCAGAGATAAGGCGCTCACTGCTCAGCTAACTCCTTACAGATGGTGAATCTGTGACACCACACCAAAGGACTTAAGAAATAGTCATGGAGAAGTAGAAATCACTGAGGAGCAAATATAAAAATATTTTATGACTATTTTTCATAAGATAACAGTAACAGCTATTTCTGGTAATCAGACGTTTGAAGAGTATTTGCCTGCCTAAATCTGTCAAAATACAATGTCATGACATCGTTCTTGGAGCAGAATATGTTACTTTTGTGAATGACATGAAGGTGGCTTGTATTCAGATTTTTCCATCTCAAAAAAACCAAAACCACCAAAACCAACCAACCAACCAACAAAAAAAAAAAAAAAAAAAAAAAAACAGCATGAAAGATTAAGGGAAGGGTGAGAAAAAAGTGAGAACAAAACCAGACAATTTTCAAAATGAAGAATGGAACATCAAACTTATACTGTGGTTCACTGCTGTTGCACCTTCACCTAAAGGGATGCATGAGGTTTTATTTCACAGATCTCATCAAAAGTATTGAACTTCAGTTGGTATACGGAGCTACAAGCCTGTCATGCACACTTGTCATAGAAATTGTAGGTCTGTTATAATATGTGTAGAATTTAAGTTAGAAGTTGAGAATAAGACTTGTCACAATTCTTTCATTTATGTCTCAACTCTCACCTATGAATGGGAATTAATTTATCATTACCACGGGAACTTTTAACAAAGATAAATAAATCAGAGATTAAAAATATTTACATATTAAAGGGAGGGGATGCCTTAAATGCCTAGGGACAAGTCTAAAACCTTTTTCACTGTCTTTTGTGAAGAGCATAATAAAATAAATGCTTAATGACAAAATGCTTTGTTTGATAACATTTCAAGTAAACCATCTTCTTATATGATATGAATTGTGCAGCATAGATTATGAAGATAACCTCAGTCTGGTATGTTTTATGTTCTGACAACTCCACAACATCACTGTCTCTCACTCTCATAGTTAAATATGTTCCAAGAGAATTGGTCAAAAAAGAATCAGTGACTGAGAAGTGAAAGGCTTTGGGTCACACACTTTAAACTTCTATGTCATAGAGCAGATCATGAAAAAAATATTGTTTATAATACATAAATAAACACTTTAGATACATTATTTTTAGAATATTCCTACATTGTGCTGTGTTTTTTGAGCAATTATGACCAATTCTCAAATTCATATATTGAGCATGTAAATACATTATTGCATTTTCACTTTCATATTTAACACGTTTTAAACTCTGACTGCCTGAATTGCAACATTTATTTGAAAGTAAACATTCTATTTATAGACCTTATTGGTAATTAAATTATAAATGTAACACCCCACCTCCCCAAAATGTACAGTGTAAGTAGTATATTAAAGAGTAATTACAGCACTTTCTGTCATGAATCAAACTGCCATTGTTTAAATATTCTTTTGAGTTATATCTAGAGTATACAGTGGCAATAGCAACATGGCACCATCAAGTTTATTAGACCATCTGAATACTGCAAAACTCATAGGGCTCAATCTTGAACTTATCTAGGTTATCTGGATACTAAATTTATGCAAGTTACCACTGGAAATTTCAGTTTGCAGAGAATCCTGATAGATAAAGGTAGTGTCACAGTTCCTGCACAGTTTCATGTGTGGGACATGTTGGAAGGAAACCTCAGATAAGTCTTAAGCAGCAGCATGAGACTGAGAAGGTTCTTTCTCTCACATTACAGGTTGAAGCAGCTTTGTTCTTAGCCCTGCTCCCCAAACTATGAATACACAGCCAATGGCTTTATCTTCACCAAGATGCCAATGGACAACACAGAGCTGACCAAGTCAATGGAGGCTGTTTAAGACCTCTACACAGTACCAGTATTTGCAGTGTTGCTGTGCTATGGTCTATGACCACTAATTTCAATATTCTACCCCAAGAGGTGTACAAAGTGTTCCCATGGAAGCCAATAGGAGCTTGAGAGCTACAGCACATCCTGAGGATGGCTGGCTAGGAGAATGTAAAAGGACTCTTTTTTCTTTATTTAAATCTTCCAGCAATTCCTTCAGTTCTGCCACTGCTTTTCCTCACATATGTGAATGGGCTTGGTAACATAGCATAACAAGTGTATATTCCAGGTTTTTTGGAAAATCTATGCAGATTAGGTTCTCTAGGTGGTACAGAGTGCTATGATGATCAATATGTGGTATGTGAATATAACAGCTTTGATATGGGAAGGCATTGCATTTCATTCATACAGGTCTGGTGAATTTTTTTTAATTCATACAACGTTGGAAAGTTTTGCAATGTGATTTATTTATTTACTTATTTTTAGACAAGAGATGAAGGATTTGATTCTTTTGGGACTTCAATGGTTTCTCAACTACCTTCTCAACTATTTTAGTAATTTCAGATATTTTAACAGAAAGTTTGTGATTTTAATATCCAGTATTACACTTTTTGTGGGGCACAATCTTTTAGTACTGTAGTCAGATTGCTGTTCACATCAGGAAAAAGGGGCCTCCCTGTCTTGTTTGACCTAAGTGGATGACTGGCCATGGCTTGCATTTTGACTTTTGGAAATACTGGGTAGAACTATCAAGCTCTGCATCTAAGGTTTATTTATTGACTTCTTTATTGCCCAGTAGATTACAGATATTTTAAATGGATTTACTCAAATAAACTCTTCCCTTTATGCTTCATTGTGTGACAAATCCATCACAGGCTTCTTATTTTTCATAGCAGGGAAAAGACTGAGATTTATTGTAGATATCTGAAGGTCTATATCCCAAAATATGACAAAAAATACATGGTTTTATTTGAATTAGTTTTTGTAATTATTGAAGCTAAGTCTTATAATCATCATGCTCCAAAACACTACTTTCTACTCACTGGAAATCAAAGTAGAAGGGGAAGAAGACTTCTCAAAGGGCAATGCAGGTCACTTGTGTTTCCCCCACAGAAACCTGTATTTAAGGCAATATTCAACACTAATTTCTGGGTGAAGTTTAAATGTCTTTGACTTATAAAAGTTACAATGTTTAATTTGTGATTGCTTGAGATGCTGCCTCTAGATCCACATTGTCCAGTTACTTCTCCATGGATAGTCTTACTAAATTGCCTGGATTCTTGTGGCTGCTGTGCCCCGTCCACAGGAAAGGAAAGAGTTAATGTATTTCTGAGCACCTTGACTTACCATACAACAATCAACTCATTTGCTACAGACTTTTTCCAGAATCTTTCTGGATGCTGTCTGTTCCAGTCTCAGTGCAGGCATGGTAGTCATAAGTAATGACTTGTGCCCCAAGGGAAACAAGGCTGTAGATGAGCAACCCCTTGATCTTATTTCCTGTTAACTGTGGTAACCAGTGGTCTCAGGCATGATGGGAAGCCCAGCAGGATGACTGTCAGGTCAGGCTAGAAAGAAGATGGTAGAGAAAAATTTGCATATGTTTACAGAAAATGTCTCCCCAACAAAGGAGAAATCATTGAAGTGTTTATTTGGGACATGTGCAAAATCAGTTTACATCAGAAGAGATCGTAAGTGACCTCTGGATACTGCACAGAAATGTAATGAAGGATGCAAGATGCCATGAAGGCCTTTGTAACTGAGGTAAAGAACCTATCTTGGATCTGCCAGAGAAATGGGAACCAACTGAAAGATGCTAGGGGATAGGTAATGTGATCAATGTCATAAATAGGAACTTTTTGTGTTGATATGTATGGGACTAAACTGTATTTGTTACAGCAAAAATAATCCAGATGTTACATAAGAACTTGGATGAGAAGTTGTCAGTGTAGATAGATAGTTGTGTCTAAGAGGTTATAGAAACAAAGAACCCTAATAGAATTAGGCTTGCAAGTCATCTGGAGATATGATCATATCTTGGAGTGCTAGGAGGAGATATGAGAAAGGCAGTTCAATTTTGAATGATGGAGCATTACTGACTAAATAAGGAAACGAAGATGATTTCTATAGCGAACAGAATGATAACTACTTCATGAATTTAACTGATTTTACTGGATACGTTACTGAATACATAATTTCCAAAGCTTTTGCTTGCTAGTGGAATAGTCATCAGATTTCTTTTAACAAGAGAAGAAACTATTTTCATTTTAATGGTTTAATCCAAGAAGCAAAATCATAATTTCCATGTAATTTCTCATACAGTGCAATTTTAAAAATTACTTTCCAGGTGATGGGCTAAAGGAAAATAGCTTGTCAGTCACTCTAGTCAACCAACCAACTATGAACCCATCCAGAACTGCCAATCTGCATTTTTCAACTTTGGACATACTGTTCTCTCCTGTTTTGACTCCGTGTTTTTTTCCAGCTTGAATTTCAAGGCCGCTTGCTAAGTGCCCTACTACAAGTCCTTGTCCCTGCGTATCTATTTTGTTCAATACAAGCTGAACTGAGATCACCTCTGTGCACCTCAAGGCAGCACTACAGCTATAAGAAAGGCTATTTTTCAAGACACATGTTGCATGATATTCCTGCTATTAAGAGCATTTCCTCTAAGCTGTAGCTAAGATAAGTAACAGTTCACACTGAGGTGGTATGAGCTACAGTTACTCTGTCACTGATCTTGAACTAAACTCAAGCAAAATCAACCCCCCTCACCGCTGTTTAAGAGCACTCCTAGAATGTAGAATACAGGTTTGAAGCTACATATGCATGAGTATTGACTTAGTAGGTCTTATTTAACTACTGAAACAAAATATGATACAATGGAGTATTTCAGCAGAAGCATTGTTATTAGCCACAATTTGTAATTCCCATCGCCCTAACAGAGGCATTTACACTGGCTTTTGTAAAATTTACATCCACCAGGGAACATGTGAACAGGACAAAGCCTGAGCAGTAAGAGATAAAATTCCAAGGTTTGGATGATTCAAAAGTCTTTGATGTTCTAAATGAATAGAGTATACATGGAGACCAAATACATACTCTCCAAATTTGATTCAATAAAGCTGAAACTCTTTGTCTTGCCCTTGGCCTCACAGTGCACCCCACATTAAAACCATTCAATAAAATTTGATACATTGTCAACTGTTGCTTGCCTGAAGATTAAACTATTTAAGTTTTCAATTACCTATGATATAATACAACAAAGACAGACGAGTAATGCCCTTAACCCTCCAGCTGAGAATCAGGAGCAAAAAAAAAAAAAAAAGCTATTTACACTGGAGAAAAGCCTGAATAAAGAAATATGCTTTGCACTGAAGGTCCACAGAGAAGGCCTTGGGCTACCTGTATAGCTTTCTAGTATAACTATGTCATTTTGGGACTGATTTTAAACATTTATAACTCTTGACATTGATGCACTTCTATCAGTATGAAGATGCTTGATCTTAGTAGGGCAAGTATAGTTATTTCAATGCAAGTGTAACTCACTGATGAGTGAATGTGAAGGGACATGTCTGCAATGTATTCTGTTCAGACATGTGTGCTAATTCCACCTTACAGAAGTCAGAAATAGTAGCTTTGTTCAGATGGCATTGAGCAATCAGAGAGACAGTTATAGTGAGTCAATCACAGAATTGCGATAATGTGGCTCTGCTGTTTCTGGGCTTTAATGTCTGCTTTAAACTATTGTTGCACTGTGCTCTGTGGACAAATCTGCACACTCAGAATTAATTGGTTGATCCTTCCTGTAGTTCTGCCTTACAGAATACAGCCTTAATCACTGCTTGCCACTGTTGGATCCCTGTAGATCTGATACTTAAACTAAGAAGAATAATTCTCTTTCTGTTTCTCCTAACTGATTCCAAAGGAAGGCTAGACGATTTGTTCAGCTGGAGAAATTCACATTGTAGATATATTAGTTGAGATGAATCCTACTTTTGTGTTTTGGGCACAAGAGTAATAAAGTAAAAATAGGATCTTAATTCCAATATAGCGATGCATCCATTACCAGGACAACATCATTAGAGTAAGCAGATGTAATCAATCAAAGTGGTACAATTTCCACATGCAGAAGATGCAGCCCCAACTGCTTTTGTAATACATGGATGAAAACTCCAGAGCTGGGAAGTCTGGTGAGAATTTGATGATCTCTGCAGCTAAAATGCTACTAAATCACTTTGTCTCGGCTATTCTCAACAGGCTTGCAGCAGTGCATGAGAGAAAGTGTGTCTCAGGTAGTTAAGTCTCAGATCATGTAGGGCTCTCAAAGTGTAAAAAGCATGGTAATTTGCTCTCTGAAGGGAAGCAGTAACTAATGTACCAGTGCAGTGTGTTTCTTCTGACCAGTTTGACTAAAGAAGCGGGTCACTGCATCTGCACCAGCTGGAGCTTCTGAGTGACTTTCAGGAGCATAATATGTTTAGCAAGCAGCATGGTAATCTAATCAGTGAATGGAAAAGCATGACTGTAGGCAAAATGTGGCAGAATGGGAAGAACTTATAGTTAAAAAAGGGAAAAAAAATAAGCTTCCCTCAGCATTTTTGAATCTTCATTTTTTAATGTTTTCTGGAGTTATAACTAATTTGATCGCTATGTTATAAATCTCATTGCCAAACATTTTAGTATCATATCAACAGGAATTTTAAATAACATTGTTTCTTACCAGTTGTAAACTGCTGCATTGTAAATTGCTACTTCAATGTGAGTTGAGGAAATGTGCAAAATCATTTGGTCCTGTTTGCAGATAACTCCAATCTGCAGGCTCCTTGCTTTGGTAAGGGTCCTAAAAGTGGATCCTGCTGAAGTCATGCACTGGGACTGAATGTTGTACATTTTCAAAGTCATAACAAGTTTCTGTTTAAGATGTCTGAAGTAGCAAAGCTTCCCAAGGAAATGACTGATCTTTTATTCCGTGGAGGAACAACTAAATACAGCAGAGTATGCTGATTTTCTTGAACAGAACTTTTAAATGGATTTGGCAAGAGAACATGTGAACACTTTAATGTAGAGCCTGACACTATAATATGGTATGAAATACAGTAGATTCAAAAGTAATTCATTTAATTGTATTAATTAACAATCTTCTCCTTTGGGAGCCATGAAATATTTTGTGTAAAGATGGCAGGCTCTGCCCTTAAAGGCTCTGATTTAGCTTTTGTCTTACTAGGTCTAAGAGTAAGAACAACATTGTCAAAAATGTACTCCATTTCCCATACATGAAGTCCCATTATCCACCTGTGCTGCCATAGAATGAGAAAAGCACTTCTGCTGAATTTTTGTAAGTTAAAATTAATTCATTTTTATTTTGTAGTCATTTGTTGCAAATCAGAACCTCTTCTGAAAGTGCTGGACCAACATCCACACTTGATTACTCTGGTGAAAATATAGAATTACTGCCTTGAAATCACATAATTTTTGACAAACAGAATTTGACACATAGAAAATGTATTTTGGCCCATTACCTTTTTACAGTAAAAGGAAATTTCAAATAGTTTCCGTGTAAGTTCCTAAATAATTCTACAGACAGCAAAGAAGACATTTGGCATATTGGATCAAACTGATGGTATAAACCGCTTATGTCAAAGGCAACACTACCAGTTGCTTTAAAGAAAGGTAAAAAAAACTGCAAAGGAGAGGTATGGACTAACCTGCCACAAGGGCAGATACAAGGGGAAATACAGGAAAAATGTATATATATAAACCAAAAGGGAATAATGCAGCAAATGCATGCAAGGAGATTAAGTCCCTTTTCTAAAGATATTTGAAAATGCATCTCTGCTGTATAAAGTACCAAGACTTATCTCTTTTATTAAATATTTAGAGTAAATTCTCTATTTAAAAAATGCTGGGCACTTCTTTTGCATCCAATGAATATTCATTGGGAAGTTCATTGGTGGGTGCCTATTCAAAACTGAAAGATCAAAAGGGAACTGTGTCAATTTTGTCCTTTTCTGGGTTGACTGCTATTTTTTGATGTAATAAATTGCCAATTTTAGAAGGGTAAAGAACAGAAATGGAAACGAGTATGCCTTTCAGGAGACTTTTGACTGTGCCGTTATGAATAGTCCCCAAACAAACAGCTTGTTGCAAGCCATTCACATAGTAGATAGACATCCAATTGTTAGCCATGCAAATAGCCATATCCAATGGTCAGACAGCTGTTAGCTGGCTCTTAGAATGATTGGTAACCAGACTGTTGTAGAACTTACTCCTGTCTACAGGCGGCTGGGTCTCATCTTTTTCTAAAATCTTATTAATAAATTGAACACGTTTTATGGGATCACTGATGTCTATTGCCTCCCTTCTCACTATTTCAGTAACATGTAGAAGACAAAACCAAAAAATAGAACAAGTAGAAAAAAACATGTTTGTGGGTTATCTTTATAGATTAGGGTTTTATCCTCATAGGAGTGTTGTAGGTAAAATTAAAGCCTTTTTTTGTGCAACCACTGCAGCACTTTTGCACTTCTAAGTGCAGGTATGTTATGCAGGCACACACACACAGAAACACCCTCATACATGCTGCTTATACACTTATACATCTATTTCTTAGTCTCAAAGCCATATTCTGAAAACACATATACCAGGAGCAAATTGAGACCTTTAAAGGTTACTGAAAACTGCCACTGATAAATGGGAAAGTCTTTTACAGGTGCTTAGAACAGAAAATTACACACTATTTTGATTGTGGATGGTTTTTCATGTCTTGCAATAAAAACTTGTCTAATGTAGATTAACTAAAATACTTCAGATTACTTGAAAACATACGAAAGTTGAAAGCTAACTAGATATAATGTTCCTGGTAGTGCCCAGAGCTGCCCAAGTGTGGTAGAATTGTTTAGCTAGACTGTCCACCTTGTTTGCAGGATGATAACCATTAGCTAAATCATAACTCATAGCAGGAAGAGGGTTTCTCTCACTTTTGTCTGACTCTGCAGTTTCGGCCATTTTGGTAAAGGATACTCTTTTAATAAAATTGGTGGTATCTGGGCTTAGGCAATCCAGTCTCTGGTGTCTTCCACCCATTCTCTTAGACTCTCATGACCTTATCTTCCTGTTCCCCATATGAGGCCTTCATGTGCTGCCTCTTCACCCTTGTTTCCATTGCATCAGGCCGCTAGTGTCTCTTGAGTCCTCACAAAGCCACATCCCCTTGCTGCTCTGTCAAAACCCAAGCATATTGGCTGAACTCCACTAATTCTCAAAAGACACTAACTTGTCTCTTGCTTCCTCAGACCTCTCACTTCTGGAAGAGCAATGCATATTTTCCTGAACAGGCTCTTCTGGAGCCAACACAGCTTCAGGAAAACATAGCTCCTTGATTCTGTACTGAATGTTGTAATGATATCATTGCTGAAACCCACAGCTCTCAGCAGGAACCACAACTCAAAGGTTACTGGTGACATGGATGTGTTAAATTAAATTTCCTTTTCTTTATAAAACAATCTGAGCCTTCGTTTTCTGCTACTTTTGCTTTCTGCTTTGAAGTGCAAAGTCTTAGATTGAGATGGAGCCCTGCTGTAGATCTTTTAAAATTGCTAATTGATATGAATAATGGACAGCGGAAAATTAGTATGTAATTTAATAACCTTCTGAGTCAGGGTACTCAGTTAAGGAGTAAACCAAATTTTAAGTCTCCTGAAAATTTTACTGAAGAAGTTTTTTGGATTCAGAATTAATTTTATGTGAATGCACGCTTTCCCCATCACAATGTATTTCTTACCTACAAGGTTATGTTGTCTTTTTATTTCACCTGTTTCTTCTCATCTTTTACTGGCTCAACAGCATTTTAATTATGCCAAGCAAATAGGAAACAGAAACAGACAAACAGAAGACATGCATATAGAGCCATCTTGCCCTTCTCAAGTCTTTGTGTAACTACCAAAGAAGATTATTCACTGGGAGAAGAGAGTTTCCTTCTAGAGAGTAGGCAACAGTTGTCCCATCTGTGAATGAATGTTCAAACCAGACCATGTTCATGGCCTCTCAAATCTTCCACTGGAACGTAAACAGGATTGAAGCACTTACATGTTTGGGTTGCAGTAGGTAGCAAAGGTTAGTTACAATATTACATGGCATCATGATGCCTAAGTCCCCCTAGGGATGACCCTTTGGGTAGCTATTTTCCATATGAAAAGCTAGGACAACTACTGTGCTATACGTCACAGAGGTTGAAGTTCATGACAGTACAGAATGAATGACATGAGATCTAAAACTACATAACATTCTCCCAACAATAATAAACACTTAAAACAGAATTCAGAAGAGGAGTAGTTAATGTTCTTCTTGACATTTGTCACTGAACCACTTCTTTTGGAACATTATGAATACATACTTTTAGGAGCTTCTTGGAATGTTGGTGCTAAAAATGTGCCTTGTCCTGTAAGAGTTCCAAACATGCTTACAGAATAATAGGTTTTCCCTCTCACCTAGTACATGGAACTAATTGCAAGTGTTCATCTTTTATTCTCCATAGCTATTTGGAATCTAGCAAACGCTTCCTCAGTTTCAATTCTGTTAATCAAAGACCTCTAACCGGTATTTTCCAGGTCCTCCAGATTTCTTAACTGTATATCTTTTATTAATTACCTCAAAACCTGCTTTAATACTCCTTACAAAGTATCTGGTTTTCCTGTTGCCGGATGTGAGTTCACTAGGTGAAAGTTACCATGAAACAATTTAATGGGAGCTTCAATCTCACTGTTATTTTTTACTAAGTATTATTTATGCATCCAGTGCCCCAGGTGTCTATGGAGCTTAACAGGCAATTTAAAAAAAGGCCATAGCCCAATTAACTAAAACAGTAACTATTAAAAAAAGGTGCAAGTGTTTGGGAAAAGGGTGAGATGACAAGAATTATTCCAAGATTGAAAGGTCACAAATATGCTTACTGTTATAGATGAAACTATCCAGTTTACAGCAAACTGAAAGGGAAAGACTGGAACAAAGACTGAAGTGCTTATTACTGGGTGCCTAACTGGAAGCTGAGGGCTTTGGAGAGAGATCTGAAAAAGGGAGAAGCATTGTGCAGGGATAAGAAGCATGAAGCAAACAAAAGCATGTGTCCTTTGTGAAACAAAGAGGGTAACGGAAGTAGAATCTGTTGGGCTGCTGGGGGGAAACAGGGTAAGTCAATAGGGGGGTTGAGGCAAACTTTTACTTGGAAAGTGAGGACAAGGGACTATTTGCTAACATCTCTTTCTGTGCTTGGAGCTACACACTACACAAAGGACATTGTCCAAGCCACAAAAGAATTTACTATCTGAAAAGCTGATAGTTCAGTTTTATCCAATATGGTTCTTCCAACAACCTTTGCCAAACTGCAGCTACGCCAAAGCTCAAGAACAGGCTGACTTCCAGTATAAGAAATTGTTGGACTATCAAGGTGAGATCTAGACCACAATTCACTAATTTCTTCACTGTAGTGAATATGCATAACAATTAAAAATTTTGCGTAGGATTTATTACCTTTCTGCTTGACTTTGTTAGGAGTTCCATAAAGAAACTTTTTCTCTTGAGTGAAGATGCAAAAATTCAATGCTGCTTTCCTGAATAAACCGGCACTTTCAATTTTGTCCAAATATTTCTCTCAGCTTTACAGTGCAGATTGTCTTTTTATGCAAATTACATCTTTGATGACATAGGGAATTTACACAAGTCTGCTATTTCAGACTTTTTAGCACCAACAGCAGAGGTGATGTCAAATATCTTCAGCAACTGGAGGCTAAAAGTACTTCTTTTTACTTTACTATAATTACCTTGCTTAAGAGTAGTTGAAAATGTGATTTTTGCCTTGATTTTCTAGAATATGGCATTTTATGAATTTTGTGTAATTTTTTTATACTGATCTCTTGGTTCTAACTTGAGTATGTTAATTGAAACATCAGCACTAAATATAAAGTTTAATGACTGCATCAGCTAACTTAAGAAAGACAGTTAAGGTTACTTTTTTCTCAGAGTGACAAAAAGCTGTAAAAATTCCTGGTGCTGCACCTATGCTGCCTATTTCTTCAATTATGTTCCTTCATAGTCTATAGGACTGTAATATTTGTTTCAGTAAAACCATCAATGGAAAAAGAAAGCAGTTCCTTGATTTTGGTTGCACGCACTAGTTAGTAAGACACATTCCCTGATTTTAAGAATGCAGGTGTAGGCTGATCCGTCATGACAATGGTGCTGCCTCTATATTCCGATGTCCAGAAGTAGATGGCTGCAGGCCAGCATTCAGTTAACTTCCTGGATACAAGGGAAAGCAAGCTATCTATCTCCTTTATTTTAAATATACCTCTCTTTTTCTAAGTAGAACCATTAGTTTTTATTGATAGGACTAATGCTTTGCATTTAGCCCAAATTACAATAGGAAAGGAGATGCTTAAGGGTAACTGGGTGATGAAAGGACTACATTACAGTACAAGTCCAAGGGCTGCTGTTTCCTATTTGTAATGCTGAATCCACATGCAAGTCATATTTAAGCTATAAACTGTGGCGCCTAGGGAGTATACACTCAGATTGCCTTGAGAAACTAAATACTTTTATCAAATCACCAGATGGACTTGTGTTCAAAAAACACTTTTGAACAACAGAGCTTTTCTGTATTCACCTGAAGATAATAAATGGGGCTTTCAGCAACCTAGACAATTTAATTAACATGTTGTCCTGATCTTTTATAATTTTACTTGGAGATACTTAATATACATAATTTCAAACTAGAGATAATTTCACACACCATACATAATTTCTACTAACCTCCACTGATCTGCCTTGTTTTAATAATCACAGTTATTGTGCAGTTCTAAATCAGAGAACAGACTATACCATACATTTTCTTTCATGACAGAAATATCATTTGCAGTTGGCACATTTAATCATTTGATGCTATGAAGTTTTAGCCTCTAGAAGAACATGGTTTGGGCACTGGTTTTGAGGAAATTTCAGAATAAAGAGACAGGCCTTGGCTAAATGGAAGAAACACATCCAGACTCTGTGATTTTCATCATGGCAGTAGAAAGAGTCAGGTTTTTGACTCTCAGGATGTCTCAATGAGGCAACAGTCTGTTTGGTTGAAACAATTTCCGTTGTAGTAGGAGGAGCACTGATAAACATGAAGATGTTATTGAATATACTTAAAACCATAGCAGCTGAATAGAGTTCTGTTAACTCGGATTTCATTACTTGCAAAATAAAAGGAAAGAATGGGTTTTCTGAAACAAGAGAAGAATAGTGAGGATACATGAGTTTAATTACCTCCATGTCTGTATGTATATTTGAGGAATATGTCAAGCGATCAAGAGGAATGATACAGCATCTGACAGTGATTATGGCTTTGGAGGCATAATGAAAATTCTGATGGGTGAATTGTGAAGTGAAATCTAAGTTCAACTATGAGAAATCTACAGAAAGATGAGATGTCCTTAGTGTCATAACTAAAAGCACACTCACAACTATAATCTGAAAATACAGAGAATATAATACATAAAGCTGAAAACAATCAATAATAGCTGTAAAAATCGAAAGCATCTGAAAACTGAGTGCTCTGTATATAGTTAGTAAATGTTGTATACCTTTGTATGCTATTTTTGCATAACTGTGTCAAAATATCCAGAGCCACATGGCCACAGCCAAAGCCAAAAACATTTAAATATCAAGGTAGTTATAAATATGACCAAATCTAAACTGAATAGTGTGCATAAGATCTGAGCCACTGTAACCAGCAACAGATTACACTCTTCATGAAAATGAAAAATTTGAACACAATAAATATCTAAGGCTAGTACTGGATAGGGATAATTATGGAAAATGATAAGGAGAAGGTAGAAAGAGAAATAGGAATAAATGCAGACTAACAGAAGGTGATTCAAAACTTACAGATGGGGAATCAAAATTTTCTTCCTAGAGGGATTCAGAAGAAATACTCAGCTTTTACATCTGTGTAGGAGGAGGGTTTCTTTATAAATGAACAGATGATACCTTCCCAACTTTAGATGTGAACCTCAGTTTCCTTGATAGACATTACTAAGAATAAAACTCACTGAAAATGGAAGTGTCATGAATCTTAAATTATTCCTAAAAATAAATGAAGAAATCATACACAGGGATGAATTAGGAGGTCACGAAAACTGCCAACATTAACGTAACTTTGTTAACTTTAAAGCCAATAGTAAAAATAACACTGATTTTGACATAATTTGGGTTAGGCTAGTGCTGGATTCTTTTGAAAATTCCCCCTTCAGAGGATAACCGAGCTATCAACCACAATTGCTTGGTGAAGAGTAATTCTTGCCAGATGAGTTTACTTGTTTTGTTTTGTTTTCTTTATGGGAAAACATAACAAAATTAGTAGATGATGAGAAAAGTGGGGGAGGATAGTGGTGTCTTGGTTGAGTGGTCAGTAGGCTCCTCAGTGCACTCCTCCCATCAGCTCAGTTTGGCAGGGGGAGCAGCAGAGCTCCACTGCTGCCCCTTGGCTGTGATCAAGGGAGAGGGGGAATTTAAGCAGAGCCAGGCATACGGTGGTCTGGCTAGAAGAAAACAGCGGCAGTCCTGAAGCTAGCTAACTTCCTAGACATTTACTCACACATGTAGAGATGGGCACTTCATCACAGTTCTGCCTTAATGCCAAGGTTTTGTACAGCACTGGCCTTGCTCTCAGCACTTACCAACAAACACAAAGGGATGATGCTACTGCCTAAGAAGTATGTTATGTTGCAGACTGAAAGGCTAGAAATACAAGCAAAACACATATTTACTCAGAGAATGGGATTTTGCCATCTAGTAACATGAGCATACTTAGTCCTTATGTTTGCTAGGATTTCATCCTGAGTACTGCTTTGAAAGCAGTTGAGCTGAGACCATGGGTAGAAATAATACTGAGTGAACTGGACGTCACATCTGAGTTTCTAAGGCAATATGTCAGCAAAAAAGAAATAATGAAATTCAATCCTAAACTCTTAGGGTTTACAGAGAAATAACAACATTTGATAAATAAGGCACCAATAAAACCCTATAATATTATAGAACTATTAAACTTCATGAAAGTACATTCTCAAAAAGATGCATCACTTGCATAAAATTCAAAGAAAAGAATGACAGTCCAAATAGTGCCATCTAGGCTACATTTTACAAAATATAAATGCAAATGTGCAAAGGAAATTATTTTTTCTTATGCTGGCATGCTGTAGATTGGATATTATACAGAAGTGATTGTAAAGAGGTGATTTAACAATGTGTTTCTGTGGACAATTTGTCTTTTTTACCTAACAAGATAGACTAAGATGCCAACTCAGTTAAAAAAAAAATAAACCCAAAGCATTGCCTTGGAATGAAGAAATAGTAAAAACACTGTAGAGAAGACAATGTTCATGGTAGGCTTCAAAGAAAAGGCAAAAGATGAAACTGAGAATCAACAGTTATTTTCTTTATCCAATGCTGAAATCAGAAAGGGAGTTCCTTCATATTTACCCATGAGCTTGATTAAGTTCAAATTTTCTAGGGTTTTTTCTGCTTGTCCCTTTCTTTTTTTCTGGTGACATGGGCAAAAAGGCAGAGAAACACCATGTGCAATAGAAGTTATCCCAAGATGTTACTGGGATGCAAGTTTTTTCCATGGGGTGAAGGCCTTTACATGGTTCAAGTCACTGAAGCAATCTCAAAGGATGTCTCCATACTGCTTTAGTTGTGCCAAGTACAGATTTTTATTCATTGTGGTTTCAGTTTTATCTATCCTGCTTAATCTGGCTCTCAGTTTCTATGTTTGGCAAATATGCTTCCTTGCTCCAGGTCTGAGGCAAAGTGTGAGATGACTTATAGAACAGTATAGATGGCTGGGGAATTTAGTCTTGCATGCTAGCTTGAGCCATAAGCTAACATGGCTGTATAGACTTACCAATAAAGATCAGTATTATGATGTCAGCCAGTGAGCAGCTGGAGATGTTGAGCCAAATGACCTCATAGAGGCATGCATCTTGACACCACAGACACTTACAAATAATTACCAATGTGATACAGGACACACAAATAGGGCAGCCTTTTTTCCCACAGATATTTATGCCTCAGCCAAGACAGGGATGGCTCAATAACTTCTAAAGGCAAGACCCTTAGTCAAATTTACTCTTCCCTCATCCCATCACCAACCACTAATTAGGAGTATTCCCTGTTCTTGTAATTTTTATCATGGTGGTGATATTTGATACTCCTCTGTAAAGCCCCTATTTTGGAGCCTTGTGATTACATGAGACAGAGAATTTCCAGGCCTTAAGGTTGGTTTTGTGGTGTTTGTTTTTGTTTTGTTTTTAAAAAGAAAAGTTATAAGCCAAAACAACAAATAGAAAAGCCCCAAATGCTTAGTTTTCTAAGCATCATTATTTCTGTGGCCTGACATGACTTTAACATCTGAGGTTAACAATATAAAGTTAATGTCATGTTAAAAAAGCAAGCAAACAAACAAGCAATGAAACTTTGTCCCCCACGGAACATAAAAAATTGCTCTAACTTTTGGTAACCACCAACTGAGTTTTGATCTGAGCCAGGGACATCTATTTACTTCCCATCTTTCACATTTCCTCCCTCCTCAAAATATTTCTAATTATGTCTTCTATTAAAATTATTTGCTTCTTTAAACAATCCTCAGAATAATTCAGTCTTGTTGATGCTATGTGGTATTTTCCATGTAAATAAAAAGAAATATTCAGTAGAGAGAAATGTTAAGAAGAGTAGTTTAAAATATGTTATGATGAGAAGTATTTAAAACTTTTCTTGTTGGCTCAGAATGTGCGGTTTCTAAGCCAAGTATCCATTTCGGATTATGTAGTCAAACTCTCACTAATATAAAAGACACTAAGGCTTTTCTTTGGGAATTCTTTGGCCTATCACACTGTTTTCTGAACAGACTGTCGTTTTGTTACACAATTACTTTTAGTGATTCACCTTTTTAATGAGAGCAGAAGGGAAACAGCAAAGAAAACATTTCTCTAAAATGTTTTCAGAAAGGCCCACTGGAATTTGAAATGGGTCTTATTTGGTGTACTTTGCATAATTTGTTACACTAAATATGAAACAGATTTCAACTGCAGCTGTAGTGCATGTGTTACTCAGAAAAGCTCAGGTCTCCCAGAATTCAACCATTGGCTTACTTGGAGTTTGTCAAAACTGTAATCTTCGGGCAGAATGACACTGAGCAAAAACACAATGGCACCGTCCACTGAGGTTTCACACATTTGCTCTCCTTTGACTTTGTTTTTGGCAAACTACATTGTTACTTCATGTTAAATGTGCTGAGGGAGGGGCAGCCAATATGTTACTGATCTGTCAGATCAGCATTATTATTATCACATGGGGACATGTGCAATGAGACAAACATACACCTTGTCCTGCAGAGGGATTTCCCTAGTTACACCCAGCTTCAATTGGAGCTGGTGAAATGGCTTCAATTAGGCATTACACTTCTCAGGTGCAAATGGTGACTTGCAGTAGGTCTGTTGTCTTTTCCAATGTGGTTTGAATTTACAACTCTAACAAGAAAAGTGACTAGAACTTGTGTTGCTGTGCTGATAGCATTCAGTGTTTGCTTTCTAAAGCAGAGGATCATCATTGGTGTCTGCAACCACGGCCCTGAGACAGCAGTCACAGATGTTTTATGTATATATATATGTGTGTATATATACATATATATATATATATATACCTATATCAGCTATTAGACCTTAACAGTGAAAACCATGATCACAGATAAGCTTTGATTGAGAGCATTCTCTGTTTACAACTATGGACTTCACTAAATAATAATAAAAGCAAAGAAGATTTATAACGGCTTTTAGGAAAGAGGAGGTGGATTTTAAATCAGTGTTTTCATCGCAACAGCAGAATTTCAGTTCTGGATCAAGATGAGCCTGCTCTGCACTGCCACAGTGCAAGCCCCTGATAGAACAAGTAGACTGATGACACCTTTCACTGTTTAGATGTCTAATAGTTCACGTTATAAAAACCTAACTATTTGCTTATTATTTGACTTAATGTTAACATCCAACCAGTCTCCCTGTGATTTTCTCTGCAATCCTTCTTGGTCCATTACATAAGCAATGCTCCTGTGCAGAGGAGGTAACTAGGAAAAATGAACATAATTCTTAACTAGGTTAAAGCAGCACCTTATGGAATGATATATGCTACAGATAAAAATTTAACAATGGCTGACTCCAGCTTGAGACATTATTTCATAACTATTCCATTTGTATCCTTTATAATAAAGTTTACTATTTAAAATCTGCTAAGAGTTTCTTTCTGCATTGATTTCTATAAGGTCCATTCTTTGATCTATTACTATGACACAACCTGAGATTTCACGGTATTTGAAACTACAGTCTTCATAGAGTGAAAGAGGAAACTCAGCTGTTGGAAGAACTAGATACTGGTGGCTGATTAGTTAAAAATTGGCTGAGCCAATAGGAAAGGACATACTATTTTTGTTGACAAGGGTTCACTTTGTGAAGCATGAACCAGCATGAAGTTTGAGACATAAATCTAAGAGCAAAAGCTTTTGTGGAACTTTGTTATACCTTTTTCCCTGGTGTTTTGGGGCTAGGCAAGTATTCCACCATCTGAGAAATATTTAAGTATGGCCTGATCTTACACCAAAGGAATTCAGTAATAATACTCTTGAGTAAAATCAAAACTTTAATTTCTAAGCCAAGCCATTAATTTCCTGAAACACCTTCATCTTTTCTACTGCTGGCAGTTGCTCCCCTTTTAACCTTCTTTTATTCTAAAACCAGCACAAACCATTTCACTCAGCATTATGGAAAATGACCTAGCCATTGTCAGGTCGGAGCAGCTTGACATGCAAACCCGGATTTCACCTAGAATCCTAAGTCACCTAGGTCCTAAGATGGAGGTCCTAACAGAAGGGAAGCATTTAAAATGCTGAGTCTTCTGGAAGAAAACTAGGACACAGTTCCTACACATAGCTATAGGTGCACTCTTCCAACACCTAGATTACAGATCTTGTCAAATGAAAAGACGGAAGAACTGTGAAGAGAGTCAAATACACAACTAAATCTTGCTTATTCATTCTCCTTTTAAAAACTCTACATATTTGATTCTTCTTTGTGATTATTTTTTATGTCTTTCACATGTGTAGCATCTTTGATCAATGGGCATTACAACAGCATGAATCTGAACTTGGAACATCAGAAGTAGTCTTTGAGTAAGAAAGGATGAGGTGATTAGAAACAAAAGGATTTTATGAGAAACTTAAAGCCAGACACTGCCAGTCACATCACGCTAGTCTCAAATATCATGAAAACAGCACGGCTCTGATTGATCAGGGAGACAAAAAGATTCAGAAAGGGAAAAATAGAAATATTGATTTCTAAATGCAATTGATAATTTTCTTTCAAAGTATAGAGAACAACCAAAGTTTAGAGATTTACTATATCAGCATGTTTACATTTTCATGCAAACATTTTAGTTTGTTCTTCCCTTTGTTTTTGTTAATTAAAAGTTACAAGCTGCAGAGTGTAGCTGAGAATTTCATGTATACCATTCCCAAATAGGTTTTAGTCACCCTGAAGAGAGAGCCAACTCTATTTTATTTGAGCTGCTTTCTTTTTGTGGTACAATCACCTGTCACATTTGTTCCTGGCAAAGGAACTGAATGCAGTGTTGTGTCTAGGAAGTACATTGTACAGAGAACTGATTTTAAAGAAGTTAACTCCTTAGCTTGTTTCCCCTGACTTGATACCCAACTAAAAATTAGGTGAATGATTTAAGTTCCCTATTCCCCCAGTTAGTAAAAAGAAGAAGTTAACTCTAGAAAATGATTAATTCCTTCCTAAAACAGTAAGCATGATTTACGTGTTGAAAATGTTCATCTCCTTCCGTTGATTCTACTCTTATCAGGATTTAGTATCTGATGCTTAAATAATGGTAAGTCCCAATTTCAAATAACTCTTGATTCCTAGAACCAGAACTATGATGATGATGTGGAGATATAATGGGCTGATCGTGTATTAGTTTTTACAGATAGTTCTGCCAAAGACAGTGGCTCCACCAACTTCAAAATCACTATGTGCCCTCTAATTTTATTACCAGGTACCAGGTACGAGAATCAGGAAGAACATAAGTGTTATACGGCCGAATGTCTTCAATTATAATGGTATGCCAGGAGCACATTCACTTGAAGGCAATGGAAATGCATGAGTGTAAAACCTTGTGGAGGCAAAGAGGAATTAAATGAGACCTGATCCAAAACTTACTGAAGTCTATGCAAACTTCTTCTCTGATCCACTGAACTTTGGATCAAGCTCCTAGTTCCTTGGATAGCAACAGTAGTCCAGCTTCTTAGTTGCCAATATTTCTGCAGTAGTCAGCTGTGTTATGCTTTACTGCATCTAGGAGGGTATTGAAAGTAATGCTGCTCTGCTGAATGCATCTGTACAAAACAAATCCACAATTTCTGTGGACATTTTCTGTCTCTCTACATTGTAAACAGAGGTCTAAATTGGATATTGTGGCAACTGTGACTATGACATGTCTTTTTATCTGTCTCTTGTCTGTTCCTAACGCCAAATGGCACTATGGACTAGAAATGATTGAGTTGCTCCTCCAAATAAGAGAGCAAAGATTTAGACCTTCCTTGTGGTTTTAAGATCCAGATATCTGTTCACCTCTCCAGGCTTTAACAGTTCATAAACTGAAATAAATCACTAGTAGCTCATGAATAGGAGTTCTGCATTTCCTTTCCATTTATATTTAAGATTCATCTCCCCTTTCTGTATCAAATTTATCATTGCCTTATTTCATTACTTTACTGTAATGCTTGAAGTTCAAATAACATAGCCAACTTTTTTTTTTTTCTTTTTTAAATTGATGTTGACCCAGTTTGAGCTCAATGAGCAGGCTAAAATATGCAATAACGTGTAAAGCTGGCAACAGTTATAGGAACAAATAAAGCACTTTTTTTCTCTTAAGACTTGGAGAAGATAATAGAAAACAAAAAGAGCTAGAAATTTCAATGGTTTAATGTTGTTTCAATGCTGAGTTTAAGTATAAAAGAATCTCTGAGGCTCTTCAGGATGTGCCAACAGGTCAAAACACTTTCCAGTTGCTCTAACTACTTCTTAATAAAGTGGAACTGTTTGAGGATTTGACAAGTCCCATGGGTCAGGAAACACATATTAAACAGCCTTAGAGAATTTTTCTCTTTCAGTATTGAACCAATATTGCATGACATAAAAAGCGGTCCTCCATTCTCCTCTCTGCCATACAGAGATCTCTTTCAATGTCTGTTTTGAGTGCGAGGGTAGCAGGACATTCCATTTCAAACATAAATCCCACTCATTCCAAACTGAGGAGGAAATAAAAGAAATCTGTGAGGAAGGAGCATTAAAAAGGAGGAAGGGAAGAGAAATAGAAAAGAGCAGGAAGATTGAAAGAGCAAGGCCAAAAATCAAGTGAAAGAAAAAAATTTTCCTCTTTTTCTTCCTGTCACTGTTCGTTTCTCCCTTCTTTTATTCTCCAATTGCATTGTTTCATCTATTGGAATGTCTTTTCCTGCACTCTGGTCTCTCTCATTTCTTTTCTGTTAATTGTCACTCATTTTATATAAATGCCTTAAAACTAGTGTATGACGTTTTAAGTACTCATTGTTTAAATCCAAAGTCACCAATACAATGGGTGTTCTTTTCATGTGAGAGAAGTTACTTTCCAATTTTCCATCATCTCTACCAGTAAAAGGCAGCAGAGATCTAATTCACAGGCTGTCATCCGAAGAAGTTCATCTCACTTCCCAGCCTCTGTGTCACTCAACAGTCATCTCAGCAGCCACAGAACACCATCATCTGACCAAACTCTCATATCCAGAGAAAGAGTAAAAACTCAGACACAGAGAAGTTTACTATCATATGTACTTTATAAAATAGCTGAGTAAGTTGAAGCATTCCTCTTGTTTGCCACATGTCCTTTTTTCTCAACCATCTTATTTAATTTACATTCAGGGTTTTATGTTTTATTTCCTCTTTTTTCTTTTTTGTTATCAAAACCTTCTCATTACATTTTTACCAATTTTAACATTTCAGAATATTCTTATTTCCTCAGCAGATAGCCCAGACATCAAATGAAATTCCTTCAAAGTCTTTGCCAGTCACTAAAAAATATTTAATTTCTGACCCTCAGTGATTTTTTTGCAGTTATGTGTCTAGAGGACTGGAGTCAGATGAGTGTCAGAGTGAATGATCTAATGTTCTGCAGTTTTAAAATCTGTAAGTTGCAACAGATAGTAAAAAAAAAATAAATCCATTACTTTACTCTTTTTTTGTTTTGTCTGTTTTTATTGGTGGAAGAAGGCAGAATGTACACACGTATGTGTGCACAAGTAACGTTCTTCTCTGAGCTAGCTTTAAAGTAGACAGATTTTAAGAAGCATTCTTAGAATAGAAGAATCCAGAAAACAATTGACATACAGCACTCATAATTCATGCTTCTATTAATTTTTACCTTTTTGGTATTTTAAATAATTTTATATTCAAAGCAGCTGATTTTGGCTGATGCAACACTTTGCTGCTGTCATCACTCCTGGAAAATAATGTCTACTTTTGAAATCACCTCTTGTCCGTTGGGTGCAAGCCCTGATAAATTGTACTGTAAATGAGCCATTTCCACTGGATAATCATATATGAAGACTAGAATTATATCATAATGCAGTTTCTTTCAGCCTATATACTATAACTCTGATTGTGCTAATATTAGTATGTTTTTCTTTTTTCACTATCAACATCAAGGATTTCTGGAGTCTATGTGTGAGGACATGTGAGGACATATGAGGCCATATGTCTGTGGAGAGGAATTTTGCCACTCAAGTTATGTTTCTGTTAAAGTGTACTACTTCAGGCAATAAATGACTTCTGCAATTGATTAAGGGCTAAAGGTCAGGGATATATCCAATCTACAATGTGTTAACTGTGTGCAAGGCAGAACACAATGCAGGATGCTCACAATTACATAAGAAGATCGTTTATGAAGAATGCTTCAAAAGTTTAATTGTTGTTTTCTTTTTAGGTTTTAATGTCCTGTACAACTTTGCTGCAGATTCTAGGGACAGAACATAGCTTATTTAGATAGGTGTCAACAATATAGCACATGAATAATTCACTAAGAACATGGCAAACAAACTTATACTTAGATGTATCATTCTACTCCTGTGTTTTCTATTAATGAATCAATTGGCCTGATTATATATTGTGTGAATCAAGGAGGATTTACACTATCATTCCACCTAGCCATCCCTTTATTCAGGCACTCAATGCAATGCCACTGTAATAACACAAGAGACATGAATCCTGCATAACTTGAAAATTTGTGGTTTCATAACAGAAGCAATTTTGCATTAACTAAGGCCTAGGCAGAATCAATATATTGGCATCAGTTTTGCCCTTCTAAAGCATGATGCTATCAGTTTGAGTCAAATAATTGCTGAAGTACTTGCACAGAATACCTTAGTCATGTCCCTTCTTGTGATGTATCACTGTATTGGGAAAAAACCCCAACAACAGTGTTTCCATTAATTGGCTTATCATATTAATTGGCCATGACATCAGTGTTTTTTAGATCAATATCATCAACAGCACATGCAGTAGCTCTCTGTTGATATGATAGAGAGAAAACAATAGTGAAAAAGATAGAATAAAAGCACAGAGACGCTATTTTCTCTTTGTCATAGCACAGAAATGCAACTGTTCTTTATCTCTCTGAAAACAAATCACTACCTCCATAAGATTTTAATTTTTTGTTTCTCCCAATGTCACAAACAATCCTTTTTCACATCTTTTCAAGATTGACTCCATGGTTCCTGACACTCTGCTTTTACACTTCCCAAAGCCCAAAGAAGGCTGCAAATACAATCCCAGAAAGCTGTATTTTATTTTGACCTGTTCCTCTTCTCCTTTGGAAAAAAACCTGAAGAACAGACAAGCAAGTGTAATATATTACCTCTGGTGGCTTAGCTGGACAGCAGCAGGGGCTTGTAATAAGGATGTGGTAATACACCACAAGGAATCTGTAGACTCGTAAAACTTGACCTTATAAATCTCTACGTTTATCAATTCCATACAGCAGCCACTCCCTGTGGTGGAAGTCTCAGACCAATAAAGCTGCAGTTGATAACCATACAATTTATCCTCAATTTTCCCCTCCAGGCCAGCTAATCATGCTACATTAATAATGTCTGTAAAAAATTGGAATGTCACTCTAAAATAAAGATACCACTTGATTCTTGCCATTATTTTGCATATAATTGAGACGTTATGCCAACAAGTTTACAGTGATAACCAGGAATCCTGAGTATTTTTTCTTGTTCATACATCTTTGTTCAAAGTTCCTACACTCTCACCTGAAAACTGCTTTCCGGGGTTTTTTTGCTTGTATCCACACCCCTCCTCCCCTTCTCTTTTTTATTTGTTTTGGGTTTTCTGTTTGTTTTTGTAGCTTCCTAAAGTAGATGACTCCTTTCTCTAGACAGTAAATACTTCAGAAACAAAACATGATACTTTTGCTGCAGGAACCTCTGCAGTGCTGCGCTGTGCTGTGTAGAGGTGTGTCATGGACACCCAGCAGCTCCTGGGAGCCTGCTTGGTGTAGAGAGGACCTGGATTTGGTGCTAAAGTGTGGAGGCAGACCATAGTCTGATTTTCTTTTGAACGCAGTGTTTCTGATCCTGATTCTATCTCTGCCTGCTGAAAGTGCCTGAACAGACACAGTAATTCGTTCATGTCATGCCTATTTCCTTCACACCGCGCTTCATACTCTGGATACACTTAGTTATGTGCCAGGAGAATGATTTCAGATCAATTCTGATTTTCAAGAAGAAAACTGATTTAAAGTAAGCCCCCAAAAGAGAAATAAAACAAGTTTAAGATATCCTGCTTTATCCTCTGATGCAGTGTTTTATCTTGGATGGAATGGCTGTATATCTCCACTTGATAGTTGTCTCCAAAGAATATGGCAAAATAAGACTAATGTCAAAGTAGCAACTTTGTCCAACTGCAGGCAAATTAGGTAGCATTATGCAAGGCAAAGTAGGAGAGGATTGATCCTAAAAAGTCTGACATTAGTGTATGACTTGAGAGAAGCTAATGGAGCCACGAACCATCAAAAAGCAATCAAGTCTGCATGCCTTACATTAAATATGAAATTTGAGGTCACCAGCAGACTTTACCTAACTAGATTTTGCAGAAAAATAAAGTTTGTTATATGAAAACTGTTGCCAGAAATATAAAACTGAAATAGCTGCATATTTGATCTTAATATCATCACAAGGCAGATCCTAGGTCATTGGACAATATTCCATATTTCCTGCCCAGGAAGGAGAAAACAGAAAACTACATTGCGCCACCACCACTTCAGTGCACTTGAGTGAGAGAAAGAAAATATAATGCACTGAACAATAAGGAAATATAGTTTATTTTCTCCTAGGAGCAACAGAGGAGAAAAAAAGAATAGAGAATGATACTTCAAGACATAAAACTATTGTGACATTGCTTAAAGATGTACTCACACATCTTTTCTTACTAAAGGCAGGACACATCTCATAAATAACATTCCAGAGAATTCAATATAATTAGGGCTTGATTTTGGATTTGAGGAAACTTTGGTCCACATGCACAGGCCAAAACTTTTAAAACTTGCATGAACAATGTCACAGCAGAGCAATAGTCACTGAGATTGCCAAACCATTAAACAAGTCAATATATTTGGAGGAAAATGTTTTGAGGGAAAAGCAAATGAAAACAAACAAATAAAAAATCCAAACATGATTAAATTTGCTTTGTTTTTCTTTTCTTTTTGCTCAGAAAAAAAAAAAAAACAAAAAACCACCTGCTATTTTCATGAATTCTGTTCTCCTTGAATATGTAAGCACCAGGAAGAACAACTAAAGAGTAATAATGACAGCCTAATAAATGAGCTCTTTTCAGTATCTTTTCCCCAAAGGCGGTGTAGAAAAACAAAACTAGGCAGACTCCTTTTTCATATAGCTGAGCAGTTTTAATGTGTTTTTTTTCAGGATTTATTTCCCTGCAATATGAATTTTTAGCCAAGATGTAGTTATATTCTAATCTTTTAATAATTTGATCATGAGAAAATGTGTTTTTAAAGATATGTTAACAAATTCACAATTCTGCTTGCAAAAACAGTGCTGTAATACCCTGGCTCCTTCAGTTACTGGCAGTTATGTCACAGACTTTACTGGGGCTAGAATTTTCCGCCAAGGCTTTTCAGATACAGCACCATACACAGCATAAAATGGTTGATAGCAGTAGCAGATGATGGATCTCACAAATTATTTTGTAGTGGATCGAGTACTGCATTTCAGACAAAATTTAATCCTTAGCAGACTTTTAAAATCTATTCTATTCTATTCTATTCTATTCTATTCTATTCTATTCTATTCTATTCTATTCTATTCTATTCTATTCTATTCTTAGCCTTCACCAAGCTCAGCATAAAAATGAGCTGGTATTTGAAATGTTTATTCAAGCTAGTGTATTTTTTTAATTGTATATATAGAAAAGAAATGGTAAATAGCAGACTGGGTATGATTCTGCAGTGATCACTAACCACAGAAGTAGCATCTCTTTCCTTCACAGTAAGTTGATCTGCCAGTCCTTCAGAAAGTAATCCTGCCTCATCAAACCAATTCCACGGAGGAATTTCATGTCCAATTATTTGAATAACTAGGATTACATATGTAAGATACTCAAATTCAAATGCTTGTCATCATCATATAATTTTTTGCCAATTGATTCATGCAAAATATGTCTGCACTGCCTAAGGGCAGTGAAAAGGTTGGAACTACTACTAGCAGGTTCATCTACAAGGATTATTCACCTTAGCAAAGTACCTGGAAAACTAGATTTTTTTTTCTCCTTGTGCAGAAACAGTAGAGGTATCAGCACACTATACTCACCAGACTTTTCAAGGCTCAGGTTGGCTCTCAGAGATCCATCTCTGGCACCTCTGCATCACTTTGTGGTCAGACTGAAGCAGGAAAATCACTCAAATATTTAAATAGTCCTATCCTTTGGCAGGGGTTTTATGCCCTCCTGAATCACGCTTTCCTCTCCTCTGCACTTCTGCAAAAGCAGTAAGTATAAAACACTACCATTCCCCTGAGAGAGAGCACTAAGCCCCTGCAGCCGCTTGTGCAGGCCCTTGGAAGACTGTATGAGTTTAGACTGCTGGGGCTAATTAGTTCCCATAGGGTGAAGAGGCAGAAGAAGAAATTTGGCAAAGATTCTTTCTTGAGAAGCCCCATGTCATTGTAGCTGCAGCCTTATTTAGACTTATAAGCCTTATAAGAGACATTCCCAGTCTAAGTCTTTGCTCTGGAACCTCTCCAGTCCCCTGGACTCCACCAGGGCTTGTCTACAGAAGGATAATCTCTGTATGGTAATAACCACTGGAATAGTTATGGTAGAATGGCCACTCAGTCTATTCCAGCAGAAGAGCAATTTGATCCTGGAACAATCACTACTTTTCCAAATAAGAGTCAACATTCTAGAAAGAAACCCCTTATTCCAGGAGAGAGAGTTCACATGGAGAGTTATTTCACTATGAAGAATGGTCAGTACACTGTATGGGCAAGCTCAAAATGTCACATCTAGTGAAATAAATGCCACCTCTAAAGATTTAGACTTTTTTTTCTTTACATGCAGTTTATATTTTGATTTCTGCATTAAATGTTTTCTTAGCAGATCTTGTCTTGAGATTGGGACATAACTATGTATATTTTCATGTACAACAAAATCCTACTCAAGTGAGTGTCCAGGATTTTATTTTAAAGAGAAACTGATCTACTCTCTACAAGAGGAAGCTAAAGCTTTCTTTATCTACCATGATCATCAGTTAGAGGGTGCACAATGTGTAAGGCTCTGTTTCTTACAAAGGACACCATGAAATATGAGGCTTACTCAGTAGTGATCAAGTTGCATAGGGACAAGGAAGCAGAACTGCCTAGCAGATGGGGCAGTGGGCTGATGCTGTGGAAACAGATTCTGCCTCTGGGTCCCTCACTGACTTGCTGCATGGGCTTTAATAATTGCTTTTGTAACACTCAAAGATCTCTTGTAGGATGTACAAACTGAGTGTATCTATGCAATTTGTATGTTGAGCAAGTCTTAAATACAATACACATCAAATAGTTTTAATTCTGATTATCTTTCAATATGTCCATAGTCATTAGACACTTTCCTAATAAATTGTTTCCTGTAATAACAACTGGAAAGTGCTTCAAGACACCCTGAGACTTCTCAAAGCAGAACCCTCGGCTCGTTTATGGTTGTGCAACAGAGATTATAATGACTCTACATTCTCGAATAATAACAACTGTGGAGTCACTATTTGTACAATCTCTTGTTTATAACCTACAGTAAAGTCAACTTCTAAGTAATTTTGCTACTACATAGATTTGTAGAAAAAAAATCAACTAGTTATTCCTTTCAGCCTTTATTGGCTTGCGTGGGGATACTAAGTCTTGAACATAACTCCTCATGACTGTAGTACAGAACTGTGTTCTAGGTCAGGAGAGCACTTACATGTCTTTAAGGATCTGCTTTGGACCTCAGTGAGTAGAATAGAAATGTGTTCCTAAAGTTAAACATATATTTACAAGATCAGTCTTCTAATTAGATGCTAATTCTGTGTCACTTCATTAGTCTATAGTTAACCTAGAGGAAGGGAAAATATGCCATTTCCCTGCATGGAAAGTCAAGGTGAGGGAAAGCCAAAATGGTTCTCTCCTTCTCATTGGGAGGAATGAGGCAGTAGGAGAGGCACTCAATACCTACTGCAGACTTGGTCAGGACGTGCTGGCCGAACAAGTGCTGCATTTGGTGGCTGGCAGAGAGCAGACCATTGCACAGCAGAGGTGTGACACATTGTGGCAAGAGAATAAAGGGACTCTTGGCAATCTACATCCTAGATAAGAGTGTGGAGAGGTCTAAAACCTGTCTTTCTGTTAGCAAACACTGGGCTTGCTCTACAAAGTGTCAGTGTTGTCACTGTCTAATTGATGTAGTAGATGTTTTCTTCAGTTTTCTCTTTCTACAAAATGTAGAGAAAATTTGTAAATTTTTTTCCGGACAGAGTTCTAAGGAAGGCATATTGGTTTGTTTATTTGCTTTTAGCACCAAATTACAGAGAACTGTTGTGTCGAAAGAAAGAAGGCTGGGCACAACCGATGAAGGAAAGTATTTATTTTGGGTGAATGTGAAGTCCTAATTTATTCAGCATATTTTTTAGGCCTTGCACTTTATCCTTTTTTAATTAACTCATCTCTAAGCTTTAAATCTTGTACAAAAATATTTTATTGGAATTTCATTACCATTGTTTTCCTTGGGAAGGCGGCTTATAATCTTCATGATATTATTGTAAAGCCATCACTAAGCAACATGCTTTGGCATTTGTATAAGCCTTTGTCCGCATCCTTCCCTCCACCCAAATGCACACATTTGCATTTACTGTTAAAATATTATGGATGCTGACACCAGTTTAGCCACAAGACCTGGTGTTAGACTGTCTCTAATTGATTTAATTATTCATAATTGCTCAGCTGGGGCTTATGTGTACTTCAGCATGATTAAGGGAGAACATACAAGTCTGCAGCTAATGATGTGTTCCATCATAATTTACAACCGTGAAGTCGCTAGAGCTAAATTGCACAGACATAGTACATTTCTAATCCTGTTTAAAGTGCTTTTTCAGACCTTGCCAAAAAAAAAAAAAAAAAAAAAAAAAAAAAATAAAAAAAAAAACCAACCACACTGAT
>JAWWTY010000123.1:61417098-61572248 GCA_035222235.1 Margarornis squamiger
TAACCTCAGCTTTGCCAGGGACAAATAAGTTTAATGGCAATGTTTTGCAAGACTTCTGGAGCTTATTTTCAGTTTTTTTCTCTTGGTCATTCAGGCAGGGGAAAATTAAAAAAAAAAAAAAAAAAAAAAAAAAAGAAAGAAATAACCCAACCACACTTCTGATGCTCTTCATAAATGAGTTTTAAGAAGGATTTGAAACATTATGTTGGCTTTTTGTTTCTTTAAGTTAAAATTATCAATAAAACAAGATCAACAGATCTGACTCTGTTGCAGATGTGATTTAATTGCAATGAATTTGTTGCCTCCTTTCTAAGTATACGTGCTCATCCATCCTTTCCACTTGCTCATCTTGTGCTAAATATGATGAAATTTTCTCTGAAAAAAAGTTGCCATTTGTGATTATTAAAAAATAAAAGTAAGTTCTGTCAATAAGATGCATGAAAATGATCACACAGTGGCTTCCTTCATTGTCACCACACATGTTTTCATAATTAGTTCAAGACAAGCAGTTCTGACAATACCATGTACATTTTACAAAACAACAACCCTGAATACTATTACTGAGGAATGGTGTCTTTCTTGTCTTTCAGCAGTTCCTTACAGATGGTGAACACTATTGGGGGAAATGAAATAAAATAAAATAAAATAACAAAAATATTGAAAATTATCATTGTTTCCAGTGTAACTGGATAATTTCTGACAGGGCCTCTTTTCTCCTTCTGATTGGGAAAAAGATCATATTTTTCAGAAATGCATATGTGAGGAGAGGAAAACAAAGATGCAATATGCTGTGAATGATGAATATTTCTGAGATTTCTGTAGCCTTAACATTGTGAGAATGAAGCTCAGCATCTCTTAAAAGTTCACTAAAACTAGTGCTTTAACTGGATAGAAAGCACAGTTTACAGGATTATATTCAGGTTAATCTTAAACTGAATATTAAATCCCACTAGCAGGCAATGTAAACTAGAAACTTCAGCATCACTGCTCTGGTAGGAAGGGCAGCGTGGCTTTGTCTGGAGCAAGTCTCAACTGCTGCTAACATGGCATTCACTTTCTGCAGTACTTTGTATTTTGGATGCTTCTGAACAAAGAAGGTTCCAAAAAAAAAAGGGTTCTCCCCCAAGTCCTGCTTCCTAACACGCACTTTCCTTTTTGGACCTTGGAGAGAGACACAACATCCAGCATTTAGAACTGCAATGTATTATCAGAAGGATATAATTACAATTATTTATTTAAGCTCGTTCTGAACCAGGGAATCCTGATATGAAGCTGGAGCCAGTAAAGGCTTGAAAAACTACTGACAATAAGCAATTCTTCATGGAACAAAACTATTACAATAGAGGGTCTTTGATCTTGCCTGTCTCCTGTTGCCAATTGAACTTTGTCACCATGCACTGTCATCCACAAGGGAGCACTTTTGAATTAAGCAGTCTACAGCAATTTAGTCTGTTCCAGCTTTGAAGTGCCAACATCAGTCAGGCCAGTACTAACTTTTTTTCAATTAAATTTTTTTTGAGTTCTCTTAGGAGTTTAGCAGTCCTGGCATTTAGATAACTAAAGTCAAGAAACCAAGGCACTAAGACATCAAAAGCAAGAGGGGCCCCTAAAATACAAATGTGAACAATCATTAGGCTCTAATGGTGCACTTCATTAATGTCCACTTCAAAGCGAAAGTTTACTGACTTTGGGATTGACTAATTTACACATTGTGGGAAATTGCTGCCAGCCATGCATGTAACCACTAAATGTTTCTGGAATAAATAGAAACGCCCTCTTCCTTCAGAAATCAGGAACTGCAAACTGAGCCTTTAATTACAAGATGGCCTTTCATTTGAATTGGAATGGAAAACCTGTCTAGCGCATAAATCACTAAAGCTGTGTGTAGTTATCATACAGACACACAGATGCCAATCAGCATCCTTTCGCAATTTTCACTCCCTCCCCCACACTCTGCAGCTAAATAGGAATATTATAGCATAGTCTGGTTTCTTTCAGACATGTTCACTTATTTAGTCTTTAGAAATTCTCATCTTGCTTTGCAGCCAAGAGAAAGCTGAAAAGTCAGTCTCTTCTAAGTAAAACTGGTTACTACAACGCTGGGACTGAGTTTCTTTGGGAAGAGGGAAAGAGTAGTACCGCCTTGAGTCTTAGTGGTAACTCTTATGTGAGTAAACAAAGTAGCACTGTGCCAACAAACTGCATTCCCATTCAAAGGTGTACTAGTCTAGTCATATAAATTTAAAAAAAAATAAAAAATACCATAAACTAACCACCACAGTTAAAAACATCATTCAGATAATCAGAATGAAAGCCTTCCATGCTCAGAAACGTCTACATTATGTGAACTGTCTAAGCAATACCCTCATGCAGGAATGCCTAAGATGATGTGAGCCAGTTTGAAAAATAACTGAGCACATGCAAACGTTCTTATGCTGTCAGTAAGAATTGCCTACGTTACAAAATGTGCTTGTGTTTGAATGGAATTGTGATAACTGAGTGAGAGGACGGGAGGCCAGTCACAAGTTAGAGGTCAATGGAAGCCAGGAAAAATTGTGTTCAGCTGATGCTATGGTGAATATAATTTGTCCTTGTCTAAACACTAACCACTAAGAGATGGTAACATCCTGCCATCTAAGTAGATTGCTTCCAATCCTGTTCGAGCACAATCAAATCTTTTATCTAGACAAGCCTCACTGTGACTGTAAAATCTCAGCTGCTTTGAAAAATCAAGTTGTTGGCTCTTAGTGCCTTAAAGAGCCTAAAAACCATTTTGGTTAAAACAGATCTGTATAGGATTGCCAGAAATCCACACTTTAGTGTGAAGGCTTTGAAAAAGAAAATTATTTTGGATATCCATTGGGCAAAATATGGAGAGATGATTGCCAGGGATTATAATGAAAAGTAGGGGAAATAGTTATAATGTTTCTGCTTTATATTTCAGCTAAATTTTCTTAATTTTTAGCAATTACCTTCTTGTTGCAACATTTTAATAAAAGTCTGTGCCTTCATGCCTGGTAGGGAAGCTAACTTGCCATGGGCAAAAATGGCCCAAAAGAAAAAAAAAAAAGGAAAAAAAAGGAAAAAAAAGGAAAAAAAACCACTTAGCAAACCACAAATTTCAGAGACCTAGTCACATCTGTGTTTTATCAGCTTTTTCCGGATAGTATTACACCAAACAATTGTCTGCAGATCGGTAGACAGCTGAGACTTTAAAGTGCTGAATTACTGAGAAAATGCTAGAGATAAAAAACAGCACATGTATCCTATCAATGTAATGAAACCAACCTGCTGCTAGCGCCATAGTGCCTTAGTTCTAAGTACCCTGTAGAGGAACGGAAGGCTTTCATTTAACTCTTAAGAGGAAAGGAAGGGAAAGAAGAGTAAAGGTCATCTAATACCCGCCTTAATCACAAAACTGAAATACTCTCAGATATATGAAGGGAGGAATGCTCGGTGTTCAAAATAAAACACCAACTGCAGACAACAAGAGTGTGTCTGATCTTACTGGGGGCAGCATTTCCTGTTAGAAATTCCCAAGACTTAGGCTGATGTCAAGTGGAGTTACAGACACAGAGCATGGCAAAAAGCTGAAACTAAAAAACCTGGGCACTCAGGCACTGCCACATAAAGGCCAATTCAATCTAGCAGAAAACTCTCCAACAGAAGGTAGATTCAGTAAATCAGCCAGAAGGTACATTGGAAATGAATAATGGATATTTCCTGAATGGAGCATGGTTATTAAGCATCAGAGCTACTACTCAATGACAGATGTACAAGTTGAAGTTATGTTTAGAACAAAAAATTATTCCACAGTGTACTCTAAGAAAAAAAGAAAATGGAGAAATACAGAGAGTCAAATAAAGCTCTTCAGTCACGGAAAAATGATAGTTGAATGTCTCGCTTTTTTTTCTTTCTTTTTTTTTTTTATTTGTCTTTTTACATTGTGTTGGTATTTCATTGCAGTATAGACATCAGGTTTACTTGGCTGATCATGCTACTCAGATGTCTGAGTTGAAGAAACTCAAAAAGTACTTGACTGTTCTCACTGGAGGCAGTAATAAAACTTCAGGGATAGAGGGGGTTTGTTGTGGGCTTTTACTCTTTTTTAAAAAAGAAGAATCAATTTAACTTTGTGATTTGTTTCATAATAGTGTGAATTTTACTCTGCTGACTTCTGCTGGAATAAGAGCTAGCCCAAAATGACTGTATAACACTGGAAAAAACTTTAGCCTTACTGTTTGTTCTTACAGTTCCCCTATAGCAAAGCCCAGAAATTCCAATGAGAGACAATCTGTTGTACCAGGTGTTGTATAACAGAAACTATATATGGCCTATTCCACAGAGAAACTATGGAAAAAACCAAAAGGTAATGAGTGAGGAAAAAAGCAGATAGTTAATATAAACCTTTTTGTATTCATATATCTTTTAATCAGGTTTTGATTAAATGTATGAAAGTATTCTTTCTTCATTAGTCCCTCAGGCTGCAAATGACTCCCAATTAGGCATTTAAAGTTAGCTAATTTTTGTCTGTTTTGTGGTAGAACCATAGAAAAGACACATGAAAGAGGAGCAATATTTACTTCAGGCAAGAAATTCCTAGCTTTAGGAGTAGTGCAGGGAAAAACACAAAGGGACAGAGCCACTTATGAGCAAACAGAGGATATGTCAGCTGAAGCAAGCAGTGTGGGGAAAATGTGAGAGATGAGAGTGGATAAGCAGAAAAAGCAGAAAGATGGTATTTTAAAATTAAAGTGTGACTTTAAAGTCTTAGCACTAAAGCATCTGAATATACCATCAATAGCCCAGATAGCCATAATGCCTAACACTTCAGTTTCATGTGTGTCTTCAGCTGAACTTTCTTACAGGAACATCCATTTTTGTGTGTTTATATATATACATATATATTATTGCAACTAGGTGTAGCATGGACACATACTTGAACTGCACTTGAACATGTGGCATAAAAAAGTTATGAAGTACAAACCACTCATCTCATGCATTTCCCATTAGTTCCATTTTAATTCACTCTACTATTCAATCAAGTGCCATATAAATTCACCTTATTTTCACCTAATTTTTAATGCATTCTCAGGAGAATACAGTGGAGAAAAGAGTAGTTTGTAAATTATTTTTAAAGCTCCTTAATTAAATATCCAAATACCACAAAATGATACAGAAGTATATAAAATGAGTCTTTGCACACAAAAGTTTTGCTAAGGGTTGGATTATGAAATTGAGATATCATGCATAAATTAATTCTAATGAATTACTGGGCTCTATCCATCCCGAATGCTCTCTTCCACAAACCTGCAAGGACAGTTCTGCAATCCACTTCATAGGTTAGTGTTAATCAACCAAGACATAAACAGAACTACTTATAAATTTTATATCAGATACATATTCTCTGTTAAGAGGATAGAATATTTAGGTATATAAAGACTAGCCAAATACTAAAAGATGGGAGTAAGTTTCAAACAGCTTTATGAAGAGAATATGACTGGAGTCACTGATGTATTATGGTTTAGGGAATTTAAGTGATGAAATTAGTCCCATCAATACACAAATATAGAAGATTTTCTTTTGTTTACAAAGCTAAGATTTCAAAAGTTTCCAAGCAATAGCGCATGTCATTCACTTATTGTTCCAATTCTTTTCTTCTTTAATGTTGATTGATTTGAAAAGATTGTCTTTAATTCAAAAGCTGTTTTCATTTTAGTTTTCATCTTTCTGTCATGTTCTAAATGAGATGAAATTGAATTACCCTCAAGTATAAACAAAAGAGTTTTGATTTTCTTATTTGCTTTATCCCCCAAAGACTACAAAGATTGCATATAAGCATCTTTTTATTTCTCCTAACCTCTAGTCTGGAGACCATTCACCAGGAGTGGATGAAAATTCTGTAATTTTTCTCATTTATTACACTTTGTGCATCAAAATGATAATACTTCTTATCCCATGGGAAACATCTATGGCATACATTTTTATTGTTAAAGTATCTTGCATCACAGTTTGTGCACAGTGATACTCTGTACTATGTGATACTTGCATCATTCTGACATGCAGAGGCTGTTCCTTCATTCAACTGCCTGTAACTCAGCACTTAACTGTGAAATAGCTCAAAAGTACAATGTTAAGGTTGCTAGGCCAAAGAGTTCCTACACAGTGTCATGCTTTTGTCTAGATAGTTTGTGGCTCTACAAAGGATACAGTTATTTTATTAATCATCAAAGTAGAATACAGGAAAATACAAATACATGGCCAAACACGAAAGAGATCTTTCTCTACAGGTTACACAGTTCCCCTTTTAAGGGCAAAGAAAGAGGAAGGGATATATATTTCAAAGGAAGCTTTTTAGTGGATTTTTGGTGGAGTTCATTTTGGTGGTTTGGTTTTGGTTAAAAAAAAAACAAAAACACAACAAAACACACAAAAAACAGAGAGGGAGAAAACCAAATATGAGTGGTGGGAATTGTGAGAAACTAAGTCTTGGAAATTCTTACATAATCAGTAGGTCATGTCCAGCAAAGGGAAACATAGTCATACCAGTGCATGTGCACTTTTCCCAACTTCATACCAGGCTCTGTGGTTGGTGGATGATCAGAATGTTTGCACTTAATACAAAACAGCAACAACTTTTTACTAATTTTCTTTCGGTGACAATGCTGTTTTGTATGGCACTCTGTAACTACCTCTGGTTTTGTGTTTTGCTACCATCCCCATGTAATTTCACTGTCAAGGCTCTCTGTTGTAATTGCTTGGCCATTCTCCAATGTTGTGCCAACTCCAGCATTACATTACCACACGGCATGGACCGTCCAACTCCCTTTCATTTAATGGTATTTTCTTCCATCAGACATTGGCTGAACAGAGTAGTGTTTGAGTTTATGCAGAAAGAAATGCACATAAGTATCTTCTGCCTGACAAATCAGACATTGACTCAAGATAGTTTCATTTACAGGTCAGCATGGGAAAAAAAAGAGAGAGAAAAAGAAAAAAAGAAACCCTCATCGAATAAACCCCCTTCAAATGAGTCAAACATTTTAGTAATACTAAAATAATTCCCATCCCCTAAGGACTAATGTAAAGGTGTTGTAGGTCAACATTTCTGGCTTTATAGCCTTGAAAATATGTTTTACATAGTGGCGAAATATTTCATTCATTTTTAGTCCACATTTAAAGGTAACCAAGGAAAATATGCATCAGCAAATAAGAGCCAAGAAGATAGATGGCTCTTTCAAATATTTAGTGCATACAAAAGCTACTGCAAATTCTCTGATTAGCACTTCTGACTTATGCACAGTGGCTAGATCTCAGCAATGATTTAGTGGGTTTGGCTCAATCACCACACTGATGACATGTATTAGTTGTTATTTCAGCAAATTATTTTTCTCCAGGCCAATTAATTATCTTCTGATTGAATAGCATACACTGACTGTCAAAAGCTTTCAGAGTCTTTCTTTCCTTTTCAAATCAGGCAGAGGAAAAGAGTCAAAATTAATCTCCATGACTGTGAAGCTGCTATGTAAAATGTGAATTAATTTTATTTTATTTTATTCATTTTTTTAAGCCTTTGTTGACCAACTGCTGACCTAATGGTTTCTGGCTGGAATTTAGCTCAATTTTGTCCAGCAGAGGAAACATCCAAATATGTGCTTGCATGTTTTCAGCTATTTATAGGATTCATAGCTATTGATTTTGAAAAAGATCTTATCCTGAAATGCTTCTAAGGTGTAAGAGCTAGTACAGAAAGCACAGCACAGATTACTTGTTATCAAGGCTGTGAAATTAAAAATTATTCTACTGATCACAAAGAATGACATATATACTCTATCTCCTACTAAAACATAATCCCTGCTAACAGAAATAGAAGGAATTTCTGTTTGATTGACATAAAGCTAGGGAACCAAGAGAATCCATTCACAGTTCAGAGTGCTATCTTATTCTATGACCACTGCAGAATCATCATACAAAAAGTTTCTGGGGGTTCATTCACGGCCCATTTCAAAGACTTGAATCACAAGGAATTATGAGCACGAGAAGGAATAAAAATGTAGTGGTGACTCAAGGACATCGTGACATAAAAAGTTTCACAAAAAGTTGCACAAACTCTCAAAAACCAAGTATAACTATTTATGTGCTAGAATCCACACAAAGTAAGCTTCTACATGAGTAGTAATAAACATTGCAAGAAATGCTACGACTGTGAAGATAATTTGCATAAGCACAGATAAACAATGTAATCAGTACTCTCCATCCCAGTCCAGGAAGAAAATCTTATATTAATGAACAAAGGGGATATACTCAGCAAATCTAGTGTGAAATGTGCCTTTCTGCCCCCTTACACTGTTTGCAGAAGTGATATGCATTGCCATTTTTTTTAGGGCAAATATGATCAATAAAGTAGTTGATTTTTACCTTTGTCCTTATAAACAATTCCATGTTTTCCAGATTTGCTGTAATCTGTCTGATGTGAATGACATTACCTTCGTTTAACAAAATCACTGAATATACTAGGTAAAAGGGAGTAGACAACATCTTTACAAAAATATTTAGGCAAATTTAGTTTCTACAAACTCTTTGGTATCACCAGTCAAGAGCTGGGATATTGGACTTCAAGGTTTGATCCTACAAATTTACACCCAAGTTATTTTAGTACTGTGTTAAAAAATTAAAAAGTGGATAATAACCTCCATGTATTTACATTGAGGACTGAAGGAATCTATACCAATAGCTAATTTATTCTGCCTCTTTACATGAATACAGTGTCAATTCTATCAGCTATATATTCAAATAAGATAATCTATAGTTCTCAATACAGATAAAGAAATTATCTTTTTGGTTTAAATTCATAATCGTGTATGGGGTTTTTTAAAATGTTTAATGTTGCCTTTAACTGAAGAAATAAAAAAGTTCTTCAGTTATATTAATATATAAAATGCTGTTTTCATAAGATTTTGCATTTTAACACTCACCCCCACAAAATACAGGATGAAAACAAGAGACGCATGTTATAGCAAGGAAGGTAAATGATAATTGAATTTTATCATATCTATCTTAAATAAAAATAACCAAATATTAATCTTAAAATAACGGTGGTTACTTTGGAATCTTTCCTTTGAGCAACCTATTTAAACATGAAACAACAGCTAAGCAAATAACTGTAGCTGTAAGGACTTGATTTCCTTTCTAATTTCTGCTATTTCTTCTTTCCAATATCTTTCCTGCCATTTTACTTTCAGCTAAGTTGTTCCTCATATTTCTGGTGGTGACTTGATTCCCCATTTTCAGAACTATTTTTCAGACCTTTTCCCACAAACAGCCTTCTGGTTCTTCCTTGAACTTGGATTTGAAATTGCAAGTTGGAAGCAATTAACAAGTCAAACTCTTCCAAACATTCAACTCCTGTAAGGTGTCAAATACAGACACAGGTTTTAAAGATTGTCCCCTTCAATAATTTCATCCCAAGTACTCACAAGTTTAAGCCCAGCAGCTTTCAGTGAAATACTTAATTCAAGCACCTTGAGCAAATACGGACTCTACTGGGAAAGATACCTACATTTCCTACTCTGCAGTCAGGTCTGCACTGTAAAGTTTTTCCTATTGCAGAGGTAAAAAGGCCTCCTTTTGCTTAGTGGACATTAGTTGTGAATTAAAACATTGAAAGTAAGCAGGCTGCCAGTTTCACAGGTCTTAACACATCACTCTCCATGACAACATGGAAGTCAGAGGAAGGAAGAATATTCCTGAGGGAAAGCTGAGAAGTGCAAAGAATTTTTTTAACTTTCTTTTTTTTCTAAATCTAGGATGTCGTGTTTGTTTTTGTTAGCTGAAAACTACTGTTTGAAGTCCATTTGTGTTGGTAGATTACATTATCTACTCTCCCTCAGGGAACAGGCACTACACTATCACTTTGTATACACTACATTGATAGTGCCTTTACATTGAGTATGGAATTGTAGGCCACTATGATCAAGTGCTTTATTTTCCCCTGGAGCTCTGAAATACTGGAGGAAACTTGCCTCCAAATGGAGGAGAACCTTGCTTTATTGTTTTTTTACTGTAAATTTTGAGTGTGTGTTGAAAGGCCAAAGAGGCCAAAGACAAAAAACATTAAAATAACATGAAAAAAGCACAAAATTTTCTAAATTATAACCATCAAGATTTTCTACACTATACTGTGAAATACACCTTGACAAATAGTTATAAGAGAACAATGAGAAATCCTCTGTAGGAAAGCTATAAACATATAAAAATATATAACATTTTCAGAAGCAATGAAGTTGCTTAAAAGCCTAGGTTCTCACAATTGCCATCCAGATCTTGGCTCCAAACCCACTGAAGTATCCTTGAAAGTTTTATCTAACAGCAATAACAGCCACATTTCTGCACCCAGGTAACTCCTTTCATAAGGAAAGAGCTTTATCCTTTTTAGAGGATGAAGTGACTCTTAGTGATGGCTTCAGCCATACTTTACTCCCCAAGCATTGATGTGTGCACACACAACTAACCATCCTAGTCCCAAAGAGGTTATTGTACCTACTATTGATGTTGTTAGACTTTACATATGAAAATAATAATATCAGAATTTCTAATCTCTCATTTCCAATGGGATGGAACAAGGAGTTTCCCACTATACCTGCCTCTTCTGCTGGGCTGGCAGGCAGACAGACACTTCTGTGTCCTGTGCATTCCACTGAAATGGTCTCTGCCTGGTTCATCTTCAGCTCACATTCAGGAAGGGAACAGAAGGTCTGGTTATCTAACAGCTTGAAAGGACAGACACAAAGTAGATAAGAGGAACAATGAGTGTAAAGTAACCCAGATTTTAATAAGGTGGTGGAAGAGATTCCTTCCATAGAAAGCAAGACCCTACTTCACACCATGCAGCTACTGTCTTATAGGTGTGCAGAGACACAACTCAAGCTCAGGCACCAGGCTCTACCTCCTCTCATCCAGGATACATAAAGTCTAAGTCAATGGCAGGGCAGAGACTTTAGAGAATTCATGGTACTTTATAAAAGTCCTCAGTTTCCCCAGTTGTAAGTGATAAAAAAGAAAAACCATATCCCATCTGCTTTTGGTAAGGGACACAGGATTTGAGACTGTACTATAGGAACTCCCATCTCATGTAGGGCATCTAGCAGCCCCTACACGTGACTACTGAACTTCATCCTCAGGAGTGAAATAGGACATTTTTTCATTGTACAAGACAATACAATTTAGAAAAAGATCACAGGAGAATTAGGCAAGCAAAGACATCGATGCCCTGATTTTCACGTGAGTTAGTCTGGAACTTTGGGTAGCTGTTACACAATTAAAGCACAGCTATAACCTGTGCTCAAGACCACACTTGCCTGCCCCAACCGTATCATCATACCAGAACATTATCTTGGAACAATGTCCAGATTGTGCCTAAACCTGTAATGTGGAGGGACTGCTACCATGAATGCCATTTGTTTTTGTGGCACCACTGTGTAGCTGTTGTCAGGCAACTTGACATGGGCCATGACATCAAGTTCCAACAGGGAAGATGGTGGTTGTAGGTATCAACAGACTAAGGTTGCTTGTAAATGTCAAGAAGACACTGTGAAGGCATCCTACATCCTTGAGACTTAGTAAAAAAAAGCTGGGCTATGGAAAGTGCAAGCTCCAGCCAGCTCTGTAAACTGTACTGCTGAAATAGGGCACTGGCACTGCTAGCATTTGTACTCACAAGTGCTTAGGAAGGGAACTTTAATAAAGACTGTATTTCTGGCAGAGTTCTGACAGCATCACAGAGGAACACCTTTCTTATTAGGTTTGACTTTCCTAGATTTGTTAACATCCAAATTTATTATCAATAATACAATCTAACTACCATTCCAATGGTAAATTCTCAAATATCGCTTTGTGCAGTAGATCCCAAAACACCTTGAAAGACAAAACTTCCCATTTTGCAGGCGTAGGAACTGAGGCACATAGCAATTAAAGTGCAGTGGTTCAGTCATGAAAATGACTCATGCTGCATCCAATCACAGAATAAATTACGGCAAACCTCTAATTTGCTATAGAAAACTGTTAGCAAGGTATAGAGCTTATTTTTTTTTACTAGAATCCAAGTTTTAAATAAAATGAAATCAAATCCAGGTTTTCTCAATAAGCAGGCTTCCACAGGTACTTTAGAAAAGGTGCGATTGCTTTAGCAGGTTTTATTTTTTAATAAGACAAAGCTACTCAGGCAGTAAAAGTGTAAATCAAATATTGGACAAGCTAAGTATCAGGATGTTTGAAAATTTGTTAAATTTATACAACAGTTTCAGGTTGGTTTTTTTTCTTTTCTTTCTATTACATTTATTTTCATTATGATACAGATGGTGTCATTTTAGGTCTCATCTACCTAGCAAATACAGTCACACTTCTGAGTAGAATTTATCCCTAGGGCTGGCTGTTATGGGAGAGAATGGACTTCTGAGCCTTTTCAAGGGTAAGCACTTCTCTAATGGCTTCTCTCCCACTATCTTTGCTGCAGAAATTGGGTAAAAAGAGAAGACAGTGACACAGGAAAGTACACATTTTTGTGAGAAGAAAGCCATGCCAACTTGTTGAGAGTTCTTGGAAGCCACTGCCTACTGCTGCAGTGTAAAGAAACTCCAAGACTGAAATGCTTTTAGGGTGAAGCATTGTACTCAACACAGGTCCAATGGGACAGCTTATATTTATACCTAAGGAAGCAAATTCTGTCTTCAACTGCATCTCACCATATTCACATTACTGCAATAGTACTGGAGGAAAATTAGTGGCAGCTAAATTTGTAAGGAAACATGTCAGCTGGAATAGTAATCTGTTGTGCAAAAACAATCAGATGTCCTGTTATATGATGGAAGCATCCTAGCACAAACCCCCACAACCCCAAAGGCAGTGATTATTTTTCACTCAATACATAGGTGTCAGTCATCAAATGTAAGCACTGCTCATGATCTTCAGAGAAGACAAAAATATTTCTCACGAATTTGGGAGATCCCCCAGTTCTGGAAATTTAACTACCCTTACTTCAGCTTTACAGGCCTGTAACTAGACTCTGAATGTCAGCCTGTGTAATTTTCCTCCTGCTCTGTTTAGCAGGCTGGCAGTAAATGCTTAGGTTTTTGTTCGTAGTAATCTACTGTAACAAGAATCTTTTCATCCATTACAATTTCAGGAGGGATTTTTGTCTGATCATTTCCACGCAAATGCCACTGCAATTTGCAACAAAATGTTTTGGGGTTTTTTTTGTTTGTTTGGTTTTTTTTTTTCCCAACATAAATCTATTCTTTTGATCACCCTGCCTTTTAGAAATAAAGATTCATTGATCCATACACCTTCTGGATGGAAAGGTTCACAGAGAATATCTTCTCTGTCAGTCTATATATATAGAGATCATATAATTTATTTTTTTTTTCAGAAGCTGGATTAAAGCACTCAAAACCAGAAAAGCTTGCATCATACTAGATGACTCCTAGTAAGGTCCATGATCTCCTTTTGTACGCTGCAGTAAAACAAACATAAAATATAACATGTGATAAAGTCACCCTAATATTCCTGATCTCATGACTTGCTGGCTGTTCCTTTCTTGTGGAGGATGATAGCTAGCTATCTAATCAAAATGCATAAGCAGTGTCTGTTCCTTCCACCCCCAGACCCATTCATTTTCTACTCAGAATCTCTGCTTGGGGTAGTATAATTGATTTCGACATAATTTACTGCTTACTTGGTAATGCAGCATTGCAGTCTCTGATAAAAACCGTATCAAGTCACAGCACCGGTCTAGAGCTTGAAAGGGAGGCAGTGTAATCACTTTCTTACCCTAATGCACCTCCATCTCATTTCTGCTGGGCAAGGAGCTGCAAAGTAATCATTGTTAAATGACGCTGGCTCCAGAGAGGGTCTTTCACTTCTCTGCCTGACCACTTCTCTTTGTCTCTCTGCTTTATTTCATGAGAAGGCAGCAGGGAAACTTTTCATTGTTGGATTGTCATGGAAATAAAAGACTATGATTACAGTTGCCTACCATCAGACATGTACCTCTAGTGCAGAGCAGATATCCATTCCTGAATCGCCGTGGAAAGCAGTGGTATGGGAGGAGGATGTGAAAGACCAAGTAGTAAAGAGGCAATATTTTGCACTAAAATCTTTGTTATTCCACAGCGTCTGCACATTCCCAAATATTTCTTCCGGCTCCTACTGCCACCTGTGTTTGGCAATGAAGCAGGGGGACCGCTCCCTCCCTGTGCTGCCGGCCCCAGGCAGAGCCCCAGTCAGTACCAGTGTGGGATGTGGGGTCTGTCCACAGCAGCTCCTCACCTCCTCCGCACCAGCACCAGCACCAGCCTTCACCACGCTGTCCAGCAGCCCTCAGACACAGTGGGGTTTAAAAATGGGCTCATTACAGACATTCAGGTTAGCTTGGGGCAGCAATGTGCTTCGCGGGGGCATTGTGTGTTGGTGTTCACAGATCCTGTCATACTCAGCCGTTCTCTTTGTAAGGACATAAAGCTCTGTAACTTCATGAAGATCTTCCTCTGTCTCCCCGCCCTGCCACACTTTCAGACCCATCTCTTGCAGGGGCCAGACTTGCTGAAAAACTCTCTGAATGGCTGCTTCTCTTGCACTTCCCCCTGTGTGGCCACCGTGACCAGTGAGAGCTGCTGTAACATGTTCCCTGCAGCCCTTCCAGCCCTGGGGCTGATTTCTGAGGGACAGAACTGTGGCGTTCCCAAATGGTGGCCAGCCTACCCCTGCCACACCCTGTCGGGATCGGGATGGCTCTCCCTCCCCTCTGCAGCACCCACCTGGGCTAATGGCATCTGCTGCATGAGGAAGAGGTGGAGACTCCCGGGAAGAAGGGTTATTAGGAGCAAATACCACCAACAGCTAGGCTGGCAGAGGCCTTATCCAGTGCAGTGGGTGAGCTGGTGGGGAGGGAGGTGAGGGGCAAGAGTGGGAAAGGACTATTTGATTCCAGTGCCTGGATTTCCCCAGGCTTATTGTTTGCAGTGATTTATGTATCATTTGCACATGTTGTTAAACGAGCACTGGGTTACAGCAGTTCTGAACACAGTCAGTGTCCTGGGATGTAATTGTCCATTCTCTGGGGACAGCTGGTTAGTTACCTTCTACTGGTCACTCCTGACAAATGGCCAGGTATGGCTCGCAAATTTGGAGAACTCCTGAGCCCTGTCCCTGGCCAGCTGAATGTATACAGGGCTTTTCTGAAAGCCCTCAGTCCTATGGTCATATCATGAAAACAGAGGACAGAGGAAGTATCACTTATTTAAAAAGCTTCTTAGGCTGCATACCATAGCAGATATTTTTTTAAATGGGCAAGAGTAAACACATTGGCAAAGACAACATCATTTTGTTTGAAATTGGAATTTATTGAGGAAACAAGTGAGCTTTGGGGTTGAGATTTTAGACACACTTTTCAAGCCACAAAGTATTTTGCTTGACATTGAGAGAAGATTCATTGTTATAATTTGGTTTTTAAAGAAAATTGAATAGCAGTAGCTGCTCAAATAGTTTATCAAAAGTAATCCTTCCCACAGTATCATCCACTCAAACTCACTAATGGCAGTGATTCTTCTCACTCCTTCACACTATATACTTATCTTGGAGAGTAAGGAGAAGATCTCATCTAAATGAACCACTTGAGCCCCGTCCTGGCAGACACTGAACATTGTTGATGACCAGCATGTAAGGTGGGGTGTGGGGGAAGTTGTGCAAAGCAAGGCTGCCATATTTGATGCTCCTGCTGGTGGTGTTGGGTCACATTGATGTCATGCCCATGGTAAATATCCAAATGAAAGTAGTGGAAGTTTCTCACTTTGTAATAAACTGCTCAGAAACAACTGCATTTCACAATTTGATATCCAAACTTTAACTGAGAAGGAGCTACATGTGACTAAAGACAGGTAAGCGTTCATGCCAGCTGGCTTTTAGATGCTGACAATCCAATCCAGATCAGCTTTATTCTTTGATGTTGCAAAACAGTTTACTTTTACAACAAGCAACTACAGCAGGAAAATACAACAAGCATTAAAACAGAGCATAAACCAGTAAAATAATAGGTATTCTATCGTAGATAATATTTTTTTAAAAACAGAAAAAAAATAATGAAACAAATATTTGTTACAGCTGTGAATCAAGATGCTGTATTTATAAAGGACTTTTCTGGTACTCACTGAAAGTTAAATTCAGGTCTATACATCCATTTCTACATTTAGATACAACTCAAAGCTCTTTGCAAGTAGTACTGTAACATGGGAAGGCTTTGTCTATTTAAATATAAAGACATAATATTATTCCTGGCTTCAGTCAAGGCAGCATTCTGCTCATGGATGGGGAAAGAAACACCAAACAGCTTGGCAGACTATTGACAAGCCCACAGAAGCCAGGAAATCAAGACTGAAGCAGTTCTGGGCTTACCCTGAGATGCTCAACACAGCACCTCAAATGTTCGATGCAATCATCTGCTCTCTTAAGCCATCTTGGTGGCTATGCCAAAACTGTGCCAAAGAAGAGCAAGGGGAATCCAGGATGAGATTTTAGCCCTACTTTTCATGTCTTCATACACCATCCTAAAGTTGGCAGAATTTCCACTGAATTTTGTTACCTGAAAATGGTTTGCTTATTTTGATTTGCTTTGATTTTGTTTCCTTAAATCATTGCCTTTCTTGCATATTTAACTTAGAAGGTCAGGGCACTTGCTTATTAATTTATTTTAATAAAATCCTGTGTATTTTTTGAATTTGTTTAATATATTACAACGGGTTTAGATATTTTCTCTGTTCTGAGACCTTAAAAGCACTGAGTGATGGTAAAATCCATGCTTAGGAAACTAATAAAAGGGAGACTTGTGTTTTGGGGGATGGAGTGGAGGTGATAAGCTAAAGGATACCTGTCAAAGAGTACAGAGGAGTTCAATGGATTGGACTGTGCTCTTTTGTATGCTCAGGTTCTAGCCTGGAGTTACTCATGTGCTTAATATTAAGCACACACATAAGTCTGTGCATGACTGGAATCTATTATTGCCATGTTGACATACATTTGTTAAGGGTTTGATTCTGCTAACATTTCTATTGGCAACACAGGGGGATGCAGTAAGGTCCTGTAGTTCAGAGGAAGATGGAAGAGATTTTAGGAAGCTGTTAATACATTCAACTTTAGAGACCATTCACCGTAAACCACATTTTAAATACATTTCCATGGTCATGTTTATTTCTAAAATACCTAAAGACATCAATCAAGCTGTAGATTGAAGAGATATATAAGTATCCAGCCCTGAGAACAAAACCATTTGAAAAGATTTATTAACGGTTATTTATATACTTAAGTCCGGTTCCTGTAAGATCTCAGTAGTGTGAATAGGTGGTTTAAAAACTGTTCCTTATTTATTGGCCTTCCAGCTATAAATATATATTTGGCCTCTATTTTTTTGGTAGCTTTAAAATATTTTTTTTTTCTGGATGGAGGCCTAATAACCCAAATATTTGTCCAAAGCATGAGTTTTGAGAAGCACAGATTTCCTACCATATCTTCACTATGACAGCTGCTGTTATTTAACTGATAACATTCTAGTAATTTGCAAAAAGCTTCTACCAGGAGCATAAACCCATAGTTGTCTGCTTTGTCTTTGGACTTGAGTGTTTTTTCCTGGTGTGTTTGAACTATGTGCTCAGTCAATCTTGACCTTCTGGTTTAAATCCAAATGTATCAGTTGCGGGAAGCACTAGATTCTATTTACACATGCATTACCTCTGGAGAATTTAATGTGCCATTTCCATCACACTGAGATTTCTAGCAGCTGAACTTAAATTTCTTTCTTGGGGAACAAACTTGTACAACTTGGATTTATGAACTGAAGGCTAAAATGACTTTATTCTTAGTAACTCCTCATTTAGATACAATGCTGTATGGGGATGTAATGAAATATGATGGATGAAGGCAATGGAGTCAGTTTTCTTAGGACACTGCTTCCATCTTCTCCATTTCTCCTCATGTAGCTATGGCTAGCTAGCCTGCTGGGTGAAAGCAGTGTAGCATAAAGTTAGAAAGAAAATAGCTTTTCTGGGAAAAAATCTTTACAGACTTAGGTGCTAGTGTGGCTAATATTGCTAATGTGTCTATGTAAAGCTTTCAAGCTATTATCTCTGTATGTCATGACCCTATACTACACTCACTTGGTTAGCAGCATAGGCTCCCTAGCAGAATGCAGATGTGCAGAAAGGCAGATATTCTACATTTTCAATAGTGTTGACCAATCTTTTGAAATAGCTGCCATCTTCCTACAATGAAAAATCCCTTAGCAAACAAATATTTCTCTTGTAGAAAGTCTGTGAAGAAAAATTCTGGGTTAGACACCCTTTGCTTGACAGTGTACGGCCTGTTTTTAAAAGTTACCCTCATCGACAATCTTTGGAAAGCAGGAATTTTCAGTGCCTGCAACAGAGATATCTGTCTCTTCCTTCGAGGTCCAACTGACTGTGGTGATGAACTGGAACCCTAACTCCATCCCTATCTGCACCACTTTCCTATAGTATACCACACAAATGAACCCTTCACCAGTATCTTCACAAGACTGTGGTCAACCTGTAATTTCTGTCAAAATTTGTCATTCTTGAGAAATCAGTAATCAAAGCTAAAGAAAAAGCTAACTCAATGTCAGTTTGCTTTTGATTCTCTGCCAGGTAACTATTATAGGTCCATGTTTCACATGCACCAAGCTGTAGTTACTGTGGTCATTATTTCAGTAGGAAAGGTAAATGAGACACATAATCTCTTACTGCTTCTTTGCAGGAAAAGTTTCTTAGTAGTTTTTTGGTTGGGAGGCAGGACAAATCTGAATCATTGTTTCATCTCTTCTTTGCTATATCTATCTGGCTATTGTGTTGGGAATGATAATGTAGACAGACTGCTTGTGGGAAAGGAACTTAATTCCTTAGATGTCTGCACAAGTCAGAACTACAGAAAACCTTTATATTATGAAGTAGTGTGGACAAATTATTTTCTGACATGATCTATTTGTAGAAACACCTCATATTGGCCAAGAAATTTTGTTTAGAGAAGGATAGTTGCTTGGCTTATCATCTACTTCAGCTATCCTTGGCTCCACTCTTCTGCTGATTTGTTTCTTATCAATAAGAGCTGCATTGCATCATGTCTCAAGTGTCTAAATTAAGGGCATGTGGTTACGTCATAGGTTCATAGAATGGTTCGGTTTGGAAGGGGACATAAAGACCAACCCCCTTCCACAGGCAGGGACACCTTCCACTAGACCAGGCTGCTTAAAGGACCATCCAGCCTGGCCTTGAACACTTCCAGGGATGGGGCATCCACAGCTTCTCTGGGCAACCTGTTCCAGTGCATCACCACCCCCGCAGTGAAAAATTTCTTCCTAATATCTAATTGAAACATAACTTCTTTCAGTTTAATGCCTTTCTCGCTTGTCACGGAATCACAGAATGGTTGAGGTTGGAAGGGACTACTGGGGGTCCTCTAGTCCAACCTTCCTGCTCAAGCAGGGTTGCCAAGCACACATTAGTCAGGATGCTGTCCAGGCAGCCTGTGAATATATCCAGTGCAGGAGGCTACATACCATCTCTGGACAGTCTATTTCAGTGCAAGGTCATCTGCACAGTATCACAGAATCACAGTATAGGTCAGGTTGGAAGGGCCCATAGTGGGTCATCTGGTCCAACCTCCCTGCTCAAGCGGGGCCATCCTGGAGCACATTGCACAGGATTACAACCAGATAGTTCATTGATCAGGTCCCCTCATGACAAAGTTGTCTCTTGAGGCTGAACAGGCCCAACTCCCTCAGCCTTTCCTCTTAAGAGAGATGCCCTAATCATATTTGTTGCTCTCCCTAAAGAGATCCTCTAATCACCTTTGTTGCCCTCTGCTGACTCGCTCCAGGAGCATCATGTCTCTCTTGTGCTGAGGAGCCCAGAACTGGGCACAGCACCCCCAGATGAGGCCTTACTAAGGCTGAGTAGAGGGGAAGGATCACCTACCTTGACAGGCTGGAAATGCTCTTTCTAATGCATCCCAGGGTTCCGTTGGCTTTTTTGGCCGCAAGGGCACACTGCTGTCTCATACACATCTTCTTTCCCACCAGGATCCCCAGGTTCTTCTCTGCAGGGCTACTTTCCAGCAGGTCAGCCCCCAGCCTGTACTGGTGCATAGGCTTATTTCTCCCCAGATGCAGGACCCTGTATTTGCCCTTGTTGAATGTCAGGTGGTTCTCTGCCTATCTCTCCAACCTGTTGTGATCCTTCTGAAGGGCTGCACAGCACTCAGTGGAATCAGCCCAAAGCTCCTCCCAGTCTTGTGTCATGAGTGAACTTGATAAGGAGGCATCTGCCCCTTCATCCAAGTCATTGATGAGTAAGTTAAACAATATTGGACCCAGTAGGGACCCTTAGGGCACACCACTAAGGACAGGCCTCCAACTGACCCTGTGCCACTAATTACAGCACTCTGAAACCTGCCATTCACCCTGCTCCCAATTCATCTCACCACCCACTCATCTAGTCTGAACTTCCTGAGCTTAACTATGAGGCTATCATAGCAAAGCCTTGTCCTATCACTACATGTCCCTTGGACATTTGTCAGCCTTGGATTCTTTATGGGGAATATTTAGAACAGACATTGGCCCCTAAATATAATGGAATGATAGAAAGTGTTACTTTCCTCCATACACAAATGAGTGTACCTGTTACTTTGCCTTGTATCTCTTGAACATCACTGGATAAACCTAAGCTTCTAGACTAACTCTGTATGTGCTTTTTTACTGAGACTATACTATTCAATATAGAAAACCAAATCCATTAAAGAAAGAGTTATCTTAAGTTGTTTTTTTTTAATTCTAGGGTCTATAGACTGGGTACACCACAGCACTGAAATGGATCCAGAGCTTTCAGACCAGTTGCCTCAGTTCCGGTGAGTTTAAATATGTCTGGCCAAAAGTCTCAGACCTATCAGCCATGAGCCACAGGTGTCTCTCAGGTATTAATGTTTTGCTTTAGTTCGTGGGGAATTGAGGTGATAAGAGTATTGTAAATGCTAAATACATACTTCACCCATTTCCTGCTTGAAGTAAGTTGACAATTCAGAAATTAAGAAGCCTGGCAGAAAATCTTGAAGCATCTGGTCTGGTAAATATGCTCGAGGAGTAATGTTGGTGTTAAATATAAGGCCTCCCAGAACACAACAGCCCTGATTTTTATTCAAATACACTGGGATGGGAAGTATACTGATCTCCACCTTTGTGTAATAGCCCAATGGCTTGAGACATCCTGATAAGCAAAGTACTCAAGACTCTGACATTCTCAGCATCTGGTTCAAACATTTGTTTTAATGTTTCATTGCCTGCTAATGCTTAGAAAACTTGGAGAAAACACCCAGAACATAGTAATCCCAGTTTTTAATCATGCTCTCAACACTGTGACAGAGTTTAATTTTCTGTTTCTTTCTTTGGCCCTATAAGTTTTATTACTTTTCTGCTTAGTCCCCACCCTAACCAAGAAGCAGTGGAGTTTACCTGTTGCTGTGAGATAGACATACCAAACTTAGCTCTATCTTGTTACTCATATTGCCTGTTTCCTGATGAAGCTTTCCAACTGTAAGGATATTACATAATAAATAGATAACACTTTCTCCTATGTTTTCTAAGAAACGAGGAACTGATCATTCAGACTCATGGGGACGCTTTATACACATTTTACCCATCAAGTCAATCAGACTCTGACCAGCCACCTAGTTTGTGTTCTTAAATCTAAGAAAAATTTCACACACCACATCTATCATCTTCTTGTATATTAGCTGTCAGGTGCTATGAATCTTCCTCTTTAGTATCTAATTTTATTTGTGTGTAGTTTATTAACTCTATTCAAGAATTAAGATAATGGTATAAGTGTTAATCCTCACAGGTGAAGACCCCTAACTTTCAGCTTGACCACACCTATCTCTATTTTAAATGCAGGCTTCGCAAGAGGTGTTCACAGAGTTATCAATCATACAGAGTTCTGAAAAACTCAATGTTCTTGCTGTTTAGCTTGAAATCCTGGGACCTCAGCTCCTTAAGTTTTGAAGACATGCAGCTGAAATATAAAATTGTTGGCAACTGTGATCTGAACATAAGCATATGAGACATGAGAATTATAGTATAATTTTTTGTTTCCTCTGTGTTACTTTGTTTCCTCAACCTTCTGTTGTTTGCAAAGTGAATCAGAGCCTTCACTCTGTTCCAACAGTCCTTCAAATGCAACATTCCAGAGATTTATTAGGAGCAGGTGTTAAACATTTTTTCTCTGTCTCATTGCTACATCAATAACTTACTCAAATATTATGACTAAATATTTGCTAAACTCTCCGACATAATTAGTGATGAAAAAGGGATGCCTACTAACAACAGTAAAGTTCAACCACATGGCATGAATTTGTTTCTCATTTTTGCTCCAGATTTCCACCTCGTTACCTTCACTTGTAGAACATCAGGTAGCGTTGCCTTCTGGCAGATCTTGTGCAGCGCTCTGTAACTCATTGCTACCTGGCAGCTCATCCTTTTTCACTGGTATTTATTCAATTATTATAAAGTACATTTTGCAGCACAAACTGATGTCAAACATATGATTTGTGTTTTCTCTGGCACTGTCTTTTAAGAAACCTGATTAGTTCAATGGAATTTCCAAGATCCTAGTCTTGAAATTAGCTGGATTTCTCTTGAGATTCTCATTTAAATTGCAAAAAGAATAACAATATTGTGTGTATGCAGTTACAGTTTGTTTAATTTGAGTCTATCTGTGGGTTTACTTACTACTTACCAAGAAATATGTTATGTTAATCAGTGGTGAGAGGCATACTCTTGTTTTTAAAAAATATTTATTAAAAATAATGGACACAAATAAGGTTGGGACTGTGGTGGTATGTGGTGATATATTACCTCAGAATACTAATCATTCTACCTCTATATCATCTTCTGAAACTATTGTTTCAAAAGTGTCTTTGATTATAAAATATATCTCCAAGAAACTTAGGTTTGAGACTCTGCTGAGGTCCAGCCACAACAGTGTTGATTTCCAAACCATGCCTACTCAGTGGTTATATGTAGCAGTTATATATATAACTATTTAAAAAAAACTACTTTATGAATTATTTGCAGGTGGACCAATAATGTTGACATATAGAGTTTTATTAGCAGCAACATATTCCATTTAGTAGCTAACCTATAGATTTTTTCTTCTTCCAAATACAAAAACCTAGCTCTAGAGGACAGCAATTTCTCTTGTGAACATGAAGATTGCCTCTTCAAGCTGATAAAATCTCGTCTATTATTGGAGAGGCCTGTGATCTTGGTTAACTGCAGACTGATTCCCTGTAGAAATACAAACAATGCACCACTATCTTCTTCTTTGGTAGAGACATACTCCAATCCAGTGATCATCAGTGATACCAGTAGCAGACCACCCCAGCAAGTGGAAAACCTCTCTTACTCTTTGCAGTTGTCAAGTTTCTACAGCTGATCTCATCTCAGATACATTACTCTTGGTTCACAGATTAGCAAAAAATTTTACTTCTGTATGGGGAGAAAACCCAAGCAGCCATCTGCTGAAATCACAGACTTTATTTAATTTCCTCATATAACATGATTTAAATGCTGTGGAAATTCACATTTACAAACAAACAAATCAGAAAGCAGGCTCCTTATATTTTATCAAACTTCTAATGTAGCATACAGTCATCATTTTGCCCCTTTTTTTTTTAGGAGTCAACACAGCTCCAGGTTAGCATCAGTATTATTACTGTTCTTTAAGCAGAACAGTCAGCCAAAGTGCAGAGCCTCATGAACTGTTTTCATTAGGAGGAGTGATAATTGAGTCTGGCATCTCTGATGCAATCCTGCTCATTTACAATGTACAAAGCCCTGTTTCCCTAAGCACTGAAGAAATCAAAGAGGAGACAAATTCTTCACAGATAGCTCCAAACCTCTCTAATCCAGCCTCTGGCTAAAAAGTTCTCTCACATTTTTACACTATTGCTGTGGTTACATCTGGTATATTCTTCTTGCCTTTTCTCTCATCTTCTCTGGCCAATCTGGTGTAAGTCTCACACCTTTCAATGTATCTCCATATTATGTTTTTTCTCCCACATATGTGCTTGCAAACACCTTTGCATTGCCTTTTGATTTGTGTTTGTGTTTAAAGTGCAGATAACAGCAGTTTTAACTCCTCACTTCTAAAGATGAGCTTAGTGACTCTTTAGCTGTGTAAAATGAAGGGAATTTGGCACCCTAAACTTCTTCAAGGTTACGTTCAATTCCTTTCAAATTGTAAGGCAAGTAAGAAATGTTAGCTTTAGGGTATTATGAAGCAATTTGGTAGCTTTGTGCAAGAAAGTTAGTGATGCCTGTTGGCAAGGGATGTGTGAGAAGGCATCTAAAGCCCAGTCAATATGTCTGAAGTTATCAGATCTGCAGGTGCCCAATTACTTTCAGGTCACTCTTTTCTAAATTCTAAAGCCTGTGTTTACCCTTGCAGTTTAAAAGCTATGGTCTTTATCCTGACTTTTGCAGACAGCTCCAAGAAAATTTTGAATGGCATTTGAAATATTATTTCTTAAGGCAGTAACTGAGTTTAGATAAGTTTAATCACCATTACTCAACGTCCAAAATGTGAACTTTGATTCATATTCCCTTTTTCTTTTTCCTTTAACTGGCATAACATTTTACAACAGGGAGTCATAGGAGGGTGGGAAAACATACTTGGAAACATAAAGCCAATCTAGATCCAAAATATGTAAATCAGTGTGTTCTACCCCCATTGTGAAGGGGCAGTTTTAGGACTGTGTTGAAACATTCCACATTATGGAGCTGGTCAATAAAACCAAAACACTCAAAGTTAAACTTTCTTCTAATTCCATGATTTATTTCTCAGAAATGATTTCTAGCTGTGATATTTTCTTTATATTTTATTTGACCACAGTTGTTCAGCTTGTCCTTGTATAAATAGTTTGTGGATTTGGATCTGCCTTTCATCATACAAACCTTGACATGCTTCCAAAGAAATACATAGATTCATATTTAATAGGGTTAGAAATGTCAATCCACTCATGTAGCCATGTATTTACAGTACTTGTGCACACACAGTTGTGAGGATATGTTATAAAGAAATGGAACCTTTTTACAGAAATTTTATCATAAGAGGAACATTTTAGGAAAAAATCATACTTATTCCTTTCAAATGCTCCATGAATAGACTTATTTCGAAACTCCATCTTGAAGGTCACATCAGGGATTACTGTCCTTTTCACAATCACCACAGTGGGCTGCAGAGGGAATTGAGTGACTGATAGACAGATGGACTAATTTGCAGAGTGTTGTGTGAGTTTTTAAGGCCATAGCTCTCTAATCCAAAATATTCCAAATAAAAGGAAAGGGTAGTATCACATGACTGAGCCACAAGTTCTCTTAGCCAAAGCAAATTTACATCTCATAGACTATCTAGGCTTGTCCTCAGGGTGACCTTGATGTTTACAGATGAGAAAAAAATCTAGTGGTATGGTATGTATAACTACGGGACAAAGGATACAGAACAAAGAAACGTAATAGACTAAAATCTATATATTCTAACAAACACTTAAAAAAACCCACCTTGGCTACATTCCTGTTGTACAAAGTTACTGAATGTCACTCTTTCCTCTAAGTTGGTGGCTAACTGTCTTCTGTTGGGATCACTTTTCTCTGCTCTTCTTCTGTAATAGAAGTGTGCATAGGTTTTCTGAAGTCTGACTACATCCTCTCATTTGGGAACCTTCTTTCTGAATATCTCTTCCTCTGCTCCTAATATCCGATGACTAGGGTGTTTAATTCAAACTGGAAAGTCATTTCTCTGGAACATTTTCCAGTCATTTGCTTTATGACGACAAATTTGTTAACAAACATTTGATGTTTACATCTGAGTTCTGCAAAGTTCTTTGTTATAAATTTGAAATAATTAAGGCAGAGATAACAATTCAGGAACCTGGGAGGCAGCTATTTTATTCCTTATTTTCTTCTTTCCTGAAGGCCTCTTAGGCTTAGGCAGAGGGTAATTAAATGTTAAAACAGTTTTTTCTCAGCATAGTTTTTCATGGCCATGTCCTACACTCAAGAAGTATGATAATCTGACAAACTGCGGCCATGCCATTGTGTGCTGGGCCCAGACCATCACACAGTAATCTTTGTATGAGCAGTGGTTCACGTGGCCTGAGGAGTGTCTGAATGATACAGACATGCTCAGTGGCAACAGTTTGCATTTGGCCACTTCAGGGAGACATCCATGGTCATATGACAGGTGGTGGCATGACATGCAAAAGTGTATCTTTGTTGTGGCTTGGTGATAGGGACAAGTATGAATGTCTGACAGCAATAAAATCAGAGACATGTGAGCTGTTTAGTGGATGTATGTCCAACCCCCTGAGAGAGTCATGTATGCTGCTCTCTTGTAGCTTGCTCTTGCAGAAAAGAGTTAAGTCACACAGGTTTAGAGTACTTATCTTGAATTTACATTTTGAGTCTTGGATATAGATTCCTGCTGTACCACAGACTCCTTGTTAGGATATGAGACACCTGACTTAACATCCTTCCACTTCAGTTCCATGATTTTTAAATAGGAAAATTTAATGCTATTTCTGCAGGTTGTAATAACAGAGATAATTCAAACAATTTTTATAGAAGTCACTGAAAACATGTATAAGAAAGTAAGGAATTAGATTCAGAGTTCGACATCTTTAGGGACAGCATTTCCTTCCCCACAGAGAACTGATGAAGTCTGAGAAATTCTTTAGACTGTGAGAAATAATTGAATGAAAAATCAGAGATTATGTTACTGCCCTTGATTGAGGGATACCTGTCACTTCCAATTCACATTCCAAAATCCTTTCTGAGATATCATACTGCTTTTGGATAGGTAATGTGCAGTTGCTTCCAGTTTGTGTACTCCATAAAATATTTTCTACCTTTTCTTTTTGATACATCCCTCTCCACAATGGGTGTTGTGTTTGATGCTTTGGTATTACACTTTCAGATTATCCAGAAATTGCAGCTGTTATAGTGTCTGGTCATTAAGGGCAGCTTCATACAAAGTATGCTGCTGCTACTTGCTGTGATCTCTATCAGCTCTCAAGTTTTAAAGTCTGTTTTTCCAGTAAAGCCTGACGTAACTTTGACTTGGGCTGCTCATATATACCAAGTACCTAATCCTCCAAAGTTTTTTTTGTGCCTAAGTCCCTTTGAAATGAAAAGAACTTAGAAATACATTTGAGGATTGGGGCCACTTTTTTTTTCATCAAAGTCTCTGTGCAGAGGATATCTGAAAGTACACAAGGGAAATAGGAATGTAAGTCTAACTGAAAACCATGAGTTCTTGGACTTTTAACTCTCTCTTAGATTACTCCTTAGGATAGAATTTCCAAAAGACTTGAGTATTTGGCAGTTTTTAATAATTTATTTAAGTTATTACATTTATTAAGAAGTTGCTGGCTGTTCATCATATATGAAACTCAACCTGTTGCATAGACACCTGAAAGAATTTTTATCTATAGTTGATGTTCTTGGTGTCCCTTCTAAGTTGACACCGTGATGATTTCTGATTGACAACTCCTATAAAACAGTGCACCTTGAATTACAGGCTTCAAAAACCTTGTTAATTCTCTCTCCAACAAGTGATGCTGAACTTTTCAGAAGGATATATTTCGATTGTTAATGAGAAAAGTGCCCAAAAGGAAGGGGGAAAATATAAATATATAAATTTGTATAAATGGCATGTAGCTAATGGGAGAACACTCTAGACAAAAGGGTCCTGATTTTAGAACTTATATTTACTGCATTCAAAGAACATCAGAACATCCTTCCTTGGGGCTTTTCTCTCGTTATGGAATAGATTAGAAATGGGGTGAGGAAGGTAAAAAAAATTGCTTGAATAGTAAAGAAGATCTCTTTGAGATTTTTGACTAATTTTAGTGCTTAGAATTGTAGGCATCCATCAGGTAGGACTGATAACAGAATTGAGTGGGTTTGGAGAAGGACACCACCCTTATTCACGTCACAGCTTTGGATCACTACTGGCACCCACAAATTCTGACATAATTTGAAAACTTTTGAGCTCCAAATTTCACTGTTCCAGAAGCCTCTCTTCTTCTTTTACCTACTGAGTCTCATTAGCTCACCGCTCCTGTTACTTGGCAATGCTTTCAACAGTTATATTGCCTTATTTTATAGCTTAGCTTGTTGCGTTATTGAACACTTGCTAATTAATTTTCCTGCCAGCTCACTGTTTGCCTGTGTCTCAACTTCTTACGGAGCCATTGGCAGTACCTTTCTATTACTTTTCTGTCAGACTCACTACTTCCTTCAGTTATGACTGTCTCCCTTGTCTATCCCTTTCTACTCTTCTGTCTCCTGCAATGTTGTTCTTTTTCTTTAAGTAGGTGATTTATTTTTTGTACCACTCAACATGGTTCTTTTTCCCTTTCTCTCAATTTTTAGATTCCACAACCTCATTCTCCTGCGTGGTGGTTTCTACTACCTTTACTGTAGTAAACATTCAAAAATCTGTTTATGTCTGTTACTTTCACCAAAATCTTCAATCACCTTTCATCTGTACTTAGCCTAACTATATGTCAATTTAAATATGATATGTTAAAACCTGTCACTTAGTACATTATTAATGTTTGTCAGAATGTCAAAAGGTCTTAGGGTTTTTTTGTTTGTTTGTTTTTGTTTGTTTGGGGTTTTGTTTTTTTGGTGTTGTTTTTGTTTGTTTGTTTGTTTGTTTGTTTTGTTTTTTTGTCACAGATAATGACTACTATATTATAGTTGTCAATATAAAACTGGATGTCAACTGGAATTCCATTTCTTTTTCTGGAAAACTGGTTTTGGCTTTAATTTTTCAGCTTTCATGTATCAAAAATCTTGCTATTTTGTGATTCTTGCCTTTTCTTTTTCCAAAATGAACCAGAGGAACCCCACAATTGTAATGTTCTCGTCTATGCTTTCCTTGGTGTCTACATGATGCTCACATATCTGTCCAGATATCTGTCAATATGTTTACCATTACATTCTGAGCATTTTATCTCTCTTTTTGAATTCTTCTTCTCCTCCCATGTGTTATATACAACTTTATTACACTGTTAATGATCAGTTCTGATAGCCTCTCAGTATTGCATGTGCTTTTTTAATTCCGTAGTATCATTTATGCACAGAGCACATTGAACTGCTCAAAACTTGCTTCCTCTGGCAGGATCATAGGAAACTGATGAGTGGTAACAAAGGAAGTCCTCAGGAGAGACTGAAGAGATTTGTCCTAGTCATGCTACTCCTCATTACTTATTCTAGCTAGTTGTTGAATCCTGCCTTGATAGATTTTGGGGTCTTTGGCACAAGGTCTTCCCTTTAATTAGTTTTGCTTGCATCTTGACAGGATGACTATCTTTTTCCTGAATAAGAAACACAGGAACCATCATAATGTCAGCCTTCACTTTTTCTTTAAAATACAGGCCCCTCCATCAGGATTGAAAATAATATGCCCAAAAGTCAATCACTCCACTTTCTTGCAAATGAAGAATGTTTAGCAACAAAAGGGTTTAAACTACCGCAAGTCACTGCTTTTGTTTCTTATGCACAGATGTAGTGCAATATTTGAAAGCCTTTAGAAAGGAGATAAACTTTTTCTAATCAGCAAAACCTCCTTTTAGTTCTTACACATTGGATTTATTATTCTCTAAATACATTCTGCTTTTGAATGAGATCAAAGTAATGGAAATCCATTCTCCAGAAGATTCTGAAACTTTGAGAGAAAAAAAATTATCACAGACTTTCTTTTCTCCAGAATGAAGTATTCTTTAAATGTTAAAACTTAATCAGAAGCTTGTTATATTATATTCTACATTGTATCAACAAAACAGAAGCTTTGCTTCATTCTAGTAGGAAATTTTGACTACTCTGATGAATTCCCACGAAGAATTATAATGTATTCAAGAAAATATGGCAGATGTAAAAAGTGCCATCAGCAAATCTTTGGCCAATCTTACCACGTCATGTTTTTTGGCTAGTTACTCAAAGCTGTGTATTATATATAGCAATTCTCTAAACCATACTTTTTCTTTCTTTTAATTTTTTTCCTGAGTTTTGCATATGTAATTCTGATGTAATTCAGTGAAGTTATTTCCCACTAGATTAACCCACATACTCAAATTATATTTCTCAGTTTCCAATATAAACACCCAGCTTTGCAGCCCATACGTTTAGCCAAACAAGGAATCCCACTGGTGCCGGTAGAAGTAAAACCCACTGAAAAGGTATATGGATGGCAGAATCAAGACCTCATAAAGCTGAAGACAACTATAGAGTTAACTAATCCCTATACTTGCTCTCTACAGAGGTTTAGAATCCTCCTGAGCAATCCCTCTGTATTGTAATATGCAAGTCATTATAGAGACTCAAGGTAGGATTATTTTCCAGCCTTTCTTTTTCTTTAGCTCTAACAGGATTTGAATTTGCATTTCATTTCTCACTCATATCTTTCCTGCTTGCTTTCAGATTTCCCCATTTGTTCTCTTTCACAAATGGATCTTTGGACAAACATTTTGTATGTGGGATGGGTCGCCATGTTAAAAAGATTATCTCACCATGGAGTCCATCAGCATTCAGCAACAACAGCACTTATATTTTTCTCAGGTTGTCTTTATCTCTTAATCATTATTAGTGGACTGAGATTTATGATATCTTCTTCATCCAGAGATAAAATCAATTAGTTAAAAAATCTCTATCTTGTTAGCTATAGTCAAAAAATGAACTGCAAAGCTGGATGTGTATAATTGTATTTTCCAGTTCAGTGAGCATGTGCACAGGAAAACAGCCACAACCCCCAGCAGGGAATGGTCAGCTGGTCCCAGCCTATTCAGGGGTCTTGGTGCCAGCCAGCTTTCAGAGAGGGAGGGGTGGGCCCTAAGGAATCCAAAGGATTTTCCCGACCCTCTTGGGTAATTTACACCAATCTTAAACATGTATGTTTGTCTGAAGTCTCTTTTATCAGCGTGGTAATCCCATTACTGACAAATGAAGATGTAATCACAGTTTATTCAAATAGTTTGAAAGCTTTATCCCCTATAAAGAGAAAGGAGAAAGTACAATTGGCTGCAAATGACTTCTTAAACTCCTACTGGGACACTAGCAAAGCAAAAATGATTTTTAAAAAGCATCAACGCTTGAGTATAGGATGAAAAGTATTGCCTACAGGGTCCCTGAAGTAAGGAATCTGCTCTTATGGAATTTACATCACACTTAGCACTGTTACTACTAATTTCAATCAGTGAGAGAATAGTGTTCTCTCCTTCGTTTGTCCTACAGTGCTATTTCCTACTAAAGACATCTCTGCTTAATTCCATCTGTAGTCACAAGGGTAGAGATGCTGGTTGAACTGTGTCTCTATTACCAGGGTAACCATCTGCTAATGTGCAGAGATCCTTTTTTTATGAAAGGTACACCAGGAACCAGAAAACTACGGAGAAAAATCTAGAATAGACCACCTTGTACATTTTCAAGGGGAATAATTAGCTATCACAATGTTTTTCCATGAGCCCTGTTTGTAGCAAAGGGAAACAAATACAGAGAAAAGTCTTGGTGCAGAACTGAAGCCTTGAGTACTAACAGCACCATTGAAGTCTCTAAGGTGAGGTGCCAGAGAGGATCCGTGGGAGGTCCTAGGAACCCCTTGTTAAAACTTCTTCATGTGTGGAACAACTTCCTTGTCTTGGGTATAATCCATTCATCCTGCTCTGATACACTTATATAAAGATCATAAAAATAATCTGAAAATTATATCTTCCTCACCCCAGATCACACCAAAGAAGAGTTTTAGTAATTTTATGACTAAATGTATGCTCAGATAGCCTAAAAAGTTAAAATGCAGAAAAAATATTTAGATTATTTTACCTTATGAACAAGGAAAAAAAAATCTGTAGCATTTCAAATTACAAATATAATGATATTTTAAGACAGACTGTATATAATGCAAATTCCTTTATTAGGTAGATATCTTGTACGTAAGTTTCTTGACGTCATAATGAAATTTGCTCTCACTGATAAACAGAATATCATGTTCTGAAGTTTTCAGCAGAAGACAGTACTGCACAAGGTGATGATTCCTTTGCACTTCCATGAACATGAATCCCTTAAGAAAATTGCTTTTTCCCCTAGAAATCCTATTTATTTTTTTATTATTATTATTATTATGACAGTTCCCCAGTCTAGACTAGGAATTAATTACATGAATACGTAAGTAAAATATTTCTGGTTTGAAGAACATATAGTCTAATTAGACTGAAATTAAGAAGAGATACTTGTAGCAAATTGCCATGCACCATACAGCAAGTTAGTTTTGTAGCTGAGAATAGTCTTCTAGAGCTCCATAGGATCATTTTCGGTTAATAAAATCCAGCACTTCCAGTGTAGTGGAACTTGCTCCTTTCTTTTTGCTGAGCCTTTACTTTTGCTGGAACAAGTTTTCTTGTGGCCACACAGTAAACCAGAATTGAGAGGGTAAGAGTAAGACAGCCAGAAAAAAAAAAAAAAAAAGAAAAAAAGTCAATTTTCTGTTGGATCAGTTCCCCACACTGAGTCATTGTTCAGCTGCACAAACTTTCATGGTGGCACAATGGAAGAAATGACAAAGGCATGGATTGGCCTGCCAAGGTGAGGGAAGAGGATGCTCAGCAGTGAGAGCAGCAGTCTAAGTACCAGCACTTACTTTCACCAGCTTCACTCAGCTGAAATGGTGGCCTGTGTTTCCTCATGAGGTTCATCTTAGTGTTGCACTGTACTAGAGCTGCCTTACTGTTGGTAATGACGTCTTCTTTTGGCTCCACACTGCACATACGTGAGTCCAGAAGGAAGTGTTCAGCTATATGAGCGATATCCTCCAAATGACCTGCATCCAGCAGCTTGGAAACCAGGGCTAATAGAAGAGTTGCAGAATCTAGGGGTAAGAAACCTCCACAGAAAAGATTCAGAAAAGCAACAGATATTCTTCTGTCTGTAGGTAGTATTCAGAGTTGATAGGTACCAGGAATCATTGTCCAACTTCTATTTTGTTCTGCTCTTTTTTTTTTTTTCCCCATTGACTTCTATGTTTCATTTGAGCATGTGTGAAGGAATAAATTTCCACAGGTATGTGGAATAACAAATGACAACTGGTTGTAGATTGCTTTTCATTTGATGAAAATACAAAGTCATTAAAACAAGCTGATTGTGCTGAAGATACAGCTTTAATCCTTATTGAAGTTGTTCTCTGAAAAAACACTATAAGAATGCTGCCTATTAATGATCATTTAGTAAAGTGTCCAAAAACACTGGTAGAAGTGATCTGGTAAGGAAGTCTTTGTGAGTCACTAACTACGATTTGCATTATTGTATTTCATTATGTACCTGAAAGAGTAACTTTTTTTCATGTTAGGAGAATAACCTTTGCATGTTGGATGTTTCCAATTAAATACAAACATGAACACTTTTTACCCATTTTCTGTTTGATGCATCATGTCAGACCATGTTTTGGCCCTGTGTACATTTTCCTGCTCTCCGAACAAAAAAGGGATATTTCCAAATTCTTCTTTTTCAACTGGGAGTTCCCTTCCAAAGCTATTTAACTTGTGGATTGCAACACAAAGCAGAGGTCCAGCAGCAAGAGGTACAGAAAAACACCAAGACTATGAATAAGAAGCTGTGCTATACCATGGGAGAGCCCATTACAACTAAGTCAGACCTTTCAAGAAATCTCTGACAATTTTGCTGAGCTCCATCACATCCTTTGCAGCTGTCAAACATGAGCCTTGTTTAGTCTTAAGCAGCACAAGAAGAAGACAGTGCACAACTGATCAGTGCAGTGATGTGTCAAACTGAACGTGAGAATGTGTAAGAAGAAACTTGGGCTTCATTTGGGTTTTGGAGATGGATTCCAAAGCTCACTGCATTCTTCCAGTGGTCTTTGGATTTAATGTATTTGTACATCAGCATCAAAATAATTTCTTATACTTTCAGTTGGGAACTTCCTTAAGGTATTTTTAGCTTGAGGAATGGTTATGTGTGCTGATCATAGAGATAGTATGGTCCCTGTTACCAATCCTATCTCAAGCAGCAGACTCCTGCATTACAGATACTTCCTTTTTAGTGGTGAAGCCCATTTGACTTTGTAGTGTGATGGTACTGCCCCATAAATGAATTATAGAGAGATCTAAACATCAGGAAAATCCAACATAGAGTCAGAATATTGTCCTTGTAATATATGTGCATTATAGTGCCAGGAAAAAAGCATCTTTTGTTTTAAAGTTCCTTAAATTTTTCCTTAGTCCTTTGCCTAAGTCTTATGCCCTTCCTTGAAAATAAAAGTTAAGTTTGCTTTTCCAGTCTAGGTAGTGGGGCTACATATATCTAAATAGGTACAAAAACTAATAATACAGCTGTTGTTTTGCAGTTGTCTGAAAGGACATGGAACAGACTACCTGATGGGTGCTAGGGAATATGGAATCTGCAAGAGTGTGGGATCACTGCTGACAGTCTGACATTCCTGATTCAAGTGGAAAAACTCCAAGTCCAATTTTTCCTTCCTGTTTCTTATGAAAGGATACATATGGCTGCAGCCGTGCCGCTTTTGGCCACGAGCACCTCAAACGTTTTGCAGTATTCATAACGGTGTTTGGTCATTGGAATGAGTACTGGGATAATAACTGGCAAAACTACATTTTTGAAGAACACACCAGGTAGTTCTCCTCTTCCAAGCAATGAATTCTACAGCAATGCTCTGTTCCTAAATACATCTGCAAAGAAGATTGTGTAGCAATGTCTGCAAGAATATGAGCCTGTTTCAGTATTTCAGCTATACTTCATGTCTTGTATTTTATGAATCAGTGAAGAAGGGCACAATGAAAAAGTCCAGAATAAAACAGTCAAAGTAACAGCTAGGAAAATGGTCTGTACTGAAGAACTTTTGGTATTGACATCTCGGATACACTTTTCTAGTCAAGAGGGAAGTACAGCACTATTGAACCAATACAGATAAAACTATGCTATGGAATGGTGTTGTTCTTATAGATGCTCTGTGATAAAACAAACAAACAAAAAGAAAAACAAACCCCAAAACAAACAAAAAAAAATCATTAAAAAGAGAAAAATATATAAGGCTTACGCTTCAGAAAAAAATCTGGAAGTTATCATGATTTAATAATGTAAAAGAAAAGCTTGACACTGTGACCCAAAGGCCAAGAGTTTACATTGACCTAAGGAAAAAAAAAATCATTCTTTCTTTCTCCCCTCCTGCAAGTGCAGAAATACTGATTCTCCAGGGGTAAACCCAATGCCTCCATCTTCACCTCTCTCTCTTCCCCATCTAGATCTGTGTCTTATGTATTCACAGGGCAGCACCACATCCTCTTCACTGCTCCTCGACTTCTTATACAAGATAGGGTTGATTGGCCACATCTGCTAAACAGCTGTGTCTGCCACGTGAGATCACTGAGCAGGAGAGAAGCCACAGCATCATGGTCAAAACAGAATCCTGTCCTGAACTTTTCCTTGACAGCTCACATCACCGAGGCCCCTGCCATGTCCTTACATTGGCTGTGGCAGGTATGTCTCCTGGTACATCATCCAGTACATCATTGGCCCAGGTACCAGAATAGAAGAAATGTCAGTTCTGAGTAAAACTACTAATTTTTGCAAGGCTGAGGCACTAAATTCAGGAATTGCGAGGAACTGCCCGGCTTCTGGTGGACTGCAGCTTACAGTGAAGATGCTCCAGCATCTATTTTGAATAGTAGGTTGAGAAGACCTGGGAAAAGTATAGAAGGTTTTACTGGTATCTAGAATCACCTAAACCTAATGAAGGCTCTGTAGCCTCTAAATTTTAGGTGTTTGGTGCCCAGGATGGAGTCTAAACAGCTCCTACTTCAGTCACCAAACTGAAGATATGTTCTCTCCAAAGGTGGTTGACTGTGGCTGATATGTGTCACATCAGTCCAGGAGCCACACAGCCACACCAGCAGGACACAGTAATAAAGCCAATGAAGCTTCTAGACAGCCTCTCGCAGAACAGGCAAAGCAAGGTCACATCTGCCTAAAGCCAATTGTGTGGCTCAGCCTCTGAATGGATGGTACACTAAAGGAAAATCATGAGGTGAGAGAAGAGGGAGGCGCTATTTTCACTTTTCTCTGAAGCATAAATACTATGCTAAGTGTATTAATTTTAATAAGCGTAAAATTCTGTGCTCACATTTATAAAGAGGTGATTAAAGATCCACGTTTCAAAAATCAGTCCTGAGATAAGGGCTTGTTTTGGTTCAGAACGCCCAGGCTTCTGTTTTGAAATGTGGCCAAATAAAGAAACACAAGTAGCCCTCTGTTGATCTCTGCTGCAGTCAGCAAAGGATGCAAGATTAATGGGGCTGGAAATCAAGGACAAAAGGAATCCTCACCCTGTAATAATGGTTTGGGCGCTCAGCAGGGATTAGAGAGACTTAGGTTCAGTGTTTGATGTTGTATAGTACTTGTATTCCTGGCTGAGTACTCACACTACTAGTCTGCTACACAGAGCAGAGAAGAGAGATAGGAGTGGAATTCACCCATCTATCCTCAGCTAATTTTGTTTTAAACTGAAATTATTCTGTTGGTGTCTGATTCATCTGCTGGGAGAATGTCTAAGAGATATGAGGTCCTCTGTTCACAGAGCGAGAATTTATAAATCTGACAGTCAGTGAATTTAGCAGGTTGTCAAAATGAAGATTTTGGTTTGTTTGTTTTGGATTGCAACTTTATTGCCAGGCACCTGATTTTATTCTGATTTAGATACCTATGTCCCTTATTGGACCTTTTTTTAAAAAAATATTTTTCCTAATTAACCAAGAGGTAGGAGTTAAGTTTTTGAACCAATTCATTTGGAAGACTGTGTTCATTGAAGCATTGGTCAGATTTCAAATACTGTAACCCATAAAAAGCAACAGAATCTTTTGGGAATGAACATTAAAAGGAACAAAACAACTTTTATTTTTAGCTGCTTTAGGAATCAACTATTGAATAATTTCTTTCAGAGGCTTGAAAGAAGGTAAGAAGGAGGTTTTGGGCTTTGCATTTGTTACCCACGGTGGATTGAATATCAATCTTTATATTGACTGGTGTAAATCAGGAGCTGTTCCAATGAAATCAGTAGTTACACAATTGTAAAATCAGTTAGTGATCACAGTCTGGCTACATAGACCTATGGCATTAATCAGTTTTAAAGATCTGGTCCCTAAATACTTAATTTCTAGGAAACAGCACAATGTGACATTACAAGGATCCTATTTAGAGACATACACTCTGCAGATCAAAGCAGGAACTACTGGAAATGCTTTCCGAAGGTATGTGTAACTATAAAATGTTTTGAGTGGCTGCCAGTATTTTGTAATCAGTGTTGTAAAGTTTTGTGATACTCTTGATGTCTGCAGATGTTATGTGGCCCGTGGCACAGAGCTGATGTTCTGAATTACCAATTATATACATAATGGAGCCCTGAGAACTAACTCCTGCCTCCTCTGGGTACTGAGGCAGTCTTTAAACACTAGCAAAGGACTGATGCTATAAATAAAATTTTGTCTCCATAGCGACTGGCAGTTCAGTGCTCAGCTTTCAACACTTTTAAAAGGTAATTACTGTCTTTTTTCTTTATATTTTTCTATTCTTGGTTTATAACAGCAGTAATAACCTCCTGAGTTGGGCATTTCCTGGCAATTAATGACTGACAGTGTTAAGAACACTTGGCTTTACCTCAAGCCCCCAAATCCTCCAGCTGGTCATTAACTGCCAGGAAATGCCCTTCTCCGTAGTCATTATTGCTTAATTATGTAAACCTGGATTAGAAATTTAATTAGATGATTTTAACATTCTCTTATTCTCTCTGCACTTTCTTCCCCCATGTCTCAATTATCAGTATTTGTCACAGTTGTTTGTTGGCATGGCTGATGTTTACTCCAAAATCGTGCCAGTATAGCAAATCCTACAAGGAGTCTCTGTGAAACAAAACTGATTCTCTTTTTAGACTTTGGTCAACAGAATTTATCTGCATACCTACTAGTGAAAAGTACATTAGATTAGGTGGGAAAGAACCTCTAAGTTCTATTTGGTACCGCTTTTATGTGGTGACCAAGAAGAGTCCCCAGTGGGAACTCTCCAGTTTGATGAATGAAGGAAGCTGAATCTCTGCCTTAGCTTTCCAACTCCAACTGTACCTGACTGAAGAAAGAGTGTTCCAGGTATAGCTATGTTTTGTCCCATTTCTTTTAAAAGCCCAAGAGTGTAAATGCTGTAGGTAAATGCCTAAAAACTGGATTAGGGGCTCTGCCTCATTTCTAATCAGACAATCCTTAAAGCTACTTTCACAGATTTGTTTCCTTCATCTGAACATGGGGACACTGTTTAGCTAAGTAATAGCTACTGCAGCATCCAAATAAAGGTGACAAATGAATCTGTTTCTCCCTATTAAACATGCCATTTGTTTATTCATTGCTCCTAAAGAAGATCTCTTGCATAGCACAATTGCTGTAACACTGACCCCATCACGCTACCATCAAATAAATTGGCTTTCAGGAAGGCATTTCCTCTGCAGCCTCAGTGCCACTGACCCATGTGGATACTTGCATCACATTATTGTCACTATTATCCATGTCTTACCACTACATTTATAAAATCCCCCATCTATACCATCTCATTTTAGTCCCAGAATCTTTAGATGGACAGTAAACGGAGATTAACACTAATACTTACCATTCTCTTCTCTTTGAATGAACTAGTAGCCAAACCCTAAAATTCATACTTGTGATTCTAGAAGATCTTCTAAATTATTAATTTGCTTCTGGCTTCCATGCAGGCTGTATGGCACCATTTAATGACTCAGTGTCTCTGATGCTTCATCCAGCTATAACTTCTCGCATGCTTCATAAAATATACCATAATGTTAATTGTTTTAATGTACAAAGGTCATATAATTTGGAGCAAAGGGCACTTTCTATGAAGTCTTATGCATTGTAGCCCTGGCACTAAGTATTACTTTTTGACATATAGTAAATTTTGTAATAAACATAGAAGTAGCAATAATGTCGACATGAAAAGTAGTAATTATGTTACTGAATCATCTCTTTAATTTGAAGCCTTTTTTTAAAAAAAAACACACTATGCCTGACTGCAACCTCCATCAATTCCCAATAAAAACAAAAGCATAAGTGACTTTTGGAAGGTCTCAAGTTTTTAGCATTCCAATAATTTCTACTGAGTATAGTAAAAGAAGCAAAACCAAAATTGCCAGACAAATTGAAAGACTCTAAAAACAATGCAAAATAATATTAATTTTAAAACATGCTTTTTTAAGAGTTTAAAATTTTATAGAAAAATCTATTGAAATGCATATCCATTAGAAAAGTAAACTATGGGTGTTAGATCCAAAATATTTACTCATTATTTTAATTGAGCTATTAAATTATAGTATTCCTTTTTGTGTTACGTATTATACTCACAAAGGTGTTTACATTTGTAGCATGTAACTTTTTGGTGGTAATTAACAAAATAGATAAAGTTGAGGCTAGCCTGTTGTGCAGGTGGAGAAGCCTTTTACTCCTTAATAAGAGGTAGACAAGGTAACTAATTTCCACCTGCCTCTTTAAAGGCACGCTAAAAGTGACAAAGGTGGCATAGAGCAGACTTCCAGTCTTTTGCTCACATGCTGGTGGAAAAATGAGGCAAGTATGCAAAGCTGAACACTTGCTGTTGGTCTTGGTTTTCTTTCTGTTCACTCCACATCCCTGATTTTCTCTGAACCTGCCCTGCACAGCTGTAAGGCTGTGCTTGAGAGGAACCCTGCTCTTTTCTGTGGGGTGGCATGTGCAGAATGCCAGGCATTCTCCATCCAGCTACTTCTGGGAAAGTAATACAGAAATAACAACGGCTTTGAGGCAGCTTTTAAGGAATTCGCTTCTGATCACAGTGAATTGATTCAATCTCTATTATTAAGTTAAAATATGTGACAGAATTGAAGAATTCCCTCCTTCCCTAAGATAGGGTGAACCAGAGATTGGAGATAAAATCTGGACCATGATAGATGTTTATTCATATCTTGGCTCTACTATTGACTTGTTGCTTCAGTTTTGTGCCTCAGATTCCCAAATATATAATTAAACTTGCTTCCTGTGTAACAGTGATGTTGATGTATACTGACAAATAGCACTAAATAAGAATTAATTGAGAAATCTCACCAGTTCAGCAGAAGGAATGAGAAGACAGAAAAAAAACTCTTATTTTACACACCAAGAGAGGTAATGCTTCCTGTGATGTGATGCTTCATAATCTACAGTAGGTGTGGAGCTGACACTTCAGAAATAAAAGTTTATCGTCTTGTTATCTTCATTACAATAGTGTATATTTTGCAATTTGAAAGCTTGCTAAAGCATTAACATAATAATGTGAAGTAACTCTTTCTCCTGTGTCTTCTATACACTGTACCTTAGCTAATAAACTAAGCACTTTAGGCACTTTAGTTAGTGTATTTTTTGAAGCTTGAGTGGCTAAAAATATTCAGTAAACATAAGGAAACTTAACAGTTAATACTAACAGGTCACTGTCAGGCGTATCAGACTACAGACAAATTCAATTGCTAATGAGATTGCTAGTCTAACTTCCCATTTCAGAATATAGAGTGAATAGGAAAGAATAGGAAAAAAAGATAAAGCTCTGAAATATATTACAGAAAATGAAGATTTCTTGATGAATGACATTTGCAGAAAAAAAATAAATATTTAGAAATACTTTTGTTTTCCATGGTGAAAGACTATTATTCTTCTTGTTCTCCCAGAACAGGTTTTGAGCTCAATGGGAGCAAAGAATTGTTGATTTAGCAAGGATTACAAGACTGATCCTCACATTATACAACAGAATTTATCCACCTCAGGAATTACTTCAGATTCCCTCTCTTTGTGTGAGACTCAGCGATGAATCAAAAGGCTATTAGCTGCTGTAATTTATATAATCTTCTACTTCTCTTGTGTTGCAAAAAAAAAAATGCATTCAGATAAGACTATTTAAGGAATTCTTTGTACAGAGAAGTATTGTCAGCATAACTTATATTGCATTAGCTGAGTTGATATTGCACCAATTAAATGCATTCATGCTGTTGTGTCGATGTCCTCACAGCATTATATTATGATCTTTTCATTGCAGACAAGGTGTCTGAGCCTTGCTGGCATTGTTTGAAGTTCATTGTGTTGTGGATAGTTTTTATGATATACTGTGGGATACCTCTCTGAGTCTGAAGGAGCAATGGTTGCAGTGGCCACTTTCTAATTTAAATTCACTTGGAATGCTATTCTGCTTCTGAGTTGTCCTTCACTTGCATGGTTGAAACACAGAAGAACACAATACTTGTCCCTTATCTAACAGGAAAGCAAAGTCCTTTATCAGAGGGCTGAAATGTTCATGGGTAGCCTCATTTCTCAATCTTGAGATTCTGATATTTTTGGGGAGGAGATTTACAGCTGAAATAATCCATGTGAGACTGTCTTTATGTTGTAATCTAGCTGAAAAATCACAGAGGAGAAGTTTTCCTGTACAAGGCCCCTAGCAGACTTTAAGGGTCACTGCTGACACATTTTAAGTTTTTGTGCAGGCTTCATTCCTTTGGTGTTTGATGTCCTCCACTGGCAAGCCCAGATGCAGCCACAATATATGCACAGAAACTGTGAGTGCAGGTTTCATACCCTCTGCATCAAGTAACACGGAGTATGTGTTCCCCATATGTGGAGCCAACCAGGAAGCAGTGAGGGACCTGGGACAGTTTCTTTAGCTTTATTGATAAATCTCTGCCTCATATACTGCAGAAGAAAATTGGAAAAAATATTTGAAAGGGTCTTAATTATTTTAAAAATTAACTAACACTTTGAGACAAATTTTTCTATACTCTTATTTTCACTAGATAAGAGCAGACAGATTTCTGTAGCAGTTTCTGTGTGTTTTTCATCACATTTTCATGGAAATGTTATTTGGGGGTTTTTGGTTTCTTTTAAATACCTCTAGTTTTTGGAAAGCATGTAACAGAGACATGGACTTTACAGTTTAAGCATAATCTTAAACTAAGAAAAGATTCAGGAATAATATTGACCTCTGTCCCCCTGCAATAAAAGAAAGCTTCCTATTTTTTGCCCTTCCTTTCAGCATGAAGGAAGTTTTCTGTAAAATGCGAGTCATGCCGAGAATGAATGGTACATTGCATGAGGCCGCTCATAGGAGCCAAACTCAGTGTGAAGGAGCAGCGTGTAAGCAGGGCTGTATGTTCTGAAAGGCAGGCAGTGAGGGATAGAATCATGTCATGAATGGTGAAGGAGCAGGAATGAGCCAGCTGATTAAACTGATAGGAGCCAAACAGTGCTGTGGAGCCTTTGATGAGTGTCAGAGGTCATCTCCATACAGTTCCCCAAGTCCCCAGGACACACAACCTTGCTGACCTAGTCACTAGATCAGACAAGAGCGTTGAGACTTCAGCAAACAACAACCTAACAGATTAAGATAACTGATAGACTGCTAAGCAAATGCTGTAAAAACGAGTGAAGGAGAAGCAGCTTGTCAAGAAGGGAAAACTGGAGGAAAGAGGGAAAGAAATTGTTCTGAAAATGACTTTTTTTTTGGTCTAAATACTAGTACCAGGACATATGAGAAACTCAGGGTAACCACCATTGACATAAAGATACCTTAACTGCAAATTGTTGAAGTCTGTACTCATGTTAATTCTTCTTCTGCTAAAGAATTTATGGAATTTAGGTATTTCTTTAGCTGTCTGGGGGGTTTCAGTATTTACATACCATTTTAAAATGAATGAGGTATGAACCTAAAAATATAGTCAGCTGCATTGTGTGCACTGTTCCACTCCTTTGTTCTTGTTTTTTAGTGCTGGTTTGCTTTGCTTTTTGCAGCATTTAACAAAAGAGACAAAAGACTACCTCGAGCAAATGTTATGAGAGATGCTAATTTAGATTGTTAAAGCAGTATGTCTATAATGGTATAACACTGTGCCAAGCTACTAATCTCCATAGTGAGATGCTTAGTTATTTACAACCCAAAATGTGACACTTATGCATGCCAGAAGCACCCTTGAGGCTTCAGTAAGTATCTTTGGTGTGTGTGCCTTCCCCTGTGTGTGTGCAACTGTCGAAATGCTCACCTGTTTGGGTTGGTTTTGATATGGCCACAATAATAAATGCATCTGATATCAAAAGTTCACTATGGAAAAAGTTATAGAAAAGCAATGATGACTGACCTTGAGTACTGCATCCAGCTTTGGGGTCCTCAACACAGGAAGGACATCGACCTGTTGGTTTGAGTCCAGAGAAGAATGATTAAGTTGATTGTAGGGATAGGGCAACTTTCCTGTGAGGAAAGGCTGAGACAATTGGGATTGTTCAGCCTGGAGAAGAGAAGGCTTCAGGGTGAGCTAATTGCAGCCTTTCAGTACCTGAAGGGAGCCTACAGGAAAGATGGGGAGGGACTTTTCACAACAGCATGTAGTAACAAGACAAGGAGAAATGGCTTTAAACTGAAAGAGAGTAGGTTTCGAACAGATGTTAGGAAGAAATTCTTTGCTGTGAGGGCAGTAGGGCATTGGAACAGCTTGTGGGTGTACTATCCCTGGAGTGTGTAAGTCCAGGTTTGATGGAGTTTTGAAAAACCTGGTCTAGTGAAAGCTGTCCCTGTCCGTGGCAGGGGGGTTCAACCTAGATGATCTTTAAGGTTCCTTCCAACTCAGGCCATTCTATGATTCTATTATTTCTATTTTTGTTTTAGAAGCATCTAATATATATCACGGAGGTATACTCTGCGTAAATAAAAGTGTCAATGGCTATGTGAGATGTCAGATGTCCTAGGGTGCTTGAGACAGACACCTGAAGCTGGCAAGTATGACCTGGGACCTGTGAGAGACCTTCATGCTTCTGGAAGGGAGGCACTCTGTGTGATCTTTGATGCTATTAAGGGCCTGATTTGGGTGATCTAATCACTGGAGGTTGTGTCTTCTCTTCAGTATTGTATTGCCAGCACAGCTGAGAGTAGAAGTTCCATTCAGGAGGCATTAGCTACATCGTTCTTCCCTGTGAACTGACATGATGCAAACGACATGTGAGGTGGGATCCATTTATGCAGGTTTGGGTCTTGCTGAAAGGTAACATGATTTTGAGAAGCAGGACTTATTTGCTGTGGCACAGGACTGAGCTGACACAACTAAATGGTTTCCAGAGTACAGCTTGCTCACTGGCAAGTCCAGCTGGCAATTGGTAGCACATGGCATTGTGGTCACACCCTGAGAGGCAAAAATCAGTCTGGGCTCTGCTCCACCTTGTGTGTTGCCATCAGAATCATTCACTGAGTTCATGTGGCAAATTGTGATTTTGAACAAGCCAGGAGGAGCTGGACTTGCAAAACTTCAGCTTGAGTTTCTAAGAGTTAGTAGCAAGAAAGTAGAAAATCTGATATATAAATTGAGAATGGCTAAAATAGGCATGTGGAAAGAAAATGAATGAGATACTTTTTACTTTTGTTCTTTATAATATGAGACACTGTGTAAAAGGAAAATCAGAATAGTGTTATGAGTGAAATTAAATTGTACAGATGAGATACAGAACTTACCCTGCACAGTTCTTCCATTCACAATCACAGATAAACTTATTTTTCAGAAGCTTACGTGGTTTGTTTAGTTAAACAAATTTCCTTAGAGACATAACTGACTATTTTTTAGCAGAACACTCACAGTAACAATTACCTGCGTTCTCAATGTCCATGAGCCTCAATAAACAGCCCATGGATTTATGTCTTAGTGAGAACCAACCTATTAGTTTCAGCCATAAATCTCATGTGCCTTGTGTGCAAAGTGAATTTTAATAAAAATCATATAAGGAGCCAGACTTGCTAGGCAGGGTTTCACATGGCTGCCAACATTTGAAAACAATTAATAGAGACCTTTTGGGGGAGGGTAAGTAAAACCATGTCTTTAGCTCCCGTTGAAATACAGTGGACTCAGTGAACTTGCCTGAAGGACAGAATAAAGAGGGGGTTTTTTTCTATTAAAAAAATAAAAAAAGAAATCGAGGCCATCACTTCTAAATAAGGGCAAATGGAATGGAAAAGGTCATTCCTTTGAGTTTGCAATCTCATCCTCTTCGACACCCTGCTGCCAGGGAAATGACAATAAGTATCTTAAAATTAAGCAGCAAAATAAAATAAATATACATCTGCACTCCCTGGTCTGAAAATGAATTCTGGCCCCTGATGAACAGAGGTAATGTATGTGTTCAGTTTCCAAACTCTCATCTTTGGTGCTCCTTGTGCATTCTGTGCCTGAGTGTACAGATCGTGTCGTGTCGAACAGAGTCCAAAAGACAAAGCTAAGAGTCACTGCTCATTTTTATTCTGGTGATCGTATTAGTTTTATAAGCAAATATTTCAGGCATAGAAAAATAAATTTGAAAAGTTCAAAGAGAAAAGGTTAGGGCCTGAGCTTCAGATGCTTTGTACTGTCTCCACAGTGCTGAGGGCGGAAAGGTTGCTCCGAAGGGGAGGCCAGGGATTTCTGTAACACACGAGGAGCCTCCCAGGGTCTTGGTGTTGTGTCTGCCCAGCCTGTACAGGACTAGTTCAGCTGGTGTAAATTAACCCAGCTCACAGGCTATAATATACTGCTATAATATACTGAGGAATGGATGCCTTATCACCAGGCTGGTAAAGGACCTCAGGATTGAAAGGTGCCGTTTATACTGAGTTTAACCAAATACAGCTGAGGGCAGGTCCACTTTGTGTCCAACACCAATAAATATGTAGACTTGGTTTAGGTAGGGAACTCTGACAGTGATAAGGGGATAGCTACACTCTACCTGTCTGCTTTTAAGAAACACGACATATGTTTCGAGTTACCAAAATGGCATACACAAGTACTACATATATACTGTGTATGCTGTGCTGCTACTCACATACTCATGTTTAAATCCAAGTTGGGATGGTTATAATGAAATTAATGTTATAACTGCAGATGGAGTCAATCTCTTTCCCTTGTAAGTTTTTGATGGAATAAAGTGATTGGCACTGGTGTTATGGCAAATTTTCTTGAGCAGTCAAGGTGTGGGTCCCCTTATCCACTACCATTCATATATACATATTATTCTGTACACCCTGAAGCTTGGGTAAATTATTCAGGATTCATAATCTTAAATCCAAACAGACTGAATTTCAGCCAGGTATCCAATGTCCAAACACAGAGAGCTAAATTCAGTTAGCATGTCACTGTTGCTGCAGGTATTTGTAGTCAAAAAATGCCATGAGTTTAGGTAGTCCCATTCAATATGGGAAGAAGGAGCAAGCTGTTTTCCTCCCTAGATAACTTTTCTGCCATACTTTCCTATTCTTTCAGGAATGTGATGGGATATCTGGTTGACTTTGATATTTTCAGATTTTTGCAATGAAGATGTCTTCACATCTTAAAGCAGCGTGAAGATTAATTTGACATATACAGAAAGTCAGTACTCCTCCTTGTTGAGGAAGTACTAAATAATAGTTTCTGCCTTCAGATATGGGTACACTGATCTGATTTGAGTTAATTCCAGCCAAGTTTATATAGTTAAGATCAGACCGGACTGCAGTATTATATTGGTGGGCATGGGGAAGACAGTGGGAGCAGAATGGTCAAGAACAATAAGATAGTTTAAGAACTGAGCATTGAATTCAATTTGTACTCTGGTACAGGATTTGCTCAGTTCTGTAATATATCCTTTAAGGCTATTAAAAGCTTGATAAAGAAAAAAGAGGTATCTTTCCATCTACTTCTGTGGTCTTTTGGACTTGGGAGTCTTTTGCTATCTTGCAGTAAATGCTTGGGTATAAGCTGAGACAACCTTCCTTTTTTTGTCTCTGTAGATCCTATGGAGACTGCTCAAATTACCCAAGAGCATTGTGGTAGTGTATTATTTTCCTGGATCTAACTTTGTGTAATTACACACAGGTAATCCTGGTTTATTTCTGTTATCCCTTAATTGAGCTATAAGATTTTTTTTAAGCTTAAAAAACACTACAGGCATTTCAAGGGCTCTAAATTAAAATGCAACAAACTGAAAAAGAACCCTCCCCAGTTAATGCTATTGACTGATAATCTGCCAAATTTAATTGCAAAAGAAGTGTGGATTTTTTAAATTACAAATTCCCAAAGAGATTCTTCAAAATAACTATGTGGATTTTTTTTTTTTTTTTTTTTTTCAACTGCCCTGGAGTTCTGTGTCTCTATTTTCTCAGTCTGAGGTATGGTTTTATGGCTAAAGTATCAGACCCCTGCAAACAGAGGTTCACAAGGGAAATCCTGGTAGATCTTTAGCTGCATGGGTGGGCGCAGCCCTAGCTATTGCATCTCTCTAAGTCTTCACCCTGTCACTTTTGTAACAGTGGCACCTGTTAACAGTGCTGCTGCAGTCTCTCACTGGTTCCATTATAAACTTCTCTTTTCATGAGTTCATTTCTTGGGTAATAAAAGTTTCCTCACTGCTGAAACTTGGCTGAAAGTGACTTTGGCTGGGAACAATTAATATTAATATTTTTAATATATATTTCCTTTTAAAAATCTTTCTGTTATTTTTAAATTAGAGGAGAAAGATATTTACAGGGTTCAGCTGCCTACTCCTTGCATATACAACCAAGTCTGATGGTCCTATTTACAGTTAGATGCCAGGTAGAAATTGGGGGATCTGATTGTCCTGTGGTTGACACAGCACAAAAGTAACTCAACTGCTGTCAAGGGATGATGACAAGCTATGTGGAAGGTCTTCTGTCTACTTGCATGAACCAGTTCCTAGCAAGAGTGAAGACCTTAGGCCAGGGTTTTCGGAAATAAGTATGTCCAGAAATTTAAAGTTAAGTGAAGGAAGAGCACAATGGCAGTAGGTTCTCCGTCCCAGAAGTGAGTCGAGCACAATGGCAGTAGGTTCTCCGTCCCAGAAGTGAGTCATGCACACTAAGTTTCTAGAGAGAGTAATTTAAAGCAGCTCAAAGAGTGTAACCTCTGCATGTGGTGCCCACCAGGTGCACCTGTGCTTTCACTGGATGGGTAATATTGAGCAGGGCTGAGGTCAAAGTGTGTCCTGCCATCCCATCACACATTACTCAAGGTTTGCTAATCTGCTTTCCCGCTGCTGTTCCCAGGTATCCTTGTCTGACACTGAGTTTCCAGTAGCCCTCATCTCCCATCAATGCATGGATTTCCTTTCCTCCCTCTGCCACTCAGCACTGGTAAAAGGCAGCCCAGCTCCCTAACTCCACAGCTCCTGGCTGTGCATGCTGGTGACAAAACTCCTGTATCCAACATTTCTCATACCCTTATTGAAGGAAGCTATTCCCTCTTTGCTTTCCAAAAAGCTGGGCAGGTCGGTGAAGGTTGTCGTATTTAAGGTTGTCGTGACTGATGTAGAGCATTTGGGAGTATTTGTGAAAACAGTATCTCCTCCTTGTGTTTCAAATAATTCTGAGCTAGAGTATGTACATGGTGCCGAGATATTTAGCAATAGGGACCAGCTCTTCATTCCAAACAGGAAGCAATACATAAATTAGAAGATTCCTACAAGTCCACAAGGGCAGCGTCCCCACCAAGGAATTTTGGACAAAAACACTTTGCTGAAATAAAAAATAACCTCAATTTGAACTGGGGTATGCAAAGAAAATCTCTAACGTTTCCTTCTTTTTATATACAGGATTTAGGTAGTAAACAGACCATGTGAGGATCTGGGTGAATTTTATTCTTTTCAAACCAAACAATCATCATATTTTATTTTTTTTCTTTTTAAATTTAGAACACCAAGTAGAAAGTGACTGGTGAACAAAGCAGCAGCCTTTCACTTTTGCAGCAGTGGGTGCGACCATTTCCTAAGCAGTGTTTCAGTGTATGCATTTTCTGCTATGTAGCTACTGGGCATGCCTTCAGCTCTGCCCTATCTTTCCCTCATGCAGGTGCACCATCAGGCGCAGCAGTGGCTCTTGCTGGGGAGGAGCAAGGATGACCATTTTGTTGCTTGGGCAGGGAGCGTGAAGCAGCTCACACACACACACACACACACACACACGCACGCACACACACTCACCCCTCCATACACACACTCTGACCAGCGATCCCTGCCTTGGGTGCCCTGGACTGAGCACATGCACATGCTGCCCACCCAGCCACCCAGCCTGCCGGTGGGCATTCTAACTGCAGTCTGGAGAGCTACTCTCCATTTCTCTCAAAGGCTGGTTTATATCACTTGGAGCATGTGGTGCTAAACCATTCAGGTAAGAGGTGCAGTACTGACTTCAGATCCCTTCCAGCCCTCAGTAAGAGTGGATATTTGAAACAAGTTCTTAGACCCAAAGCACAAGTTAGCTCTCCATGCCCAACTGGAACTATCCTACCTACTGTTTAAGAAAGAGAAGGGTGAATAACTCTATTACAAGGCAATGAGAATGCTTTTCCAGGAACTAGGATACCCAGCTGCCAGCCCTTCCTCAAATGTCAGCCTAAGTACATACTCTAACATAGTGTATCATGCTGGACTCTCCAGCACATCTGGGCAAGGAGAGGTCTTAGAACACACAAAAAATCAAATTCTCCCATCATCCCCTCATGTCCAAACTACAGGCCTACAGCACCCCTACTTTCCCCTCAGCAGTGATGTGAAACTTGCCTCTCTTCCTTTGATTTTCTTGCTCACTCCTAAAATGCTGTGCATTGAATGCAGCCATTGAGCAAAGAAGAAAACTCACTTTTCTTGGTTTATGTCTTGGTAAGGAAGAAGGTGGGTACTACCTGAATTTTTCATCCCATCTTCTTTCCCATCATCCTTCCCCCTCCCTATTCACTGCAAACTGGAAGAAAAAAAAACAAAAAGCAAACAAGCAAACCATACCCCAGCAGGCTGGCCTCAGCTCCCATGTGCCCTCTCAAGTAAGCTGCTTCTCTGCCTTTATTTTCCCATTGCTGAAATGAAGATTATGCATATCATGGGAGAAATCGTAGTCTATATTCGGAGGAATTTACTGATTTTTGCTAGCTGCTGTCCTGGTCCTAATGTAAATCATGTATTACCATTTTATAGAAGGAATTGGGCTGAATCCTACAATGCTGTCTGGAAGAATGATCAGCATTTTATAAAATCTTTATCAAATGGGGTCCTCTTCCTCTTACCCAGACACCTCTCCTGTTTCAGACACCTCTCCTGTTCCAGTATTACAGATATAGACTTCCTCAGACATGCTGATTTACAACTTGATATGTGGAAGAAGAGGAATCAGGTCCAGGGACTTCAGATTATTCTATTTTTAAGCACCAACAATTAGATGTTATGCAGTTAACTAACAACAGGGTGGAAAAAAACTAAGAGGAATTGTAAATATATCCTAATAATTGTATTGGAGCATAGGATTTATAATTACTAAATGTGTGATAACTGCTTCCTAAATGCCCATGCTCTTTAAACAACCTAATTTATAATTTAAAAAGCTGACAACTCTTAAAGTGTTTTATTTTATCTTGTCTGAAATAATTGAAGAGTAAGTTATTGAAAACCTTTATTTTTCATTAGCCTTAAATTCAACTACAATTAATGTGCTCAATTTGATTATAAACTGCACAAATTAAACAATAAAGAGCTGTCTAATGAGAAATTAATTATGAGGAACAGAAGAGGAGCTGGGCTGGATAAAAGCAATAAGTTATGGCCTATGGCAGGATGTGTCAGGTTTTAAAGGAGACAAAGGGCTTTTTCCTCAATGTGTGCCAGTGCTGATAGGGCTCATCACAGATCAGTAGATCCAGAAGCCATAACAGCACGGTAATTGAAACTGCCAAAATCAATAGTGCTGACAACCTTAATTAAATTAAATATGTCTCTGATGAGCTCAAACAGCATGGCAGCGCACCACTTGACCCTTTCTCGGAGCCCCACTTGATAGAGTGCAGCATGCAGCATGATGGATTTCACCCCCGAGGACCACTGGAGCCCTCGCGCTACTGTAGAAAATTGCTCCAAGAGTGATGGTCTCCCCAGAGCAACTGTAGCTTTGACTCCAAAGTGCAGCCCTGAGTTCATCGCCTGCTCTGGCTTTTGCTTTGCCTGGAAAGCATGGGGGACTACTTTGCTGAGAGCAGCCTGGGGAACTTTGTCATCGTGTCAACTTTCTGCCCTCCTCCCAGCAAAAATAACAGTTTTGTTTGCTAAACAGGCAAACAACTTCCATCACAGCTGGCTGGCTGAGAAGCAGTTCTGACTTTATTGCAAGCAGCATAGCTGGGAGATCCACTTGGAATTGGGTCTAATTCAGCCTGGGTTTTTACTTTTTATCTTTCTGAAATAAAGAGATTGGGTTGAGACATCCTGGAATTATTTGAAAGATCATTGTTGGATTATAAGGGAGAAAAAATGAACTATAAATGGGCAAGAGACAAAGAAATATTCTTGTTGCTTAAACCACAGAGCTGGAATCTCAGTTCAGCTGTACAGTCAGCAGTTGTTTTTCTCACTAGGAAATTACACGAGTAAATATTTTTGCAGAGTGCTGTTCTCTTGACCATGTAGCGCTGACTTCCTAAACAACATGAAATAATTGTACCTTTAAGTTTTCAAAATGTTTATGTCAGCATTAACAAACTGTTCCTTCATTATAAGCCTGTCAAAGATCAGAGGCTTAGATTATTGAAGTAGATTCCTTTCAAATGCTGAAGTTGTTGCTGTGACAACCGGGGGAGAGAAGAGATTGTTTGAGGTGGACAAACTGGGTTTTCCATACCAAAAGGTTTAAAGTAATCTACCTCCCTGTTTAGAAAAATTACTCCAGTCACAGTAAACACCCCCCAGCTAAAGGTAAAGGTCTCAGAAGGTAAAACATTGCATCTAAAAACCTATGGGTTTAAATTATGCTGTTGAGGTTTAGATATATATGAATTAGGCTAATCTTAAATAAATGTGATCCACAAATTCTAATTCTGTTTCATGTATAACATTTTATGAAAGACACCTATTCAATATATTTTGGAGCATTGCTGTTCTGCTAGGAACTTGGACAGAATTTATGACACTAGAAAAATTATACAAAAGACGATATCCTTGAATCACGAGCAGGCCCTCCCTCCCTCCCAGTACCATTTATGGCACTGCTAATTTAAATGTGGTTCTGTGTCAGGCAAACTGTTTTATAGCAGCCTCTAATCCAGCCCTGAAAACTTTGTAATCCAATGCATAAGAAAGCAGTTTGCAGGGAGTGGGAGTAGAGTTTGTGTTTTGAAAATGTCTCAGCCCAGCTTTTCCTTTTTTCCCCTTTTTTTTCCCCTTCTTTTTCATTTCTTTTTTTTTTTTTCATTTTCCTTCCCCTTCTCCTTCTCATTCCCTGTCCCATTCCCCCTCCCCTTACCCTTCCTTTCCCCTTTCGTTTTTTAACTTTGAGTTAAATAAAAATAAAAATGACCTTTTTATGCTCCAAGTGCTGTGTATTGTTTTCATTATTATTAGTGGAGTGTTATAACACTGCAGGGTTCAGATAGATGCCAAACTCCCCATAAGAATCTCTAGGGTCTGGTACAACCTCTGCCTTTGAAAGCTACTTGCCTTTCACTGACAGCATCAAATAATAACAAATTATTAATAAAAAAATATTACTTATGGTATCAGCAGTAAAAAATGCCTTTACTCTCACTTCTTCTTAAAGCAGAATGAAGAACCTTTTTGCCTTGTGGCAGTGCTGTTAACATTGCTTGGTTATGAAAGGCAAAAAGAGCTTCTGGAGCAAAAAGAACTTTCCAGAGAGTGAAATGGAACAGAAACTTCTTGTGCAGAACAGGAGCTGTAATTGCATCTCTAGAACAGCAGAGTGGAAAACAGCCAAGAGGGTTGCTCACCCTCAGCATGAGGCCCAAAAGCCATTGAAGCACAGCTCCTGCTTCGGTGTCTCCTTCAGCTTCCATGACAATGTTGATTTTTTGGCCAGCTGACTGGTTATCTGCCTGTTGCCTAAAATACATACTGCTAGCCTCATCTGATCCTGTAGGGTTCTCACCATCTTCTGTCTTCTCCTTGTTGGACTTTCTTTTTACCACTCTTTTCCTGTCGCATCTGAGCCCCAATAGATGCTTTTACCCCACCATACTTGGTGGTGAGTGTAAAGCAGCTGAGCCCTTTGCTGGAGGGGGTACAGTTGGGATGTACACTTTGGGAGCAAATGCTGCCAGCACAACCACTCATCTTCTCAGTGCTACTGGTGCTACAAGTCAGAAGAGTTTTACTGCCTGAAAAACAATTTACTGAGACAAGACACTTGGGGTAGACTCCTTTTGTGATACTGACCTAATGCATGGGAGAAGGGCAAGAAGCTGAGCTCGCTGGTGGCTTTTATTTGAATCCCTCTGCAAGGAGACAGGTTCCCTGATGCTTGGTGGAAAGAGCAGAAGCATTGTGTCCCATGGTGCAACACGAAGCATCCCTATTGCACTGGATCCTGCCATGTCAGTGAGCTGCCTCAGCTGCCCTGCCTTTGGACACAGTGAAAGCAGACTCCCTTGGACACCATAAGAGGATTTTAAGTAAGAAAATTAAGGATTTAAGAAAAGGCTGTGGATATTTCTGGAAGGACTCATGATGTTAATGAAAGTCTCCAATCAGAAAGCAGTGTCAAATTTACATTTTTCTGGAAAGTCTGAGCTGACAAAACGTGGATTTAAAAGCTTCAGTCCTTGAGGTTTTGTGTTTTTAGTTTCTCTTGACCAGTGCATCCGTAGCAAGCCAAATATTCAATCTCACTCTTGTTGGGAAAACAGTTTAAAATAAGTGATTCTTAATCTGCTTATTCAAGACAGAGATATGGTCTGGAGCCAAACTTTTCTGAATGTTCTGTTATTTTTGGCCATCCATATTATATCTCTCTAATCTTGAAGAACCCAAAGTATTTACTTGTTGCCAAAGAAACGCTTTATGTTTAGGAGAGATCTCTTTAGTTAAAGGCACCTTCACCAGTCAGTTTTCAACCCTCCATTCTGTCTGTGGCAGCTGACCTCCAAGTCACCACAGAGGGTGGCCCTTGCCACCAAGACTGGATTATATAAACCCTTTATTTTAAAGCAAAAAATAGAACAGCATAAAGCTTTAGAATTGAATCTCAGTTTGCGTATTCTACTAATAATTTGGCCTTTATCTCTTGCATTGTTCTGTGTACTCTGAAGCTTCTGATTAATCTTGAGTGATGCGTCTGAGCTAGTCTTGTGTCACCAGCCTTTGCAGTGAGGAAGAAAACTAAGATAGAAAGACAGATAGCTCGGAAGGAGCAATTTGTATAAGGAGGAGAGTCACATTGATCATGTCATAGCACTACTACTAGTTACACAGCCATTTCAGCTCCAAGTAAAAAAGATTCATTTCCACAAAAGAACCTTGGCTTGAATAGCCATAGAGAGTGAAAGCCAGGCAAAGTAATTTCCAAGATGCACAGTTTTAAGAAAAAAAATAGAAGAAAACTGAAAGAATGCATGAAATGTCTCCTAAAAAGCCTATATAGGAATGAGTTTTCTGCATGATTAAAAAAGAAGATACTCTGAGGACTGTAGATCCTAGTGATAACAATAAAGCAAGTGCAGGTGTATTGCTGCACATGCCCTTTCATAAATATTCCAGCTGCAGCTGACCTTGCTAAAGTCACTTCGTGCTCCCCAAAACTTATCTCTGCCTTCATACCAGCAAAATCTGAGCAATGGCTGGCAGCTGCTGTTTCAGCTGCTGTTTACTGATTTCAATCACCCCATATTGGCTGTTGTATTTATCTTACCCATGAGCCTGCAATCTAATTATAAATGTTCAATGTTCTACTTGTACAGTATCAAGTTCCTGAGTTAATGACTTTCAAATCAGGGCTTTTTATTTGCAGTCAGTGTTTGAATGTATTCAGGTTTTGGGTACAACTGCATCAAAAGTGGGAATTTCTGTACTGGGCTGGATCATCAAATATGATGACCCATTAACATTTCACTCCAAGCAAAATATGATGTGAAATGCAGCTGAGGTGTTGCTGGCAAACTGTGTAGTTGGAAAGGTGATTTTGCAGTCTTACACTGCTCAAAGAGGTGCTTCTGTATCACACGCTGTATGTCATCAGACTGGATCCATTTTCAATATAGTCACAACTACTTTTCAGACTTCTAACAGCTTGAACTTGTCTTATGTTCCAACATTAACAAAAATTAGTACCAACTCTTTCATTTTTCCTGAAAAAATCAGTTACCGTATTTTGTTGAAGAATACCACGATGTTAGCGTATTTATTGTTTTGTTGTATAGTGATGGAATCCACAATAATTTTTTTAAGGACAGAACTGAGATTTTTCTGTATACTTCTTCCTTTTCTGCTTAAAATTGTTAAATAAAAATGGCAGGATTATTAATGGTCTTCAGTTGTTACTAAGATATGCTTTTGTTTAATTGTTTCTAAATAACGCTTATTATTGTCTTTAGTTTTGTCTTCAGTTTTTTCTTCATAAAGACACAGTTAAATAATGTCACTTTGTCCTTTCATTCATTTTGATTTAAATTCTAGAAACTTTTGATGCCTTGATAGTATCTTTTGACAACACAGAAATGTAATGAACTGTGAATGCCCTGAAGCACAGACCTTCAAAATTTAGAATAACATGAGTTCACACTGAAGGACATTTTATTGCCTTATTATTATACTATTACGGGAAATAGTCTTAGGAGGAATGGGAATATTAAGAAATTATTGTTCATTTGAGTCATAGGTCAAATCAGAGGCCTTATTGCAAATGTATAGAAATTATCTTTACAGCTCCTAGAAGGTTAGATGGAGTTCAAGGCCAAGTATTCATACAACTGAGAAAGGTCAAATTATACATATGATAATACTTGGTGACAACAAAGCCAAAGGTCAAGTCTGAGGCATTATTGTGGCACATACAGGGAAAATTACCATTCAGATATCATATGGCATTCCTGCTGCCTACAGGGCCAGATTCTCATCTTCATTCTGCTGTTGTAAAACAAGAGATCCCAGTTAAGCACCTGTGCATTTTAAAGACTGAGTTTATCCTTGAATCTTTAGCCATAGTTCAATAAATTTTCCATTAGAGAAAGTAAACAGCTTCCCCTCAATACTCTGCCATTTCCATATTTTAAGATGTGTAGACTTTTCAACTGATAAATGGTCTCCAAGAATTTCCATTTTGTTGTTGCAATATTTATGCATCCTGAATTCCTAGACAAAAAATAACCAAAGTCCACTCTTGCAAAATCTATAGAGTTAGAAAGAAAATTTATATTGTGAGTTACAAAAAAAGTACAGATATGCTTATTTACTTTTTGTTGCACATTTTAGACAACTGATTTTTTGGATATGTTGCAAGCAATTTTTTGCTATCAGAGTGAAACTTTTAATTATACTCATTTTGAAAATGTTTGATTTAGAGTTCGCTGTCTTGGATAAGTGGAAGAATGAAAATTGAATTCGTGAATGAATGAATGATGTTTGAAACCATTGTTCTTCTAAGTTGTTTACAAGGCCCTGAAAATAGCCCACTTAAGAAACAGGTTGCAGAATTTAAGGAAGAAAATTCAGCTTTTAGAGCAAACTTTTTTTTTTTTTGTTCTGATTGTGTCAGCATAGATCAAATAAAATGGTACTCCACAAATTAACAGGAGAAAAATGTTAATGCATCAGAGAAATTATGTTTGGGAGCATATTCAAACAGTGGGATAACTTGTCTATTTACTTTAATACACCATTCTTGGCAAATGGAAACAATGTAATATTATCTCTACTGATACAGCTAATAACAACACAGAGCTGTGATGCAAGGAAAAAGTTATCTGTGTGTGCTGCTTCTTTTTCATCGTGTTCTGTATCTGATACCACAATGTAAATCTTTAATAGTAATAATACAATGCAAAGAAATGTTTCTGTTAAACAGAAACTGATTCCATACTAATTAGCTTGTCATTTATTCAAATGTATTTATGATTAATCCGGGAAGAGTCTCAATGATACAGCTAAAGGCAGAAAAATTCCATTGCAACAAAAATGTAGCATTTTACTCCATGCCTGTTTGAATTTATACTCTTACCATTTAAAATTTCTGCACAGAGCTGAATATTCAGATTCACTTTAAAAATAGTGTCTGCTATATATTACATGTGAAGAAACTATGGATACAGAAAAAATTAAGTATTATTTTTACTGTATGCATATATCCACATATGCACAAACCAATGCAAATTATGTCAAAATCATTTTGAGCCACTTGTTTTGGTTTCGGTCATTGTATTAACAGTAAAATACACTTGACCAGAAATAAAAAGAGTTTTTCTAATAGTGGAAAAAAATGAAGCAATAATAAAGTCCAATCTGACACAGTGTATTGTGAGCACCCATCACATAATATGCCAGCAGAACAGTCCATCTTGTTTGATATTTCGAAGCAGTATCAGTTGAATTTTATGATGATGAACCTTCTGTTCCATTCTCTATGAATATTTTTCTAATGCACTACATAGCATCAGCTGGTCCCTGTGTTCTTGTGGTGCTTTATAATTATACAGAGACAATGCTGATACAAAACCACTCAGCAATTCTGGTACAGGGCACTATCAGAAATCTTATTGACAGTGTTCAGTGGCATGTATCCCTCTTGGAGTAGGAGTGTAGCTTTTACATACAATACCTTAGTGCATCTTTAGGGAGGGAATTGGTACCATTCAAGTATAAACAATATCACTCCAGGGAGACTTTAATCCTTAGACATGAGAAGGAAGATTTATGAAAGAAAAGGTTTGTCACAAAGGTAAGTTCAAGTGTTCAGTACCTGAAAATGGAATGAATGGAACTATTTTCTTTCCCTGAGTTGCCAGGTCTGCTCTTTGCACCTTGAATCTTTTTTAAACCTAGCTGTTGCTTTTGATGGGCAGTATGGGAATACCAGCCTTCATTTATTTTGAGTCCCGACAAGAAATATTAGGGACTATGATGCAAGTGCAGCTTCACACTTCAGAGTTAGTATCTTGTGATCTTCACATGAAGGAGCCTTTGCTGACTGTGCAAAGTGTTGATTAACAACACTATGTCAGTCTGCCAATGGTAATTGCAGGCTAAGTTAGACCTCCAGCTTTGGTTTGGTTTAGTCCAGTTTCAAATACTGAGCCAACCTAATGATGAGTTACTTGAGCAACTGCTCTGTTTTCATAGTGTATTGGTACAAATCACTCAGCACTTGAGCATCTTCTCTGGTTGTTGCTGAAGAAACACCCCAGCCACCAGCCAGTGGTGTTGGCTTGCACAGAGGTCAAAAGCCCTAGGGATGTGAAAGTTATTAATGATCCCAAGGATTTTTAATTTCCCTGGAGGAAGAAAATTTGGATATGATTATCTATTCAAATTCCAACTCTGCCCCTTCAAATGTACCTCAGGTTTAAACTGGATCTTTTGGCAGGTTTCTCCCTCAATTCCAGACCTGAAAGAGTGCTCATTGCTCCTGTTTACCAGTATGAGCATCCTCTTCTCCCTTAGCCTGTCCTCCAAGACAGACCAGGAACAGGGAGAGGGATCGGGGGACCAAACCGATGCGAAGGACCCTCCTTCACGCCGGGTCAGAGCAGCCTCCCAGTGACAGCCGGGATGTTGCTGCGGTCCTTGCTCATTGCTCATCTCCTCCCTTGCTCAGTGCGGGAGGAGAGCGGCACAGCCGAACACCCACCGGCTGGGCGGCAGGTGAGCGCGGCTGCACTGAGGGGCTCTTGTGGGAGACCTGTGCATGGTGGCGGCTCAGGCAGGGGCTTCCCTTTCACGGGCGGTGCTGCCCGCCCCAGCCCACGCAGTCCCCGCTCCCGGCCGGCCCCGCCGCAGCGCTGGCGCAGCTGTTTGTGCAGCTGTGCGGCCGGCCAGATGGGACAAGTGATTCTGGATGGAAAGAAAAACATACTGCTTTTTGGAGGGTGTTTTAACATACTTTTCTCCAGCCAGAGCAATTCTCTAATGCCGTTCACCATGCAGGCACAGAGGGCTGTGCTTGGGCAGCTGTAGGACAGCAGGATGGGTAAGCAAAGAGCTTCTGCTCAAGTGTTTTGTACCGCTGGAGATACGCTCATGGGACTGACTGTCATTTGATAAGCATTTAAACTGACACTCAAAAAAGCAATCCTTCTCTTGACTTTTAATTCTTCTCCCTATGAGCATTTCCAGCTCCCATTGCCACCCATGAATAGAGGTGCTCCTCCAGCCAAGCAGACGAGGGGAAAAGCAGGCTTGCTAACATACTTGGATGAAAAAAAACCCTTGTCCCATGGGAGGGCTTCCTGTGATAGGCCAGCTACCTTAATCCTTTTCCTTGGCAGAGCTGTACAAGCCCTTTCCTCAGCAGTAGGGTGGGCAGCACAAGGGTGAGAAAGTGTAAGGTCTCTGCCTGCTGTTCCCTACCAGATGTGCTTCCACTGTGTAAACTATAAATAAACTTTAAAAAGTGAAGATGCTCCTACTGACCGGTATCATTCTGTATTGTCACAGGCTAACTGCTTCTGCAAAGACTTGCAGCACTGATAAAATATGTTAGCTCTGCTCTCTTGCAGTGTCTGAGGTGTTTGATCTGCTGCCATCAGAAGCTGAGAAGAGCTGGTGATTTGTGAAGAATCCTTTGGTGCCAACATGGACCATTGGTTCCAGCACCACCATGCTGTGGGACAGCCCTTCCCACGGTGACTGACTGTCCTTCCCATAAGGAAGGAGCTGCCACCTGTGGCAGCAGCATCATGAGGGACAGCCTGGCTTGCTCATGCTGTGGCAACAGCAAAGCCAGTGTCAGACTGTCCTCCACACACTTCTGCCTTACTAAATTTCTTGTTTTGTCTAAACCTCGAGTCACCAGTTTCAGAAACAATATTGTCAGGCATTAGTCATAAAGATCATCCTCTCCCAAGTCAGCCTAGCTACTTATTTCACTGCCAGTCCATGTTTTTGCGATTGGTTACACTGGTCTGAAAGCCGAGGGAGAAAACTAGGCTCTGTTTGACGTTGCTCAAGGCCAGGAAGATGTGGGTGATATTTTGAAGTGCAGACTTGTTCATTGGCGATGAAATCAGATAAAATCAGTGCAGGGTTTAAAACAGATTTAAATGAAATCCAAATCAAACCCAGAGAGAGCTTTGCTTCTCTTCTCAGATCTAAGATAATTATGGTTATAAAATAATTATAAAGTTGTCATGTGATACCAGACCTTACCCAATACTTAGAGTTTTCAGCCTCCTTTGAAGCCAGTGACCCAAATACAGCCTGGGTGGAGGGGAGATGTTGGCTTGAGACGGGTAGTGATTCTGGCATTCTGCTCACCTCAAGGCCAGGTATTGAAATGCCTTATAGAGACCTCAATACTCAGGAGATATTAAACACCAGCTGCCAGAAACTTTATGCTCTGTAGTATGGATGAAGCCAGGTTCTCAAAATCAAAGTGCCACCAGAATTACCAATGGATTAGGGAAAAGAAAATGTTGGTTTTGAGCAGCACCAGCAAATATTAGGTAAAAGTAACAGAGACCAAAAACTTGCCTTTTTTTCCTGACTACTCTATTTCATGTGAAGAATTAATATACTACTTATACTTTAAGTCAAATTTACCCATTTTTAAGACTAATAAACACTCAGTAAAGTTGTCTGAAAGCTCTCTCCATCTTTCCTTAAATGAGTATTTTGAAAGGGGCTTATCCTATATCTAGCAAATTCTAATCCCTATGAGCTAAACTTTGGAAGTGAGCGAGGAATGTAGGTAGAAAGCTTTTCTCTTTCAAAGTCGAAGGGTAATAGCACGTCCTTTCTATTCCAAAGTCAGAGTGAAGACAAGTTCCTCTTGATGAAAGCGCCACAGTTAATCCGTCTCAGGATTGGTGTCTCCATGTAGCACCCTGGGGAACGAGAATAAAAAGAAGTGTTTTTTGCCTGGTGAGCTGTAGAGTTACAGTGCAGGAAAATCCTTGTTGTACAGTATGCTATATTGTTTCACTAATGTATTTTTTCTGTGCTCTGAATGAAGCGCTTATATGCAGGGAAATTGGCTTTGAGGCAGCGGATGAAATCGTAATGGTGTCAGTGATCTGCCTTGCAGCAGAACAAGCGATCAGCTGATGGATCATGTTAAACCACAGAGGACTGGATCCTGCAACTGTTTCTCATGGCAGCAAACCCATAAACATCATGAGCTGTCCTGTTAATATCTGCAAGTCTGCTCCCAGAAAGGAGGATAATTCCAACACAGTTACTAAAGAGTCAGGTTCTGTTTTTGTTGATTAATTGGGATAATTTGTTGAAGAGGCTAAGCCTTTATTTTCCTACTGTTCTATTTTTAATTACATTCCAAAATGCTCCCAAACCCCACATATTTCAGTTCATCCCATTTTTGGAAATACTCAGGATGAGAAAAGGCAAGCTTGGCTTCTTTGGTGGAAGCTGTCCGATAGTGATTTTTTCCCCTCTTTTTGTTACATTCTTCAAACAAGCTGCTTTTCAGAGTGGGATCTGATATATTTACACAGTACTGAACATAAAAACTACTGATTAATGGTTTTCATTGAAAGGGACCTTTAAAGATCATCTAGTTCCAGCCCCCTGCTATGGACAGCGATGTGCTACAGAGGGATGCATTGCTCTGAAAGGTCCTTATCTGACACAAAGGACCGTCATGCAAGCAGCTTGCACTGACACACGCAACAGGAGAGTTGCCTTTCACTGATTCTATCACTTTTATTGCTCAATGTTATAACTCCTCTCAATTCCAAGCAAAAGCTGATGTTCGGTTGTGATTTTTTGTTGTTTGTTATTTGCTATTATGGAGCTGTTCAGATGTAAGGAGTGAGACAGAGTTACAGTTTTAAAAGACATAATTGTCACAAGGTATTTGTGTGGTCAGAGAACAAACAATAGCCAGACTGTTTCTTTCAACTTCAGAAAAATATTTTCTTTGAATACTCTCTTTTGCTTTCTGAAGAGTCACCATTATATCTAACCCCAGACTGCATACAAAAAGCTCAACGCTAGATGATGAAAGATATTCACGATGCAATTCTCAGCAACTAATGGGAGAGTACTTCATCAGTGCTCACTGTTAATCAGTTTAATCTGGCCTTGCAACTGGTGTGATAGGGTTTCCACTCAGCTGATGCCATGTATAATCATACTTCAAGCAAGGCTCAGACTGTCAATTCAAACTGATTCCTTCCAAAGTACATATGGCACATGAAATCCCAAATTAATGGTGACCTTTAACTAACTACTCTTAAATCAATTCATGTCTTAAAAACCACTTGTGAGAGCATCAATACGTATATAAGCAAGCCGATGTTTTTGATTGCTAAAGGCTTATGGAAAAGCTGCTGTTTGATTTACCACTTGATGCTTCAAAGAAGCATCAGTTGCTGGCCAATCTTCTCTACTTTTCCTTCCCCTTTAAGAACCCCATTTTTCCAGATTTTCTATCAAATTGTTAGACTAGCGTTCATTCTGATGGCAGGGAAAGTTAAGTGGCTTAATTTGTTCTTAAAAATGGGGAATTTCCTCTTGTTCTGAGCTTGTTTTGGGAAACTTGGCTCCATCTCAGAAATATTAATGTTTTCTATTTTGCAAACCTCATCACATTCACCATTCAGAAGAGCAGTCTGTGTGATGGGTGGTGAAATCAGTTGCTCTTACGTTTCATTACTGTAATAGAGCTGTTAAAGCAATTCGTTTCCTTTCTGTTCAAAGCTTTTTCTATCCTCCAGAGTGGAAATTTCACTGGAAAAAAATATTGTTACAGCTCCATTTATAGATGCCAATGAGCTGCTGTAATATGCAATATGTTTATTTTAATCACATACAACATCCTGAAGACATGTTTGGTCTTACTCTGACAATTACTTGCTATACGTTTATTGTTTTAGTAATAGTGTCCTCGTCATCTTCTTATGATTGTTATTCCACATTAATTCTCAGATGGTGTAAATACATTTAGGGTGAGCAGTTAATAATGTTTTAGGATCAAACTCCTCATGTTTATGGGGATCTCAGAGTGATGGGAACGTGTTTGCAGGTTTTGCTGAATAAATATTCTAACTTTTTCTAAGGTGCTCAAGTCTGAGAGTATTTGATCATTCCCTCACACAACTTACTGAGCTAGGCAAAAAATTCACTGTTATGTTAGGTGAATAAATCAATTAATTTATTAAATATTGTCAATAACATAACTGAGGGGAGTGAATCATTTGGGTTTTATTATTTGCCTACATTTAAGACATCCCAAAATAGGAAAATATGACTATCAGACCTTTAGAGGTCAAGTCTTTATGCTTCTAGCCTCAAGTCTATTCATTTCCTTCTTTTCTGCAAATGGGCATTGCTATGAGAACAAAAAATTGGCTGGAACTGACTTCTATATTCTGGCATGTGTTATGAAAGCACTGTCATATTCCATTTTTATCAACTATTTTTGGTTAAAAAGCAACTATTTGACTGGTAATTAGCACGCCTGTGTCTTTACAGAATCTCAGTCTTGAAGCAATATATGAAACGTCAAGGAGCTAAAGGCAAAGGTTAAAGATGCTTGGTGTCTTTCAGTTAAAACAGTGCCAGAATAAGTTTTGTATCTTTTTGAAGAGGAGGTTTCTCTTTCTTTCATGGCAGCTGTTTGATTTTCTTTTTTTTTTTTTTTTTTTTTCCCATCATGACTCTGCATGCATTAGTCTCCTACAGGGCAAATTGCTTTATTTAACATGCCACAGAAAGCTACTGCTGTTGCATCAGGGAGATGGAATGCTTCTCTTAAACTGTAATGCCAATAATTGCCTTTGGACTTCCACACAAAGAAAGTTTTGGTCTTCAAACTGTCTGGAAGGGTTTGTCTGTAATTGCTGTAATGTACAATCACTCCTAGAATGAAAAGGAAAATGACATATATTTAGAAAGTTCAATAAGAACAGTGCAAACAAGCAATGCTATTATTCAAGACGGTGAATGAGCCCCATGTTCTGAGGCTGAGCCTCAGAAATTGTTTTATTACACATGGTGAGCAGACACACTGTTAATATAAAAGTATAATGAAAGCAGTTGGAGTAACCACAAGAACACTCTCTGAAGCATCCACGTTTGGTTAAACATATTTGTCTGAATTCATACCAGGCAGCTGGGCTGACAGATTATTTATGTCTGGATTCTCCCCATCCATGCTGATTTGCAATAGAATGGGTATATCCCATCTACACATGGAAAAGTTCGATGCCTTTGACCTTCCAGGCAATTAAAAAGCAAAGTAATACAAATTTCCTAAGTTTCAAAACTGTTAAAACTCCAAATGCACTTTCTGAGAGATACTCTGGCCAAATCTCTTACTGTTTGTTGAGTTGATTCATGAGTTTGACCCTCTTCCCAGCACAGCCAGTCACCATCCTGCCACTGACCTGCAAACTGAAAACCTGCAGGTCTTCAGCTATCTGCACTGTCTGAATAAGAAAAGCAGAGAAAGAAGTTTCTGGTATGAATATAAGAAAATAGTGACCTAAAATGTTCACTATGGTTTAACAGGGTTTATTTTCACCTTCCCTGAGCAGTGGGAAATTGGCTTACTGGTCAGCTACGGTGTGTGTAGATCTCAGTGGACTCAGTCTATTAGAGTTAAAAGCTGATACCATGTAGATGCAAGAATAAGTGGAAACTCCAAAGAGCAGAAGAAACAATTCAACATTTTTTTTCTGAAAAATTTCACAGGCCATGAGAGAAGTTGTTAAAACTCTCTGAAAAATAATCTTTGAGCAGGCAACAAAATTCTAGATCACACATCTGCATACAACTTTGACTCGTCCCTTGTCTTCCACACACTAATAATTTTCCTGTCATCCTAGTCATCGCTAAGAAAAAAAATAACTGTTGTCATAAATGACAAGCTACCCTCAAACATGCAATAATTGAGTGGAGCATATGAATTCCAAGACAGAGATCAATCATGTCTTTTCATGAAAAGTGTTCTTAGTATTAAAACTAGAGAGAAATTATTTAAAAAAAAAAAAAATTCACATGTCAAGATATTTCTGACAGTACTGAGATACTTATGAGTTTTTCTGCCATTTTCCCTCAAAACCTTATTTATAATTAAATGTTTTCTTTTAAAATGGCAAACATTACCTCAATGTGTGTGTAACTGAGACTAGCTAATGAATAATTCTTCTGCTAAGTAAAGTTTAATTTCTGTATATTTTCTGTATTCACTAAATCAAAGCACTAAAAGCAAAATATATTTCTAGGCATATCTAAATAGAAATCCTTCTACATTACACTGGCACCTACAAAACAGTATCTTTTACTGGTCCTTATGCAGGTGTGTGGTAGGGATTTGTGTTGTAAAACAAGATTCTCAAAACCACAGTATACAATATGCTGCACCTGCATTTGTATTATTAAAGACAATACAATAGTCTGTGTAAAAGCATTTCAGTCCTCCGTTTGAGGAGGCACTGCGCTAGTACTTTACATAGGAAAGTTGCAACTTCAAACGCATTTGTGGAAATGCTGTAGCTCCTATCTACATGTGTTCCTGAAATCATGACTTAGCTAGATCAGAAACTGCAAGTATCCTTTACTCTTTGCTTCTTTTTTTGTTTGGATTAAGCTAGTCCCACTGCACAGCAGTCCTGCAAAAGGATATGGAATAGCAGGCGATAAGCATTTTGATAGTTCAACTATCCCTACTTGCCACTTTTCAGCTCCCCTCCCCAGTCTCTGCCGCTGTCTGATCCTGTTCCCCAAGCACATATCAGGATCCTCAACCCCAGAGCCAGAGAAGCCCCTCAACCTCTGCCAGGGCTTATTGATGATAAGCCAAGTGTTCTGGCAACTGATAAGGCATGTTGTGACTGTTGTGAATCATGCTGCAGGTAACTCTTCTTGCAGTTTTGTCTGGCTAACAGTCCATGAGGTACAGGGTCAAACAGCAAACAGTGGCTTTGAAACATGTTTTCTGTTTCAGAGCCTGTAAACACCAGTGTCTGTGTGATCTCTGACAGTGTGTGTCTGGGGTCTCGTTACAGCAATGACACTAAAACCTAAACATGTTGCGCTCCTTAATTATTTGAATGGTGAAAGATACACACAGAAATGGAAGTCATACTGCAGGAGGAGGGGTCTAGGTTGTTGTGAATTTAATCAGATGAGAAGGAAGAATTTTAATTTAAAATTGTCATATGAAAAAACACTAAAACCTGCAATTCTTTCAAATATGAAATTAAGTTTAGCTTTTTAGTTACTCCTACATTTAAAAAGTGACAAGTGTAATTATGAATATAAAAATGTATTCTGATGTCTATTGAATTAGAGATGAGTTTGACTGAAAAAATTATAAAATTTGATAACATTTGATTTTGTCTTATACAAGTTTATACTTTTCATTGAAAAAAATCTTTCAGACAGCAGCAAGATCAGGGGGCTCAGAGGCCTATTATCATATGTGGTCCTTTCCAGATCAGTTTCCTTGTAAAAAATAAATCAGTACCATCTACATTTCCCTTTTCCTCTTCCCCCATGAAAGCAAACCTACAGCATATGCATCCAAATCTCCTCATTTTTTCTTTTCAGTGTTCCTCTCTGCCCATACTAGCCCTGTCACAAACTCTCTTTGTATGTCTGTCCTCTCTTCATACCCTCAAATCCTGCACCCCAAAGTTCTCCAAGTCCTTCATCCCTCCTTCTAGCCCCACTGCTTCTCCATTCAAACAAGGCATGTGGGAGAGCAGAAGAACAGAAAAGAGCAAGGCAGGTTTGGAAAACTTGAAATAATATACAGATAATAGCTGCTCCAAATGGGACAAATTTTCATTTCGTTTAAAATGGGAACATTCTGCTGACACAATAAAATTATCACTAATTTAGAAGTTTTCCTATCACAATTCAAACTGCCTCCTACTTGAGATGTGGACTGCATGTGTGTGTGCAAGAGAGAAAAAACCAAAATCTGAAACAATGAAGGTTGTTGGTGTTTCTCTCTGAAACATAGGAAAGTCTAACATTGCCAATGTGGAACACTGGGTATAGGTTTCATCTAAGAAAGCCACCAATTAATTTATTGTACTAAAATCCTACCCCCAAATAATTATATTTGCCTTGGAGGAACAATATATCAAATCAGAATAGAAAGTTCCAGGCCTGGTATATAGTTTTAGTCCATCCTTAAAGCAAGTCTTGGTGCATCCTGATTTACTGGGCATGGTTATATCCACCTGTTAGTTTTGCTAAGCCTCTGTCTCTCACAATAGTTGTAATTGCCTATATAGCTGGTTTTGCTGTATCAAGTGGAGAGGAGAGCAGACTTGCTGTAGACTTGGCAGTCAGAATAAGTCACACTATAGACCTAAAATGACTTAACTAGACATCATACAGTGACGTGAAATCATTTCTTTGACTCATGTCTGCCAAAAACATAAATTTTCACTCCTGTTTGCCTCATTTGATTTGCTAAAAATTCTTAAATGTCTTTACTTCTTTCTATGATTTTGCTACACAATATTCAACATTTTACAAGACTGCACTTGTATTTGAAAATTTTATTCCCATCAGCTACTCACCCCTCCCCAAACTGACACAGATCAAAGCTGATGAAAAAGTAGCAGTGGTAGTTCCACTGCTTGGTTAGGCACTCTGATCTGCTAAATTCTAGATGTAGAGCAAAGGAATCTAAAAAAATATTCCAAAGAGTGATTCTCAGGCAGTTCTTTTGTGTGGGGATCATATACTTGACACCATGCCTTATGTGGAATGCACATCAAATCACCTGGAGACCACATCAATGGTAGTTATGTGCATGCATGTACCACAAAGAGAATAGACCCTTAAACCAGTTGGGTGCATGAGACAAAAAAAGTAAAAGAAATAAAGAAAGAAGTCTAAAGAGTGTGAATCTGGAGGAGTACCTCAACTTTTAATTTTAATTTACTTCTCTGTTCTGCATTATCCCCTTCTTTGCTGTTATTTTGAATCTTTCAATGGATGGATTTAAAAAAAAAGAAAACCAAACGAACAAAACACACATGCACACAAAAAAAACCCCTTTTCCAGTGCAGTCACTGCTTTATTTTTTAAAGTTCTGTCCCTAATGTAACACTTATGTGTTAGCTGATCCAAGATTGCCCATAAGATAGAGAGCCAGATCCTTAGCTCCAATGCACTCATCTTGTAGACTTCAAGGGGGTTACACTAACTGCAACAAGTCCATGACTTGCTCTTGTTTGTTGTTGAACTCTTAAGTGTTACCACTTTTTTCCTTTAATTGCTACTGAAGTCCATTCTAAGTACCACTCAGATAAAATGTGCTGAGTTGATTTTTGCTCCAGACTGGCATTTACTAATTTCAGGGAGGTTTTGCTATCACCATGAACAGGATTAAAACAAGCCTTTTGTAGGACTCAATGGACTTCAGTATTCTTCAGTATTTAGAAAAGGGGCTTTGTAGCTGAGAACTGAGTCCCATGTTAAGGTCCATTTGTCCTTTTCTATCTACGAATGACAGGGATGTTATAATAGGAAATTTAATGCAATAAAATAAATCAAAACAAAAAATAGGAAACTGCCTGTTTGTGTTCCATGATGAAGCAGCTAAACTGAGTTTACCTTCCACTACACAGTCCAGTATGAAAGACACTGCCTTTCCCTGATTCTGCCTATTCTTTCAGAGGTGTGAATATGCATGACAGACTGGCCTACTAAACTGAGTAAAACCTCAGTGAAGCTAACTTATGTTCATGAGCTCCATGCCTTTCCTGCTGCCCTTCCTCAACTGCTACTAGCCCATTCCTGGATTTTGTCCACCCTGCTGCCAGGCCAGCTGCTGTGGCACTCCGCATTTAACAGAGATTTCTGACCACATCAAGGAGCAACATTTCACAGGACCTTGCCTGGGACATTGGAAACCAGACTCTGCTACTGCTGAGTACAGCCATCCTCCCCTCTCTGGGAGTCCTCACCTTTTCCTCCTGATCCTCCCATCCTATATGGCTTTCTGAGATGCAAAGAAATTAGGACAATAAACAAAGACAACCAATTCTAGATTTTGTGCACCAAACCCCAGCTTTGTTTCCATCCTACACACTCACCCAACCACAGGGGATGGCAGCCCATGTGTTTGCAGCACTCCATGATGGCTTTGTGTCTGACTGGGACCAAACATCCAGCCAGGGACACTATGGAGACGGAGTGAGGACATGGTCCTCTGCTGCCACAGGACATAGGCCTCCAAAGAAGCTGCTGCTCTCAGATGCTGGGGGAAGTAAAGCAAGAGATATGAGGCCTGCAGTAAATGTATGTTTCCACAATAGTGGAAAATATGTACATTGCGTATTGCATGGGTTTTAATCAGAAACCCAGGAATTACAACTTATTTGATAGTTACTATCAATTCAGTTGTCAGGTACACTAAGCACACAAATGGAACAGATGTGTTAAAAGGAGGAGGAAAAGTGATGGATAAATAAGTTCAAGGTGTGAATTAGAGTACAGTAGATTAACTGTTGCCATTAGCTCAGAGATCTGCAAAGGAAAAGTCCTTTCATGGATCTGCAATCTATGGTGCACCCCATGAGGTTTATTAAGACATGCACGAGGAGCAGAAGTTACTCCATATCCAGACATGACTGACAATTGCTTCAGTGTTTTCTCCTTTAAAGCTGGTGTCAAAGGCAGAGGAAAGGCTCATCTGTGGAGACCTGGCATACCTCTCCACCTCTCACACCCTATGGAGGACTATAAGAAGTCCTGCAAGCCCCAGTCTGCATGGATGATCCTAGGAGGCTGTCCTTGTTTTGGGCAGTAGTGTGACTGTGCAGTGATAGACCTGAAGTTACTGGTGTTGAGAGATGGGAAGCATAATCATGGACAGGGTCAAACAGCATCAGTGCACACCATCCAAGTGAAGTGCACACTGTAATAGAAAACCCAGGCCTCATGTCTGTAGTTTGAGAAAGACATGATGATGTTGGAGTGAATGTTGACAAGACCTACATATATGGGTCTAGAGACTGAGGACAAGGGCAGACAGATGGAAAAACAGTTACAGGTGGTTCATTTACTAAAAGGAAGCATGAAAGAGGGTTTCACCTTCTTACAGGAGGAAAGATAGTGCATCATTTAATTTAGAGGGGTAGTCGTACAGAACAACACATAACAGCAGAGGACAGAGAGCTATGCTGGAATTAAAACAGGCTTCTTAGTGTTCATGTAATTAACTGCTAAAACAATCTCTGGATTTCAGTGATGACTTTGTCATTCCTAGCATTTCCAGCTTAAGAGCAGCTACCTTTTTTGGAAGCTATCTCTTATCCAAGCACACACTTTTTTTAACTCAGTACTGTTGTAACTGAATGAATCTAAATGGCTATAATGTACATAGCAAATCATATTAAGGAATCTGATGTTCCCATCAGTCTTTAAACATTCCAAATAGACCCAGAAAGTTCTCAGGGTGATGATAGATGTGAAGAGTGCAAGTCCCACAGTGAAAATTCTTCATTTCAAGCAATACAACCAGAATGCTATGATCAAGCCTGACAGTTGAATGGTTTCACTGCCTTCTACAAGATAGCATCGTCTGCAAGATGGTCTCTTATATGCATATTAAGAGCAGCCCTTGGGTCCTGACACTTTGCCAGCTTGACCCTCCTTTAAATGAAGCCTGACTCTGGGCTTGGATAAGCGCTTGGCTCCATATGGAATGTTGAGTGTCCTCAGTTATTTGGTTCCCACTAATCCGGGCAGGAACTCAGGCCACTCTGTGTTTAAGGACTGCACCCTGCAGGAGAGTTTTTGGGTTGTTTTGTGCTGTATTTTATACTTCAGTAATTGAGTAGAGTATTTTCTACAGCCCCTGTAAAGTTACCCGAAAAATGTCATTACAAGCTAACCTTTAAGTAGCAAGTGCTGAGCCAGGGAATGCCTCCCACCTGGTTCTGACATTCTTGTGTCTGGAGAGACCTCTGACTGGCTATTGCATCTCTGCCTCTGCAGTCTGCTTCAAAATCTTCACAAGTTTCTTCCCTTCTCTGTAAGTAATTTGTTTTTCTCAATCCTGCAAGTTAATAGCACTACTAACTAAAAGATTGAGCACTTCAAATACTCATATATCTGTTCCTTTCAGGAATAGTTTGATTCAAAGAATCACACAGAAGCACAGTGGAAGACTTAGTCAGCACTTTATGTCAGCCTTCCTAAAACGAACATAAACAAAACCAGATCAAAGTAAAGGGAGGAAACCTTCTCTATAAAACATAATTAACAGCCATAATTTTAATTCTGAAAAAAAATAGGGTTTATTGCCGCTTTATAATTGCAGGTAAAAAGGGAGTAAAAAAGGTAAAATAAGGAAATTAGGAGAATATATTATTTTTAAAAGGAGTTACTGCTTATTGTAGTTAATTTGGGTTTTTTCCATGTCTTAACAGTTCTGCATATACCTTAACAGCCCCTCCTGCTTTATGTCATCAGCAAACCTACTTCATGTACATTCAATTCCTATGTCCAAATCACTTATAAAGACATTAAGAGCACTGGCCCTACAGTTAAGCTCTAGGGAACCCCACTAGTGACCACCAGGCTGATGTAATCTCAATTTACTATACCAGTCTGAGCCCAGACTGTCACCCACTTACTCACCCAGTGTATTGTGGACTTGTCCATATGTTCTGGACATTTCATCCAGAAAGATACTGTGAGAGACAGTATTGAGAGCTTTGCTAAAATCTCAACCCACCTCATCTACTGGCTTCCCTTGGTCAACTAGTTCTGACTGCAGCAGGTCTAGCACAGGAAGAGGGTTGCTGTGGGGTCAGACTGATAAGGTGGACTGATAATAGCACTGTTGGGAGGCGGGAAGCTGTGACACTGAGTGGGGAAGGGGAATGCAGAGAGACCAGGCTGGGGAAGGAGTTTCTGTGGGGCCAGTCAGGTACCAGTTCAGCAGCAGGATCAGTCTGGGTCAACAGAGATGGAGAAGGATGTTGCAGGGAGATACTCAGCCACAGGTGCATTGCATGGCCATATGGCAGAAAGCTTAGCTGCAGGGGACATTCTTCCCTTGCCTCTTCCCTGCCTTTCCTGACTGGAAGCTGGCTGGGGGTGGCCACCATCATTGAGCTTGGGGCTCTCAAGGAGAAAATGTTTTTTGAACTCCTCCAAGACTACAGAAAAGTCTCACGGTGCCTGTTTAAACAAGTGTGTCTGAACAGGAAAATCAAACAGACAGGGAGCTACTTCAGTTTCTCCACTTATACGATGTTTGAAATGATAAGCAAGGATATATTTTCACATAATTGGACTGTGTCAAGGTACCAGCCGTTTGATCAGATAGGGGCTCTCTATGTAGTCTCACATCAGAGGGCTAGTAAACTACAAATTAAGGCAGGCTTTAGATTTTGTCTGCAAAGTAGCCAAATAAATTGAATTTTATTTCTAAAAGTCATAGTGAGGGGTGGGAGAAAACTTAAAATTAAAAAAAAAAAAAAGCAGAATAATGTACCAGGATAACTGAATCAGAAAGCGTAAGGGAAAAAAATCTTTGGAAAGGTCTCAATCATGCATGAAAACCCATAAGTATTGGAAAGATGCCAGTCAGCATCTTTGAATCTGACAGAGAGCTTTGAGAGCCCACACTTTCATCACCCTGAAAGAAGTCTGCAGAAAGGAAGGGCTAGTAGGGCAAGGGAAATGTAATGTGCCATAGCTCCAAGGAAGGCTCTTGCTTTTGTTCTGATTTTTGGTAATTTATCATTTATTTGGCATTTGCCTTTGCAACAATATCTTGGGGAGGGTAAGACACCCTGGGACAACTTGCACAGGCCAGCTGGGTGACGGCCAGAGAGCACTGTGCACTCCCCTCTATCCCTCCATCCCACCCCATTTGCTCAGCTCTGGCATCTGGAGCCTGGGGATGGACAGCCTTCATTTTTTCCTGCTTGCTAGTCCACTCACCTCCCTCCAGGCTGCCCCCAAGGCAGGGGGAAGCTCCCCTTTCCACCCACCAGTCCTGGCGAAGGTCTCCCAAAGGCCCAAGGACTGCAAACCCCCTTTCCTCTACATGGCCACTGCCTAAGGCTATCCCTCCTGCAAACACAAGTCTGGTCCCCCCAGCCTTGTGCTCTAGACAGATTCCCAGGCTCCAGACAAAAAGGCCAGGGGGACTCCAGGGGACCCAGCTGGCTCCCAGCCAGCATTGCTGAAAGGGGATCACAAGAAGCCAGATTTATTCCTAAGAACAAAGTTTCCGGTGACTTTCCAAGATGCTCGTCGTACTCCTTTGTCCTTTTATTTCTTCTCCTCCTTACCTCTCTACTCTTATTTTTCAAACTCTCAGCTAGAACACAAGTGTTCCCTGTCACTATAAGTGAACTTACTGCTCCCTTCCCTTGTCAGGTCTGTGTACACTCCTGGGGCATTTCTTTTCCTGGGTTTATACATCACTGGCATTTAGCCACTTGTGGCTAGAGAGAAGGACCCGAATTTACCTGTGAGACTGAAGTACATTACTTTTCCCTGTAAACAGTTACTGCTGGGACAAGTGAGTTGTGATTTGCTGCCACATCCAAGCCCCAGCAACCACAGTGAGGAAGTCAGGATGTGAAGTGTGCATGCGTGCGTCTTCACATGTGCTCATATGTCACCTACTGCCAGGGCTTGCAGCTGCACTTAGTAACTAGTAAAGGGTGGACTCCCATGGGAGATTTCAGTACAAAAGAGGTGAAATGACTTGTAAAAGAGCACCAGCAAACCTCAGGGAGATAACTAATTCCATGTGTTGAATGCTCCCCTGCCTGCTGTCAGAGCCTCCTCTTTTTGTCTCTCTCTTATCTTGAGGTTGTTTCAGAAGTAAAAATCATACTGACCAAATTCATCCCAAGTGTAATAGGGCCATTAACAGCAGGGATTGCACTACATCTGGTGAAATTCTGAACTGGCAGAGTCTGGGCCCAATGGCAGGACAACATCCTGCTCTGCAGTGTGGCCTGTGCCACTGACATAGGAGGAGGTAGGTGGGCAGCAGCCTGTGTGCCTGGTCCGGGCACCCCACAGCCAACCATGACCCTGTGTGGACCAGCATGGGCTTGCCCCTGTGAGGTGTGGAAGGTGTATGGAGGGTGTTGTACCTTAAAGCCATGGATTGCAAGAAGTCTGATGCTGTTTGAGAGGTTGAAATAAGTTCTTCTTTGAGTGATGGAAAGAACCCCAGCTGTTGAAAAGCAAAGTGACCTAACACCAAGAAAAAGCCCACACTTGCTACATAAATAATGTCAAAACCACATACACTGAGAATAACATGAAGGCAGCTGGGGCAGACCAGTGTCTAGAAATGTTATCTCTTCTGTTCCAAAAGCTAACCAGCCCAGCAACAGACAAGCCAGGAACACTTTAGATTATGTCTGTGCTTGTGGTTGATGGAAAGTCTGAGAGAAACATAAGCTTTCTAGAAGACAAATTCAGTTTCTCTACAAAATATTTGGAATTTTTTCCCCTCCTCCCCTGGCAGTGAAATTGTTTGGTTACATTGGTTTATTAGAATGACGTAGCTCCCAGTATCATATCTAGCCATCGGCTGCCACTCAGCAAAAGGATGTGGTGAGATCACATCGCCAAAATAATAAGGCACTGGAGCTGCTAATCAGGAGGTTATATATCATCAGAGTGGTTTCAAGTACTTGAGGATGACTTTGATAGTTGCAAGATTGTGATGTTTTTTGGTTTGGTTTTTTTTTCAATTTATGGAGTCTGGAAGATACCTGACATCAGTTACTCTGTTGTTCAGCTGTAGTTTCCTTTATACAATGAAATTAAAATCCTTGTATATGTATTTACATGAATATATGTTTTTTCTAACTAGTAAGTTTTTGTTTAAGGTGATCACTTTTGAACCATCTTAGCAGAGGAAGAAAAAAGGTATTTTCCCCAAATCTGTTCCTCCTGAGTTTAGAGGAATGTTTCTGGGACAAAATATTTTACAGATTCAAATTGAAGACAGGGGAGGGGGGAAGCAGTTTTGCCTTGGGAAGTTGTATGACACCAGAAGGAAGGTCCAAAAAGGGGCGCTGGAAAGAGGAGAGATGCCAAGTTCTACTGCCCTGCCTGCAGGTTGAGCTGCTGTCTGCCTGTGGGGCCGCGGATCCCAGCCCTCCTCCAGCTCTGCAGCTGGAGGCAGCAGCTGGAGAAGAAACTCTTCTGCACAGACAGCCCTCCCGCACATAGGCATTGCTTTCCCTTGATTTTTTCCTTCTACGGACTTTTTTTTTTTTTTAACCCTGGAGAGTTGATTATTATCAAGCTGAAACATATTTCCTTCTGAAAAGTGGGTTTGTTTGTTGTTTGGTTTCCCCCTTCCACTCTCACAGATCTCTCTAGTGGGAAGAGGCTTAGATCGGGATTGTGGAGTTTTTTTCAAACTGTCGTGACATGCATTTCTACTGCGCTGTACATTTTCTTAACATCCTTTGCATCACATATTTTCCAGCAATTTTTAGATACGCAATGAATAGCTTTTAAGCAATAGGCAAAGAAGTGGGGGGGATTATTCCAACAGCCTTGCAAGTTTGGAGTATTTCATCGTCTTCAAAAGGCGAGGAAAAAAACTGTCCTTGTGAGCAAATGATTAGAAGAAGACTGGGAATACAATAATTACCCCAAATGGAAACCCAGACTGCAGTCAAACAATACAGCTTTTGTAAAACTTCTCCGCCTGTAAAAAAATCTAGGAAATCTCATAAGTAGAACTGTTGAAATCTTTTTCTTATGCAACATGTAAAAAACTCCTGAGAATGAGGAGTAAACATGGAAACCCTGTAAAATAGCATGATAATGAACTTGCTCTGAGCATTGGAGATTGCCTTGGCCTTACTGACATGGATTTCTTCAACCACAAAGTATTTTCTCATGTTAAAGAATTTGGGACAAATTACTTTTCATGATATTCTGCCAATAAATAAGCACGTGAAGACAAATAAACTGGGACTTGCCATAATCTACCTTGATCGTTGTGGAATTTGAGGGGAACAAAGCAATTGGGAGCGAGACAGTGTGGTTTTGAATGAATGTCCTTTATGAGAGAGAAGAGAGAAGACCGTTTATATCCTTCATATTTTATACTTTTGCCTCTAGGAAAGAAAAGGCCGGCAGAGCCCCGACTATCATTCACTCATAATGATGGCATTGAATCTAGTGATTCACAGTGAATCATATAATAAGGTTTCCATTTTGCACATGGGGAGAAGAAGGAGGGGTGGCTAAACTTTGTTTAGTCCACATTCATGTCCCCAGCCTCCTCTTTCCCTTGAACTGCTTTATGGTTTGGTTTTGTTTTTTGTTTTGTTTTGGTTTTGTTGTGGGTTTGTTGGTTTTTTTTAAATTTAATTTATTTTCCCTTTAATTCCCCCCCCTTCTGTTACCCCTCAGCAATAAAAATCCCTGGAAGAAACGCTGACACGGTTAATTGTACGGTTATTAATTTTCCTTCGGCAGCATTTCATTCGAGCACGGCTCTACTTTCGCGGCCTCTCGGGGCCGGGCCGGGATGGGCCGGGCCGCTGCGGCCGTGGCTCTGCCCCAGCGCAGCGGGAGGAGACCCCCCGCCCGCCCGGTCCCCGCAGGCGGCAGCTCCGCGGAGCGCCCGGCCCGGGGCAGCCCCGCCGACCGGGGCACGGCGCGGCTCCTGCCGGGGGACCGGGCAGCAGCCCTGGACGGCGGATTGCAGAGGCACCGGGAAAGGGGCAAAAGTTGCTTTTTTGGCATTTTGTCCTAAACTCGCACCCGCAGCCACCGTTCCTGGGCTCGGGGAGACAAGCCCGCTCTGCGCACCGGTCAGGTTTGGGTTAGGACGAGGGGGTTCCGGCAGCTGGGACCCTGCTCCCCTCTAGGTGTGACTGCAGAGCCCACTCCACACACCGCAGGCACATACACAGAATTGCGGGGTCGCTGTTAGCGCAACCGGCGGGCGGATGCTCTCGGTATTCTCGGGACCTTGGCAAGCCCTCCAGGTAAAAGCCGAGGCGACGGCAGGGTAAAAGTCTGGGGGCTGGGAGGACTCGCTGACTCGGCAGGGAGGTCTGCACGGGGGCTGGGAGCCGCGCATCGGCCAGTGCGCGCCATCAGCAGCTGCCGCTGCAGAACCCCATGAGACATAGCCGGAATCACCCCAAAAAGCTAACGAAAGAAAAACACCGACCGGGGAAAAGGCTCGGAGAACACAAGCATCCCGGACCAAGCAGGCGAGGCGAGGCAGGTCGGTGGTGGTGGCAGGGGCAGAGGTGATGCCACACAGGAACTGGCCCCAAATGGGCCTGGAGGTGCGGTGCTCTTCTTCTCCAGCAGCGCCGACACCTTTGCAAGAACTTTAAAAAATATATTAAATTAGATAGGCGTGTTGTCACTAAAGGGAAACCACTGCCTTAGCCATGGGGCTTTCACCAAGGCAGCCAAGTTCCCTTTTGGGCAGAAGGAGTCTCGAAGTCTGCTTGACATCTTGAAGCTTAAATAACCGTAAGGCATTGTTACTCCCTGGCAGCAAAGTGCCTCGTTACGCCTGATTGAGCTAATTGCTTTGAAATAGGATATATTATCTATAATTATAGAGATCTTGAAGGAGACGGCCAGCCTTTTCTTTCATCTTTTCCAAGTGCATCATAATGTCGCGATCAAATTAATTTAGGCCACTTGAAATAGTGCCTTCCTTTCAGTCCGGCTCCTCCGACCCTCAAAGAGCCGGGACGCCTCGGCGGCTGGAGTTTGGCCATCCAAACCGCTCCTGGTGACCTCCCGAGGACCAGTCCAGGTGCCTAAAGCCTTACAAGTAGTTTGGCTTATGTTTAATCAGAGCAGAAAGGGGGGGAAAGAGTGATTACAAAAAAAAAAAAAAAAAAGACAGAAAGAAAAGAACTGAGGTCTTTCCTTATTTTTCCGACACTCAGCGGAGAAGGAACAGCGACGGGAGCAGGGAGGGCTTTGAGGGCTTGTAAAGCCCGCGGGACATTTTTAGCACTTGCGATAGATCTGGCTCTTTGCCCCCAGGGCTAAATCTCTCGGAGATGAAGCAAGGCTGCTGAAGGGCGCCCAAGGAACGCGCAGGGAGCGCGCAGGCGGTACCCGGCGCGGCAGAGCTGCCCTGGAGCCGCCCAAAGCCAGCTCGTGTCCTGCGCAACTGTCTGGTCTCCTAAGAGCTGTTGTTTCGGGAGAAATAAAATAGAAACAAGGGAAAAAACACCACCCCTCTCCTTTCTGAGTTCTGCCTTTAAGCAAAAGATAACGTTTACAAAAGGCAGACAATGCCCTGAATTGGCTTAGCGCTGCCTCCTGTCCTTTCTCCCCATCCCCCACGCACTTCTCCCAACCCTTGTTGTTGTATTCCCACCGAAATAAAATGCTATGGGTAATGGCTTTGCCTAGGACATTCATTATATTGAAACGGGACTGTTTAGGATGCTAATTGCCCAATGTTGTTATCTAGCACAAGTGCCTTCAGGGAAACGCCACGGCTCCCAATAAAAACACTGGACTGGAACAAGCACCAATAAAGTCACCTATTCCCCCCTCCCCTTTCACTTCGATTTTTCTTACAGTCCAGGGAGGAAAATAAGAGAGAGGCACCTAAAAGCAAGCCAGAGTATCAACACCACGAAACAGGTACTAAAAAAGTTCCGCAAATCCAGCGGTGTTTTGGTCACCCAGAGTGCAGCGAGCAAGGGAGGAAGAGTTTGAATACTAAAAGTTTCCCACTAAACACAGAAATAAGTCTTGGGGTAGATTTCGTTTTGCAAATTTGCTTTCTCCATTCCTAGCTTGGAACCTACAGATTTCATTAAGAAAGACAGGAAAGAAAGAAAGGAGTAAGAAACGAAAGGAACTTTACTGTCTTCCCCTTTTCAGCCTAAGAGCTTGCCAGTATGTGAGTTAGAATCAAGTCCTTGCTATGATACAGTGATTGAAATACCACCGAGTATGACAGAAATGTAAACACAAAGCGCTCATTGCTGGGAGATAAATAGAGGGCTAATTATCTCATTCTGTCAATTCTCAGTGAGAGCGGGATCCCGCTTTCGGTATGGGACTCATACGCATCTCTTCAAACCTCCGTAATATCCCAAGGTTCGAATCATTCTGCAAAAGAAAAGTGAGAGGGGAAAACCAAACAAGTCAGCAGCTCTATTTTTTAATTTCATATTTCCATCGAGCAACGAGATCGAAATCAGCCCAGGAGCTGCCTCGAGGACTAATAAACGCATCACTTAGTCTTTTGCACGGTTAAGTTTGGAATTAGGGGAGAAAAATAATAAAACCCCAAACCAAGATCCTACCTGTAGGATCGGGTGGAGGGCACACGGTGACACCGTGAAACACGATGCATCGATATATGTGCGTGTTTTCTTAGTCGGGGGGTGGAGTGGGGGTGCATCTTCGTGTCGAGTACCGGGGTTTGGGAAAATGTCCTGTGATTGGTAGAGCAAACTAATTTTGTCAGGCTGAATGTGCCGATGTCCCAGGGCTAAGGCGCCTTGCTCCCTTGATGCGGGTTAACGTCCTCAATAGTCCCCCTCCAGCTGAAGCCTTTGATCAGACCGCTGCTGGCGCCTAAAAACAACATCACTTGTCTGCCTATTAGAGGCACTGACTAATCGTGACAGATTGTTTATTCTCGCAATTAGCAATGCAGCCGCTTCTCCGAGCACCCCCCACCCCCCCGCCCCGACGCGGCCCGACCCGGCCCGATGGGGCGCGGGGGCCGCTGCGGGCAGCGGTTCCGACAGCGGCACCGGCACCGGCACCGGCGGGGAGCGGGGCCGGCCTGGGCCAGGCTGGGCTGGGCTGGGCGGTGGTACCTCTGCTCCCCTCCTCGCAGGAGAGCTCAGCAGGGCGGCACGGATCGTGAGGGGTTCTGGATGTGCCAGCGAGACCTGTATGTCGGTGAATAGGTCTGCACAAAGTGCCTTCACCCTCATGTATAGGAATGCGCGGGGGTAGCCTGCAAGTCGCCTACAAATCATCTTTCAAGTGGAGGGATCATACATGATCACAGCACATGCAGGAGGTAGGTATGATGTACGTGCAGGATACACCGCAAAGACACATGCTCTCGCGTGTGTAAGATAAGTGTGTGTGTAGCTGAGCGCAGGACAATTCATTTCAATCAGATCCTGTTGCTTATCAGTTAATAAAATGTCTATTATATCAATTCATTTCATAATCTATGTGGTCCTAATCTACCATCTTTATTTGGTCCAGTTAAAAGGAAAGGGAATTCTCTGTCCCTCCTCGTTTAGATAATTGCCCTTAAATGACTGCAAGAGGCTCTTGTGTTCCGAGGAGATTAGAGCCCTGCAGCTATCAATAAACTTTTCTCAGCGAGCGGCCAATCCCGTTATTAGAGAGCGGCTCCGTTTTACTGCACATCCGTCCTGGGAGCGGGGATAAGAGATCGTAAAACGAATTTACAAAACAAAATAGCCGGGACTTTAAGGGCTCAGGGGGTTATATGTTCCTTTTTACGTGAATGAACATTTCGTTATCTGCAGACACGCACACATCTATGCCATGAAAAGTGGCACAATTTATGTGATGTGTATGCGGGTACGTATATAAACGCAGATCTCCGCAGTCACATCGAACACACCGCAGGGCCGGCACTCGTTTAAAAATCAAAACAAGCAAAACAAACAAACCGCGCAAAACCACTGTTTCGAGGTGTAGCCAGGCTGTGGGACGGGCAGGGGCTCCTTCCCTTTGAGAGGTCACGCTCGGAACTGTCCGATATTTGCTGATTTTGGAGAAAAGTGGGGTCGGGCCCGCTTCCTCTCACTTTACAAGCAGAAAGGCCGGCTTTTTTGCCCGACGTTAATACGCTTATTCCTCGAGTTCTGAGCCTTCCCGTCCCCGCGGCAGAGAAGGGGTCTTTCCGGGGAAGTCAACCCCGGCTTTTCTTGCTCCCGTGTGAGATGAGAGCGGGAGTGCGGAACGGGGCTGAGGGGAGCGCAGCGGGCTGGAGGGACCAGAGCTGGGCTAGGGGGATCGGGGCGAAGCTCAGGGGTGAAGAACAGGGCTGGGGAGAGCGGAGCGGGGGCGGGCGAGGAGGATCGGTGCTGGGGAGATCGGGGCGGGACTTTGGGGTGCTGGGGGAAGCGGAGCAGGGGAGAGCAGAGCCGCAGCGGTGAGAGCGGCACTGGGGGATTCGGGGTGGGGCGGGGGGGAGCGGAGCGGGGCCGGAGGATGCGCGGCCGGGGTCGGGGGGGACGCGCCGACGGCGTTTCGATGCGATGAGATGAGATGCGATGCGATCCCATCCCATCCCGGCCCGCCCCGCGGCCAATGGGGCGGTGCCGTCCCGCCCTCGGCTGGGCGGGGCGGCCCCCGCGCCCCTTTATCAGGCAGCGCGGCCGCCGCGGGGCTGTAGCGCTCCGACGGCCGTACGCGCCCCTCACGCCCCCGGCCCCATGCGCGGAGCCGCCGCTCGCTCCCGCCCGGCGCTGCGGTGGCGACCACGGGCCGCCTCCTCTGCATGGCCCCGGCTGTGGATATGAGCGCCGCGCCCACAGGGGTCCGCAGCGACGAGTTGCCCGCGTCCGCCTTCAGCAGTCCCGGCGGCGGCGGCGCCCTCCCCGTCGCGGCGGCGATGGGCGGGGAGGAGGAAAACGACAAGCCCAAGGTTTCCCCGTCCCTCCTGCCGTTCAGCGTGGAGGCGCTCATGGCCGACCACAGGAAGCCGGGAGGCAGGGACGGCCCCGAGGGCGCCGGGCCCCCGCCGGGCGCTGGGGCGGCCGCCCGAGCCAGCCTGAGCCCCCGGCTGGGCGCCCTGACGGCGGAGGCGCCGGGCTCCCCGCTGCCCCTCGGCGGGCACTTCTCCGTCGGAGGGCTGATTAAGCTGCCTGAAGACACGCTCGTCAAAGCGGAAAGCCCCGAGAAGCAGGAGCGGAGCCCCTGGATGCAAAACCCACGGTTCTCGCCGCCTCCCCCGAGTAAGTAGGGTCTGGGAGCGGGTGGACTGGGAGCCCTCCGGGCCGTCTGCGACATTCCCGCAGGGCCGGGCAGACCGAGGGCACAGCTGCGCGGACGGCCGAGGGTTTTCCTGTCGCTTTCACTCTGTCTGCCTCATTCTGTCATACTTTTCTCTGCGGTTCGCATTCTCTGTTGAGCCACTTCGGCTCATTCAAAGTATTAAGCTGGGTTCGAGTGTGTGCGAAGCCGGAGGATGGCTGCGAAGGCACAGGAAGACCGGCCGCGCCAGGGCGAGATCTTGTGCCAGACGTTAACAGAAGCGAAAAACCAAACCGGCCGGCGTGTTAGTTTAACCTAAGGCTCGAACTGACCGTGCAAATCCTGACGCAGCTTCAGTGGTGATTTCTCAGAAAATGGCTCAAGTAATTCCCGTACAGGACACGCACAGACCGGTCCCTTAGGAGGGGGATCTTTGCGGTCTTCAGCCCCTCCGGCTGCTGTCTCAAGTGTTGCATCTCTGAAGTCCGAAAAACCACAATGACTGATATTTTCCTCTTTAATACAGAGGTATCTAAATTACTAGAAGTAGCATCTTCAGCAGCTGCGCTGAGCTAGGGTCCGGAGAGCCCTAGCCGCCTGCCCTCGGCCTGGTCGCGCTCCCTCCCAGCCCGGGATCCCGTGGGAAGGGGCGATCTTGGGCTGAGGCTCTCCGGAGATTTGGGGTGCCCTTAGAAAAGCTGCAGACAGAGCTTGTTTTCTCTGCCCCTTGGAGAAGAGCAGGTTTTCCGACAAGACTTGTGTAGAGTATAGCAGCAGTTTAATTTATTTAAATTGCAAAGTACAAGTGGTTGCTAAGTAAACCCGGACAGATGGATGTTGAGGATCCTTAGAAATGTTAAATAAGAGGTGAGGATCGAACCGGTGAAGAACGGTAGATAGAGCCTGAGTGTCAATTCAAACCTCGTAATTAATTACATGCTTAATCTGGTTCCCAGGGGCCTAATGTAGAGGGTGTGAGACTGAGAAGCTAGCCCGTTTTGTTTATTTTTTTTTTTCCTTTAATCCGATAAAAAGGACAAGGCTTTTTTTTTCTTTGAGTCATTCCCGTAGTTTTATGTCTCCTCTACATGAACCGGGAGCCGTGGAGGGCGTGTGGGTGCCTGACTCCCCTCCCTTTGCCGAATTTTTTTCCATGGACTTGGAGATTTTTCCTGTTACAAAGCACCCACTTTCTTTACTGGAACGGGACATGGCAACTTGAAGTGTGCCCCAGGCAGCCCTGGAGGTTTTGAGGCAGTTTGCTTCGAATGGGACCGTATTCCCCTCTTCTTTTCACCCTGGTTACACTAAAGTGGGGACTCTGCGGGCCGCGGGGGTTCGGGCGCTGCTAACCGAAGTGTCTCTCTTCTTCCCCTGTTCCCCGGCACAGGGCGGCTGAGCCCTCCAGCCTGCACCCTGCGCAAGCACAAGACAAACAGGAAGCCCCGGACGCCCTTCACCACGGCACAGCTGCTGGCCCTCGAGAGGAAGTTTCGGCAGAAGCAGTATCTGTCCATCGCAGAGCGTGCAGAGTTCTCCAGCTCACTCAGCCTCACCGAGACCCAGGTGAAGATCTGGTTCCAGAACCGCCGTGCCAAGGCCAAGAGGCTCCAAGAGGCCGAGCTGGAGAAGCTGAAGATGGCAGCCAAGCCCATGCTCCCGCCTGCTGCTTTCGGCATCTCCTTCCCACTGGGCGGCCCGGCCGTGGCCGGTGCTTCTCTGTATGGCACCTCCAGCCCCTTCCAGCGAGCAGGGCTGCCTGTGGCTCCTGTGGGACTGTACACAGCGCACGTGGGATACAGCATGTATCACCTCACGTAGAGCCTAAGCCTTGCTGAGCCCAGCCTGCTGACTGCTCCCGCTGGCTACACACGCACTCCCTCCCTGCTCCTCTGGCTCTTCTCTGTGGACTTCCCCATGGACCCCGTGGCAGAAACTTCTCCAGTCAGGCTCTGCTTGACCTCTCTGGTTCCCCCTCTGTTGCTCAGCCCCCAGCCCAACCCTGTTCTGCTCTCCTCAGCAGTCCTGGGGAGGGGCAGAAGCCTGAGCATCGCCCCAGTTCCTTGCTGGCACCGGCTGGTGATGGACCAACCCTGTACTGCTTCCCTGGGTCCAGATGGCAGCCTGGGGAGAACCCCCCGCATGGGGTAAGGAACTGTGGAAGAGAAATGGAAAAAGGGGACTGAAAGGATGTTTCTCTTACTTTCTACAAGGCGAGGTCAAGAGGCAGAAGTGTAAAGCAGCCTCTCCTGTCCCTGTGTAACAGCGCTGTCTGTTACCTGTCTTTGTTCCTCCACCAGCTCCTTTGGAAGGGGCTCTGTGTACTATGTAATATACTGTATATTTGAAATTTTATTATCATTTATATTATAGCTATATTTGTTAAATAAATTAATTTTAAGCTACTGTTTGATGCAGTTTGTTTGCGCACTCCTTGCCCTGTCGGGGGTGACAGAAGCAGAGACCAAATTTGCATTTGTCTTGGGGGACAAGAAAGAGTGACTGGCTACACTAGTCATTTTCCCTTTTCTCCAGGAGATTTCATCCTCTGAGGGTGAGACATCGGCTGAGTCTTCAGCTTGCTGTGTATCCCGACACTGCCCTGTCCTCACAGCTGTCTGAGGTTTCTTCCTTTTCCCCCTACTGCCTCTCTTCAGCATCTAGCTCCCACCACATCCTCCTGCCCCGAGGGTGCAGGCAACTGCTGCTACTGCCCCGGCACAGCCCCGGCTGGGCTGCCTTAGCCCTAGGAGGGAGAAAAGTTGTTCCTCTCTTCCAGCTGCTTCTATCTGGAAAGCTGCCTGCCGCAGCCCTCAGTAGCTCTGGAGACTTTAGGGATGGGGTAAAACGTCTCACAGGTCAGTGCCAAGCCTAGTGAGAGACCAAGGGCTTATCTCAGGCCTCCTTTGGGCAGCTGGTGTTGTTTGGGGAAATGGAGTAGCTGAGTCTGGGGTGATGTGGAGGAGATGGATCTGTTGCGGTTCAGGTGGTGCTGGATAAAGCAAGCTAATAACCGGGGCAGCGGCAGCGCCGGAGCGGAGAGCGCTGGGAATGGGGACGGTGGGGTTGGTGGTTCTGGGGAAAAGGTGGTGTTAGGGCAAGAATGCGGGTCAAGTAGGCGGTAGAACCCGCGGGACTGACGGTCGGGGCCGCTCGGCGCCGTCTCTCCTGCCGATCCTAGTGGTTCCGAGCGCCCTGCAGCCCACAGTGGCCGACTCCGTTGGAAACCTGTCCCGGTCGTCACGGCCCCGTGGAAGCCTCTGGCGGCGGCCGAGGATCCCACAGAGGAGGTCGGCGGGCCGCACAGCCCCGGCCGAGCCGCTCCGACCCCGCCAGGACCGGCGCCGCTTCACCGCGTCCCCCTGAGCCCCCTCAGCGCGCCGCTCCACCCGGTTTGGTTTGGTGGATCCCTCGGGTAAGGGAGAGCGTTGGTTTCCCCCTTTTTTTTTTTTAAATTTTTTAAAAAATTTCTTGCTTTGTGCTCAAGGAATGGGCTCTGAGAAATTGTGACTCTTTATATTTTTCTTTCTGCCTTTTTTTTTTTTTCTCTGCTGCTTTCATTTCCAGCAATTTAAAACGTTAAGGTTGAAGCAAAGTTAGAAGGAAAATAATTGCTGTAATGAGGGCTCGGCAATCTTCTGCAGGCACTGTGGCTCCAGCGAGACTGTAGCTGGGGGCGAGGCGGGACTTTTATCATCTCCTAAATATCAATGATGCTTTCAATAACTCAACAAAACAACATACCTGAACCCAGTCACTTTCTCCAGAGCTCACTGTTCTAATCCCCCTCTTCTTATCTCTCGCCCCGCTCTGGTCACCCAGTCTTTTCTGGGCTGGGGTGAGTTTGGGGGTTTTGTGGTTGTTTTGTGTTTTTTTTGGGGGGGAGGGGTGTGTTTGGGTTTTTTTTCTTTTTTCCTTTTTTTTTTTTTTTTCCCCCCTGGACTTTTTTCCCCAACCCCTTTGGCTTTCTTTTCCGATCATTTCTTTTCTCCGTGTAAATGACAGTGTCTGTGATCCTGACCCCGGCTCCCAACGCCGCGCCGGAGAGGGAGAGAGCTGTGCCGGCTTTTTCCCACGTTGTGTCTCTGGCAGAAAAAGGCTGGAGATAAACTTAGCTTCTGCGCGATTAGACCGCGGGTTTGGGGAGAAGATCTAATCGCGCAGAAGGCCAGGTTTATCCTGTAAAGATGCCCTTAGAAAACCGAGAGATTTTAAACAGCGAGAACTGCCTTGAGCTGGCTCCCCTCCGCCGGCACCTCTGGGCGCTGCGGCGAGAGGCTGTGGGCAAAGCGGGACCCTTTCATCTCTCTGCTTTGTCTCTGTATTTTTTTTTTTATTTTTTTTCTTACATTATGTCAGCTCGGGATGGATATTCGAAGAGCAGGATTCCTATTGAACATGTCTTTGCTTTAAGTTTTCCCCCTGACCCTTGGGCTAAAGTCCTTGGTTGCTCAATTAAACCCAGATGAGAACAATTAATAACTAAGTAATGACAATAAGTTGGGAATCACACGGATGAACGCTCCATGTGAATAGGAAAAGCTCACACAAAAGAGCAAAAAGGATTTGTCGGCTCTTTTTAAGGGGGAATTGGCTTTTCTTTTTTCTTGCCTCTGGCTTACCAGCAAATAAAACTCACTTTTGTGTCTTTGTCGCCTTAAGGAGCTCAGTGGGCAGTTGGAAGTGAGAATGGCTGTTTTCCTTTCAACTTGAGGGTGCTGGCGCCACGCAGCCCCAAGGATAGAGAGTAGCCAAAGCAAAGTTTCCTAATAACTCCCTTCTCCCCCGCCACCCCTCCCCAGTCACGCCGGTACCCCCCTCCCCTCCATGCATATCTCCACACGCACTCCTAGAGAGCCTCGGCAGACAGACGAGAGAAAGCTGAGGGGCCCCGAGCACATCCACGTCCCACCACGGACTTTGAGCCGAGGCAGACTCTGCCGTGGGAAAGCTCTAGCGCCTTGGTGCGACACTTCCCACGGAGTGTAGGCAATAAAGCTCACAGTAGCCGGAGCACGGAGCGGGAGTAGACGCGCGCAGAAACACATATAAAATAACAGAGAAGCCATTTTTCTAGTCATTCTCACAAAGGACAGGAAGGGCTGCGATACTCGTACAAGGGGCAGCCCCCGGGCGCATCTGCTCGGCACGGGCTCCGTGCGGGTTCGGGAGCCCCGGCTGGGAACGCCGAGGGATCGCGCCCAGCTCCGGCTGTAGCAGAGGGGTATGCAGCGAGGGCTGAGGGGCTAACAAGCAAGGAAAGGCTCTCCTTCACTTTTAGTTACAGAGGAGGTAGCTACTGGGAAAACTCGCTGTGCAAATCTTTGGTTAAATCGTGTATTTGTCGTTTGCTCTGAATTTCTGGTGTTTTCGGAGTTTCTTTCTGAATTCTCTCTTTCACTCGAAACACGAATCCGTCGTCGGTTGAATGCTTTATCGAACGTTTTCAGTAGTGCTCAAGTGAATTGGGAGTTTAAAAACCTGCTTTCAAAAGTTAGGGCAGCCTAAATTCAGCAAGTGACTTAGGCGCTGCAGCAGCAGCCTCCTGCTGCTCAGGATTGTGCCTGAGAACAGAACCTTCAGAAATCAGAGGCAAAACAGGGAAGCTGACTAACATTGTAAAGGCCAGGAGAAGGGGAGGGAGAGAGACTCCTCAGTAGTGCTCATATGCTTAAGTCCAGGCTCATCATCTGTCTGAGTCTCCTGAGTCAGACCTTCTTCATAAAAATCTGGGAAGTGAGAGGTCTGTCTAACATACTGACTGCACACCTTCACGAGGAAACGGGATGCTTGGCACTAACTCCTCTGTACTACCTGATTTTAAGTAAAGAGCTGAACTCAGGTGTTCTGTATGCAAAGTGAAAATACCAATCAACAGCTTATTGGGGACTCGGAGGTAATTTCTCTTCCTCTCCTCTAATGATACACTCGATTTCGTATTAGACACGGAGGTGGCCAGAGAGAGCAAGAAAAAGCAGCTGCATAAGTAGCCTCAAGACCAGGACACTCCTCAGAGCCGTGGGGCCGTCGAAATTAAATCCAGCAGAGTGGTGACTGGTGAGTAAGTGTCTCACTACTCGGCATATAATATCCTGTACCCAATGAGCTCCTGGATGCAATGAGGTGGCTCTCTCCCTCTCTAGTTCTCCACAAAAGCAGGCTGATGTGACTTAGGCACAGAACTGCAAGGGAGTCTGTGTCAGAAAGAGACATCTCCTTCCTGTCTATCATAGTGCTAGGCCCCACTATATATATATTTTAGAATATATGTATTCCAACCCAAGAATTATGTAGATTCCTCAAATTTCCTTTCATTAGCTTTTAACTCTCTCCACACCTTATGGGAAGCACAGTGGTGTCTGTCTCTGGCCTGAGCAATCTGTTCCACAGCAGGAAGCCTAAAAATGAGGCATTGCGATAATGGGCATTGCAACACACAGCTCCTTGAGGCTGGCCCGAGGCCCCTTCTGCAACACGGACCTATTGTCTGTCCAGCTCTGTGGCAGGAGAAGCTGGAAGCAGAACCAGAAGCAGCAGCTCTGGCTCATTTAACTACGAGTTGTAAACTGCAGTATGCTGCACAGAGAGATGTGGTAGTGATTTGCTTACAGCAGTAAACCGATTGACATTAACTCTGCTCCATTGTACTTCTTCATCTCGGAGATCTTTTTTCCCTACAGGCTGGCTCCGGTTCCCACCCTGCAGTGATTAAAGGGAAAGCAAGAGAGGCAGCTACCTAGATGCAGTCTCCCTCGTGCGACTAGGAATGTGCAATAAATCCTCCGTGCAAAGCTGTCCTTTTCATCTGGGGAAGTGGCGCAGCTGAGGGTCCCACTTCGTATGGAGCCAAACTACTCCAAGGAGGTGAGTGCCTGCAACTGGCTCACCATGTGCTGCTGCCCGTTGTGGCATGGAGTCCCCTCGGCCAACAACCAATTCTCATGATGGTGTGAACACTCTTAGTACTGTAGTAGCTCTTCTTTCTTAGCCCAGTGGAAGAGAAACAAACATCTTGTATATGGTCATACAACTATCAAAGCTACACGGTTAAATAGTGCAGGCTTTCCTAGTGAGACAGCCCTTGGGAGGAAGTTTTGTAGGAGCAGTGTTTAAAATCTGAGATTTCTTCTGTGTCTATGGTCCATTCTCATTGAAGCTGGGGCAAACAACGAGGCGGTGTGGTCACGATGAGCAGCACTGGGCAGGACTGAGGCCCAGGCACTCAGGCACAAAAAGTTGCAGCCCAAACTAAATATTCATTTCAGGCTAATTGATCAGTGCTTTTGTTATGTTTTGTATCAGACACACAACAACAGGCAGGCTGGGATATGCACTTGATGTATGTTGGAGAATAGGTACGGTACAACAATGACAAACATGTTCCAGACCCTCTGACCACCACTGTTGCTGCCCAGTGTAGGGGTAAAAAGAGAAAGAACAGTCTGGAGAGGCAGTATTTAAAGATTTTGTTATGATACAGGCTCTTTTTCGTGCCAGAGAGAAAGGAAGTGGCAGCATGAAGGAAGAGGTCTGGTAGCAAAGGGTGACAGAAGTATGTTAGCTGCAAGTGGTGCAGGGTAAGCTCTCAGGAACGGAGGAAAAGAGAATTATTTCCAAAAGACAAGCTGGAGGGAAGGAGCAACTTTCTTTTGATGCAATGTTTTGTGTGCTTTGGCATTATTATGCAAATATCAGCTAACAAAAATACCGAAGTAAGGATGGGATGCTTTAAAACTCAAGGGGTGATTGACTTACACTGTAAATGCATTTAGATGTAAGCCAATGGGCCTGTTCCCATTTACATCAGCAAAGGACTGGAGGCTCCAAGACTTGCCCTCACATTATGGCAAGCTTGTGTGCATTAGTCCTGGGGAGCATCTGCTCCTCACACTGTACTCACTAAAAGCCATAAATGCTTTTCAAAACCTCGTAATGAGCTTTGGACTTACTGTGAAAGCCACGTCTGTGGTATACCACAAGAAGAGACAGTGGGATGTCATAGATGTTGTCAGTCTGACCAAAGATTTTGCTTTCTGTGACATTGTCAATCTTCTCTTTGGGTAGGAGACTACATAAACAATACACACTAAATTCTATTTACAAAACAAAATACAGGGCTGCAAAATGTAATACATATGGTGTGGGTCTGGAATAGACACAGAGAGAAACTGGATTCAGTGGTTTTCAAAACAACTTAGCATTTTAAACATTAATTGCCTTGAATTAAGACTTTAGGCACCTACCTGACTATGCAGACTGTAGGTTACAGAACAGAGACGTTCCCTGTTGCCTCTTATCAGGGAACCGACCCAAACTTGAGTACCCTGCTAGATGCCTGACATTTGAGAGCCTGTAGGGCCAGAATGTCTCCACAGCAGAAATTATATCAGATAAGCATGATATCAATATAAATAGTAATCCAAATGTGAGCTCTCTTTAGTGATTAGCACAGCTAAAAAACTTCAGCCATATTTTTTTATAGACAGTTTAAATATTAACTGTGTATACAAAATCTACATTCAGAAAGCTTAGCCCCGAGTTTCTAACTCAGAACTTTAATTTAGAGACTACTCAAAGGAGGACTGGTAGAAGATTCTTCAAGAATTATTTCTTAAAAGTGACATGACTTTAACTGCATTTCTGTCAGCCGTGATACCTGAATTAGGAAGAACTTAACAGCCTTATTAGCTTAGAGTTCAAATGTAGATCTTTAGACAGCTCTCCCTTTAATTCAAGAAGTTCAGTGCAGGCATGTTAATTTTCCCTCTAAATAGTTGCATATTTCAAGTACATACTCAAATTCAATCCATGTCAAAAAACCTGGAAAGCAAATAGAAAGTTGTACAGGGCATATAACAAAATGAGAAAGCTGAGATGAACATGTAATCCTAAATTATTCTTACTCTCTAAAACACCAGGCTGAATTTCTCCAAATGTAATTTTTTCCCCCTTCCTAAAAGATGGCTTTAATACAAGCCAAGTTTGAAGTTTGTAATCACATTTATTTCTGAGCTATGTATGCATGAGAATTTCCCTTTGCATAGTTGGAGACTGTGATCTTTTTCGAGCTTGCATAATGTTTAACATGACTGAATCGATTTTCAAAACAAAGAAACACGACAGCATTGAAAAATGCCCAGAAGAAGAATGGGCATTTCCATTCCATAAGGAATTTGTTTGGAAAAAATTATAGAGTTGTTGGAATTAGAATCTGAGTTTATCTTAAGTTTGCTGGAAGGGAAAGTTATATTATATGAGACAATTAACCGTTGGCTTTGGTCTGGTCCAAAGACCAATAAAGTCAGTGGCGTCTTTCCACAGGCTAACTAAAAGGCTTTGGGGCTGACTCATAAACTGCAGAGCTCCACAGAAGATAATAGTTCTACATTCCTTATGTGAAAGTTAAATATAGCCCAATGTTTGTAAGTGTGTGTATGTATTATGATTACTTTAAACCCCTGATTTGGATTGGGTTACAGTTTCCATTTAATTCATATGCATGTGTTTGTATTTGTATGCAAGCACATGTAAAGACAGACATCTGTGAGCATGTAAGCATACATACAGCTAATGCCATAGAGATGATTGAATCAAGTGTATACACATGATGGTAAATATCAGCCTTTACTACAGTAGATATCATCACTGCCATACAGATACTTTGGCAGATCTGAACGTACGCTTTCAAAACCAGCAGCATCTGTTTACATTGAACTGCAATAAAACTGAAGGAGGCATCAGTTAGTATTAGAATTTTATCTTTTCAATGTCCAGAAACAGTTTCTGTGCCTTTGATGTAGACTGTCAAGCACTACTGGAAAATTGCATCGCTCTAATTACTGCACTCAGAGCAGAGGAAAGGACATGACTGCCTGGCAATGTTTGTCAGCAGGGACCCTGCAGGGACTTGCTTTTTGGGTACTGCTAAGCAAAGTTAGCTCACATTCAAAAAACAGTAATGCAGTCCTTGCATAAACAAGCTAAAAACCCAGAAGGGACACTACTTTGGATGATCCAGTGGAAAGCAATACAACTCTTCCCTGTTGAAGCTATGATTAACCTTTATCTCCATTGACTTGTCCCCTCAGATGAATCTTCCTGCATCCTGCATGAATTTTTAGTTTGAATATAAACCCAGTGGCAGCAGCAGCAGCATTGCTTACACAGGTATGCACACAGTCAGGTCTGTAATGAGCACCTGATTAACCTGTGAAGTGGCTGTATCATGCCTGAAGATGTAGCTTCACATTTTGAGGCTTTTAGGGATGGTACTACCTTAGCTGCTGCTCATTATCCCCATCACTCATTTCTTCCCTTGTGTGAGAGGGAGCCCTTCTGGATACGGTCACAAAACATTTTATGGCATTTTTAAATGGATCAGTTGCCTGATGAGATTTAGAGTTACGACCTTTGCTGATGGTTGCAGTGGCAAAATGGAAGTTGTAAGGAAGGAGCATTTAGAATTCCGTAGCACACTATGCTCTGTAAGGTGACAACACCAAGGAAAGAGTGGCACTTGCCCCTTCACAAAACTCTGTGTTGATATGAATAAGATCCTTTATTTTAAAATCTAATTGCTTGTGAGAGATATTACTAAGGTTTGTTCATGTTCTTTTCCTTCTGTGTAAATAGAAAGGAAGCTTTTGTATACTTTACATATTATATATATGAACAAAAGAATATGCACCAGGAAGAAAGGCTTGCAAAGCAATTTATATATATATATATATATATATATAAGGTATATATATATACCTTTTATAGTATTCCTACCATAATAGGTAGCTTCCAGAGTAGCAGTACTTCCAGGAGATGTGCAGGGTGTAGGACAGCCAAGCACAGCCAGAGGGGAGAGCGAACGCAGAGAAACAAGCACAGGAAAAAAAATTGCAAATGAAAAATGGGTAGTTAGCACACAGTGGAACTGAAGTGAATATCTAGTGTATAAACAGAGCAAATACAGTGTCTTCCATATAGAGGTTGCCAAAGCACAGCTGCAGGGCAGAGAGGTGAAGAGGTATAAACACATCCCTAAAGGTGCAGTTTACAGTGAACAGCAGCAAGAATACTGCAGAATACTGGGTGCATTGTGCTGTGCCTGGCAGCAGCATTCATTTCATAGGGGCAAAATAGGTGCAGGAACATAAACATTTGCAAACCATCTATTTTACTGGCAATTCATAAGAAGAACTTGCAAAGTGTTTAATGCTTCTACAGCCAGGCCCAGGGAGACTGAGGTATTCATGCACATTTTAATAAGGAGAGCAGGCCAAAAACAGAATTATCCAGTCTCTCTCCCAGTTGCAGGGTTTCAGGATTGTGGGAGAGCTGATGGCCGTTTGGCTTCTGCTTGTCCTGGAGCACAGGTAAACTCCAGCTGTCTACATCTTGGAGAGCAATTTGGCAAGCTCTCTGCCATCTAGAACCAGTTGGTGCTCCTGTGTTGGAGTGCACAGCTTCCAAAAGGCATAGCACCACCTGCTTACAGCTGAAAACTAAACAACTACACGACTCTCTCCGAAAGAAGCTCAGCTCAAAGTGCGGTTGCAAAGGCACTCAACCTGCACTTAGTTGCTGGGAATTGCTGAATTCCACATTAGGCAGATCAGTCAGCATCACTCTCTTAAAAAATTACAGCTGGAACAGAATACAGCAGTGTAGCTCAGGGCAAGCAGGGTTCCTCTCTATGACGAGCTCAAAGCCAACACACCCACCTCCCAGGGCAGTGTCTTGTTCCCCTGCTGAAGTATTACCTCCCTTCTCCTGGTGGGAGGCATGTCCCTCTGCAGCACACAGCGCACAGAGGAGGAGATCACAGAGAAAACAAGCAACAGAAGAACCTGCCTTTGTTTTAATATTCTAGCTAGTGGTTACCTGATAGAAAATGTATAGATAATTTCTGTGGTCAGGGCTCAAGTGTGGCAGAAGGCCTTTTTTACTTTAATTTTCAAAGATGCCTATTTCTCACTTATAGATCACACTGAGCATCTAAGAAGCATTTGCCTTAAGGTCTCTAAAACATCCTGAAAGACCAAAACAAGTGCTCTTTAGACAGCACAATGCCTGCATTCAATGTCCAAAGATGATAGTTGACTCCAAGCTCCCCCTTTTTTTTTGTTTGAATATTTCCTGTGTATACTTACTGCATCTAAGGAACATCTCAATTAGAGAGAAACTCACACATGAAGAGAGTTGCACTGTGTTCATTTCATTGCTCCATTCCATTCTACCTCTCAATTTATTATCCATCAATTATGGTTAGGTCCTGAGCATCTTTGAACCCATATTTGTGTTCATGCACTTATTATTGAATATATAGATGTTAGAACATTCAATAACATGTAATTGCTTTTACTATGTATTCATTTGCCTTTTCTTCTAGATGGCAATTTGTGTATGTGTTATATTTGGCTCCAGTCCTGCAAACAGTTGTGCCCACGAAAAACTTTACCCACACTAGGAGTTCCATGGATCACAGCTTCTCTCTCACCCACTGAATTATATGAAGTTACTCATGCAGTTAAATTACTCATAAGCATATGTGCTTGCTGGATCAGGGCTTCTCCATATAAGATTGAGCTCTATAATTAATTTAAGACACCTACACATTTTTTTTAAATAAAGGAAGTAAATCCTTGGAAAGTGGTAATAAACTTTTAGAGCTGCACTTATTAGTGCAACAAAATGCATCCTGGTTAATTAATAACTTTTTTTTTTTTAATTTGACACTTAAAAAAACAAAATAACACACCCATACTACTAAACCATTTTATAAAATAATGTATTTAATAATTTTATACAAGAAAGCAACTGATAGGGTTTCTTTAAACAGCGTAACAAGTTAGGAACATTTTCTTAAATGCTATGTCAGCAGAAGTTGCCATTTTTTGCTGCCTGTTAGCCAACCCAAAAATACCTCAGACTTTGATACTAAAGCCTTTGCCAACTGGGTCTGGTAGTGCCTGCCCACAACCCTGCTAAATGCCCTCAAATGTAGAGGACCTTAGAACACAGAACCATCAGGGCTTTTGATCTGAAGATCTACTAGGCTTGAAGTGCTGGTTCAAAGTAATTTTCTATTTTCTTTTTCTAGAAACTTCTGTAACTGTCACTGAATGGGATACTAGTTCAAGCACCTGTAAGAACCTGTGACTGACACATGATTTGTTTTCTGGAAGGGAACACCTTACCTGCTCAAAAAGACCTCAGATTATTTTGTTTGAACTTCTAGATTACCTTCCTTTCAGGCATGAAATTACAAGCCAAATATTTCTACACATTCCTAGCTATCAGCAGGATCATAACTGAAAAGATCCAAGCTGTGGACCTTTTCCCAGATGTGAGTCAAATAGTTCAGCATCATCACAAAGGCATATGGACGTTTTACTGTGAATCATAGCCCACCTTCAGGAAGACAGTTCTGGGTGATGTACCCACTCTTGACTCAAGAGTTCACTCGTGTTTCTCCTCTCACAATCCTTGTCCTGACCCATACCTTGTCTTGCTTCTCTCCACTATCACTTCCTCATCTTGGGCATTGCACTTCTCTGGATGAATGTGCTGGTTTGGTTTGATTCTTCTTGAGGAATTTTACTGTCATAAGTGGTTGTGGACACTGCCTCTTAAGTGCATGTTTCTGCCTGCAGCCCAGCTTCAGTGAGGTTTCCAGAAGAGCTTGGCCACGGCACTTTTCCTGCCAACCCCTCCCTGCTCGAGGCTCCCAGGCACTTCTCTGCCTGTCTGGCCAGTTTTACCATGTCCCTGTGCGATGTCATGGCCACTAACCAAGGCTGCAGCCTTGGTCAGAATGCACCTCCTGTCCCTGGGTGGTTGCCCATTTTCTGTCCAGTTCTTTCCCTTCTCACAACCTTGCTCTTCTGCTGTCTGAAGGCATCCACATGCAGGTGGCATTTGCATCTGCCAATGGGTGCAAGGCCTGCGGTCATCCTGCAGCAACATTGCTGTGGCAGCTCCAGGCTTGGCTGTCTGCCTCCTTCATCTGCTTGTCCTCAGCTAGGGATCACTCAGTTTTACAGCATCTCTTGCTGTGTCAGACCAGACATCCCTTAGCCATTTCAGCCCCAGTAATGCCTGCTGCCACCTCAACTCCCTTTCCATTCCTGAATCTTTAAAAATACACTTCTGTCTCCAGAACAGACATTCCCAGGACTAGTTTGTTTTTGTTCAGCTACAAAACTGGTTCTCCTTTGCCACCAGCTCACTTGTGTCACCCGTGTCCCACACTCTCTAACACCTGACATGGGTTTCACTGGGGTGTTTTGTGAATGAAGTGGGCCTAGAAGCCCAGCAGGAAAATCAGATGGAAACAAATGTTCACAGCTTTCTAGAAATTGGTGTCAACTCCCTGATACAGAGAGTTTTACAGCTCTATAAATCAGGCTGAAAATGTAACCAGAAGCCCTGTTAGCTTTCTGTTTCTTTTAGCACATCCGTTTCTTGTAAAATTCCGATTAGAGGGACTGGTCTCTGAAGAAATCATTCACTCCAAACCCAACAGGGCTATAAATCAAAACACTACAAATCACCACAATTTGCAGATTTTGGGTTTCATCATTTTACTGCTTTTGGAGAAGCTATGTAAATGTTTTTGGAGATTATTGACCTCTGCATTCTCTGTCATATCTGCAACAAGGAACAAAATAAAAGCATTTTCTGGAAACCATGTATCTCAGTCATGCAACTGCTACTAACTTATGGGATCAGGTCAAGAGTACTTTCTCATATGAAGAATCACACCAAAATCAGTGAGACTCCTCCCATAACTTGCTACTAGAGGTATAATTATTTTCTTCTGAAAACAGCAAAAAGAGAAAAGAATTTACAGGGGTCTCAGTATAAAAAAATTTGTGATTCAGTGATGACTGTGCGAATAACTCCATTTATGACTCTGCTGCCTCAACTGGGGTTTAGCTGTACAATATGATGATTATCTGCTCCAGCAGGCAAAGATTTCATCACCTCCCTGTATGAATTACAAAACTGTTCCCAACAAATTTTGCCCTCCCAGTGACAGTAAATCCAATCTAGGCTTGCAAACTCCAGATAACCCTGAGCTGAGTCACACCGGTCTGCTGGGCAATGCATCAGACCCCACAATGACCACAGCTGAGATTCGGTAAGTGACGTGGAAGGGGAATCACTGGAGAAGTGTTTTTAGACCAGGCTTAGTAGTGAGTCAGGTTCTGTGCAGCACTGAGGGACTCCTCAAAGCAGAAAGCCTGTAAGGATCTCTCACTTTTATTTACCTACTTCCTGAAGTCCAGAGGCTTCAGCAGACATGTAGCTTCTTATTGTAACAGGTTTCTCTCCACCAGCCAGTTCACCTCATCAGACACAAAGCTCTAGGAGCTTCTGCAGATCCCAAAGACTGGGATTAAAACAAATAAACAAACAAAACAAAACAACACAAAAAAAAAAAAAAAAGGAAAAATGTCTTTGAGTGCAGACTGAAAGCATTAAATTATCTTCTTTAGATTCAGTATTGCAGCAACAATATGTCACTTACCAGGAATAAATTTAATTCCTATGGATTTTTAGTTGTCCTGTTGGTATCTGAGAGCTCCAATGGGGATCAGATGTCCGCTGCATAAGATATCCTACAGCACAGAAGAAAAAAACAACAGTTCTTTCCCATGTGGGCTCGTATGTCTTTGCATTGCCTTTACCAGAACAACTGTAAGTTTAGATTTTTCATTAATCTATGCAGATAACTTATATTGTAAGGAGAATATTTGCAAAGGCACAGTGAACTGTGTATCATCTGAATCCCTCCACCCTCAGAGATTCTTAACACCTATTTGCCTGTGTTGCCTTTGAAAAGGATGGCTCAGGTACCTAAGTGGCATGGTCACATTTTTCAGAAGTTCCTTTAAATATTGAAATATACTCATAGAAATAAGATGTATATTTCAAAGTCACTGGTTTTGACACATTAAACTTTTTAATTCAGCCTAGTGCTTAAACAGATCCATCATTTTTATTATATAGTCTATAAAGCCAATTAAAGTAATTAAATGGAAATTGGAGAGTATTTTAAAGGCTGGTTTAAGATTCCTCTTTGAGCACTGGAGCTTAGTGTTACAGTAGGACACCATCTGCTGTCCAAGCAGGGTCTGACTGCGCTGCCTCAACAGCAACCATATCCCAGCTATAAAAACAACGTGCCCAGTATTATCTTAGTAATGCTTTTACTAACCAAATTCCCTGTTAGATTTGTAAGTCTGTTTTGTATTTCTTTAGGAGAGCTGTTGAATTTGGTCTTTTTTTGCTCTTATGTGATGGAAATATATAAAATAAGGATTTCTTCATGAAACTGATGTTTTCCAGTTTTAGTAAAAATGTTGTGCAGGTACTCAAGGTGTTGAGAAATAAATGCTGTAAATGGAAATAAATAATAACACTTCAAATCTTGAATTTGTAAATAAATTGTGTGGACATTACTGGTTAACCTGATATAAAATTAGCATGGCACAGCCAATTGGGTGCAAGCTATTTATCTGTGACTGTCCATTGAAGGCGCTCTTCCTAACCCCATCTACTTCTCAGGGGAGCATCTGAGGCCTCTCTGGTGTAGCTGCTAATGGAGATTTCCCCACTGTGGCCACCTTACAGCTGGAAACTGAGCTGAGACCATCTGCATTTTGCACAGGTCACTGAACTGATTGCCAGATGATAAAGACTTTGGGTTACTGTCAACATGGAGCACTTCTGAGGTGACCTTGCTCTGAGGAATTCCATATTCCCTTACAGGTCTCCTGCTTGTAGTAAGTTAGTCTCAGGCTTTGAAGGTGGATTGTTAGGCCCAATTATACCTGTTGACAATCTATAAAAATTGTTGCTTACCTAATTGCATTTCTTCTCTACATTTCCTTTCAGAGAGGGAAATTTTCTTTAAAATTATTTCTGTTTTCCTTAGTTTCAGAATTGTTTTTCTGCTCATGTTGCTTAAAATGCCAACACTATTGTGTATTGTATCATAAATACAATGTAGTAGAGGTACCAGTGCAACTGGAAATTGCAGTTTGAGTCAGTACCAAGAAGCTATGGCCAGGAATCAGAACAAGGCATGCAGGAAAAGGTTGTTGATATCACTATATGTAGATTGGGAGCCTCAAGAGTGTCTGTAGGAGATCATATTCCTTAAATTTCTCTCTTAGGTCTACATAATTAGAGCTTTGAGTTAGTCAAAGTGACAAAGTTAGGAACAAAATTGCCTTTAATTCCTCAATTAAGGCAACGGACAATTAGTGAATGATTTTCCTGCTGCTCTCTGGAGGGTCCTATATTTCTGTATTGCCTTTTTAGGAAACCTCAGTTTGATGATTCAGTTAGGGGGGATGAATTTAGGTCTCAGTGTGCAGTGAGACATAAACACATCTGAGACTCTGAGAAGCTATCACAAACTAACAATTTGCCAGTTTGAGAATCATCTAGACATTTTCTATTGATAATAGACTTATGGGACAAAAGGCTTGGCCAATGTGATGATCTTCATTCCTGGCTCTAGAAAGAGTGGCATATACAAAACAGGTCATGGAGCAATAGTTTATCAGAATTCGGCATTGCCACCCCTGGTCCCTTTTGCTGTTAATCTGAAGTTACAGATCATACACCACTATTTCACTGACAATAAATACAGAAATTCCATAAAGTAGATCAAGGTCAATTCTGTAGCACAAAGATCAATAAAATTATTGGATTCTTCTCATTTGCTCAATTTCCTCAATAAAACCATTGTTCTTAGTAGCCAAGTATGAGTAGATGGCTTCTGCTTGACAGATTATCTTGCTGTATCTGTGTTACATTAACAGACTTGGATGCAATGGACCAAAGCATAAACTTTCTGTGTAAGTAGTTTGCCATCTGCCTGCCATTCCCAGTATCAAGGAGAGGAAGCTTCTGGAAGATATCCTAGAGGCCTCAGACATGTCAAACGTTCCTCAACGAGGAAGGGGAAATGTTCTTCTCTGTCTGCTAAAATAAGGGATGAGCTTAACTTGCCCAGTTTAAGTGGGATATTGGATAAAGACTGGAGAAAGACAGAAACAAATTACTAAGGAAACTGTGCACTGTCCATAACTAGGAATTCCTCAAGGAGAGGGAGGCAAGCATCTGTTAAAGGCTGATTTAAATATGATCCTGCCTTTGAAAGGGGGAGAGCAAGGTGATTTAAATAACTTTCTAAGTTCCTTTTAATTTTTGGTTATTCTGTGATTCTCTCTCCGTATGGCAGCAATGTTTGAGATGAATGGAAGGAGAAAGAGGACATGGTGCAGAGGATGTCCCTTGCTCCTGCCTTTCCATGGGCCTCTCTTCCCTGGGTTGCCCTGCCTCTCCAGCCATGACAGCTCCAGAGGGACCATTAGACTGAGGGCTTGTCATCACAGGAAAGCTTCACCAGTTATTCCTGTATCATGGCTCCAGTGTAGCTGTATCATTACAGTGCTGTCTGGGGATATGCTTGGTCTGCGATAAGAGTCAGTTTCTTTTGGCTTTAAATACATTTAGTTTCCAAAGCGACATCAGGGCGCAGCGCTGGTCTGAACAGAGCCAGGGGTTTACACAGGTCAAACAAGTGCTGTGGGATTTGCCTTCTGTCACATCTTGTGCCTGTCAGCATTTTGCAGCTATTTGCCTTTTCACTCTTGGGTCAATGGCAGCTTTCAGCACAGGGTCCTGCTTTTGCCTCTCAGTTCTCACAGCATAAGGTGGCAAGGTCAATCCTTCTACAATATAATGAAGTAATACAGTAATTGATGACATCAGATAAGGTTTGAGTTTCTTCCTAAGTCTCTGTCCTTGGCAGCAAGCCCTTTTGGCGGCTTGTGGTTGTCCTCGCTCTGCACACCCAGGCCATTGCAGAGCTATCCCAGGACTTGGCCAAAAGCCCCTCAGACACCTCCCAGCTCTCCTCTCCAAATTCAGGGGAGCACAGGGAGTAATTGCACCATCTAGGATTCATGCAGGATGGCTGCCACTGAGCCCTGTCTGACAAATTTCAACCTTGCCCCGTTCTCTGCTCCCTCTTGCCTCCATTCTCACAGCTTCCCTCCTGCGTTACCCAGCCTGCAGTTTATTTTGAAGATTTAACTGGAACTTCTGCAGTACATTCACATTCACTTCATATTAACCCTCTTTGCAGGCAGGAATGTTGTCCAAGTAAGATGATGAATTCTAATGAATTCCGTTTGTCCACTGTTATAGAGCAAATGACTTCACTGCTGTCAATGTGAGCAGCAGCCCAGTTACTTTCCTTGATGGCAAATCCCCCAAATTAGAGAGATGAACAACATAAAAAACAGGAATGGTCATGGAGTTTGAGTTCAGAAGGATGACTTTTCCTTGGTTCTTAGCATGCATGCTTGACCACACAGTGCCTGAGCACACAACGAGGGCCCCCCACCTGGACTTGTTACCAACAACAAGCACACGGAAAGCTCAGAACCCACGTACTCATTCTCCACAGCATCCAGTAGAGGTTATGTGAAATATTAAAATATGTAATTTTAAATGCATGCCCTTTATTGCATTATAACTAAGAAACCAGACCTTTTCCCACTGACTTTCTCTGCAACTTTTCCCTGTTCTCATATCCCATGTGGCTCTTAAGTGTGCAAAGGCACCAGTATTAAAGTTTATAAGATATTTATATAAATCAGATGGTTGGTGAGTATTAAATCTGATTTTTCTCAATAACCCGAGGGGGAATATTAAAATATTAAGATTGTTTGAATTTTTAAAACACAATTGGGCTTTTGAATAGTTTAGGCCAAAACCTCTGCTCTTGTAATCAAATGGTAAACTGGCTGAGGACAGAGTCCTTGACATTTCAATCTTGTTATTCACATCCAGTGAGACAAATGGCAGACTCAGTAGAAAGTTTGTTCTCAAAAATCACAAACAGACTGATATGAAAAAAATAATTTTATCTTCTGTTTTCATCATGTGATTTTCATCTTGAGAAGGGCACATATCTAGTTCTAAATAACTGATGTCATAACGCAAAAATTGACATCAAAATTGCCTCATGGCATTACCAGCATAGGAACCATCTTTACTTTTGTGTTCAATAATTCCAATATAATTGTGAGATTTTTCCAGTTTCAAGAAACCTTCTTGTCAGGCCTTTGATACAGCACTTTCCAGGATCATCTCCTGGTTCCTCTTTCTGTCTTTATCTGACTGTGTTATGAACCTACACTTAGCATTGTGGATCAGGACAGCCATTGACTTCTGTTTGTTGTTTTTTTTTAATACAAAAATTGCAGCTGCCTTTGGGAGGACACATTATTGCTTCTGACTTGTGTGAGGGTGTGCGGAAGATAGCTGGATGAGAGGGAGTCGGGCAGGCAAAAGGAATATTTGCTTTAGGCTCTGATTAAGTCAATTCTTGTGACAGAGTAATTCCCGCAAACCCACAATTACTGCTAGGCTGAGTTTTCTGGAAAAAGGCATTTCTTTGCATGCTGTTTGACCATCCTATTGCAAGACTGGTGGGTATAGGTATATGTAGGTAAGTAAGGCAAGTGGCAAAAAGAATGTATGTAGGTTCTATTCCACTTTTTTTTTCATAGCTGTGAAATCAACCTCTGGCCCATATGTCTGTGCACAGAAACACACATACTGCTGTGGGAAATGAATACCGAGATCAGAAGAAACAGGAAGCAGTATACAGAGAAAGGTGATGTTTTTGTTATAGTTGTATTTTTTAATCTTTGTGCTCCAGGCTTCATTTCATACTTCATTTTACAAAATGAAAACCAAACATAGTTAGAATGAAAAAGAGCTGAATTCTTTGCCTTTTTGAGCTGCTATTTAAATGAGTTCCTATTATAGCTTTTAAGAGCTATATTTTAGGAAGGTAGTGAACCCTAACAAGTAAACACACACACTTAAAATCAAATAATTGCAATGTTATTCCTGATATTTATAATATGTTGGCATTTAATTTTTTCTGCTAGAATAGCTGCAGGACTTTTTTGAGGGTAATGGGTAATGCTTAGTCAAATGGCTGTAAAACTCCCAAGGAGTGATTTGTCTTCTTAGACAACAGATTTTTAAAAATAACCCCAGAGCACATGAAATAAGGCTTAAATACCATTATGATAAAAGTCACTTAAGCTACGGAAAATCATCCTATGTACACTTGCACTCCACATGTTTATGTGAGAGGCAGATCTAAACTTGCTCCAATTACCTTATCAGCATATTTTTGAATACTGTTAATGCTATGAAAAATGTTATATATGTAAATTAAAAATGCTCCTTTAAGTGAAAAGGGTATGTCCGTCATCATTATTGTTGGCCCTTGTCAAAAAATAGCAACTTGTTAAAGTAAATAAGTGACTTTTCAAAATTAGAGGTGAAAGAAGCCTATTAAACAATTTAGTTCACCAGGATGAACTGGGCATGCTGCCAATTATATTTTATCTAGAAGAAAATGTTAATTCACTAGTTCATAACAAGTGTCCTTTTGCAGCCTCAAATGGTGCTTTTTTTTCTGTTTAGTAATGCTGATGAGATCTTAGACTGACTTGATCACCTGGAAGGTGTTCCCAGGACACATTCTTACCCCTAATTATAATTATAGATCTATCTAGATTATCTTTTAATCAAGATTCTGGTCTTCAAGGTGATGAATAAGGAAGATTTTGTACAGAAGCAGTTTGCTTACAAAGGTCTGGATTTAATACCAGGTTTGGCTAAAAGCTCTCAGCGTAACTCTGAAGAGCTCATTGAATTTCCCTGTTTTCTAGTGTCATTAATAACTCTTTACTGACCTTCACTGAAGAGTCAACAGGATTAACTAAGGTGCCATAGAGGCCCTCAGAGACATCTCTCTGTTGGTTACATGGAGACTCTAATTCATTACTACATAAAAGCTGATAAAACTTCCTTCTTCATCCTGAAGAGGATGGCTCCTAAAATTTAAATATATCTGAGCACAGCCTACCCAAAGAAACCAGGAGAGTTTGCTGATTCACAATATGGAGTGCTAGAGTGCTAAAACAGGAAATGAAGTGATGAAAATTATGTGACTCATGTAGATTGAAGCTAATATTTAGTTTCTACAAACCTAGAAAAAAAGTTATTGTGAAACAATGGTATCAGTACCATCTTTACATTTGTAAGGAAACATGTATGTAAACATCTTCTGTGACACTTTTTGATCTGTGCAGGTCTTTGGACTGATCATGATGGTTCATTCACCATCTCTTTGACAAAGAGATTCTAATTTCAGCTGAAGTTCATAGAATGATAGAATAGTTTGGGTTGGAAGGGCCCTTCAAGATCATCTAGTTCCAAGCCCCCTGTCATGCAGAGGGACACCTTCCACTCGCTCAGATTGCTCAGGGCCTCATCCAACCTGGCCTTGAACACTTTCAGAAATGGGACATCCACAAGTTCTCTGTTCCAGTGCCTCACCAACCTTGCAATGAAAATTTTCCATCTGTGTAAATAACATTAGGGAATTAAGATGTCAGGTGTACACCCTGTAGTGCCTTTTTCAAAAGCCTTGTTCCTATACTGGCAAACATTTACTCATCTGAATTTTTTGTGCATTATCAAACATTAACTTATTGCCAGCTTTCCAAGACAGATAATATGCTATCCTTATATTGACTAATGCAGACACAGGCTATACGGGCATGAGTAAATATGGGGATAATTAAAGCTGTATTGATTTTTTATCAATTTTTACTGGTGCTGCCAGAATCTGCAGAAGCTATTTTTGAAAAATAAAGACTGAATAATTTTAGGCTTTTTCAGCAATTTAGGGTGTGTTAATTTTCATTTACGTCAATGTGGCTCTTGACTTCCCTTGATTATTATATATTCAAGCTTGTCATCATTGTCAGAATAAACAAGTGACCCAATTCAGCTTGGTTTTCACCTTTCATCCACGTAAAATTTCAAAAGGAGACTCATTGTTATTGCATGTGTCGTAACCCTGTAATTATGAAGAAATTCAGTAGCAAATTACTTCCATGGCTTTTCCCCTCCATTCTCAGCAGTTGAAAGCATTCCTTCAAGAGACATTAAATAGTCTCAATTTCCCTGTTCTTCTGAGGATACCACACTAATGAAAATATACACTAAATATTTTTCTGAGAAAGAAAAACTGGTAAAGTCAGTGGAAGTAAATCATTGCCTGTTAACAGTTACAATTTGACATGCATTCCTTTTATTGCTCAACACCTCATTAATGTTGGAAAGGTACACACTGGGGAACATCTCACAACTTTGGAGAAGATCTTGCATGCACAAAAAGTGTCTAACCATCTATTACAATAGTTTGTCTAGGTTCCTAGAGCCAGATGGTCATATATTGCTGTCACTGTCAAAGTATGGGGAAATAGTGGGAAAAGTAGCGGACAAAATTACACAACATTTCAGCATATGTCCTGTAAAATATGTGGTGTGATAAAAAACTAGGAACTCGTTGTCAGTCTTCACCATATTTTATCAACCACCAAAGGAATTTAACATAAATTTATAGGTTAAGAAATACTGTCACTCGTTATGCCTATTGTGGTATGGCTGTTTTGACCATATATGTAGAAAATGCTGTTGTCCAGCCTCTTAAAACACAACAGCTAAAACATGTAGTGGACTTGTGTGATATTTGTTGTCTAGCTGAGCCTCAAGTAGCTGACTTGTGAATGCATAATCAGTATGACATTTTGGAAGGCTGCTTTTATTTGCAACATGTTTTCCTATGCTTGCCAGCTCTGAAGATGAAAGACAACCTGACAGTGTTTTAAATAATGAGCTCTTTGATCTGAAAATATATGAAACAACCTTTTTTTCCCAAACACATTTTTGGTGAATTTGTCTGAATACCATAAATTGTGTATCTAAGAAACCGGCTTCAAGCAATTCCTTTGAGTTCCTGCTCTGTTAATAACAATCTATTTTTATTGACAGTAAAAGCAAGTTTGCCAAATGCTGGAAAACTGGGATGACAAGTGATATTCCTCTTTTCATAAATCCGTAATTTCAAGTCATTTTACAGTAGGACAGTCAGAATAATCTGGAGTCTGGCATTGTCTGTGAGTTGGTTAGACCTAGAAACACTGGGCTAGAGACTTTGTATTTGGATTCTCTCTACAAATCTGACTTAACTGCTTTGAAGCCAAAATTAAAGAACACTAAGAGAGATAAATTGCACAAACAAGGTATGTTGCACCTTATTGAATAGACTGTCGGCTATATTTTGTTAAAAGTTAATATTACTTTGTTACCTTACACTGGAAAACTTTGCATATCTACAGCTTTTAACAGCACTAGGCTTTGTCTTAGCTAGCATAGCTGAAGATTATTATTTTTGTTCTACTGCTGCCCAAAAGAGGGACTGTTTTAGAGCAAGCTATATTTTAAGTAATCGCTTTGTGATGAGTTATAATAATGGGATTATGGAATACAGGTAATTTGGATTCATGCTGAGTTCATTTGTCCTAGCCCTTTAAAAACAGCCTAATTAAACTCTATTTAAAAAAAAAAAAAAAAAAAAAAGAACAGCAGAATTACTTGAGTTAATCTCTGTTCTCATACCTTTCATTTCTTTGCAAATAACTATATTGTCTACACATACTGAAAGGAAAAAGATTGGAATTTCAAGAAGTCCAACTGACCCAGTGGTCCAGTAATATCCTCCAGCCTCCCAAAGGTGTCAATGGGTTCTCATTGTACCACTGACGTCACAAAGACATTCCATCAGAAGATGTGCTCTTTTGGAAAGCTGTGAGGAAAAAGAGGATGTGGGTAACCTTTCCTTCATGAGAAACATTCCATATAATGCTGATGAGTAAGAAAGAAGAAATTAGTGGGAAACAGGCAAAATATCCAGTTCAAGGGTTTGATTAACATCCATAACTATTCAGTAGAGCTTTCTTCATGCTACTTGATTTTGGCCCCTTATCTTCACCATACCTCTTGCTTCAATGACCATAGCACTACCTTATAAGTATATACCATGTTTCTGTCCATTGCATCTTTTTGTGCCATATAGATGAGCATCTTTTTCTTGTATTGAAATGCAGTTACATTCAATCCCTACATGACCTTGAGCTCCAGTACTTGCTCCCAGGCTGCTGCAGGGAGCACTGCTGATCTGAGATATTCCTGCATCAGTGCTTAATCAGTGAGAGAGACAGCAGTAAACCTCCACCTGGTCACTGGTCAGCCTAAGGACATGACTATCAATGGGCTGAGCTGAAATCCATGACCTTTGGAATAATATAAGGGTTTATTTTCACTTTGAAGATTGTACAGACTGTTCAGTTGAAGGCTGAAGTTTAAAATCTATGGTTTTGAGTAGGTTATAGTGCAAGCATGGTTTTAATAAGAATAGCTAAGGGTCTTTAGCTTAGCAGGAATAGATGCAAGGTCTGCTTGTGTTTCCTCAACCTCTCCACATTTCCCCACTCACATGAAGATCATCTTTGCTCTTGTAATGGGACTCAGTCATCTCCAGAGATTAGGTTTATGTTGTATAGGTCGTAGGCTGTGATTTCCTTGATGTCTGTACATAATTCAGAGCCTTAATTGGTTGTTTTTCCTTCTGTATCAGGTGTCTTCTCTCTTCCCCATGTATTTGGTTTTGCTGAGCTGAGATGCATCAAATTCAAATCAGTCATGTATAGCATTTTAGTGTTATGAAGTTGCCTAATTTACTTAAGAGAGATTCTAGAGTCCAAAAATACGTATTTTGGCAAGGGTTAAACCTTAATCTCAAAAGCAACATGCCAATTCAAAGTGTATTTTGTGTGCAGATTTATCTGAGAGTGGCTTGGCACTAAAGGATTTTCCATTGGCGCTAAAAGAACCACTGCATGCCAAGAAAGTAAATATCAAACAGAAATGTGCCAGTATTTCCTGCCAGTCTCACATTTTTGAAACTTTTTCCATCCTCCATGCCATTGATTTTTGATATGCTCCCAGGCTTCCTAGGGAAAGGCTTTTGAGTCTCACTCCAGGATGCTGAAAGTGTTCTAATTTGAATACTAAAAATGTTAAATGGAAAAGGACTCCTCCCTCCTCTGACACCCCCAAGGAAAATCCCAGAATCTTTTCCTGTGAAACGCTGGAAGACTTCAAGGGGTTTTTCAATCATCCAGAATACAGAACAGATGGAAAGTGACATTTCTTCCAACTTTTGCACAACCAAGTTGGTGAAGCCTCTCCACCTCTTTTTGAGGTCTCTTGTGCCATACTCTTCTTATTGTACTTTGTTATTGGTTCCTGTGTCTCAGTTTCCCATGACTGGCATTTTAATTTTTTCCTTACTCGTTCCTAGCCTTGGAGCTCCTACCTGCCAAGTTCCACCTTTGAAACTCTGTCCCTTGAAGACTTTCTTAAACTGTCCCTACACCATGGACCACTCAGTCCTGTGGCTGAACGACATTTCTTTGTGCCTGTGTTGCATTCTCAGACCAGGAGTTCTCCAGTCCTGGAAGCAGACGGCATTGATCAACCTCCCTGTCACAAGATTTGCTGCAGGACACATTTCAGTCACAGTGGGATCATGTTTAACAATATGCCATGTACCAAAGCAGCAGTAATAAAAGTATCCAGATTTTACTTCTTAGCCAATTGATTGGATGAAAAGAGGAAATGTCATAACCCACAATTTGCTGTATTTTATAAACCATAGACTATTTTGTTTCTGTTTCTATTTTGTTTTCTAGCCATAATAACATTTTTTCACTATTTTTTATAATATTGTGTACAAAACTCCTACATTTCTTAGTAACTTACTTGGCTTGCCTAACCCCAGTGTTCGAACATCTGTCAGGTAAATTCAGCATCTCCTAGATTCCGGACACAGGACAACATGAAAAAATGCACTGAAAATCAAAAATACTTTTGCTTTACTAATAAGGATCTTTAAAAGGCTTGATTTTCATGCTAGTATGAAGTGGTTTTGTCTCTCAAAAATTATTTGGCTGATTACATTTTAAGTTCTCTGGTAACCAGCGAAGCCTCAAGGTGTGATATCATGAGTTTTTTACAGGTGTTATGTCATGGAAGTAGTGGTAATAACTACTGTCATCATTCCTGAAGTCTTTTTCACCTGACATTCCTAATGCTGCAGGAAAAAAAATCGAAATATTTCTCATATGATGGAGGAAATCTTATGTAGAAGTTACTTTCATGTAAATAGAGAAAGCTCCAGCTACTGAGATGCTGGAGCTGGGCTATAAGAAATGCACTACTTGGGAACCTCAGTAAAACACAGCAAGGCTGAATGGAGGCTCTGAGTGTGTACATTTATCTACACAATCACATGCACACACATTTGAATTTACCAAGGGAAAGAAAGAGACAGGAAGAGTGTTGTGGGGTAGGAGCTGAAAAGAATTTTTCAAATTAAAAAACCTAACCGAAACAAATGAAATTATATGCATAAGCCTATGTCAATAGTAGGAAATTAGCATATGTACAAACAATACAAATCACATTGAGGGTTCATTTTGTATATATGCTTCATGAATTAAAGACAGCATCCTGCTTCTGGATCTGAACTGCAGATCTCAGTTGCACATTTTTTGCTGGAGCGAACTCACACTACATCAGTGCAGAGGGTTGTGCACAGGGGTGGGGGTGGCCATGGTGGTGGTGGGGAAATGCCCTGCTAGATCCACGGTAAAAATGCTGCCTGAAACCCAGGGTGTTGTAGAATTCTTCTCAGATCATGGTACTGTATGGTCCCAAGCTGGGGCTGAGCACAGTCCATGTGTTCCTGGCGCTGAAGGTGTTGCTCACATCGGGCCTTGCTGCTTAGAGGGGTGCATGACCAGATGTCATGGTTTGGGGGTATTTGGGGATGCCAAAGTGCATTACTGGGACTCCTAAAGGACCACAGTCATTGGCCTCATTGAATGACCACTTACTGCTGTAATACTTGAAGGCTCTGTGCTCAATAAAGTCTGTGAAAATAAGGCAATAAATAAAATAAAATGAAATAAAATTAAACAAACCCCAGCCCACTATTTTTACAAGCTGCTGGAGTGAGAAATGTGGGAAGTCTTTCCACTACAACAGTCATACCTTTTTAGTCCATGCCCCTGGAAGAGGTTAAATTGAGAGACTGAAAGACTCTTTTTACTCTTGTGTTCCTTTTTGACTTTTATTTAAAATTTCATCCCAAATATTATCCAAGTACAAATTACTGCTGGTGAATTATTTTTTTTTCCTTGACTGTCTCTGCTAGGAACCTCCATCATTAGAAATCAGCATCATAAAGGTACTCTGGTTCAAACCCTTACTCTAAAAAGTCAAAACTGTTGTAAGATATGTTTTATATATAGTGATGGCTTAGTCTTGCCCAGAACTGGAGCAAAGAATCTCAGTGAAAGGCCAGGTCCCAGTGGTGAATTTATTCTTTTAAAAACCTATGTAGCATGGATTAACAGCATGGAAAAAAAAACCCCATCAACCATAAAAAAAAAAAAAAAAGCTGTATTCACTCACTGAAGGAGATGTGCAACAAAATGCTTGACACAGACACAGGGTGGTGTCACTGCATCTTACCTGTGTGAGGAAGCTCTGGAGTTGTGCTGTCAGGGCCTTCTTTATTCTCCTGTGACGTGCTGTGTTTCCACAATGGATTTTAGAATGTAGATGAGCAAAAAGATGACAGCCAATTCTAGCAGTATCAGCTCAGGGTCTGTAGCAACCTACCCACACTTAAAGTTAACACTGCTGGCTGCGTCCACGAGAAAATCCTTGTGCGAGTTTCTTTCCTAAAGGTAGGTCAGATGAGAAAACCTGTGAGGAAACAGGCAGCTTAATCCACCTGTAAGCAAGGTGTTCTCTTTTTTCCAGTGGGTACAACAAACTGATCAGGCACAGATCAAGCTTCTCCTCAACAGGAGACTATGGTAAAGAATAAATGCTTTTTTTTTAAAAAAAAAGTGGTATTTTGTATAAAAATTGCAGGAAAACAATTATGCTGGTTTATGTTCCATTGGAATAATTCACTCATTGCTACCCAGACTATTAGTATAATTGAATACACTGCAACTTTTGGAAGGTCTCTGTTCTGTAATTCATTAGTTTCAGGTTGCTGCCACAACATTTAACTTAAAAAATAGAGGTCTTCTTAATTTTAATGTAAAAAAGTACTAATACTTATGAACTGTAAAACTTTTGAAGCCTTCATTCAATGGACTAAGATAAAGAGAAGTCATGATGCAAGGGTTGGGAAGCAAAACCATGTCTTGCCTTGTTGATGCACATGGTTGCTCTGTGAGGACCAGTATTTTGGTCTCAGCCTGTATTTTGGTACCAGAAATAGTGAATTGAGATGAGACTTTGGTGCTCAAAGAGCTTCAAAACAGTCCTTTACCACTGTGCTCTTGGGTGTAAATGGTTTTCACATCAGAATGGTTTCCATGATTCAAACAGCTATAGGTAGCCCACTACAGAGTGACAGGGGTTAATCCTCTGTTGCCAGTCAAATGACAAGGGGCAGTATTTGTCTGGGGCACTAGATTTTGTGTTAGGACAGACCTGTGAATAGTGTCACAAAAAGGGATTTTATTCACACAGGTGTGGAGGAAAGGATATAGTGCACGGCTGGACCTGAGGGATGTGTCTCCTTCATAGTGTCTTTGAATACAGGACTTTCGGCAGCTCTGCTGGTCCCACCCATCTAAATCCATCACCCTGAATCAATTACTACTCTTTAGCAGATTTTGCTCTGCTCTGTTCAAGGGGGAAATAGGGGGGACAGTGAACTGCACGGATAGAACCCTAACCCAAGGGACTTCAGGGAGAAGCCAGTGGGATAAGTCCCATGCTCAGCATATGAGACTTCATAGCTCTGATTATAGACTCTGTCTACAAGAGAGACTGCCCTGGTTAAATGCAGATTTTCACTTGGGTCTTGTAAATCTAGAAGTGCTGTTTCTGTTAAGAAATATTGAAGTCAGACACCTTCCTACCAGAACTGACTTGCTGGTAAAATTGTAGCTTGACCTAGAAGGAAAGATCTTTTGTAAAAACCTGGAAAAAAATGAGAAGGAAGCTGGCAGAACACAGCTGCTACCTAGCAAAAAAAAAAAAAAGTCATTAACTGTCAGAGTCTGGGGCCATGGGCAGCCTTCTCTGCTAACACTTTCTAGCTATGTCTTTGCTGTGGAATTCAAAGGGATCATTTTAAATGGTTCCTTAACAGTTTCTAGTTAAGTATGAGCCAAGGCACTTTGCTTGCTCTCCTGCTCATTAGGTTATAGTGCAAGAGTGTGTTGTGTTTGACTCAATTGTCACTGTGAACTCTCATCTCTCTGCCCCTGATGAGTTAGGTTCTGAATCCCAGACCAGGAGGAAAAGAGCCTCACTTCAGCCACTGCTCACACAGCAAGGCTTATATGAGAATGTCAGGAAGAAGGAGCCTGTGTCTGCTGCTTGTTTTTCCTGCAGTAGCCTTTTGGAGAGCTGTAAGAACTCCTGGGCATTTGAAGCTCTGCTTAGGCCAAAGCTCTGCAATAGGACATCAAAAGGAGTTATCAGCACCATAGAAGAAGCACAAATCCACTCACAAATCCTCTTCAACACAAAGTCTAGCAACCATGGAACTAGTTTATCCTTCTAGATTTGCACCACAATGCCCACAGCAACCTTTATGCATGATTTCTTTCACTGTTATGGTGGTGGTAAGAAACAGCTGGGAAGATGGCAATACATCAATCTGATTGGTTTTGCTCCAGAATTTTCATGAGGAAGTAGGGAAAGATTCAGGTCTCTACTAATTTGCTTGTATATGCAATTTTATGGGTGCAGCTGCTAAAGTGAGATACTTACAAGTCTGAAACCTCAGAAGCCTTAGAGGTCAGACATTTCGTATGGAACCAAGAACTCATGGAGGCAGAAATCCATATTCAAAGGGTTTAAAGCATTTTCCCTATGGTGTAGCTAATGAACAGGAGAGCAAGCAGAAGGAAAATCAATGTGAGATCATGCCTATGCTAAGCCAGGTGCTGATAGGAAATGGTATAAATTGCCCCTCATATTTCCATAGCAAAAAATATAGTTTTATGTGAAAAATTTATTATGCATTAAATTACACAACCTTGTGTGGTCATATGGATAATTATTAGTGTGTCTATTAGCTTGTGGGGTTGCTTCTATTTAAGTACATTTGTATTACAGTGTAGCTAAGACATCTATCTTGGAATTAGGGTGCCTCTGAACAAGGTGGTGTATCAGCATGCGAAAACTCTGTGCCGGCTGGATACATCTCTGTAGCTGAGACAGCACTTGGCACATTAAGTGCTAACAATACTAAAATCATCTAGTCCTACCCTAAGTCACTCACTGGGGTCAGAACAGGTTGAAGTCCGTGGACACAGAATTGCAATTCAATATCATGCAGTAAAAATAGGCTAAAAATTGGAAGCTCATCATGGGAGCTGCTGTAGCTCAGCGGTGTTCAGTCATGTGTTGTACCTGCATGTATACCGTCATAATTTTTTCCTTTGTGCTGCTTAACGCCTTCCTACAGCATGTGTTTAAATTCACGATAGTCCAAGACAAACTAAGAGGTGTTGATACGTAAAACTAAAGCATCATTATAATTCAAAACAAAAAGAAGAAATCTAAATATCTTTAGCTGAATGAGACCAATTCGTGGAGCTACAGTGACTTGGACTCTTGTGAGGAAGAGAAAATATATCTGATTGATCTGGAGGAAAGGGAAAAAAAAAAAAGGAACTATCTGGCACTTTGTTCACATTACACGCAAAAGTAAGTCACAACACTTGAAATAACTTCAAAATGTGTGAAATGTTTTATTGTGGAAAAAACAGCACCTATTTAGATGTTTCAGGAACTTTGTGTTTCATCTTTTCTTAAGTAAAACATTGTTAGCCTTACCCTGTAGAAAACTTGGAACCCTGTCTGTCTTTGCATAATGATCTGTTATAGAGGATTGCAGAATGCCACAGTACTTCTATTTTAGTACGTAAAGACTTCTCTTCCCAGCTAGAAAAGACCTTTGATTTCCTAATGAATGTGTCAGATGATCTGAGAACTAGTGGGTGTGGTAGTAATCACTTGAGTTTACAAGTGGAACAATTCTGTTAGCCAAACTGGATGAAGAGGTGAAAAACTTTTTTAATCCTCTCACACATATTCCCACCAAGGCAAGAGAGTTAAAACCCAATTTCCTCGTTTCCTCCTCCCCAACCCCACGAAAAAAAGATAGAGATAAAAAGGAACAGAAAGATCAAAAGTCTCTGAAAAAGTATTAAACACTGATGGTGAAAGCTTTTAAATACCTGGCTCTGTGAGTCACACCAGAGAAACAGGATCGGGCAGAAAAGTGACCACTGGATCGGGTGCCCTCATAAGTCATAGCGTGTTTTCTCTGTTCCTCATCTTGCTATGTGGGGAGAACCTCCTTTGGCATTTCCATTCTGGCTTTCCCTCCCACATGTTCTGCATTACCCAGTGCAGCAAAATCTGCACACCAAGAAGTTTTGGTACGGAACAGAATCTCGTAAAGTGTTGTCATGAGAGATTTCTGCAGGAGCTATTGTCATTATCAGCAAGGTTGAAGACCCAAGACAGCCTTTCTGTAGCAAACAGTAGATTCGTAAAGAATTCTATATTTGGAAATAGTGTGCTGTGTCTGGAAATAGTGAGATGTCGCTGCTACAGAAGTTGAAAATCCAGACACTTGTGTTAAAGTACTCTTTAGATCAGAAGTCTGAGAAGAGCACGTACAAGATTGGACAACAGTGAAATATAGATCTACTTTTCAGACACTAAGAGCAATTGTAAAAATGCTATTTCACAGGGAAAGAGTAATCATTAATCACTTTGGCATTATACAGACAGTAATTATACCCGAGCTATTCCAGGTAATTATAATTACACGAGAGGAAAGGTCTCTCACAAAGCAATAGTAACTGGCTCTCTGTTCACCAGCTGCCCATCTCCATAACACAGAGCAGAAAGTACAAACACTCCTCTCCAGCTGACTCCTCTCTGTGGGGTAAGCAGAACAGCAAGAGGCAGGTCCTCACTGCGAAGGGGACAGAAAACAAAATGTGTGATGTCTGCCTGGAGCAAACTAGCCACTTTTATGCCCAAAGAGCTGAGTTTTAGATCATAATAAGAAACAACAGATTTTGAGGCTGCCAAATCAGGGTTCAGGAGCACTCCTATTGCTCAGATACTTTGACGCTGTTTCAGGCATGAGGCATGGTCATACACATTTTCAAGGAAAGGAAGATGAAACTGAAGAACATTTTTAGGAAAGGAAGATGAAACTGAAGAACATTTTTAGGCCAAGGAGTGGTTACATGTCAAATCCACAGGCACTCAGAGCACAAGGGGCCGTGCCTGTGTGTTTTAAAATACACCCCTAAGGTGGCTCTGGTGTAATGTGTCCTCTGTAAGACCCAGAGAGATTTTCCAGGAAGCCTGGCTGATGCATCCCTGTGACACTGCAGGAGCTGCTGGTACACCCCTGCATGCCACAAACATCTCTCCACAAAGTGGCACTTCAATTTTCTGGTTGTCTAAAAGTTGAATTTCTTCTTTTCTAAACTTATAAGGTCAACTGCTCCCCTGCCCTGTGTTATCTTACAAAAATTAAACAGGGCATCACTGGGTAAAAGTAAATAAATACATTATAACTTAGAGAAAATGCAATTCTTAGTGGTTTCCCTAGAGTCGACTTTTTCCTCCCGAGGGTCGTCTCTGCCCTGGGAGCCCTCTTCTGCCTCTTCTCCCGCTGAAGTCTGTTTTGGGGTGCGCCCTAAAACTGTATAATAAAAACATGTATTATTACTGGCAAATTCTCTGTGAACATCCACTATTATTCCCATAATAGTGGATGATTTTAAGCCTGCATTAGCAATGGGAGATACTAGCAGAATTCAGAAGCTGTTCAAGCTGCTTCATTATGTGCTGACCTGAATACATTTCTTTACAGGCAATTAAAATTCTGCTGTAGAAATGCTTCCTTTCAAGTACCCCACTTTACCGTGAATTTTATTTGAATGATCATGTATGCAAAATACAAATGGAAATAGAAATATATTTGCATATATAATGTGTAGCAGCCTTTGTAAAGCCATTCAGAAAAAATACTATGCAACAGAAGTGTTAGGCTTTTTCAGTTGAGGAATATTATCAAATCCACAGCTGAATGAATCTTGCAGAGAAGTTGCAATTATTGGAATTTGTAATACCACATTGGGTTAGACTGTTCTGCTGCTTCTTGCTGTTTGTTTTTCACTCATGTTAAGGATTTTGGTTTCCAGCAATATTGGCAGAAGTAAAAAAATTTTTGAGAATTCCCATATGAGTGGATGTTTCTAACAAGATCTGCAGTGCACATTTCTGTGGCCATGATGAATTCTCTCTGCTCCTGTGTATGGGTGTTTAGACATCTGATTTAGGAGAGGTAATTTTGCCATATGACTTGAGCACTGTTTTTGAAACTCACGGTATTGGGTATGTTTTTCCAAGTTCATAAAAACTGAAGAAATGCTACAACAAATCTTCAGGTTCACCCCTCTAAACTAAGTGGTTGATTCATTGTTCTATTATTCACCAAGACAAAACGTGTTTCTTGAAGGTATAGAAATCCACGGACTAGCTAAAAACTCTAAATATATACTTAAATCACAGATTAGTCTGTTTTTTCTTGACCTATGAATATTTGATTGCTTGAGGCTGACAGTACAACCTAAATTACTCACCACAGGGAGGAAGTAGCTGGGGGTACAAACTAAGCTAACAATAGTTTGGAAACAAACCATGACTTAAGATACAATTATACCAAGGGTTCTGCATAAAGAAGCTGCTGAGCTTGGGAAGCATCTTCTGTCCGAGAAGGAACCCCTCCCGGGGTTTCCCGGAGGCAATGTGGCTCCGTGAGCCCTTGAAGGTGAGGATGGAATGCTGGGGACAGCAGCGCAGTGTTTTTCACCTCTCTGTCCTGTGTAATTTGAACTTGGTCAGCGTCTGAAGCATTCCTTAGTTCTTAGCAGTAACAGCAATGAAAGAAATTGCCCCTGTAGCAGAGATGGAAAGATTTCTACCTTTTGCTTACGCAAAGTGATAATTTTTTGCAAATTTCTAAGGTATTCGTCTTTGTGTTATTATTTTGAATAATGAGTGACAAACGGCTGTAGACACATCTACTATGGAGATTAATGACATCGTTAATAGTTTTTAGAACGACATTTTTGCATTCAAAATAGTTTATTAAGTGCCATGTCGTGTTTCTTTCACAATTGTGCTCAGCCTTTCTTTATCTCTCAATGTTTTTCACAATGTGTGAATTGCCCAAAGGAAGGCTTTGATCTTGCAAATGTGTGCAGACTATTTACCTAACATGAGCAATCGTCTTACACCCAATTAGATTACTGCTTGCAGAAATTCTTGACTAAGTATTTGCTGATTAACGTTTTAGATTTGCACTGGGGAAAGTACAGTGTCTCACTATGTGTTTATAAACCAACCAGTGGGTTGGATCCAGTTTCTGATTCTGTGTAGTTGAACACATAATAGTATACTAATGATAAAATATTTACCCATCCACTTGGTAGATAGATATTCTGAAGTACATTTTTTTTCTTTAAACTTAAGAAAGGTTTTATTTAAGCGTGGAACATGCTTGATGTTTGCATGAACAATATTAAGTATTAGCTTATATCAAATAAATAGTTAAATTGGCCATTAAAATCAAAGATATATATTCTGAGGGACTTTAGACAGGTCTGATGCATTGCGAGTAAAAACCTACAGCTGGTTTTCACCACAGCTTTCCTTTCCTGGCAAATATACAAGGTTTTCTTTGCCCCTTTTTCGAAGTTCACCATTTCCACTGTCATACTGACCTCTGCCATACAGTTCCTGTACTCCAGTACACAAGGCCCCTTATCGGTTTTTTCTCTTTTCGTTGCAACTGGTGACACCCTCAGGGGAAGACCATTAGCAAGTAGAAGTCTGAGAATTATGTGTATTTGCTTGGTGTCTTTATGCTGGCTAACAGAGCAGCTGAAATTATGCGTGCCCTTTGATGCCTTATCTTTTTCCACAGCTCTGAAGCAATGAAGGTGCTCCTTCTTCCACTTGAAACTACACATATATGTACTTTAAAGAAGAAACTGTGTGTGCACATCGTGTTGTCCCCATACATGCCATGTACGCTACAGCTTTGCTTTGGTGAAGGTAGTTTGGCAGAACAGTCAATGCAGCCCATGCCAACATGGGATATTATTTGTCAGCTCACTTACAGCACACCTCTGAGAATTATAAAACCAGCAGACACAGAGCTTTTCTGCATGCAGCCTTCTATATTTCCACCCAGAAAGTCTTTGTACATGAATTGTGTATTATGTGCATCCTGTCCTGCTTGGAGCCACATCTGCCATATGGTGAATCAGCCAGTGGACAGTGGCCACCTACCTAAACATCAAGCAACGCCATTAAAAATTCTGCTTTGACAGGGCTCATTGCATCCAGAAATCGTGTGTGTGTCATCAGATTACTTTTTTCAGTCTAGGCAAACATCCCATGTGGAATAAGGGGAAATCTTGGGACATAAGTCTGCTCTGCTGCTTTGTACTCATGCTAGAGGTTTTGTGGGCACAGCAAAAGCAGCTAGTGGGGACACAACTAATTCATATTTGGAAAAATAAAACTAATAGCAACAAAACTTTGGTGCACAGATCTACTTTAATTTCTGTAACTGAATGGAAACCAAGCAATCATGGAAGTGCCTATCAATATGTCTAAATTTATCAAGAAACAATTTTTTTTCCCAGTGTTGCCATCCTGTGGAGTGGGTTGTATGAGGGAGGGGTAAAAATGATCCTAGAAACACTTCCCTCATGTTTATTTTGAGTGGCTGTGACTCAGAGCACGAGCACAAGTGATGCAGTTAGTATCTGCTCAGTCAGCTCTGGAAATAGCCATTGTTATTTACTCGAATGGTGGAAGTGCCTTGTCTTCCCTGTTATGGGTTAGCACTCCACTGTACTGGCTGTCACACAAATACCAAACAAAGAGCTGTTCCTTGCCTCATGAGCTTCTTCCACAAATAATAACATAGATCTGAGTTTCTCTCCCTTACGGTTGAAAACAATTCCACCTTTCACCAGCTTTCTCCCTTCACATGTTTGCTGGGGCCTCCATAGACCTACCTATACTAAATTTTTGGAAAAGGCTCTAAGCATGCACTAAATAACTGAATTTCTTTGCTAATCTGAACTGCAGAAAGCCTTTTGAAAATGTTCTACGAGGTCGCAGACCAAGTGTTGCATGCAGATCCAGGCACCCAGTTCATCTTTTCTGGGAGCTGTGGGTGTGAGCTGCAGTTCATGGCACTTCCTGAAGAATTTCGAGGGGGAATATAACAAACAGTCCAAGTATTCATACCAAGAGCTTTGTTTTCAGTTTCACTGCAATAACAATTAGCAACTAGTTGGCTTTTGGCCATTGAAAATTATATAGCCAACTGGCAAAAAGTATCATTTTTTCCTGGCTTTGTGCTTGCAAGCTGGGTGGCATAGGAGGATTTTGTGAGTGTATATAACACTAACCTCTGCAGAATAATAGAGTAACTAGTCAAAAGTGCTTTCTTCACAGAGCCAAAGGCTAATTGCCAACCAGCTTCACTGACCTTCATCAACACTGATCTTTGTTAACAGTGACATTTGCCAGTCTTCCTCTTTTTGCTGGTTTTTCTCACGTTCACTTACTTTCTCCTAAATTTTTGCTTTGCTTTGTTCCATGTATATGCACAAAACTCTTTGTGGTTTGAGGAAAAGGCTGCAGATAAATGCAAACCTCCAGTACCATGGCACATTTTAACAGGTGTGCAGGATCTGTTCCTGGTACCCATGACGAGTGTTCCAGGAGCTGCACAGATAACTCACTGGTCCCCACAGCTGCCCTATACTGATTACCCAGAGCTGAAAAGTGTTCACAGCTGGGTACTTCCACCCCCAGGACTACCAAGTCTTCAGAGAAGATGTTTTGATTGCAGCTGTCTCCTTTTGCAGTTGGACCTGTTTGCCCAGATTTCTCCACTCCCCAAGGCAAAGCTGCCTCATTAGCAAGCTGGCAGGTTTCAATCCATCATCCTCAGTTCCAGCCTGAAAGCTGAAAATATATAACAAGCAAATAGTAGTTTACGACATTATAATTGCAAATATTTCTTCTTTGTTTTCATCTCAAGGAGGAGAGGTTTGGAATGAAAAGAGAGCAGAGGCTTGCCAATGCGTGAAGTTTTATGGGCTTATGTCCCAAAAATATAGCATCTAAGGCAGTCCTTTAGGAGCTACATTCATGTTTTAAGTGTTGCTTAAAACCAAAGCAATTTCCAAATAAAACTAATTGGCTTCCATAGTAAATACTAGTACTAGAATAGATATTATCAAAATTGTTATAATTCACATCCTTGTAAAATGAAAAAGTGACAGAGATTTAAATAGCATATTTATACCTTAATAGAAGTGTGAGCATCTATATATGCAGCTAACAGTTAAAAATTCATTAAGTCAAACACTCAAAAATGAGAAAGTCAGGTTGCCCATAATCTTCTATATATTCTCTAACTTTTTCTATTCAATTAACTATCAATATAATAGCTCAGAACTAATTTGAGCAGTCCCTGAGGCTTCCCTTCTTTTGTCACAATCTTCTATTTTCCCTTGAATACCACAGTTCACATATTCAAGTACTGTGGGAGAACTTCAGCTGTCCTTTTTCTCCTCCTGTTGAATATGGATAAAATTTTTGGAGGTTAAACCTGAAAATCTTAAGAAAAACTCTGAAATGCCCAAGTTCATTACTTCAAACTATCTTCTTACTTTTAAGACAGTTTTTTAAGGCACAACTCATACCTTTTTAAGATTAATATAATCTTAAGCACTATGAAAATTAGACAATAAATCCAGCAGGCACTATGTAGGCAGCGGAATAAAAATGCTAATTTTCACACCGATTTTTCAGTGTGGTGAGAATTTGTAACTTCCATTAATTCAGTAAGATTATAAAGAAAGCCTGAAGCTATGTTTTTGTTTTAATGAAATACACGTTAGTATCTCAATGTAGCAAGGCACATTAAATCTATTTAATACAGAGATTTTTTAAATACTGAGATATCAAGATAGCTAACAGGAGATCAGTAACCTCATGAAAATAAACTCAGTATTTGCAGCAAGGGCATATACAGTAAGGTCAAGGTGGTAACTCCAATCCCCTGAGGCAGTGAACAAGGCTGCTTGTTGTCAATTCAAGCTAAAAATGCTATGTTTTGATCACTAGTCCATGAGACAAAGCTTTGCAAACTGCCAAGTCAAATCTTTTCAAATTAGCAATAAGCAACAGGTTAAGTTCAGAGGAACACAAATTATCATTATTTTAAATGTCTGATAGCTTCAATAACCTCAGAATAACTTAGCCTGCATTCTGGGATCACTTTTTTGCAAGGGGGCAAAGTTGCAAACAGTATAAATTAAAAGTGGTAAAAATATTTATTGGCAACCTAAGTTTTTAGGAGCATGATTTTATATGTCTCTGTTTGCATAGCTTCAGCATAAATGGGGCAATATTAATACCACAAGAAGGTCTGTTTACACGCTGCTGCAAGAATTTTCATGCAAAGGAAAAAAATCCTGCCTTTGGCTTTCTTTATTTTATGACCACAAATCCTGGTTAGCTTAAAAAAAATTAAGCTTTTTTTTCATGTTTATAGGATTCCATTTTTTTCATCATGGAAAGAAAAGATAATTACTTGGAACACTGATAAAGCTGCTTATTTGATAATAGCTATTTTTTGTCCATAAAGTACATCTTACCTGAGCTCATTCTCAGTGGTGGAACAGTTCTTATCACTATGCTCACAGTGCAGTTGTAGGGCTCCTCTCAGCAGAAAAGAGGTGGAGATGTCTCCTGGTTGGACAAAAAACCTAGCATTTGTCCCTGACTAGCTAGGAATGCTCTATAGTGACATGCAAGAAGCTGTAAGACCAATAAAGTAGTTTCTTTGGGTTTCCAGCAGCCCCAGTTCATTCACTTACACTTAAAGTACAGTGCATGAACTTATATTCCCATACAAGCCATTCCCTGTGCAAAGGCCATGCATCCGGCAATCCTCGTTCCACCTCAGACAGTCCCCGTTTTGCATCTTTGTCTCAGATCCAGTTTTCCTCAACAGAGTTCAGCCCTTCAGCCAGACCCAGCTGGCAGAGGGCAGCACTCACCCTACCACTGCCACCTTGTACCAAGGAGGACACAGGGATTGCCTGCACTAAGGTAATTCCCCATTCCACCTTTTCAGCAACCCATACATTCAGATTAATGTGAAAGCAAGGCAGAGTTACCAGCAAAACTTATAGTGAGAGTCCTCCCTCCTGTGCAGAACCAGTACACAATAATGTATACAAAGCAGGGCTGCTGGGTCAGGAAACAATTTTTTGTTTTCCCCTCCACATCAACATTTGTTCAGAAGTTGAAAGGCTGGAAGAAGACTTAGTGGTTCTTCTAACAGGCATGGTATTATCGCCTCCCACAACTGCTATCAAGTTTCCTCACATAAGGTGCTCTCTACTTAGATGGATAATAAACCATGCTTTGATTTTACAAAGTGCTGAGAACACATATCTCTCAGTGATAAATCCAGGTAAGCTTACTGCAGCTTTAATAATGGCACACGGGTCTGGTACACTGACTGCTTTCAAACCTTTGCCTTTCCCATTTCACTGACACTAGAAAAAATTCATTCTTTAGCATACACAATCACTTGACAGCAAAATAAAGCTGTTGAGTTAAAAGAGCTTAGTACATGCTTGGGATAAAAGGTTGTGACAGACCTAAGAGAGAGAAGGCAAAGAAAACAGGTGATGACAGGAATTAAAAATTGGGGTAAATGCAGAAAAGAAGAACAAAAGCTTATGTAGCTGGAAAAATTCTGGACCAGAAAGGATACGGTATGAGCAGCTGAGAAACATAACCTGGAAAAATCTCTGAAAGGAATATCTTTGAGATCAGCCTTGCTTTGAGTCCATACAGTGTCTACAGTGGGGCTATACAGCTACAGCTAGGTTGTGGTATTGCCATTGTACACAAGGACTCAGAGAAGGAAAAGGTTATAAACTGGGACTGTATTGTCAGAGTAGATTTGCCGTAAGGTTTCCAGCCAATCACAAATCCATCACTCCTTGTCCTCTATATCTCACAGTGAGCCATGATACTTCCATGATACATGGTGAGCTAAATACTTTCCAGGCTTTTGAAATCCCTCTCTTAGTGAAATAAGGACATGGAAAGAGGCATTAGTTAAGAAACTAAAAAAAATACATCTGGCTGAAAGCTTGTAAAAAATGTTGCTTTTTGGACTAGATGAGATCTATAAATGGACAGGGTTTCTGAGGAATTTCAGAGCAATTCAGCCTGTGGGTGGAGGGCTGATGCTTTGCTTATGGTCATCTTTGGTTGTGTTGTGGCCAAGAAGTGAGATGCTTGATTTTTCTGTGCAGTGAGGCCAGCACTGCTCAGGATTGGGTTGACGAATACAGGGCAATGTCATTATTGTCCCACGTGTGGATGTCTGGGAGGGGAGCTGCTAGGAAACTGACGCTTGTGAACCATGATGATGGAAAGCCTTAAGTTTCCTCTGACCTGGCTGCCAGGACCTTTGCTGGAGAGCTCAGGTGTTCAAGAAGTCATGCTGTTGTCTATCCAGCTGTTTCTGTGTTAAAACAGCCATTTAATTCATTTCAGTTTTAAGGTCTTTAGTAGTGAAATTGCACAGCAAAGAGCAGGATAGGAGGGATTATAGTTCTGACCAGTGAAGTTAACCTGAAGTTAACCTACTCATTCCTAAATAAACCATAATGTTTTCTACTGGTCACAAAAAGAGATATATCTATGACACAGTTAATTTAGTTGTATCATTGTGACCTGCATGGATTTTTCTTAGCATTTAGGAAGAAAGTAACCCTGTTTTGCTTTGGTCAAGATAAATCAATAGCATTGAAATTTGGAAACAATATATTTGACCACACAAACTAATAAGGCACCAGTGTTTTAGCAGGCATTATAAAACATAAAATTAGATGGAAAATTGCCTTAAGCCCCTGTAAATTAAAATTGCTCTTTTTATAGCAAAAATGAGCCTTATATAGCAACAAACAATTTTGTGATCTTCATTTAACTAGCCAATTTCATATGGCAAACAGTATTTATTCATCCTGCTCCAGTGACCTAACCAGCAATTTACAATGTGATGCCTTGCATATTTTCACAGCATTGTAAAAAACTGAGGTTCTGTAGATTTATTTGATCCCTGTTGAAAAATTATTTTTTTACCTCCTCCTAACCAGTGTAAACTGGAAATTGTTCTTAATGTAATTCTCTTGCTTACCACGCACTCATTAATCAGGAAACTAATTAGAGCCAGTTTGCTTACTCTAATTTGAAAAAGTGAAAGTAACATATGTTGACAGTTAATTTGGATTTTTTTTTGTTAACAGGCACACAAGTTTTTATAATGAAATAATATTTGATACTGATACAGAAGAACATGGGCTAATAAATTGCAACAGGCTGGGAAAATGCAGTATGTTAATCACTATGGGAATAATAACATAGATCATTTAGTGCTCTAGTTTTTCTGTTGACGATTTTCCATTTTAGCTATTTTTATACGGTATTACAGTGACTTGATTTGGAACTTCTCAAACACACGTCAATACAAGTTTTCAGCATTTTGCAAGTTTGTACAGGCCCAGTGCACTTTCTGAGACCAAATTACAAGAAAAATATTATGCATCTAGGCTCCATTTCAAAACCTTCTGTTGTCTTGGCTTTTTAAGAATGTCATTATGCATAAAAGGGTGCCAGCTGACAGCCTGCAAGCCTCTCTGTTAAAGCTCAATGTGAAGCCCACCCAGGTCATTTGCAGTCTTTGCCCAGAGCTGCTTTGTCACTGGGACAGATGACTGTCAGAGGCAGCAGGAACACCCCCACCTGAACCACCTGTGAGCTGGAGACTGACCTTTACCCAGCTGTGTGGGAGTTCGGTTGTAGCACAGATGTCCCAACACGTGCAAACTTCATTCTAGTAAAAGCAAGTGACAACAGCATTGGTGACTTACCCGGAGAAACCAGCAATGCTTCTGGAGATCTCAAGATAGGAATCATACACTCCACTCACAGCTCCCTGTCAATGCCCACACGCTTTAACTACACCAGACAGAAAACATAAACCAAGCAGGGAAAGTATGTTACAATGCCAAGTGGTACAGCTGGAAGAAGCAAGACACTCCTGAGTGCACCTTCTCAGCTGCTTGAGTAATAGTTGTTACCTTTCCCCAAAGGGCATTGTTTATATCCTTAGATCATCATAGCTGCAGCACTGTGCTGATTGTTGGTATGATTTCTTTTTTGAAGAATACAAGGTAAAATTACAAAATCTCTAAGGTCAACCTCTATTTGGAGAGGTCCCACCCCAGAAGTGGACACAGAGCTGAGCTATCACCCTTTGCTCCAACTGCTCTGTGCTTGCCTTGGTGTCACAATAGGTTGAATGCAGGGAGGTCCTGTGGTTTGAAGTGCTTCTCCAAGCTGAGCCAGCCTTTGGTTTCCTGCCCACAACATGCTGAATAATGAGCATGTGGAAGGGATCTCCAAGACCAGGCTTCCTCCTCTCTTGTGCCCAGCACTCACAGTCATCTCTCTGACACACTGCAGAAGTGATGGTGGTAGCTGTGGGTCCTGCTGCATTAGAAACAGATAGACTGACCAAAAGTTCTCCACAAAAAATATTTTCCAAGGAATAAAGGAAGTTTTTGTGAGGAAACCAATCCCATCTGCAGGAAGAATGGAAAAAACAAAACCCTGAAGCATTTGAAATATCTCAGACACCCCTTCACCAAATTTTGGTTGGCTAGTGTGTTCATGGCAGCCTCTTCTGCCTGGACGTGATGTGAAGAGTAAGAGGAATAAGGCCATGGAGGAGCGATCTCAGAGACTCTCACACTGTGGCCACCACACCCAATGATGCCCAACAGGCAGGTGGAGCGGAGCAAGAAAGGAGGAGATACAAGAGCCACTTTTGGCCTCACTTAGCCAAGAGTCTAAGCAGTTCCCAAGGCAATAAGGCAATTGAGATTCCTCCTTAAACAAAAAAGCTGTGAGTTGCTGCTCATACTGTGTCCCTTAAGCCCTATCCAGAAGACAGGTAAGGAGTTAACAGGCTGGGACTTGGGACTGCTACTTGAAAATGCATAACACCATCTCATTGTATGTTTAAAAATTTAGCTGTACCCACCTGATGCAACAGGCCCAGGCTAACACATGATGTGGAGGTATCAGTGTGTTACCAAATTAATTATGGTATTAATTATTCAGCACAGGTACTGAATAGTGCTAGTGCATTACCAAGTTAAATTATAAAATTTCAGTGTGGTTTACATGTCAAGCTTTCAGAAAATACTCCCTCAACAGCAGACCTGACAAGGTGATGTGCTGCTACATGAGCAATTGTGATGTTAGTACAGGTTAGGTGGGGTAGCTGTAAGGGGGAGAGTGAGCCAGGCACCAAAGAGCTGTTGAGAACAGTTTATGAAAATCCTTGAGAATACCTGGATTTCTTGCCACATGGTCTGTATAAGGTTTGATATAGGTCTTTTCCCATTCTTCAAGTTTTGGGAAGAGAGGAAATCCTATAACTATATACAAACATTTTTATGTATATCTATTCATGTATATATTTATTTATATATGTATATGTGTGTGTGTGTATAAATATTTTTCACTTTCAGAGAGAAACACTAAATTTTCAAAGTTTTAATGGAAAAAAAATTTAAAACTCTCTTATAAAAAGCCTTTAGACAAAGAGATAATATTAGGTCTAGCAGCAAACATTTGGCTTTTTATTGAAAACTACTTTCTGACTAACCACTTTTATGTAACATTTGGTATGCTAAAACTGTGTGAGACAAATTTCCACTTAAAATCTAACTTGTTTGGAGTAAAATAGATATTTTAAGAATACAGTTTTCTAAAACTGGAAACTTGCTTTTAAAATTTGCTTAAAAGCAACTAGAGCATTTGAGTGTCTCTCTTTTATCTTCATTGCAAAACTCTTGGATGCTCTCTGGAGGAGGCCTGGAGTTGGGAGAGAAATGCATTAGGAAAAGGAAAAGAGATTTTTCTGAGAGAAAGGGAGGTAAAAAAGAATCTTTCAATACAGACTGAAGACGTCATCAGAAAAATGTGGTGTTTTCTTTTTTATTTGTTTCCTCATGGAATATTTCAACATCTTTAATTTTGACAAGCAGCCACTAGAGGTCAGCTGTGTTTTTATTTTAACAAAATTATTTCCATGTTCCATTCCATTTTTTTGTGTCTTTTATTTTTTTGGTCAAAATTAAACTCAAAATAATTTCTGGCCTCTGAGTTTGGAAATAAATCCAAGAGTCTATTCCTAGGATGGAAATATTAGCAGGAAACTTTAGTAGTCAAACAAGGTACTTCTAATGAGGGAGTTTTCAATATTATAGTGAAAAATCTTCACCGCTGTATGATGCACTGATGTAACAATTGATCAGCTGGCAAATACTAGTGTAGATCCATTCGCTTAAAATAAATGACAGTAGTTTATAACATGCAACACTAATCTACTCTCTGCCAAGAACTTAGGTCTCTCTGAAAGTGACCCGTATCTGTGACAAATTTTCAAAATTCAAATCTTTACATTTTTCTTTTAATTTTGTTTTATTTTAGATTTGATGTTTTGAATGACCAGGGCATGTTTGAGGCTTTTAGGGCTTTCAGTTCAAACGAGATAAATTAAACCTTTCTCCTGCATTTCAAAATTCAGCTGTTCCACATGAATCCACAAACTTCCCATGCTTCTTCCCCCCTCCACAAAGTCTCCCTTTCAATCAAAAAGACTTACAGATTCCTTTCTTTCTGAGCAGGGAAATCAGGCCAGTATTGGGATGCTGAAGTGCTATCTAGGTCATTCTCTCCATTATTGCTTCGAAAGATTTATCTTTTTAACTGTCCACTATGAAATTTCTTTTGAGTGTGTTCATGGAAGGGAAGCAAGTCAAGAGTTTCTAATGAGCTGGCATGTTTTTCAAAGGATGAGAATACTGGCTCCTCTCTAGCTGTGAAATGTGGATTTTTATTTCAGAGCAGTATCAGAGTGACCACACGCTGTACGATGTAGCAGTACTGTAGCTGACAATAGAATTTTGACCAAACCCTGTAAAACAGATTTTTACTCTAGAGTACTTTAATCACAAATCATTTAGTCTTAACCACAGAAAGGCACTGACTCAGTGAGGATTTAATCACTAGCCCCCTGGGAAAGGCATGAAGGATGATACCGACTCATTTATATTGGACACTGCTGTGTAACATCTTGCAGACAAAACTCAGATGAATTACTGTATTTAAGATGGCTTATGTCATTTATTCATTGCTCAGATGCATTACTCTGAATGTGCTCCCTGGCAGTTTTCCCGGTGAATTGGGCATGGCAGTAATTAGGGTACTGAGCTACACGTGCACTCCTGCCTGTTTCGGCCTGAGGATTACCTGCCGTTGCTGCCTTCAGACTCTGCTTTCCTGCACTTGATGAAAGATCCATGTTCATGATGTACCCACATAATTTAATGGCTCAGAAGGGTAAGTGTCCAGCAGGACAAATATCTGTAACACCTCAGCAAACGGAGAAATGAACCATACAGGCTTTCCATTCAGCTCTGGAGTGCTGATGAAGGGTTTAGTCTCCTTCAGCTTGTACTATTAGCATTTGATTGATACAGATTTTTAATCCCTTCTGCTGTGCCAGTAGGCCAGTACTGTTTGCAGCTTTGCTTCAGACTCTGTCTAATGTCTCTGCATCTTTTCTTCTTTCAGTTCCAACCCCTGGCTGGAGGTCCAAGCACACGCACCATGCATTTGTGCAGCACTAGTTCTGAGCAGAGGCAAGGCCCACTTGAAGAGGGTTTTTCTGAACTGGGGATGGAGAGAAGAGTGGAAGACTGTGCTCCTATTCCGGTCCCACCACCTGTGTATTGCACCAGGGCTGGGCAGCTGAGGAGAAGAAGGGCAGAACCACTGACCTACCTCTATCTGTCATGCATCTCTGTCCACAGGGATGATAAGGTGATCAGCAATAGTCAGCATGGATTTGGTAAAGGAAAATCATGTTTGACCAACCTGATTGCCTTCTAGGATGAAACAACTACCTGGATGGATGAGGGGACAGCAGTGGGTATTGTCTACCTTGACTTCAGCAAGGCTTTCAACACTGCCTCTCACATCCTCATTGCTAGACTCAGGAAGTGTAGACTGGGTGACTGGACAGTGATGTGGATTAAGAACTGGCAGTGGCAGATTCCAGAGGGTCATAATTGGTGGCCCAGGGTCAGTTGGAGACCTGTCATTAGTGGTGTCCCCTAAGGATCAACACTGGGCCCAGTATTGTTCAACTTATTCATTGATCACTGGGATGAAGGGGCAGATGCCTCCTCAGCAAATTCACTGACAACACAAATTTGGCGGGAGCTTTGGGCTGATACCCCAGAGTGCTGTGCAGCCTGTCAGAAGGACCTTGACAGGTTGGAAAGATGGGCAGAGGCAAACCATCTGAAATTCAACAAGGGCAAAGGCGGGGTCCTACCCCTAGGAAGGAATAACCCCAGGCACCAGGGCAAGCTCTGGCTCTGCAGAGAGGTACCTCGGGGTCCTGGTGGACAACAAGATGTACATGAGCCGGCAGTGTGCCCTTGTGGCCAAGATGACAATGGTATCCTGGGATGCATTAGGAAGATGATCCTACCACTCCACTTATCTGGAGTGCTGTGGACAGTTCTGGGCTGCTCAGCACAAGGGCGACATGGAACTCCCAGAGCACACCAAATGAAGGGCAGCAAACATGACAGGGGGACTGAAACATCTCTCATGAGGAAAGGCTGAGGGACCTGGGCCTGTTCAGCCTTGACTTGAGAAGAGACAACTGACAGGGTACCTCTTCAATGAGCAGTTACAGCCCCCAAGAGAGGTTTGTAACCTGCTACTGTGAACAAAAAGTTCCTTTGTAATTAAAGTAAAATTCCAAGAAGGGTGTGTTTCATTAGTTGGAAGCACTTGAAGATTTGGGGTAAATGGGGGAGATCCTTAATGTTGACACTGGATCTTCTTCTGCCTCAAGCCACAGAGGTGTTTAGGTGCAATGTGCTCTGCAAAGCCCTGCTTGAGCAAAGAGGTTGGAACAGATCACTGTGGTCCCTTCCAAGCTTAACCATTCTGTGATTCTGTGACCTGAGATTTTGGAACAAAGCAAGCTCTCACCTGCCCGTGTTCAGTAAAGCAGCACTGTGCATATTATTTTAGATTAAATTACTATAATAAGCCACTTATTTATAGTCCCTAATTTCTTACCCTCATTGAAACTTCTTTAAGAGGCCTGGGATTCTGGATCAGTGACTGGGAGAAGATTAAAAACAACACAATAGTAATGACCATGAAATTAAAACTCTATCAGTAGGAACAATCCTGAACCAGTGTTTTGAGCAAAATGTTCAATCTAAGAAGTGCAATTAACATCACTATTGATTTTTTTTGTTCTCAAAATCATGAAGGGAGAACAACATAAAAGTCTTAGAAAAGCAGTAGAAAGAGAATGAATCATTCAATGTCCCGCCTCCTCTGTTGCTCCTATTTACAATACTACATCCAAAGGCGAGACACTAGACTAGATCCAAAATCCTTTAACTCTTTCAGGAAATTATTTTTCTGACAAAAACTCAGGCCTGAGATTGGTGGTGTTTCAAGTGTGTGTGTAACATGCTTTCCACATCCCTGGGATTCATACTGAGTCTTAGGCAGAAAAGGGACTCTGTTCCCTCCAGATGTACTGTAAGTGCTTTGGTAAAGTCCTGTGGTAAGGAACATGTTATTGTTGCATGGTCAGCAGCAGTTCTACCTGATGAAAGCTCATGGACTAGGTTGTCTCTAGCCTTGGTTAAAGAGTGTCTGATCAAAGGGATCATACAGCAGGGGATGGAAAAGTGCAAGTTAGAGGAAAAAGTAAAGCATAGATGATGATCTTTTACCTGATTCAATTGGTAGGACCTACACTATAATCCATTGGAGCAAATGGTTTCTCATCAGTTCCTGTCTGACCTTTTCTGCCACCCTTTTTCAAGTTTCAAGGAGCTGAGCTTTCCCATGCTAAGGCTACATTCCACTCATTCTGCCCTCTCCAATCTTGGATCTGCTCTGACCTGCTTACCCATTTCCATTTGACACGGCTATGATGTAAAGTGAAAGGGTTGTAATGTATTTGCCATCAAAACAATCACTCTGCTGCTCATTATGTCAACAGATGTTCATCCTAGACCTCAAATGTCTTCTTTCTGCTTAATTATATCTCATGGCAGACCTGGTATTACACAGCAGCTCATCTTCAGATGCACATTTTCAGCAGGCAGATTAAGACGTACTACATTTCCAAACTATTTTCCTACCCAAGTGCTGGAGCAATGCAAAGGGAAGCAGTTTGTTTAATTTGCCAGTGAACCTTCTTAGAGCAGCTTGGATTGTTCTCAGTTCTCACCTCACCTCACCTCTTCTGTGATCATTCTTTCCTTTTTGTGTTTCATTTTGTTTTGAAGAGATGGTGGTGGGTGCATTACAAATACCTGGCACACAGAGAATGGAGGAAGTTTTGCAGAGAGGTTCAGAGAAACTGAGGACATTGAGAGAACAACAGTTAATAAAACAGAATTAGGCTCCACAAATTCAATTGTTTCATGAAACTGTTTCCAAGCAAAAATTACATCCTTATCATTTACTGCTACAGAGCAGGAGAAAGAAGAGCTTGCACAAAGCTCATGTAGTATATTTGATACCCAAGAAAAAAGCAGGAGTTTATATTAAGACAGGTTGTAGGATAATGTCTCACTGATGATTAATGGCTGCTACAGTAATGCAGATCAAGAGTGAACTCATGTTTGAGAAATAAGAGTGATCCAATTTTCTGACAGATAATTCAATTTAAGAAGTCCTCATTTTTAAGACCTGACTACTAACTTAGTTCAATTAATGTCTAGTGCTTTTCAGATTATGTATGTGGTATGACTTGTCCACAGGCAACATGATACTCTTTTCAGTGCAATCAAGATGAGAACCTCAAACAGCACTTCCTGATTACAAGCCATTTTTTTCTCCCTCTCTGAACTAGAGCCCAGAAGGGCTATTTAGACACCCTTGCTGTTGGCAATGGTTGGGCCATGCAGTCACAGAGCAGAATCCATCTCATCTGACACAAATTTTTTACTGTGAGGGTGACTGAGCACTGGCACAGGTTGCCCGGAGGTGTCATGAAGCTCCCATCTTCATTCAAAAGTCAAGACAATGATCCTGGGCAATTGACTCTAGATTCTTAAGTTGTGACACAGGTGACCCATGGTAACTACCATGTAATAGGAGGAGGCCAATGCTCCTTCAAGGAGCAATAACACAAGGAGAAGGCATCTGTAATCTCTCTTCTACCACATAACCTTCTCCACATCTCCTAAGGAACCTAATTGATCTTTTCAAATCAGCATATTGTTTCATCTTCCTTAATCATACAGGGCTCAACTCATTTTGGTCCAGATGAAAATACTTCCTTCAAGAGTAGTGAAATTACAGTATATGAAGTACACTTTTAAATGGGTTCATTCTACTAAATACAGCCTTGTGCTGGATATTTGAGGGGAATGAATATTTATAGAATCACAGGTTGTCTTGTCATAGCAGAGATGTTTAGTGTATAAAAGCAGTTGCACCTGGGAGGATATCTAGCAACCCTTCCTTCCCCCAGCGAACGTCTGCAATGTCACCACTAGATAGCAGTGTGCAGCAATGAATGCTGGTTCCAAAGGTGGCTTGAAACAGCTGGGTAACCAAACGCATTGCATGTACCCAGACTGAAAGCAGACGGGAGAAATCGCAGGAGAAAGTGGAAAAAAACCCCTCATAATTTTTAAACCTCAGATGCTTCTCTTCTGTCTTGGTTTTTAATTCATAAATGTTGAATTCCTTGCACTTGCTGAAAACCACTGTTCTCAAAATCAGCTCACTAGATAAAGGTAAAACAAAGCATCCTTTGTTCTTTACTACATGCACAGGCATATAAAAAGGCTTCTCAGGGTACCACAGTACTCATCCCAAAGGGCACTGGAGAGTTAACACTAAATGCTGATTCCGACAACAGTTTAGTGGAAGGTGTTGATGCTGGAAATGGGAGAAATGGCAAAGGCTGCTGCTGGTGGTGTTGGCCCTGCAGGCTTTGGTCATTGCCAACATTGCCACTGTCTTACCCTCTCATGTCCTGACATCTGCTATGGCCCTGCTTTGCTGTGTCCCCTATGATCATCTCTCAAAACCTGGTCCCTAGTGGTGATAATGGAGTTGTTTTTTTAAAATAAATGCAGTGATTTGCATCAGATGTGCATCTATCTTAATTTACAGGTGACTAATTCATCTCATGTTGGCTAGGGACCAAGTTAGATTGATTAGTGAAATTTATTTGTGTAGCGAAAATTGAGCAAGGATTTGAATTCAAACTAAGTCAGTCCAGCAACAGCTGCCATAGAGGGCAACAACTAGTAAATATCAGGACTGGAGACTTGAAAAGCATATCTTAAATCTAAGGAAAAGGAGAGAAAGTGTGGTGCCTGTAAACTGATTATATGTCTCTTTTTACAGAGGAAAAACCTCTTCTGTGTTATGGTTGCAGGAAACAATTAAGAACTGTGCATGTTTTTTAAGTGCTCTTCCTAAGGATAAGCACATACAATACCTGGTATTTAGTCTCTTGGTGTCAATTAAAAAAAAATGTTGTTAACATATTTTTTCTTAAATGGCCTTTTTAGAAATTTTGTATTTCTACAGAGTTCTTTGCCCCACAGGTCACGTGTTCAGAGAGGTGTTGAAATCAGGAAGCAGCAAAAACCATGTAAGAAGTGGGAATAAGTTGAGTTACAGCACTGCTTTGGATGTGTAGTGTCATTGCCATGAACATACCCAAATTTCCTGGGAAGGGGCCTTTTCACCCTAGTCCCTCCCCTGGGAGAGTCCCTGCGTGCTTCCCATGTCCTTCCAAACACTCCAGTGACTGCCGCATGTTCCTGTTCCTATCCCTCCCTGTCATCACAGCTATACCTGGCAGCCCGTGAAGCGGCAAGGCTGGACGTGACACAGATCTTGTGTCACAGTTTTACATCTCCTGCTTGTCTGTCAGTGTGTGTTGAGATACTTATCACTGTAAGATGCCAGAGTGAATGACCCTGCTCACTTACAGCACAGGTGAGCGCACTGGTGGTATTTTTCTCTTGCCACAAAGACATCATTATGTTCATTACACTGAGACTGTGTGGATACTGTAGCCCTTTGCTAATAAATACATTATTCCATTCTTTTTAATAAGATTTTTAACCATGGTTATAAGAAACATTTTCTTCTTTTATCTCCTCTCACTCTGAGTGAAAAAGCTTTGGTGTAAAAGATGTGGGTTTTCAGCATTTTTGGCATGTGCTACTGAACCTACTTTGGACCATATGACACAGTTCATGCTCCGTATCTCTGCAGGAACATTTCAAAGCTGTTGCTAGATGCTGTTTCAAAAGATGACGTTTAGTGTCCTGATCCTGGCAAGATTGTGGAAAGTCATCATATAAAAGAAGTCTTCCTTGTTGTTGCTTGCTCACTGCAGGGTGAGGGAGGACAAACAAGCCGCTCCCCAAAAGGCACAGAAAGGGTGACTGGTGAGGACTCCAGGCTGCAGTAGATGTTGCTGAGGAGTGGACAGCACAGATCCTCCTTGCCTGAGGGAAAGCCAAATTTGTGCATTGCAAAACATGCCTTCTGTTCAAAGGAAGAAGGTGTTAGAAGTTGGAGGGAAAAGAGGTTACTGTCCATAGATAGGCCAGATTTTCTCTCCTTGTGAGATAGATAGGATCTCCCATGGTGGGGAAGGCCTGATCATTCCTTCTTTTTTTCACAGTTCTTAAAGATTTAAAGATACCATCTTATCTGCAAAGTCAAGGAAATATCTTGGCATTGCTTAGCCTTTTACATTTTTATTGGGGACTCAGAGCTGGGACTATGAGCCCATGTCTGTATTGCTTATGCTTTAACTTCTGTATGTGTTTCTGTATTATCATGTTTTCAGTCTGGTCATGTTATTTGATCTATTTCTAGCTAAGTGAGGATGAAGATGGGTCATCTTCTAATATATGAAATTGAATGCAATGGAAAAATGAATAGGAATGCTTTAAATTCCCACAGTGCTCTCAGATGCCTGTTTGATATCCTGGTCTTGCTGTGGCTTGTTGGAGATCCTGGCTAGCACAAGGAAAGGATAGCAGCTGATGACAGGCAAAGCAGAAATCACATGACAGTTGATACTGTGACCCTGGTATATTTTTTAAAAAAACAAGTATTTAATCTCTGCATTCAGGAAACTGGAATCCTTAGTGGAAAAAGATTTTATTCTCAAAGGAAAAACTATCAGAATGCCTTTCTCCTTTTTGTGTTAAATATGACTTATAAAAAAGAAGGTTAGGGACAAAAAGGACAAAATGGCTTAGGGGAAAAGGACACCTGGCTGCACTAACTGTACTGACCCAGCTCTGTTGAAAATTGAGGATAAAGGCATAGACTCGACTCACCCAGTCATTACCAGTGGTCACCCTCTGGTACAGACCTTCTGCTTAGCATGGCCAATCTCTTGATAAGAGGAACTTATTTATTTCACTTTATGTCCCTGCATGAGATACATTTTAGTCTTATGTAGTTTATGCCTCTCAGTTATTGTCAATTTGGGATAAATCTGAAGTGCTGTTCCTAAGGTCATTTAATATCAAAGACATGAGATATACTTGTGTTTGGACAGAGTAGTACAACTTGGTGAATTCAGGTTGCTTCTTCTCAGGAACATCTGTCTTCTTAGATTGCAGCTGCCACAATGCATCAAGAAAGAAGAATTTCCTTAATAACTGAAGCAAAAGTGTCTCACTGCTTCACAGAGAACACTCACTGCTCTCGGTCCCTGCTTTGGGCTCCTGATAGCTCTGGGGGCAGGAAAGTGTGCAGTTACGACTTTTCTCTAACTCCTCTGCTTGAAAGCAGCAGAAAAATCCTGCAGTTTTAAATTTATGTCTTCTTTTTTCTCTCTTTCTCCTTCTCATTCCTGAATTGTCCCTATGGATTGCAAGGGATTTGCTGTAGTACTGGTACTAGAGCTTGACAGAAGTACAAGGTGCTAATGTACCCTGCTCCCTCTCTGGACAGGGCCAGGTTATCCAGCCTCTCTGGACATGTCTGAGGGTACAGGCAGTCCTGTCAATGCTGCCCAGCATGGTAAGAAGGGGGGAATTACCTGCTTCCATAACTTTTCAGTCATGGAGTTCACTTCCCTTATGCTTGTACAGCCAGCTGTGATGTTCAGATTGAGCCTTGAATACCTGGACACAAGTATAGAGGGAAAAACTCTTGAGCCAGACCTTTTGTTCTATAGGCAAATGAATGGACTTTGTCTCCAGCTGCCTTTGTGAGGCCTGACATCTGGTACATTAAAACCTGCCTCTATATTCTCCTTAGATGGGAGTAGTTTGTATTACCAAGTGCAATGCTACTAATGCCAAAGGAAATAAGAAATAATAGACACTGGCTCTAAAGAAACAAATGCCATTTCATGTCAAAGTGCCTGCCACACTGAAATCAACAGGAATTTAAGTGTCAATGGCAACAATACCAGAGTATTTTAGCATCAGCTGATTGTTTCTGAGTTTTAAATATCTGGAGGTCCCTTCTGTTTACAGCACTGTGGATGACAGTTCCTCTGAAGCACAGGGCAAGAATTATCACCAAACATAAGAGGTTAAATCAGAGAGACTAGAAGTTAAATCCAGTGTTTAAAATATTTCAGTTGAGGTTTCCCAGGATTGCTAATAAACAGTAGCTGTAAGAGTGACTCTGCTACTTAAGAATCATACATTGGTGTTTGATTTGGGCCACAGATGTGTATCCGCTTTTCTAATGACATATTATCCTCAAACAAATTCATAAACTTTGTTTAATGAGGTAAATTCCACTTTTCATTACTGACAGTCTGCACATAGTAGATGTGGTAGCAAAGCCAATATCTGGCTGGACTACTATTTTAGGTAGTTCTGTGGAGTTTTTCTCTTAGTTGGCTTGATGAATGAGCTATTGAGGAGAAAGGAAGTGAAAAACATGGGCAGACAAAACAGCAATTTGTTTGACTGTTTACTAGCTTTCAGATTGAGTATTATGATGAGTTCATCACAGTTAAAGTGACATGGAAGAGAGGAAATCCTTGGGGAAAAATATAGTAATTGCTACTGGGAAATTAGCTGGACTTCATCCACATCTTCTGCCTACCGTCAGGGGTTGCAGAAATGCAGAAGTATCTAAATTCATACCTTCCTGGCCTGGTTGCATTAACTACTCTCTGGAAAGTCTGTTTCATGGAGAAAAACAGTCTCAAAACCAAACCAAACCTCACTAATAGACGGGAAGGCCAACATGAAGAATTCTTGCTAAACAAGAGGCATCAGACACCTACAATGTTCAGCAGTTAATGACTCAGTGACTTAAATTACAGACAACATTTTCCAGCTATTGGGCCCATTTTAAAGGAGAAGAAATGGGGTTCCAAATGCAGAGTTACTTTGAAATTAGTCACAACAAGATTGATAGATTTCTTTCTTAAGGGGATTTCCAGTTATTATCCTTGACTTTTAAGTCTTCTAGGCTTTGCTCAAGAAGAAGTTCTAAAAAGCTGAACTGTCTGTTGCATATACAAAAAAGAGTAACCCCTGTCCTCTTGGAAGATGCTTTCTGTTCCTGTTGAATTTACCACCTGGGTGGAAAGCAGGTGTGCAGCAGCCCCACTAAATCAGGCAAAAGTTTTGAAATCCCTCATTTGCCTGAAATAGATGGAAGAGGTGGCTGCAGTGTATTTCTGCCTGCTCTGGCAAGAATGGAGCTGGAGTTGTGCACATCAACATGTCTGAAAACCCAGTACCTAGCCCTGGGGCAAGGAAGGTAAGGATTATGTCTGTAAGACACATATGTAAGGTGAGACAGATGACTTATCTGAGAGACTGTTTTTTCAGTGCTTAACTTTCTGCAACACTCTAAAGCATATGATGGGGAGGGGAAAATTACTTAGGGTGCCTGGGAGCTGGCTGCTAGCCAGGAGGAGAGCCCCTGAGTGAATAAAATATGCTTGCACTATAGCTTCAGCTTCTTGTTAAACACTGACCAGATGGTTCTAAGTGCTGGCATATAAACTCCTTCCCACAACAAAATCCACTGCAAGTGGGAATACTTGTTTGTGAAAGGGGGGAATTTACAAGTCCTGCAGTGCTCAGCTCCTGAACTGATGGGAAACATAGGAGGCAGAGAACACACTCGGCTGAGTCAGCACCCACAGTGCTGCTACCAATGAACCATGAGTGAAATGATGTGCTCCACCTGGTACCAGCAAATAACCAGCCACTAGTCATATTCACCTCATATACACTTCCATTTTAATTGCTCAGTGTCTGTGCTGTCACCTTATTCCCCATGGCCTGACAAGGAGTTAAACTACTACACGTCGTAAAATGAGGAAGGGCATCATGTCTGAAGTTCCTGTGGCATTCTTGTTTCAAGGTCTCAGAGTGTTCTCACATTCGTGTGGGGAAAATACTCCACCAATGCTTCTGGAAAGCTTTTCTCAGCTGTAAGGCTGTGAATCAGTCTATGTTTCCTCTGGGTAAGTAAGCAGCAACCCTCAGACTGTTACCTTGCATCTGTATGGATGTTTTAAGAGTGCAATTTACCATATTTCACAAAGTGGGGCAGCGTGGACTTGAAACAGTGCCTGCCTCCATCTCTTCTAGGAAATCCTCATTCCTGAGTTGCTTATCCAACAGAGAAGATACCAGTGCTTTCCAAAACTGAAAAGCCAGCTGCCCATGTGAGCATCAAAGAGAGATTAAATCCTGCCAAAAGATGAGAATCTTCCACCTGAAAGGATGCATCCATCTTTTCTGAAGACATTTAATCTCCTTTTGTTCCCCACAAAAGGAGGAATAAAGAAATTTTCAGTTGCTAAAGCTTTAACAAGCAGACCTAGTGAGAAAAGAGGACAATTCCAGAGTCAACACACAAAGAGTCCAATAACCCACTCTAATTTGCTTGCCGGGGCAAAACTCAACAAAGATCCTTGAGGGAGGGAAAGGAGAGACAGCAGACAATCAAATAAGAGCAAATTCACTTGTGTCTGGCTGCCTATGCTGTGACAAGATGGAATGAGTCACTGGATTTGAAGGAAAATGAAAGGCTGGAGATTTTATTTAAGAATATAAAGTTTTCAGTGGTGTGTGCTATGGGTTAATGTGAAGGGCTGAAATCCTAATTCCGAGGGAGCAGAAATAAGTGATCTGTTTTACTTCGCTACGGCCTAAATGTCACCCCAACATCCATGAAAACTGGAGAATTACTTTATTGCAATGACCTCCCTCTTTCCACACATTTCAAATAGAGCAGTGCATTTTTCCCTGATGCTAAAGGTCTATATAACACTGGTCTCCCTTGAATACTGTTCCAAATAAAGAAGTTCAGGGAAAACTCAAATCCTTCCATTTTAAAAAAATTTTCTTCATTGATTTAAAAGCTAAGCTTTAAGAGGTGTGGGAGAAGTAGTAATAACAGGGAACTCTGAGCATCTTCAAAGATCAATTCCACAGGATGTATTCATCAAAAGGAAAAAATAAACACTCTTATGACTGAGAATGAAATAGAATTTGCCTTTTAAAAAAATAATCTGAAGACATCTTATAAATTGTGTAATGCAGAAAGAACTGGATGTTCTTTGCAACAGCTGGATTAAACCTCAAAACCAGACTGGCTTGTGAATACAACTAAAACACCTATTTCAGGTTTAATAAGATTCATTGCATGTTTCCACATTTCTTTCTGGCCTGAATCCATTTTGAGAAAATGCAGTCTGAACCTAGTGATAAGAGAAGGATATAAATCTATTTTAATTAAAAATAGAATCACAATCCCCTAAAGCAAGACAAAAAACTATTCCCTTGCGCTGAAAATAAGCTGACCAGATTTCTGAATGACAAATCCAGGGTATTGTGGAGCAGGTGCTATGATGCCTTATCAGAACTTAGAGGAAGAATGTTACATTGACAAAAGAAAAAGATTTTTACGGTTTTACATACAAGTAAGCAGTACTATCTGAACACAGCATGGCCGTATGGTAAATAATTACATGTTTCTCAGATTCTACATTGTAAGGGGAATAATAAGAAATTCCAGTTTCCACAGAAGTCTGTCTGAGCAATAATAGAAGTACAGCTTATTTAGGCATCTATGGTTATTAATATACCTGATAAATATGCCAGATAAAAATCACTGTGAAAGCTACCCAAGGTGTTAGCTAATTTGGTGTGGTGGGAGTGTTGACAATGTCTTTCAAGCTAGAATTCCTCCAGTCTCAAAACTTCATTGACCAGGAAGGGATGTGGCCATTGCCAAGGGTGACTGTGTCCAGATCTGATTTCTTAAATTTTTTTTTATTTTTTTTAATTATCCTTCTTGCAACTTGAATATGTTTGTGTCTGCACAGGATATTCCACTCTTTTTAGAAAAATATGTGTGTGCTGGTTTCAGCTGGGATAGAGTTATTTTTTTTCATAGCAGTTACTGTGGGGCTGTGTTTCCGATTTGTGATGGAAAGAGTGTTGGTAACACAGGGATGTTTTAGTTATTGCTGCATAGTGCTTGCACAGAGCCAAGGCCTTTCCTGCCCCTCATCTCATCCTACCAGCAGAAGGCTGACAGTGCAAAAGGATTTGAGAGGTGACAGAGCCAGGACAGCTGACCCCAGCTGACCAAAGGGTATTACACACCATATGGTGTCATGGTCAGCAATAAACCAGGGGAAGAAAGAGGAAGAGGGAGAAGGTTCAGAGTGGTGGTTTTTGTCTTCCCAAGTCACCATTACAAGTGATGGAGCCTTGCTTTCCTGGGGGTGGCTGAACACCTGCTGGCCCTTTGGAAAAAAGGAACAAATTCCATGCTTGCTTGACTTTTGCTTTCCCTATTCAATTGCCTTTATCTCAACCCACAACTTTTCTCACTTTTATTTTTCCTATTCTTGTCTCCATCCCACTGGGGCAAAGTGAGCAAGTGCCTGTGTGGGGCTTAGTCGCTGGCTGGGGTTAAATATGACAATGTATATGAGAAATGACAGAGAAAACTTGTCAATTCATTATGTTGAATGGGCCTGTATGTGTAGGGAGAACTGTTGAATATCCTTTCTGCCTACTTACTGCTGATGTTGCCATGACAGAACAAAGCCACCATGTGATTTTATTCTTCCCACCTTCAACTTGCATTTGCAGCCAGAGCCACTCCTTTGCCGTCATCAGGGCTGTTTGTGTTTTTTCTGGATCCAGTGGGCATTTGCACATGTGCTGAAGTACAGCTGATGGGAAATCCCACCAAAGTCACTCGGATGTGCGTGCTTAAAGTCCGTCACTAGCATAAACGCTCTTCCTTGGGACTGCTTTTGTTGGACAGGTAATTGTTGGAATTGGTTTCCATCTCTCCTTATCATTATTTTTTGATAGGCCTTCCCCTTTCTCAATCTCAAGTTTTATCTCTGTTGTCCATTGTGCCAGGGTACTTCTAACACAACCTGCTCTTCTTTGCTTTGCCCAGCATTTGGCACTCTGAGCTAGCCATAAATTATACACATTTTCCTTTTTCTGTCAGATGAGTGTATGGGTCTGTAAATCCTGAGAAATTTTGTCTGAATTGCCTAAGCATTCATTTCATAAATAAAGACATACAGCAAGTCAAGTCTTTAGTGAGGGTATGATTTCATGAATCTAGTAATCAGAATATGACTGTTTCAAGTCGTATTTTTGCATAAGAAAAAAAAGAAAAAAGGAAGCTTTAAGTGGCAGAACTACAGTAATTCAATGATCAACCTCTTTCTTAGAATAGGATTCTCCATCTTGCCACAAGTGTGCTGTCTCCAAAGCAGAATTTATCTCATCCTTATCTCAAGTCAAAACCAATTAGTGGAGACCAGCAACAGTTTAAGAGAGGACTTGTGTGGTTCACAGGGGTCTGTGAACTGTTCTCACTCCAGTTGTTGCAACTTAAAGTTTGGAAAGTTTATTTTTAATTATTAGATTTGACAGAAGTTCAAGTTACTTACTTTTATGAGCATCAGTTTGCTGGATTACCAGTCAAGGATTGTTTTGTTTGTTTGTTTGCTTGGCTTTTGGTGTTTGTTTTGGTTTTGTTTTGGTTCTTTTTTTGTTTTGTTTTGGTTTGGTTTTTTGGTTGTTTTTTTTGTTGTTTGTTTGTTTGTTTGTTTGCTTGTTTAATAGAGACTTTCATTCTTCCCATCTAAATCATGCTATTGCCAGGCTCCTTTAAACTTTGACCTGGTCTTACTTTGGAGCTTTGAACACAGATCAGACTCAAAGCAAACAGGAACACTCCAGGTTTTGGGGTATAAACATGAGGCCCAAAAATTAACAGCTCTAAAACGAAACTAAAGCAAGAAGTTGGAGTGGCCTCCTGGCTGAGATTTTTCATGGTTTTGCCTCAGTGGCTCTTGCCTCCTGCAATGCTGAATAAAGCACATTTGTTTTTTTGTTTTCTCTGCTGTGATATGGCTTTATTTTTCTCTGTGGTGTGTGCCACAGAGAAAACCTCTGTGGGATGCCTGGCTCATTCAGGTGACTGGATCTTGTGTCTGTGGTTAAAGTAACAAACTAACTATTGGGGGTAATATATATATGTTGGAGGAAAAAGAATATACATATATATATATATATGTGCTCGTGTTCCTTATAAAAGTTGGGCATTTATCAGCACCAATAGACTGAGATAAATGTTTGGGGTGGGGGAGAGTAGGAGAGGTAGGGAAAGCTGTTGCTCTTGTATTGCAACAGCATTGCATTATCCTGTTCTTCTGGTTGTGACCTTTCAAAGCTAGAATTTCTACTTTTCAGAAATCAAACCTGTCTAGAGAGCTCCAAAATGGAACTCAATCCATTTGTTAGTTTTTTATTAGGTATGCTGTTGAGACCACAAATTAATTTGATAGACACAGTGGAACTCTTGTCTCCGTTGGTGACTGTAAAAACTATCTGATAGAGTAACAGTTGTGCAAATGCTCTATTTCTTTCCTTTTTTTTTTTTTTTTTCAGTGCTGGGACATATAATAGTCTCTAAATCTTTTTAAAGTGTTTCCATTCTATTACAGTAGGTATAAATTTTATTCATGTTTTCTTACAGTTTCTATTACTTTGATACAATTTTTGAGATGCTTGTACCCAGTCTTTTACAAAGTATTGGTGTGTTTAACCTTTGGAGAGTTTGGTGCTTAGGTGTACTGGGTAACTTTTCTCTTCAGACTAATCTCTTCAATTCAAAGGGACTAATAAAATTATGTTTTTCATACCTACATATACACAAGGTATGATTCAGTTGCATGATTCCTCCAATGTATTGGTCTACAAGGAATTGCTAGTACTCACAAAAGCTGACTTATTAATATGTCCCTGTATGATCTCAGTTAGTATTTATGTACTTGGAGAAATGAGACTTTAATTTCCTTAGATACAAAGAGATTCATATCCTTCATGAGAACACCTTATGTAACCTTGCTGTTGTTTTTCTCTCACTGGAACAGCATGAACCATTATTTTTAATAAGCATATTAAATAAAATAGGTCCACCTTAACTGGCTATGTTTCCTGAGAACACATTTTCCTACAAAACTGTTCTGGATGATCCAGTTAGGAGCTCATTCTGTGCTGTGTGTTTAAATCCATTCCTGTACAGCATAACATTTAAATATAGATTTAAAGCATGCCTATTTATCTAATCTGTTGAACTGAGCCCACAGTCATTAAACAAAGTGGTAACAGGTGGTAATAGGTGACAAGTTTGGTGGGCCATCCAGCCCTTTTATTCCCTATGAAGCCAGGCAATGTTTGCACATCAACACACTGTTCCTTTTATTGCGGGCAAGATACAATGTGAGTTTTAGGACCATCAGAAGGCTTTTTACATCACTTCATCCCACACTGCCAAGAGGGGGTGATGGTTCTGCTTTTGATATCTTAAATCTCTTCTTTGTAGAGACTCAATTAGGAATTTAATTAAAAAAGGAGACAAAAGGAAATAGTGTGTTTTCCCTAGAGGAATATTCCTAACATTGAGTGTGTGGTCACAGAACAGAAGGGAAAAAGAAGCGATCAAGCAAGAGAAGGAAGCAACTCATGGAATGAGGGCCAGGGTACGGCCTGTTCCATACTGTCAAGTGCTACTCAGCTCTGTGCCCTTGAAGAGTAATTGTTTTTTTTTCAAGTTTGTTTTTCCTTTCTCAAGGGAAATTACTGTCCTCCAAATAAAGACATTATTCAGCTTTTCCCCCTCTCCTCCCTTCTATGACAGAAGCAAGTGTTTCTGCTATTCCAGCTGGACTTAAGAGAAAACTATTTGCAAGTGTAAAAATTAGCAAAGTGCTCTTGTGAATGGAAAATCCTGTATGAGCTGTTTAAATAGATTGGAGCTCCTTACTACTGAAACTATTCTTCTGACCAAGCCTAAATTTTAATCCTTCTGTCAGGAAAGCAAGTATATTTGGGGAATAGTTTCAAGAATAAAAACTACTCTGGTGTAGTCTGTTATATAGAGTACCTTTTAATTGAGTCCTTTCTCTGCTGAGAATCAAATAAATCTTTCAGATACCTTTGGTAGAGTTGCATTAAACTATACTCCTGCTCAACAGGAACATGTACCAGCAAAAACACATGGATGTAATTGCAGAATGATGGAAAGGTTCAGGTTTGGAGAAAGTCCAGTTCAACCCACGTGCTCAAAGCAGAATCATCTAGAAGAGGTTTCTTAGGAAAGATGGAAACTCCTCAGCCTCTCTGGTCAGCCTGTTCCAGTGTCTGACCACCCTCACCGTAAGAGAGAATCAGGGAGCAGAAGGGAAGGATCAGTTCCCTTGACCTGCTGGCAGCACTGTTTCTAATGTAGCCCACAATTACTGTTTTGCCACAAGGACACACTGCTGGTTCATGTTTAATTTGATGTCTGTCAGGATTTCCAGGTCCTTTTCTACAAAGCTTCTTTCTGGACTCTTGGTCTGTGTACTTGTGCCTGGGGTTACTCCCTTCCAGGTACAGGCCTTGTACAACAGACCAAAACTGTTGGCCCAAATATCAGCCCTTGAGGTACATCACTGGTGGCCATCCTCCAGCTGGACTTCATTATGCTGATCACAATCTTTTGAGACTGGCATTTTATCCAGTTTTCAACCTATCTCATTGCTTATTTCTCCAGCTGTACTTCAGTTTGTTGATATTATAGGAAACAGTGTTGAAAGCCTTTTTGAAGTTGAGATAAACAGCATCCTCTGCTCTCTCACCTACTATTCTCATGATTTGGCTGCAGAAGTCTATCAGGTTGGCACTTTCAGAAAAACTTGCTTAGGGATGGAGGTGACGTTGACCAACCTGCAATTCCCCAAATTCTTATCTTACTCAAAAATAGGAGTGACTTCTGCTTTCTTCTGGTCCTTGGAAATTTGTCACAATCACCATGAACTTTCAAAGATAATTGAGAGTGGCCTTGCATTGACATCAACCTTCAGCACTCAAAAGTGAAACACATCAGGCCGCATAGACCTAAGCAGGTCCAGATTGTTCAAATGTTCCTTATATAATTCTTGTCTCCTCAGAGCAAGTTTTCCTTGGTCCAGATTTTCCTACTGGTCTCAGAGGTCTGTGATTTCTAAGGTCTTATCAGTAAAGATGGAGGTGAAAAAGACAGTAAGTACCTTTGCTACACCCTTTGCCACTAGCTGCTGCTCCCCTTTCATCACTGGCTCCATGCTGCCGTGGAATGCAGGTCCATGGACCCCTAGAAGTCCTTACAGCTCCTTGCTAGATTCAGCTCCAGATGGGCTTTGGCTTGCATAACTCTGTCTCAGATTGCTCAGATGGTGTCTCCGTATTCCTCCTGGGTTTTCTGACCCCATCCTGCCTCATGTGAGCTTTCTTTTTATATCTGAGATTTGATAGGTCACCTATGCAGGCCTTTTGGTACTCTTGCTTTAGCGTGGGTAAAGACATCCTCTGTGAAAAGTGTGGAGCATAGGGAATGTAATTTCAAAGGGAACAGATTTACAGTCTGCAGCTTCCATTATATAACAGGATATTAATAAATTGTGGGTTTGGGGGCTGATTTATGGCAATTGGCTAAAAGGAAAAATGACCAGGGTTTTTATGAGATTCACTGTTTTCTGCACATTTGGGGCAAATTTATCTCTTGGAGTTCATGTGTCTTCTAGAAGAGAGAAATTAAACATGGCAATAAACTTTTCATACTCCAGACTTACAGAGACAAAACTGATCCTCTTGCTTTCTTGTATTACAGCAATCTTCCTTCAATTTATCCAAAACTATCTTCAGCATCAAGTAATGTCAGAATGTGTCTGGCTATTGTTAATAATAAACCCTGAGTCGGCTGTTGGGAGGCAGATTTCAAAATCAATAATGGCAAGTGGAGTGGAGAAGACAAAAACAGTCCATGCAGCAACTTTCTGACTTTGCAATCTGACTTGGTGAGTTGAAGTCATAAATTTGTGAACAGATGAAAAGCAAAAATGGTGAAATGCCAAAAGCTTGATTGTAAAACCTGCTTGAACGAACCAGCACACAATCTCTCAAGGAGGAGCCTAAGTTTACCAAAAAAACCCAAAAAACTGTGAGTTATTGTTGCCAGCTTCACTGTTTTCTCTGTAAATGTGCTGTCAAAACCTATGTAGCACCCAGCCAGTTTCAAAAGTTGATAGTAGTGTTTCTGCTGATTTTTTTTTTTTTTTAGTACAGCTCAATGACTCAGATGGTGTGACACAGCATCTGTTTTCCAGACCGAAGCAATGAACAAGGGTTACTTACAGCTTAACATACTGACTTGCTTCGAGTAGCAATAATAGAAGGTTGCAAAGGTTTTTAAGAAATCTATGACCCAGACAGACTCCTTGTCTCCTTGTGTAAGTCTTAGCATAGTGCCAACTCCTGCAAGAGCGTGTGTGATGAGGAAGTGGCAGGATGTTTGTGGGTATGTCCCCTCCTGGGGGTCTCCTTTTGAGTGCAGAGCCCTGTGATATGACACGGGCCCTGCCACAGCATCTTGCCATGGCTGTTCAGCTGCTCTGTGATGGAGCAATAGATCTGCAGGCAGACAGATATCTGTGATTACTGGAGTCAAGGAACTGGCAAGTGGTAGCACAGAGTCAGATCACTACCTATGAGGAAGGGCCATTGCAGTTTGTCCCAAATGAATGCAGCTGATGATTTAAGGAAATTTCTGCATTCTGATACAGCCAAAAGGGTGGAATTGAACTTTGGCAGGAATGAAGAGAAATATTGCTGTTGCTTACATCAAATAGGTTTTACAACAGATGGTAACAGAACCAAACCATCAGGAATGTCCAGTGAGAACATTGCAAACTGCATGGTATAAAGCTATTTTACAGCATATGTCTAGGTATGAAGCCTGGACCTCTGAGTAATCTCTTTGAATCGCTGAGGTATGGATTTTTCAATGGGTTTTTTATTTCTTTTTCCTCTCATGTGTTTCTTTATAATGGTTGCCCAGTGAATAAATCTCACACTCCATCCAGTTCCACAGCAATTGCAGTATGGCAGAACACACCATTAAGTACATTGCATATTTGTGTAAGATTCTGGTATTGATTAGTCTGCATAGTTGAATAAAAGGAAATACCATTGCCAGCTAGAGCTTCCCATTTACTAGCATCAATTATTTCATCTGATCTCTACCACAGACACTTGATAACATATCCTGACACTCAGTATGAATCACACATAAAATACCAGTGTTTGTAACACTACAGTTAACACCTCTTGCAAGTGTTGATTCCTTTCCTTCATTTTTTAGTTAGAATTGTCAGTTCTGCTCCTGACAGGCCTCTTGACTTTCCCCAGTTGTTCAGTGATGTTGTATGAAATTGCATTTGTTTGTGCAGGTAAAAGAGAGAAGAGCTGTGGGGCCTTATCCTATAGTCTATTTTGATGTCTGACTCTAAACATGCAAAGCATATGGAGATGCATCATATGGTTTCAGTGGTGGTGGCTGCAGAATTGGCTTTTGAAGACATTAATAATGAATCACTGTGCTTTTAGTGATCCAGTTTAAACAGTTTGTTATTGCTCTTCAGGATTTCAACATTTTTTTTAGGAGTTCATGACTGTTCTGAAGTTATTGTTTGCTGCCAAATTCTGGATTATGTTCTTTCCAAAAATCAATTTGTAAAGTACACTTTGATGTGACAATCAGGTCTTTCCTTTCCAATATCATATGTCCCGTGCAAGTCACTGGGAAATACATGTTACAAAGAATAGATTGCCCTTTCTCTGGCTTGACAAGATCTTTAACAGAGGGGAAATATTTCTTCAAATCAGTTCGGGCATATGTATTAAGAATTAATTTCAAATTTGGACCACAAACCTAGCTTTGGCCAAAAGCTTGTGAGGTACAATTAAATTGTCATCTCTTTGATTGCTGTGTAAAGTGCTGGCTGTCAGTAAATACAAGAGCCACACCCAGAACGCTTGAGGACATGTGCTAGAGACAGTGCTCAGAGTGGAGAGGAGTAGGCTCAAAAGGCACCTGCTTTAGTTTTGGCACTCTCATAATTTGCTGTCTGATCCTAAGCAAGCTGTTTGTGTCACAGTGTTCATACGTAGATCCTCAAAACCGCATTTAAATAACTAAGTAAGCAGTCTGTTTAGAGCCCTCAATGCCTGAACTTAATAATCACTTTCTGAGTTGTCAGAGGTATTATGAGCCGTAATTAACGTAAATAAAACACTTCATGATCTTTTCTTCACCTGTCTACATCTGTATCCAGATTTTTATGTCATGCTGATAAAAGATTCTAAGTTGAAAGTAATTACTGTATGTATGAAGAGATGACTGAGAAAGCCTAATGACATAATTATCCTTATCAATAGATTTTCTTGAGAGCAACTCTTTGTTGTCCTTCTTTGAAGACAATTATGATTAGAAATGATTTTATTTGCATAATTTCTCCTCTGCATAAGTCTGGTTTGTGAGGACGTAAGTGATAAAATACTATTACAGTAGACTGGAGCAAGACTAATGTGTTTGCAGTTGATTGAGGAAAACAGTTTTCTGGAAACTGAAGTGTCTTTCTTTGAACAAACAAAGGGACAGGAAGGTCTTGCCTGGTTTTTCTTTTTTTCCCATCCCCATTCTTTGCTGTCTTTTCAGGCAATGACCAAGTGACCTTTAGGATCAGCTGAAAACTTTTTACTATGTAGGTCATGGCAAAATGACAAGGTTTATGTCAAGTTTATCTTAGGCAGTTGGACAAGCTCATTTGTTCCCACAAGTGCTGAGCAGTGAATTGGGGCATGAGAGAGGGCAAAGACGTGGCTTTGACCTTCTACTTGCTCTTTTTGGCCATGGTGGAAGTTTACACAGTCTTGCTTCTCCTGCAGACTGTCATGCTGTGTCATTCTTCCTTTTCCATGCATCACGTCATGACCTTTTTTCCCTTTGATGAAGAGGATTTCAGGGATGGCATATGTACCCCATTCTGCAAGTATTTTGGCCATAGACTTTCTCCTAGTGTCCATACAAGCTTGGCACACCTTAGGACACAGGGCACTCCTAGGAATTCTTCAGTGCTGCACATTCAGATATTTAATACACATGAAGCAGTAGTGTTTAAAGGGGATAAAGATGCTGAGTTAAGAAAGGTACTACAAAAATGCAACTCTCTGCCATACCCTCAGAAGCAGCTATGGCTTAGTCCAGCTCTGAACTGCACTAGTAGGATGTGGGTTAGGCTCAGGATATACAACCCGGTGCATGTAAAGGCTGAACAAAAGGTACTCGTGGCGTGTTTTAGTCTAGAACTGAGTTTGCAGGTCTTCTAAAAAAATAAATTTAAAAAAAAATAATTATGGCTTGTAACTAAAATTTCAGAGGAGGACACTAAGGCAAGCAGTACACTTCACAGCAACTAAGAGACAAAGAGAGCTGCTTGGAGACATCAAATGCTAACAAATCCCAGATCTGTGGCTAGAGACTGGGGTTATAAACATATTCACTAGGAGAGAGAGGCTTTACAACAGCCTGAGTGTAATTCTTTGCTCCCTTGACCTGGCCTGTGTGTCCTGATCAAGGAATAAATTTTGATAAACTGCCTGCTTTCCAAGCCCACATCTTCCAGCTGTCTAGCTGTCATAAGAAGACAGGAACAGTCAAACACTCATGGACCTCAGAGAACTCACAGTGGAAAAAAAATAGCTTAAATTCTGCAATTGCAAAAAAGGATCCCTCTGTATTAAACAGTGAAAAACAAACAAAAAATAAGTTATGATGTCCAAATAGCATTTTTTCCCTTTCTAGGTCATTAGTGTTCTGTCTGACTTTGGTTTGCTAAAAATTCCATTCTTGCCTCCCTTTCTCTCTCAATAGGAATAATAATTCATTTATCCGGTACTTATTCAGTGGGAAAGTTATAAGGAGACTAGGAAGATTTTGAGTCTGTTCCCTGGACTACTTCAGGTTTTGTGTTTGAATTCAAAAATAATATGAAATGTATTAACATTCTGGAAAGCACAGCTCTTCTCCCAGAAGAATGACTGAACCACTGTGTTCCAAAATCAGTCTTTTGTTTATTTGCTCAGTGTTAGGAACATTCCAGGTATTGAAACATGCATGACTATACTTGGAAATTGTTATAACAGCTCTGGGCACAGTTTTGACCTGGGGCAGAAGTCACTCTTCCAAACATATTTCGGATGTGGTCTAGGAGATAGCATGGACCAGAGACCATTGCCAAAAAGCAGCTTGGCTGCAGCCACCCTGATTAGGACAGCAAGGGTTTAGTAGTTAGGACAGGACAAGAAAAGGAGTGGCCATCGTATTTCCTTATCTGTTGTTCTTGTTTGTTTGTCTGGGTTTTTTGTTTTGCTCGAAACATTTTCTTTATTATAGAGTAGTGATGCCAACTTGTACTCTAACCTTCTACATCTATCTGAAAATTTAAATAAAAAAGTGAGACATTGTCTCCAGATACTTGTAGATAATTTTTCATTTGTAATCTACTGTTTTCATGATGTTACCAATAAATATTTCTTTCTACACTACTTGACATTGATAAAGCCTCAGCTGAATGTCTAGATTTAACTTCGAGCACTGTGCTTCTAAAGAGATGGGAGCCCAGTGAACAGAGCTAGAAGAAAGCCAACAGGAAGGGGCATGTTTTCTAGACCTCTGACCAACCAAGAAAGTTTTAAAAAATTGGATTTGTAGAGTAGGGAGAGAGAGACAGAAGTCCTTCAGCACACCAACATCTGCTGCAAAGACAAAAAAATAGCAATCCAATCCCCATTTTTATGATGAACAAATAAAGCAGCAAAGGATTTAAATTTTGAGAGGGCAAATTGGGCACCAGGTAAAACTTTGTAACAAAAGAGGGGTCTGGAGTATTGATTTGAACTGTTGTGGGCTTTCTAGATCAACTTCTTCATAAAAGTCTATCAGGCCAACTGCTAATAGAAATTACCTGGGATAGCTAGGTTAGTCTTGGGCTCTAAAGGTGCATTAGGAGGCCTTGAGCTTCTTTCTTGTTCTATGACTTTGACTTCTTTTTTCTGTAAGGATTGAACATTAATGAACTTCAATCAATTGCAAAACATCTTTGGAGAGGTTTTTCTTTCCCTCACATCTGTTTGGCTTAAAAATCCTCTTATCTGTCTGAACACATCCTCTTTACAGACCTGCAAATATGAAGAAAGATTTCAGGGTATCTGTATTGAAAAGATAAGTATCTTTTTAGGTTTTCTGTTCATTGATTTATAATTTATCTGAGGATATACATTTACCCTATGCTGAAGTAAAACTATAAAAAATCTTTTGATAATAGGATCATGACCTTTCTCTGGACATTGTCTCTGACTTATGACTTAGGTACCAACAGATCCCTTGCAGACTGTTTTGTTTAGTCTGGTGGGCTAACAGTAAAACCTTGGATCTCACAGGGTTCCTGGCCATAAAAAGCCTAAAAGAAAAGTATGAATCCAAAAAGTTGCACAAATAAAGTTGTTGGAGCTTATCCATTGTAATTTTCACTTGCACTGCCATACACTCCAGAAATAAGAAGATTTTAATGTGGAAAAAAGTATTGGTGAAAGTACAGTGGTTAAATGTTTGTAAGGTAATGTTATTTACAAGACTTTAGCATTGTAGCAAATTTTTGGAAAATCTCTGTCAGCATCCCATTAGTGAAACCCACAAATACCACAAGCATTGGAAAAGGTGTAATGGACAAGTGGACACTCCTAAATCTGGTGTTTGCACAAACTAATGCTCTGCTCAAAGTGTACAGCCTAAAAGATCTGATTCCTCCTCAATGTTGCATTAATATTTTTCCTTTGCTTTAAAACCCCCCCAAAATTAGAAGATTTTTACCACATTAATTAGTAGCAAGTCACATGCTATCCAGTGGAACCTCATCACCTTGAATGATCAAACTATCTGTTCAAAGGCTGCCATCTTTTTGAATTTCATCAAAAAACAGTGTATGAGGAGTTAAGTGACCAGAGTGTCTACTTAAGGAAAGCCCAAGTGATTACGACTGGAAAAAAAAGAAGGGGAAGGAGTTGGTTCTAGTAAAATTTATCTATAAATTCTTGGCAAAATTGGAAATTATTAATTTTTAATAGTTTTGCAGAGACAGTCCCCAAGACCTTGGAATTCCACATGATAAGATAAGGGAGAGTTTAGCAGACCGGGTCTTTAGTGAGGCTTCTTGCAGAGGAAGAGAAGTCTGCAAAAGAAAGCCTAATCCTAGGATTGACTGCTTCTTACAACAAACTTCCTTCAACACGCAAGAAAACAGAACAGATGCTTTGCTTTTCTGCAATTTTCCCCTAATGACTGTACAAACTGAGTGCAGTTTCTTAATGATGTGCTTTTAGTAATATTCTGCAATAACTAGGCAAGATGCCAGTTGGCAAATTACAACAAATATGTCCTTCTTAATCCCTCCACAGTCTCCCTGTTGGCTGGGGCCCTAATGAGCATGGACTGCTGTGTTGCAGGAATAAATGCTCAGCTGCATGAATGGCTCCACAACTTCTTATATACCTGGTATAACAGTAAATTGAAAAGTTGGTAAACTCAGTGCCTTACTGAAAGGGAGAAGTGGATGTTTTTTTGGCGAATTAAAAGTGGATTAGATCTCTTTACTGGTGTGGGTTTTGTTTTGTTTTTTTTCCCTGGACTGTGACAATCTGGAAAAAGATGTAGTTGATAAAAGGGGTTCATCTAATCACAAATCTCATTAAGACATTCTGAATGACAGCAGGTTACTATGAAATGAAAGAGCATAGCTTTGCTTTCAGCACACTTTCCGTTAAAAATGACATATGAGATGTAGAGAGAGTCGCAGCATAAACCATAGGGAATATACGTGTTGTAAAACCTGATTCTGGGAATAAAATATACAGCATCTACAAACAGAAGATAGGCTTTTAAAGTCCATTCAAGTATGTAGAGTCCCCAAAGCATCTACTTGCTTTTCTCAGCTTCTTTAGAACTAGGACATAACAGTACAGAATGGAGCTGTTGGTAAGTAGCCCTGCTAAAAGTGTTCTGCAGACAGTGCGTCCTTGTCAGTCATGAAAAAGCCAAAGTTTCTAACCAAAGCAGTGCAAATGAAGTATTGATTTCTACTTTTTCAGTTCCAAAGACTTCTTGCAAGGTGTTTTGTCCTAAATAAACCAGGTTACATTTTCTTCACAAAGGTAATCAGCCTGAAACAGGAGTATCTGGAAGGTGGTTGAAAGAATGGGAATATTATGAGAGAATTCTGGAGTTAGGAACATGAATTCCATTAAAATGTCCAGGGAAATCTTATTTGCTTCAATTAAGAAAGACAATGAGGAGTTTTGAGAAGATCCATGAAAAAATCCTCATCAAATACTTGATTTTGGAAAGCATGTGTCCCTGAGACCAGAAAGCAGCAGGGGCAGAAATGCCATGGTTACCTGCCCATTTATCCAAGGTCCAGTTCTCATGATAGAGGAGTATGGACTTTTGCAGAATAGGAAACATCTTGCTCTGCAGTTTGCTTGCTGAGTCACAATGCAAGCTTTTTAACAAGCCAGCATTCTAAACCTGTGAAACCTGGTGGTGGAGAAAACAGCCAAAAACTAACAGCTTCTGCTGCCAGTTTCTGAGCACATATACTGCCCAGTCCCTGGGTTAGCTTTGTAAGCACCATGGCCTGTGGTGACCATACCAGGTTTTCTTGCAGGGTTCATACAAAGGTGTGAAAAACAGAGGCTCTGATGTGGGTTTGGTATTTGTATGGAAGTGTACAGACCTTGATGTTATCTCTCCGTTGCTTCCTTCCCCAGGAGGTCTCAGCTCCTGGTTGAGGGGTCAAAGATTTGAATGTGGAGTCTGATAGCAAAGGGTTCAACTCTACCTGTGTTTTCCCTTGATCCAGGGATCTGCCAGTGCTTACACACTCCTTCTGTGGGTATCAGATTCCCTGCCAGCATGCTAATAAGTGGCCTTATTCCAGGATATGGCTACTGCTGAGGAAGTTGGCTTTTGATATGTCCAGGAGATGTAGAAAAATAGGTATTGGTGTCTCTAGAGTATGTAGAATCTTGCACAGAGGCTGCTGGCTTGGAGAAAAGGATCCTGGAAGACAAACTAAGCAATGGTTTTCCCTAACCCTAACCTTAACCCTAACCCTAACCCTAACCCTAACCCTAACCCTAACCCTAACCCTAACCCTAACCCTA